>OZ038502.1:56134624-56274624 GCA_964036315.1 Acanthosepion esculentum
CGACAGGAATCGAACCTGTATCCTATACGGAACCATCATTTCGCGTGATGTGCCTTAACCTTTCGGCCACAGAGCGGCGTCTGGTTAGCAAGGTCGATTTTACTATCTTTAAACTATGAAAATTTCTCGGACATTCAGGCCGGTAAATGTTATTTAATACTGTTTATTATAAAACAGAGCATTTGCTTAAATACTTGTATCTATAAAAAGAACGTTAAACATAATATAAATGTCTTTATATATATATATATGTAACGTAAATCATTCATACGAAAAACAAATACTGAAGCTAATTATATGGCAAGAATCACTCTCGCAAACAATATTTAATAATAAAATACAATCAACTTCGAATTTATCTCATTGCTAAAAAAAACACTTCTTTCGGTCTGCACTAACTTTCGATGTCGCATTACTACCTGGAATTTAACAAAAACACACTGAAATGTCTACCTGATGATGGTCGTTCGAAACGACTGAAAGCCCGGCTAGTAGAAAAAAATAAAACCTGATAAAACCGGAATTTATAAGCATGGATCATACCATTCATTAACGGATTCGAAGTTGATTGTATTTTATTATTAAATATTGTTTGCGAGAGTGATTCTTGCCATATAATTAGCTTCAGTATTTGTTTTTCGTATGAATGATTTACATTACATAAATTGAATACGCACTACATAATTGATATATATATATATATATATACATATATATATATATATATATATATATGGAGAGAGAGAGATATGTACGTATTATGTTACAACTAATTTGAATATTCAAATGTTGCCCACTGACATTTCTTTAGAATAGAAAATTTAATATTTCTATAGAGTATATGACTGGCTTCTAAATAAATATCTGTTAATGAATTCAATAGAATTATATGACCATGACGAACAATGTATACGTGAAACCGAACTTTTATTCATCTGTTTACTATATACCTTTGTGTGTATGTGTGTACAGCCATTCCTCTGATGTACGTGGTCGCTATTTCAGGCATAATACGCCCGCAGTGAGTTTGTGTCAATTAAATTCAAAGTAATGAACGTCATTTTAACACCATTTGTAACATTTCTAATTTGTTTCTAAATATTTATAGAGTAGGACAGTTTGATTTTTCACTTATTTTAGTAAATCCTCATTGCACTCGGTATGAAAGCTGGGGTTTGATGAGATAAGTATTACCACCAGCAACTAGATTCATCCCTTTTATCAATTTTTGAGCATTTACTTGTAAATATCTTCTGAAAAAGAACAACAGAAATACCTAACTTCAGCAGGTTTTGGCTTACAAACTGACTTCAAAAGTGTTTGCATTGTTTATTGAAAATCACACTAAATCTACTGCCCTATATAACATATTAGATCATAATATTTGTAAATTAATTAATATAACATTCCTTTGAATAAAATAAAGGTCTCATTTGATGGCACAATGATTTAGTAATAATGTGTTTGTCATGCATCTTGTCTATATAGTTTGTAAAGCTTCAGTAAATTACAAATTTTATAAGGCTGTGCTATAAGGCTTTCACTAATCACCAGAATGAAATTTCAACGCTACGAATTTGAACCTAAATTTAAAACTTAAACTCATTTCCTCAAAAAACAATAAGGATTTGGCAAAATATATTATGTGTCTTTATTTATCATGTCAAACCGCAACTTTTAAATTGTGTGCAATATCATGCTTCTAAAATCCACTTACCCTATTATACAGTATAATAATGTACGTAAACGTAATAAAAATATCGAAAATTCGCTCTATAGCCACCACATCACTTTTTAAAAAATATTTTTTCACTGTCTATATTTCTGAGATGAGGTATTATGTACACTATTTACATTGCTCGGACTATCATCCTCATCTTTGTTGCCATATTTATCACAACATTTTGGCCATTGTACCCTCCGGCCTTCTTCAGGTGATTGGAATGTCGAACTGAACCCTTTATTTCGCTTGCTGAAAATAAAAGGTTCAGTTCGACATTCCAACCACCTGAAGAAGGTTGGAGGTACAACGGCCAAAACGTTGTGATAAATATGGCAACAAAGATGAGGATGATAGTCCGAGCAATATAAATAGTATATTTTTTCACGTTATCCATTTGATTTATTTTAAAGAAAGAGAAAACAATTGGGAGCAAAACTGTCGTACAATTTACAATACTGACTGGTTGGATTATTTATTTTTATTTTCTGAGATTTTATAGCTGGTCGTCAAACCGGGGTTCGTTAAATAGGTAAGTCGTTAAGTGTGAAGTTGTACTCAATATATATATATATATATATATATATATATATATATATATATATATATATATATATATATATATATTTAACACCATTTGTAACATTTTTAATTTGTTTCTAAATATTTATAGAGTAGGACAGTTTGATTTTTCACTTATTTTAGTAAATCCTCATTGCACTCGGTGTGAAAGCTGGGGTTTGATGAGATAAGTATTACCACCAGCAACTAGATTCATAGCTTTTATCAATTTTTGAGCATTTACTTGTAAATATCTTCTGAAAAAGAACAACAGAAATACCTAACTTCAGCAGGTTTTGGCTTACAAACTGACTTCAAAAGTGGTTGCATTGTTTATATATATATATATATTGGTCGCAAGTTTATCCACAGTAAATTTAGGCCCAGGCTCTTACATTTCACCATTCCTAGCAGATCTTCTGTTATTATCAAAGTGTTGAATACCTGAAAACAAAAGTGATGGAAGCAAAAAGAAGAAAAGAATACAGGTTGCTACATTATTTCGTAAAATTTATCGAAGTCTGATGTTCAACTTTCCTAAGAAGTAAAAAACGAAAGATGTGGGTAGGTAATTTAACATAATACTAACTAGCTATATGCTTAAGGAAATTGTCTCGGTTTTATATGCAGAGAACTTCGTGTTATGACCTATATTAAATTTTTTTCCAGTGAATTTGAATTTAGCGCAGGTCACATTCGATTGGTTAATCACGGCAAAGCACACAAGTCTTTTCTTTTTTAAAGTATTCTGCTTTTGAAATTAAATTAATCTTTCACTCGCCAATAGGTTAACATCGCCCTAGTAGATACATTTCTTGTGTTGAAACATAACTGCCATTATGTAGCGATTTTAACATGTTTTAATGTCCTAATATATATATATATATATATATATATATATATATATATAAGTGTGGATATAAACCAAATAATTAGATATTACCAACTGTATACATATATCAGATCAAAGAGCTCTATAAACATTTATCAACCCACAATTTACAAGAATCCTTCAGAAAAATCTAGTCGCTAATACTAAAATTCTATATAAATCACATTAATGGAAACATCTCGCTATTAAAGAGCCCCCCTCTATTAAACATATGGTTCCTACTATCAACATCACCTTATTTAACAGCTGGAATGGGGTGTTAAAAGTTTTTTTTTAAATAGAAAGATGCTCACACGAATTCCAGTCGCGCTCAACGCGCGAGGGCTCGGGATGAACGCTCCTATTCAAAACAGCACAAAAATAAAATAGAACTCAAACAGTCAAACACGAGTCTTACTGAATTCTATATTAAGCATTTAAGGCTCGCTCCCGACTAGCTCTGCTGACAATTCTTGGTATCAGTATATATGCAATTTGGACGAATTCGTCATATTCTTGAGAGGTGTGTTCCTCTCCACAATACTCCCACTTTTTAGATATGCATTTTCTTCAGTCGATACTTTTTCCGACATGGGTCCACTTGCAACGTTTCAATCGAATTACGTTTTCGCTTACCATGGCGTTGTATTGTAATATTAGTTTTATGAATCATAAAGTATGTCCATCGGTGAATTAAATTGAACTGTTTGCTTATTCTGTGCATATCTAGTCCTCAATTGATTCATGTCTTCTATGTCGAAATCGTCCTCCTTCGACAATGTACATCATACTATCAAGGCATTGAACAATTTTTCCTTCCTGCCTATTTTCATTTCCGGCCTTAAAGCTTTTAAAGAAGACTTTATCGCCGTTCTTAAATAATCTGGTACTTTCAAATTGTCGAATTTTCTTTTTATTCCCTGGCAGTAATTTGTCGAAAATGGAATTAATTTTTTTAGTAAACATAAGCTCTGCTGGTGACAGTTTTACGGTGACGTTTGCATTTGACGTCATTCGATATACGCTCAAAAATTCTTATCGTGCCGTTTCTTCAACTTTCAAGCCTTCAGTTTTTCTTAATGCCCTTTTGACGGTGTCAACAAACCGCTCAGCTTGGCCATTCCACTTTGGATGATAAATCGGCGTTGTCAAATGTTCAATCGCGTAGTTTTTGCAGAAATTTTAAAACTCACCAGAATTAAATTGACTTCCATTATCGGATACCACACTGTCATGTAATCCAAAACTTGCAAAAAGTTCGCGTAAGTATTTAATCGTTATTACAGTAGTAGGTCGTTTACATTTTAATATCTCGGGCCATTTTGTGAAACTCTCAACCACAATTAAATAGTATGAACTGTTTCGTGGTCCAGCAAAGTTCATATGTAGTCTTATACACGGTTTATCCGTACTCGGTCATGCCTGATATTTTATAGGTGATGATTTTGCTGATGAATTACAACAATTACATTTTCTAACTGCAGTATAAATATCTTAGTCCAACTTTGGCCAATAAACGTAGCTTCTCGTCAGAGACTCCATCCTCGCTATTCCCGGATGTCCTACGTGGAATTGTTTCAGAATCTTTTTTTTATAGTGGTAACGGAATTATAGTCCATCGTGACCGGAAATTATTTAATAGTGTTACACACAAGGCGTCTAATTTTACTTTCGGGTTCCAGCGAAGCAATCACAATATCTTCAAAATTTTCTTTATAGTCATCAGCGTGTCCACCTTTTTTTGACGATAGAAATTCCATCTTGAAATCATAGTTCAATAAAATCGTGGCCAAACGCTGTCGTCTGTTTGCAGTATGTGTAGCAATCCCTTTCTTAGAACAGAATATACTTAATAATGGACGGTGATCAGTTTGCATTATGAATCTTCTTTTTAATATCATCCTGTGAAATTTCTTTACAGCAAAAAGTATAGCAATAGCTTTCTTTTCAATTTGACTGTAGTATTTTTTCGTATTTGTCAAACTTCTTGAAGCGTGAGCGACAGGTTTCACTGTACTGTCGTCGAGTTTATGGCTTATTACCGCTCCTATGACGTGTCTGCTCGTGTCCGATGCTACTATTATCTGTCACTGCGAGTCGTAAACTGTCAGCGATAACTCCGAAGTTATATATATCAGATCAAAGAGCTATAAAAACATTTATCAACGGTTTTTTAATTCCTTCAAAAGCTTTTTGACATTCCGACCATTCCATTTCGTACCCGTAAATTATTCAGAGGTGCTCGCAATTTGTCATATCTAACACATAAATATTATAATAATTTGCTAACCCGAGAAATAATTGGAGGGTCAAAGTTGTCGGGAGAAGGAGAAATGTCTTTAATGGCACTTGCTGTAGTGAATCCTTGGCTCCTTCCTTTTTCGTCGATTATCTGGCCTAAATATTTAATTTTATACATAAAGAATTGACATTTCTGTTCACTGAATTTGAAACCGTAGTCATGTAATCTCTGAAATACTTGCTGGATCAGTTTTACGTGGTGTATTTTCGTAGCGCTCTTAATAAGTAGGTCATCTATGTAAGTCCGGTACCGTCTATTCCAGCCAACATTGTATCCATTATTTACTCGAAAATACACGGGGGTACTTAGAAACTTGTAGAATCCTTTATGCGTATTAATAGTCAAATACTTCTGTCATTCCTCATCCACTTCAATTTGAAGGTATACCTCAGACAGGTCAATGTTTGAAAAAAAAATGACCCCCATTTAACTTGGTAAATATATCCTCTGGAGTTAGTAGAGGATATACATGTGGGAGGAAGCACTCATTAAACCCAGTCGACAAATCTGCACATAAACGAATTTTATTATTTTTCTTTCTAATATAAACGACCGGCGTGGCCCATTCTGAACAAACAATTTTTTTCAATAACCCTGCGGTTTTCTAACCTATCAGGTTCAGTGTTAATAGACTCCAACGTATATTTCTTTTAGGATTAAAATCTGGTATGACATTATCTTTGAATTTAAAAAATGCCTTTGATTTTTTAACATTTTCCAACTCCTCTAAGAATCATCAATTTATTTTTTTTTTGTTTACTCGTTGTTTCTTTAGCTGTAATCGTTTTTCATTAAGAACAATTAATTTTTCCACAAAATGAATTAATCGGCCAATGTCATAGTTCAAATAATTCTAGCCAGTCGATGCATAGTAAATTCTAATTGGAATTTTTTAATACGTAAACATCTGGGTTTTTTTTTGTTTTACCCGCAAGAGCGGCGTTACATGTAATTCCATCAAGAAAAATTAATTTCTTGCTCGATATTCCTCTTGCAACTTTGTTGCTTTTTTCCAGTTAGACTTGCTAATTCTGTTCCAAGTTTGTCCATCAATAATTGTAATATCGTTACAAGTGTTCAATTGAAATTTCACCGTAGCGTTATTCATTTTTACTGTTGCTAAATTTCTATTATTTGAATTATCCAGTTTCTTAGCTGGTAGCACTACTTTCAGCAATTTAATTTGTGTATATTTTTGCATTTTGACATTCAGTAGCTTCGTTTATGACCTGTTTTTCCACAATTAAAACATTTTTTGGTTTTAAGTGAACAGTCATTTCTGAAATTAAACATACCACAGCCATAGCATGGGTTAAGTTTGGCAGTATTTTTATTTCGGATTTTTTCTTTTGGTACTACTGTCTTTCTTCGAACTACTTGTGCTTCTGACGTACCATTTTGTTCGATTCTCGGTGTAACATGCCTTAAATTGAGAATTTTTATCACTCTTCTGCAATAGTCTTTATCATTAACTTTGAAACCTGTTCAAATTTTGTAAGGATTTGAGAGCGTATTTCCACATTTTTGCATGGTGTTAGACCTTTAACGAAAATTAGACATTTAAATTTTCAGCCTCCTTTTACAATATATTATTTTATATCATATACTGTACTATATATATATATATATATATATATATATATATATATATATATATATATATATATATATATATTATTGACATTTGGAAAAACGTTCATGAAAGTTTGTTTCGAAAAATAATATCCGATGATGCATTTCGCCTCTAATGGCTTCATCAGATGGATAAAGAAAAGATGTGTTGTCTGTGTATGAATGTGTGTGTGTTTAAAATAAGTAAATATTATATTATTTTTCCCAAGATGGCGTTGCTGGAAACACACACAAGTGAAAAACAAACATCTTTTCGTTATCCATATGCTGAAGGCATTAGAGGCGAAATTCATTATCGGATATTATTATTTGAATCATACTTTCATGAATGCTTTTCCAAATGTCAATAACTTATAACCCTGTCGGTATTACATACGCAAATTTATTATATATATATATATATATATATATATATATATATATATATATATATGTGTGTGTGTGTGTGTGTGTGTGTGTGTGTGTGTGTGTGTGTGTGTGTGTTTATTTAAAACATTTTTCTTTTTTACCTTTTTCAAAGTATTTTTAGATAGGCACAGTTTCAAGTGTCATTTACGCTGTTTTTTTTATCTGACTCTTAAATAGGAATACTATGATCCTAACCAATTAGCAGATACAAATCTTATTTTAAAAAATCAGTTAGTTAAAAAATATGCACAATCACGTTTTTCACATCTGTTGAACCATAACTTTGATTCAGTTGAGAAAGCAAGCATCATTAAACGGAATTCCGATAACAATAAGAAGAGGAAGAAGCAGAGCAACCTTTGTTTTTTAGTATTTCACACTAGGGACTTTGAAGCCACTAAGACACAAACGGTTACTGAGTGTGAAAGAAGATGAGGAAAATAACATTAAGGAAAGAAAACAATAAAAAGATCACGTATTAAAGAGAAATAAATAACGATTGACATTGGATTAAAAAATTTTAAGATCAAACTTAACTCGAAAACAAGAAGCCGGAAGAGAGTTCCATAAGCGAGATGTGCAAGAGAAGAAACTGTTAGCATAGAACTTACGGTTACTTTTATGCCATTTCAACTGTAACGATCAAATGATGAGATCTAGCTGCCAATCTAGTATAGCGGTTAAATTCGTAAAGTCGAGGTACTAGACAGAAAAGATCATCAGAACAATTACCAGGGAAATATTTATGGAAGAAGCAGAGGGAGGCTATATTACGGCAGTGGGAAAGTGACTGAAGCCGAGATGCCAGGTCAGATCAAATAACATTGCAGATTCTTCTTTGGAAGATTCTTCTTTGTCTTAAATCTCTAAATACTTAGCAGAAGCACCAGACCAGACTAATGACTGTCACTATAAGGCAATAACAAAGGAAAAAGTCAAGAAAATAGTAAGTGTTCACTCGAAAGAGGGATACAGTTAAGTGGTTATATACTTTTGACATCAAGGCAAGAAAGAAAAAATGTGTGAGCAAAAACGGGAATTATCAATTTTTATTGGCCAGGAAAAATTCATAACATGCATCTATAGGATTTATCTATAAATTTGGAGAGGGAGTATTATTAGCAGTCATACCGAAGGCTCTCCGGCCTTCCTCGTTCGTTAGATGAATTTTGTCGATGTGGAGATTGAAAAAGATTTTCGAATG
Source organism: Acanthosepion esculentum (assembly GCA_964036315.1). Taxonomy (NCBI): domain Eukaryota; kingdom Metazoa; phylum Mollusca; class Cephalopoda; order Sepiida; family Sepiidae; genus Acanthosepion; species Acanthosepion esculentum. Next base: position 56,143,323 of record OZ038502.1, read on the forward strand.
CGAAATACAGTCGAGAAGTCACTGAACAAAAAAAAAAAACTACAAAGATGAGGATTAAAACTAAATGTGCTGGCAAAATGTTCACCGTCAGTGGCAAACAAGTTCGCCGGGAACACTAGATAAGACAGCTCACGTTAGCGACAATGGCCCACTATCACCGAGTCACAACAGCTCACAACTATCCACCAGCCAGGACCGAGAAACAAAACAAAACGATTACGCCATTCCCTTCGTTGTGCGTGCTCTATCGTCTGCTTCTCACAAAGTCTCGCGTGAACTTATTGCCTTAATATTTTTCAGGGATGGGTGCAGTCTTTTGTTTCCACTACAAGCATAAAATTTAAATAATTACAACGCTTCATTTGAGAACTTCAAACCAGTTGTTTAAACATTAAAATATCCTAAAATTACAGTCCTAGTTTACTCCCACGCCTTAAATATTAAGGTGTTTATGCATTTATCCATAAAATTCGATTAAGATTCTAATGGAAGTAAACAACGATCTTTTACCATCCAAAATTGGCGGTGAACGTGAATTCAAAAGAAAATGGGTAAATATCGAAAACTCCTCACCGTATTGTCCATTATAACAGAGACGTCTTTATCTTTAGGGCAGTTATCGTAACAGAATCTGAAAATTTTGTGACAAATTGCCTTTACTTGTTTGGCGCCGGGGAGGATGTTGAAAGGCGGGGGCAGTGGACAGCCACCTTCGATGAACGTCAACCAGAGTTCGGTGCGAGAAAATTTCCATTCGCTTTCTTGCTCGTCCTGAAATAAAATCAAATAAAACTTCTCTTTAAAGAATGAACATGGATTTGTTAGAATTGAACAAAAGTAAATGAATAATTCTTGCAATCAAAATAAAACTGTTCTGTTCAAAGAATGAACAGGAATTTGTTAGAATTGAATAAAAGTAAATGAATAAGTCTTTTGTATTGTGTTGTGTTGTGTTGTGTTGTGTTGTTCGACAACACGTGATCAGTAGTCAACTTCCGCCTGTCTCTCGCTTTTCTATACACTTTATTTCTACTTTGCTTAACACATGCAAATAGGCACAATCCTATTTACCAATCCACTGCTCCTCCCTGGCCCGAAACGGTTTAATGCTTTTGGTTGTTCTCGAACTTCTACAACCTCTTTCCTCCTCTGTTCATTGAAGTTTATTTTTTGTTCTTTTTAATGGAGATGTTGGTTTCATTTCATTTTCTTCCGTGTCTGAGTCACTCCCGCTATCATCCATAGGCTCATCTTCTATTGCATTATCATGATCTGAAGAACTCATCCTTTCTTCTCTGTCAAGATACTCTTTCATCACAACGTCTTCCGCTTCAATTCTGGGTCTTAATTGGACATAATGGGCCATTAGGCTTTTTCCTTTCTTTGATATAATATGTCTGCTTTGCATGATTAAATTAGCTCTCTCAGGACTTGCTACTTTGTCTTTCATATACCACATCTTTTCATTTGTGGAGTAAGATATTGTCTATTTTCTTTTTAACTTTGCAGACTGAAAATGATCTTTTCTTCTGCAGTTATGGCAAATCTTTCCAAAAGCCGCGCTTCTTTTCTGTCAGTTTCATGCTCATAGTTACAGTATATGCATTTCTTGCGTTCCTTTTTATACTGTACGATTCAACGTTATCCTCAGTAGAATTATATTTTTGTCAATTCCACACATGCAGTTAGAGACAAATTATTCAATTGTAATTGTCCCAATATCTTATATTTATGAAATGTGTCAGCCATACCTTCAATCAACTGTAACTGAATCAATTCATTCTCAATAGTCAAATTTTGAGCTCCAAGTTTTTCAAATTCGTGGAATCTGCTAGCTTCTCTTGATCGGTGAAGATATTGCATAAAAGATTTATCTTGTTTCTGTTTAATGGATAGAAATTTGATTCTTTCCACTATGACAAGTTACTTTTTATGTCGTAAACTTCTTTTTATAATTCCTGAAATTTCGATGAAAGTAAAATTATCCAATTGTTTGGTGTAAGCCATAACAGAAATTTTGATTATAGCTTCACAACCTACGGAAGCTAGAAAGAGGTTTTCATTTTCCCCACTCTTTGCTTTTTTGGCATTCAATTTCTTAGCCATACTGTGGGCTGCAAAACATCAGATCCAAGTCTCGACAAATTCTGGTTCATCCAAGCGACTTAAGCATCCTTTCGGCGGGGACGTTATATTGTTGTATTGTAATGTTCTACGACACGTGATCAGAAGTCAACTTCCGCCTGTCTCTTTCTTTACTATACACTTTATTTCTCTTCTGCTTGAAATATTCAAATAGGTACAATCTTATTTACCAATCCTTTTACAATGTTTTTTTTTTAAATCGAAATAAAATCAAAAAGAACTATAGAGAGAATATATTAAATTATGTTAATACTCACTTTTCATTGCTACTAGAATTTTTTTTCTCCGAACAATTCATCTAACGATAACAAAGGATGTACGTTGTGGTGTGATGGACATCGGCTTGTAATTAGAACTCGAAAAGCCGAGATCGAATTCCAGTCGGATTCGTTACATCCACTTATACGCAATACTCTTAGGAAAGGTATGAATTTATCTCTTGCCCTCTCGGCTATAGGTTGAATAGCAGAACAGACTGGGTTCTATAGATGTGGTTAGTAACCAGTCTACGTAGAAAGAAACGGCAGTCTACCATAGAAAGAAACTGTGGGAAAATCCTAGTCAATCATGAATCGAAAGAAACATGATTGCCCAAGCGTGACATATGATAACTATTATATGCCAGGACGTGACCAATCATAGCTCTCTACAAACTTCCTGACTTTTGTTACTCTAAGTAACTTTTGTCACTATCACTTTTTGTCTCTGTACTGTTATGAATTCATATAAGCTCGCTGTTTCCCCAGTTTCTCTTGTTTTCAGTATTTCCTGTGAGTGTTAGATTTTCCAGGCCCTCTTTCCTCACTATGTGTCAGAGCATTGCTGTTTGTTTTTCTATGTGTCCATGTACTGCCTATTTTCCTTACGAATTCCTCGTTACTGATAAATTATGTTCATAGTATTCTCAGTATCCATCGGTACAACTACATCTCTGTCGTTTCAAGTCTCTTCTTCAACTTTGTGGCGATTAGCCAACTTATTCTCGTCTCAATTGAATATGTGGAAGGCTTAAGGATGAACCTTCAGCCATGTAAAAATATCCAAACGATTCACCAAAAAAAAAAGAAAGTACGAGAAAAAAAGTAGATAAAATATTGTTATGGTAATTTAACCACGCACGCATGGACTCTCCTAGCTATAAATAGGAGCAGGTACTGCCTTTTTGGAGGGACGTTTCCAGCAGTCAGCTCTGACAATCGGACCAAACATTCTTGCTGTAACACTCTCGTTTGTATGTGTTTGTATTACTGTTTCTGTTAATATATTTGCATAACTCAATTCCTCTCTTTATGTCTTTATTTCTGGCCCTAACAAGGCCACAGCAAATATAAATCTGAACTTTTATATCCCAGAAATTGTTCAGGTGTTTTACAAAAATTGTTTCACTTTTTCTTTCGTGAAGTTTCTTCTAGACACCGAAAGATTTCTTACTGACTCCTCTTACTACTTAGACTCGGATAGTTATTTTGACTGTTGTTTCCAAACCTTATTGGAATGACTGCAAAACACTTTCCCCTCTCCAATTTATAGACAGAATCACACAAATGCATGCTGGGATTTCTTCCTAGCCAATGAGACAGGCCAATACTCAGTTTCATTTGACTCAGTCCTGGCCTGTCTGCTTTGAAGTCAGAATGCTGTGTTCACTTATACGAATTTGCTCTTGTGTGTTAACCCCAATTCTTAGTTTGTATATATTGTTTGCTTGCTTGTTTTTGCCCTGTTCTTTTCTTGTTATTGCTTATTACGGATTTTGTCAATTATGTTTGTTGGGCAGTTCAGCCATTTATTTACATTTAACAATGGCCACTCAACTTACAAGTTTATTAATTAGGATTGGAGGTTGATAAAATAAATAGAATCCTGGTATTTATCATGGGTATTTTTCTAAATATTTCAATATTTATTTCCATCATCCTCAGAATATCTTGGATTTTTAATGATTGATTACAAGCTGGGACACATAATTGTCATGATTGCTTAAAACCACAGCTAATCTTAACAAAGTAATATATGCACATGCCTGAAATCTTTTGAGCATTATTGATTCCAATTCGGAAAAAGCAATTACTTGGACAGGTTTCTTAATCAGTTTCCTAATTTATTGTTTCAGTCTGTACCATCTTTGGCTTCAAATGGTCAGAATGGAAAGAACAACTGCTGGTTCCAATCTTTATTGGAATGACTGAAAAATACTTTCCACTCCCCAATTTATAGGCAAAAACACACAAATGCATGCTGGGATTTCTTCCGATAAAATGGGCCAGTTCTAGGTTTCATATGATTCAGTCCCGGCCTGTCTTGCCTTGAAGTCAGAACGCTACGTTCGCTAGTCGGAACTTGCTCGTGTATGTCAACCCCAATTCTTAGTTTGTGACATTTTTATCATATTACTGTTGCCTTGCCTTATTAATGTGAATTTGCCTTGCATATACTGCTTTCTTGCTTTATATTATTTTTTTTAATCTTGTTCTATTCTTTTATATGTTATTGTTTATTGCAAACTTTGTCAATTCTGTTTCTTGGGCAGTTCTACCACTTACTTCGCATTTAACCATGGCTACTCACTCTACACTTACTGCTACTAAGACTAGCTCAACATGCGAATTACAAATTGGAGATGTCAAATTAAGTAAGTAAAAAACTTAAATATCTAGGAAACGTTTTAACAGAAAACGGAAAATGTGACACCGATGCCCGATGATACATTGGTGAAGAGAAAGATGTATTCCAAAAGCTAAGCAAAGTATTAAAAAACAAGACAATCTCGTTAGAAACAAATCTAAGAGTATTTAGTTGTTATGTAATATCAGTCTTCCTATATGGCAGTGAATACTGGACTATATCATCGCAGATGAAGAAGGGGCGTGAGGCAACAGAAATGTGGTTCTACAGAGGGATGCTGAGAATATCATGAGCTGAACATGGTAGCAACAACGAAGCTATAGAGAAAATGGAAACAAAAAGGGCATATACTTAACACCGGAAAGAGATTGTTGAAATTTCTAGGACCCATAACGTGGAAAGAATGCCTAGAAAAAATGACACCAACAGGATATATTGAATGCAGATCAGTGCATAATCTACATAAGGAACTTGGGTAAATGGGTGAGAGAACAGAGATTAGAGGAGATAGCAAAAAGTAAAATTTACTAAGGGCGCCAAAGAACAGGAAATTGTGGAGAGCAATGATCGCCAACTTCCTGAAGGGATACGTCACGAAGAAGAAGCAGAAGAAGAAGAAGAAGAAGCAGAAGAAGAAGAAGAAGAAGAAGAAGAAGAAGAAGAAGAAGAAGAAGAAGAAGAAGAAGAAGAAGAAGAAGAAGAAGACTAGTACTAGGATTGACTGCCTTGATTAAAGTATATAATAATAAAAAATATAAAATAATAAATACGAGAGTCGTTCAGAAAGTACCAAGTCTCACCCAGAAAAAAGAGCCATAGCTGAACATTTTTGTTGTGGCAACACACTACAACTTCTAAACTACCAAAACTAGAAAAACTAATTCAGATTTCTGCCTTAATGTTTACCCATACAAAGGTGAGAGGTGTGGACAAAACAGAAGCCCGACCAGTCATCAAGCGTCTGCGAAAGAAAAGTATGAAATCCAGGGAAATCCATGAAGACACAGCTGAAGAATCCCCTTCCTATGCAGCTGTGAAGAAGTGGGCTGCGGAATTCTAGTCCATAGGTATTAGTTCTCGTTCAGTCTGTACTGTTTTAACTGACATCTTAGTGATAAGCAAGATGTTTGCAAGTGTGGTCCCCAAAATGCTGATACCAGAGCAAAAGCTGAAAAGGGTTGACATTTCCAGGACACTTCTGACTCACTTCCAGGTTGACGCTGAGAATTTCCACCGCAGAGTAGTAACTCAAGATGAAACCTGGGTTCAGCACTTCGAACCTGAATCAAAAATTCAAAGCAAACAGTGGATTCACTCTAGTTCTCTACCCACTGAAGAAGTTCAAGGAAGCAGAATCTGTTGACAAGGTGATGGCTTCTGTTTTGGGGGATGTTGAAGGCCTTATCCTGATAGACTACCTGGGGAGGGGAAATACTATTAATGGATAGTACGATGCATCAGAATTAAGAAAACTGAAGTAGAAACGCAGTTTGAAGCTGAGGGCGCTTGCTCGGGATAATGTGCCCATTCACACTACTCAGATTGCAGTAACTAAAGCAGCCAATTTTTGAATTGCTACTCCATTTTCCTTACTCACCAGAATTAGCTCCATCTGACTTCTTTCTATTCCCTAAACTCAAATCCTACCTGCATGGTCGCCATTTAGGAAACAATGATGAGATTATACGTGGTGTGAGGGAGTATTTAGAGGAATAGGACGCCACCTTCTTCCGTGATGGGATTGTAATGCTTAAGCATCTTTAAACCAAGTGCATTGATGTCGGGGGGGGGGGCTATATTGAAAAACTGTCTATTTTTTCGATCGCCTTCTGGATGAAGATTAAAACTTTTTGAACGACCCTCATAATATATCAGGCGCATAGACCTTGTAGTAGACTTAAAATTTGGCGCGAATATTTAACAGAAAGATCTTCGGCTCTCCTTGAATGTGTTATATGAAGAATATAATATATTTAATAAATTAATAACTATACTTACTTAAAAACCGAAACTTGGTAGATTAATAATTTCATATATTTTTTATATGTTGTTTAAATTTTATCTTTATCTGTAAATTATAAGTTAATTGAATTTTCATTTTAAAGTAGTGTCAATTCAGTATGAATATGGTATTATATTATTAATAATTTTTATTAAAAAGCTGCTTTTATTTTGCCTGAAACGGTATAATTAACAGAACGAGTTTTAATAATGAGTTCGCTGTAATTTGAATCTAATGTGTCCATCTTACCAAATCTTCATTTATGTAGATTATTAAGTTTTTCTTCACAAACACTACGTATATTTCAAAGGGGAAATTTATTTTTTTATGAAGTTTATTCAATTTACTAGCAGCATGGGCCGGCGTTGCCCGTGCTTGATTCAAAAATCGTACGACTCATACAGCAATCGCTATCACTTGACTTAAAATATTTTTGCCCTTCCTTTCCTTTAAAGGAATGCCCTTTGCCGTGCTGATGTTGCTACATGCCTTACTTCTTGCCTATCTCACACTGCGAATTTTTTTCTAAACTCTATACTAAACATTAAATCTGTTACGAAAAAAGAACTAAACAAAATGAACACAAAACGATCAGCTTTAAAAAAAGGACTCGTAACTGGAAAAAACGAATGAAAAAAGAATGCTAACAACAAATACTTTTTCACATCCAACCCAGTTCTGCGGAATCAGAATCAACGTTGAGTTTAAGCAAGCGAATGAGCCAATTGGAGTAAAGTGCCATGCAAATTAAAATTTTTCCCACTTGTGACGAATGCAGCTATCGAGTTTTTTGCATGCTAGCATGCTAGTTAACATTCGTGTCAGTCAGCTGTTGGCTCTCACGCTGGCCAATAGAATCTTCCTGCCTATTCGTGGCAGCCAGCTATAGGCTCTCACTCTGGCCAGTAGAAAATGGCCGAAAACTACATGAAAACTGCCGTAGAAGCATGAAAAAATCGATTATTTCCACTATCGATGGGAGTTTGGGAAATGCAAAGTCGGTCTTGGCCTTCCCGCTAACTTGGAGCATGTGCATGTAAATCTTGGTGCAAATCCGTCGAAAATTGCGGCCGTGCATTCACACAAACACATCCTGCCTTTTATAGATAGAGATTTGTATAGTTGTGTAAGCGCACGTATTTTCATCAAGTCTACAAGAATTCGATAATGAATATGCTACACTTCAAAATAGCTTGCAAAATAGTTCCATTTGAATTCTGAAAACAAATTATCGTGTCTTTTCTTTCAAGATACCTCAAATATGCTGCCCTAGGGCAGGTCGATTTTGGAACCGTGGTATTGCACTCAATTTGAAAGTTGGAATTTCACATGATAAGTACCAAAAATATTTTTCAAAATCGTTACCATCTTTTGAAGAAATGAGTTTAAAGATTAAGTTTAGGTTCAAAATCGTAGCATCGGAATTTCATTCCAGTGATCAGTAAAAGCCTTCTTATAAAGCCTTATAAAATTCATAATTTACTGAAGCTTTACAAACTGTATATGGACAAGATGCATGGCACAAGCACATTATTACTAAATCATTTTGCTATCAAAGACCATTTACTTCAAAGGGATATTATACTGTACAATCTAGCTATATTATAATGTAATATGTTACACAGAACAATAGTTTTAGTGTAATTTTCAATAAACAATGCAAATTTAAAACATTTTGCCTTATAATGTGTGCCCAGCAAGCAGTATTATGGTGTATATACACTTGTCTATTTTTTGCTTCTATTAATTATGATCTAACAAATTTTATTCATTGAGTAGTTTTTTGTAATCTTTTACAATTTTTACACAGTTTTTACTTATCGCCTTGATCAGTCCGTTTGTGTCTCCTTTTGTTTCCTTGAGCAATTTTTTATCCACTGTCGGCCTGCTAAGCCAGTCACAGCTTCACCAGTGGCTAGCATTACCTGTTTCCGCTTCCCACAACGAGGTCGAGGGGTTAGGTTTTTTGAGCGACTCAGTTGCAGACTCTCAGAGCCAACGAGATATGTCTCCTCCAGGCCACTCACCTTGCCGCTGACAGACGACTGTGCCTAACAGCACAAGCGGAAGGAAAAACTAAATTAAACTTTACTTATCGAATACAGTAAAACACTGCATATTTTGCTTGTGATGATTCATAATTAAAATTCTGGTTTTAATATATTTTCGATCCAGTGTATCTAATGCAAATTTATTTGGATTTATTCTTGAAATAGTAAAATTTTGAAATTAGTTTGTAGGCAAAAACCTTCGGAAATTAGGTATTTCTGTATATTTTTCAGACAATGTTTAAAGCTAATTGCTCAAAAATTAGTAAAAGTTATGAATCTAATTTTTCGTATCAGTAATTATCACAAAAAACTTCAGCTTTTACACAGTGTGCTGTGTTGATTTTCTAAAAGTCTTGTAAAATCAACCTGCCCTAATACTGCACATCGGTGGCATACTTTCTGCTTGTGCATAAGACATTTGGGGGTCCGGGTAATGTAACAGTTAACGTCGCAGAAAGAGGAATAGGCAAGCCGACTTCAAATTTGGGCCTCGTCTGTGACGTCCATTTTCGGAATATTGTCTCTGGGAAAAGCTTACGTGTTAAATAGCGAGATAGACTGGATTCTTTAGCCTCGGCTAGAAACCAGTCTAGGAGAGCGAAAGTCAGAATTCAAAATCGCGAAGAAAATATAGCTACTCACAGATGATAAAGAAAAGGAATATTTTGAGAACCGTTATCAACTATGTCTTGAAAGAACATGGCGACACTACTTTGGGAAACTTACAGTCCGTTCATGAAAAATGTGGAGCTTACGTAAAAAGAAAATGTAGCTGTTTAGATGCTAAACGATGTGGTTTATGGCCACATCGCGTTGAAACACAAGTTCCCGTACGATCAAAGTTAAGCAACGTTGAGCCTAGTCAGTATCTAGATCGATGACCGCTTGGGAATACCAGGTGCTGTAAGCTTGGATGCGCGGGTGGTTTAATAGATAACGGCTCGGAATTGTAAATCGAAGAGCCGTGTTACAATTCCAGTCGGGTTCGTTACTTACGTGAAAATACCGATAAGAAGTTATGCAGCCATCTCTTTCCCCCATCTATTGGTTAATTAGTATGACTTGTATCAGGAAAATCATTATTATCTCTACAAAATTATTACAATCTAAAATATTTCATGGAACCTACAAAAGATTGATAAACTGTAAAATAACAAATCAATCAATAAAAAATGTGGAAACTTTGTTTATTAGCATTCATTAGGCCACCTTCTATCCACGCCATTTGTCTGAATAAAAAAGTATTTTGTTTTTAGCATTTTAGAAGGGGGTCCTGTGTATAATAAAAATAGTGTCAAATCGATCCCTGATTTCTTGAAGAATTATCTTTCGTTTGTTTTTATTTAAAATGATCAAATTTGAAACCGTGCTTCAGTCAGTTATGTTCCATGCATGAGACACCCTTAGGCGATCATGTCTCTTTCGATACATGACTGACGAGGCAAATTTTTTCCCGCAGTAGGTTGCTATTTCTTTCTGCGGTAGACCAGTTGCCATCCAAGGCTAGAACCCGGTCTGCACTGCTATATACCCATAGCTGGGGGAGAAGAGAAGGATTCATACCTTTCCCAAGGGTATTAGCACGTAAGTGAATGTAATGGATTTGACTGGAATTCGAACTCGGCTCTCCGACACCTCAATCCGAGACACTATCCATTACTTACGTCATTGATAACTGCGTCTTCCCTTAATATTGAGTAGATATTTATCCCTGCTCTCATTTGTACAGAATGTGCCACAATGTCGAGTTTAAAGTGTGATTTGGTAGCCGAATAAAAATTGCTCTTTAGTATTTAACCTTTTGGAGATACCTCAGGCTCCGGGTAATGACACCAACTCCCTCCCGGAGGAGATGTAATATTTTTGTGATGATTGCTGAAGCTCGAGCCTAATATTCATGTAACACTTTATTTAAGAATAAATATTAATGTTGGGTATTCTTAGGAAATAATTAAAGAATTTGACCCTCTCTAAGTTAATTAATTTTCATCGCAGCATGTTTTTTTTTTTGTATTTTTTGAAATCTGGAACTAAATATGAAAGAAGGGACATATAACAATTTTAAACAATCAGGGATCAAATTGACACTTTGCTAACACCCTTGGGAAAGGTGTGAATCCTCTTCTTCTCCCTCTAACTATGGGTAAATAGCAGGACAGACTGGGTTCTATAGCCTTGGATGGCAACTGGTCTAGGAGAAGGTCAACTCTGAATTCAAAACCAATCGGCGTCTGCACCGGCACCCGGCGGCCTCTTGGTTACTCCTGCCTCTGCGTCTGTGGAAATTCTGCGACAAGTAAGAGCATATTCCTCCCTCCACTGGGATATCACGCGAGGTGTGGGGACTGCGTGTGAAGTTCAAACTCTCTTGTTACTCCGTTTCATGAATTCACCGCCGTTGGAATCGGGAATGGCTGTCGCTCGTTTCAGCACTAGCGACGGATCGCCGTGCTTGGTCGGCCTTCGTTCGGGACGCAGTGGATTCTTTGGAAGGAGCCGGCTTAACCGATCCAGGGTGAATGCCGAAACATACATACATACATAAATTGACACTATATTTATATATATTGGTATCAGCATACCCAACTTCTAAAATAATTTTACAAATATCAATATTTTTCAATTCTGGCAAATGTCGTAGACAGAGGAATGTCTAATGCATGCTATTCAACAAAAATTAGTAAAAAAAAAAATACATTATTTTTTACGAGTGGAACATTTTTCCAAAATAGTGTCGATCTGACGTTAAAAAAACTGTCATTCAAGAACTCTGCAACCAATCACCCAGATTTGAATGTCAGTTCACTGCCAATTAACCACTATACTATATGATTATGATATTATGGGACATGATTTCAACATACCTGGATCTCCTGAAAAGTATTCGCCATAACAGCAATAAGAAGATTCATCAGGACGATTGTAGAAGCAAAAATGAAAGTTCCGTATAAAGCGTAACCAAACGCGACGATTGTGTCTTTTTTTGCTTCCATATTGTTGACTATGGAATGAAGTGGAGCTCCGTTGTCTTTCAGATCTGGCGCATTGGACTCTCCCATCCCAAACATACCCCAGACGAGATATCCCATAGTTCCACCAGGACTGAAAAGAAATGATAGCAAATCGTTCAAATATATCATACAAATTTGGAGTCTTAAGCAGGATGTTAATACCGTTTTTTTGTTGTTTTTTTTTTTCACTAGATAGGTGAATGCAAAGAACCCGGATGGGATTTGAACTCGGCTCTCCGATTACTCATTCCGAGCCACTATCCATTACACCACCTGCCCATCAGGATCTCAAGTCCCGTAAACCGTAGCAGCAGTGGTGTGTCTTGGGCAAGATAGCCTAACGGATCCTCTTCGGGCTGGTTTAAATTCAAAGTTTTTATTCTCCTAGACTGTTTACCAACCAAGGTTTTAGAAAAGTTCAGTTTGTCCTGCTATTTAACACACAGCACAGTGGGGAAGAGATGGATTCATTCCCTTCCCAATGGTATTTGCGCGTCGACTGGAATTCGAACTCGGTCCTGCGATTTCTTATTCTTATCCTTTATACCATCGCATATCCTGAGCAACAATTGCCAGTGCACCATGTATGATTGAGACACTTGAAAGCCTGGTGTACAGCGATGGTTAGCAAGCTTAGTCTTACAAACCATTGCTAATATAGGTACTTGACAATTGTAACCTTTAGTCAGACTATGTTAAAATAAGCAAACATTTACTAACTAGGTTGATGGTTAGTAACCTCTTTCTGTATATTATTGCCGGGATTTAGTTTCGGTCGAGTATCACCGGTTTGAACAAAGCCAGTACGTTTAAGCCCTCAGTTACGATAACTTGTAACTTTGGGGCTAGCACAATCCGCGACGGCTTCAAAAAGTTTCGTCTAACCAATTTCCCTCACAAGGTTTGTAAAAAGTTGCGGTATGTTCCTCAGACATTTCCCAAAGTTAGCGATCTATTAAACGTGGGTTCAAATCTCACCATGGACGATTATTTAAGGAGGAGATTTCTTGATATTGGCTCTAGGAGACGATCCCAGTAGTGTTGGGAGGTGCCTGAAGATTATATCACAGATTAGTCTTGTGAGTTAAATTGGATGTTCGGAACCTGTCGATGATCGTTAAGTCATCGTGGCTGATGTTTGACCGTACTGGCCGGCCGTGTTCAAAATTGTTGATCACACCAGATTATGTGCTCTCTTCCAGAAACTGTAATTAAGGTCTGCTGCACATAGTTGCAGTATAAATTACAGGTTATCTCTGTGGGTGTTGAACAAATACAAATGTGCCAGAGCAGGCGTCTACATGAGCAACAAAGCAAGCTATTTACTGTGCTTTAATAATCGTGATCTTCACTGAGCTGAGTAAATATCTACAACCGGGTCACATATTTGAAAGTGCATAGTTTTATCGTTCAAAGTTTAAAGGTCGTTACTTACCTTCCGAATGCTTCTGAATGGCATTGCATGGCGTCGTAGAGAGCGGCGATGCCGCAAGTAAAAGCCAGGATCACCAAACCAAACATACCGCAGAGTTTAAACAAGTCCATCAAGGTACGGTAGAAAGAGACCAACATTGTCCCGAATGTTTCATTACACGGCATAAGAAATGCAATTCTAGACACGGACAGCACTATACCAATGGAGAAGCAAATATCAGATAACATTTCTGGATCTGGAATCCATACAGGGTTCCATTCAACTGAAAAGAAGGTAGAAGAGAGAGGAATTAATTGTCTTTTGTTTAGTGAAAGAGCGTCACCATCAAAAAACTGACAGTGCCAAAAAAGCAACACACAAATACACAACAACAGAACCAACGCCCTCCTCCTCCACCTTAAAGCCAATCATCTCTGAGTGCTTTTACTACAATAGGTGTTGCCGTTGAGGTTTTTACCGAGCGGATTTGCTCGCCCCTCACCCAACTGGTTTTACATTCTGAGTTGTCCTGTTATTTAACCGATAGCTAGGGGAACAAGAGATGTATTCATACTTTTCCATAAGGAATTTCTCCGAAACTGAACACAACGAATTTGGTTAGAATTTAAACTCGGCACGCTGATTACATTTCTGCACCGATAACCCCTATATATTGATCATACCAGATTATGTGATCTCTTTCGGAAACTGTAAATAAGGTCTGCTCCACAACAACAGCAACGACAACAGTTTAATAATAATAATAATCTGAAGCCAGAGAAATTCCACGGTGTTGACAACTGATATATAATTCATTTATGGAGAATAAAAAAATGTAATAACTTTAAAACGGACAATTTTTCCTTAAAGCATAATAGTAGTAGGAGGAGGAGGAGGACTAATAATAGTAGAAAGAGTAGGAGAACTTTTTCCATTTTTGGTATCAATTACTTTTTTTATTCTAATGCCATCAAAGTTGCTTTATGTCAAAGAGCCGATGGCTGTATTTGGTAGTTTCTTACCGTCCGTAAAAAAAAACTGACAGATCATAGGCATTGGATATTCACAATAAGAAAAAAATACTATCTAGATTTCTAGCTATAAGATTTGAAATATCTCCTGATGAACAGTCAACAAAATTGACAAGTCGTTGTGGTTGCCTTCAGACCAAAAGGTATAAGCATCTTTTACCAATACACTGAACGTTCACCTATAATGATGGTGGAGCTTTCTCTCAAGGAGATTCCTTGCCTTGAACGTCTATTGAGATTCAATCTCACCCCAGACCTCAAGTGGAACTCATATATCCGCCTTATTGTTAAAAATGATGGAATTATAGATGGGTATTCTCTCAAGGAGGCTCCTTGCCTTGAACGTTTATTGCGAGTCAATCTAGCCCTAGACCTCTAATGGAACTCATACACTCGATCTAAAGATGATGGAATGATAGATGGGTGTTCTGTTAAGGAGGTTCCTTGCTTTGAACGTCTATTGGCACTCAAGCACACCCAAGACCTCAAGTGGAACTTATATATCCGATCTATTGCTAAAGATGATGGAATGATAGATGGGTGTTCTCTTAAGGAGACTCTTTGCCTTGAACGTCTATTGGGATCCAATCTCACCCAGACCTCGAGTGGAACTCATATATGATCTCTTTTGATTCGTAGTTATTGAACAATAAAATCTGTATTAGATGCTTAACCATATTTATTTCTTATAAGCGGGTTGTACTTTTCTCTGCCTTGTCATCTATTATGAAAATGTCCTGGCTCTCATTTTTTACACTCTTGTCGGCACATTTTCTTTTTTCTTATTATATGTAGCATCCGTCTTTCTCGTAAAGTTATGCTTTCTTCTCTTCTCTTCTCTTCTCTTCTCTTGTTTTGTGTAAACCTCGTGGATGTTAGGATGTTTTCTCCATCTTGTTGGTCTTATCAATCATGTACGCAGTGTTAGTTGCTCTCTTGTATCTGTCTGTAATTGGGAAGTGTAGTTGCCTGTTTGTTGAATGGGATTGTCTTCCCTTATTATGATTGGGGTCGTCTGAGTGTTTGTTTGTTTTTTTTGTATCTTGTTTGTTCTGGTGTTAGTAGAATACGTGTTCTGTTTCGCCTGAAATGTTTTTCGGATTCATTTCTAATGATGTAGGATCTTAGGGTATTTGCATTGGTGATGATTTGTGCTGGGCTCCAGGTTTTCCTTATTGGTTCTTGTGTGTGAATATGTTGCCCTTTGAATAATTTGTATAGGGAGGGTACACATGCCTAATGTAATATTGTTTACCACTGTCTTGATGAGCGGCTAGTTTTCTTCTGGTATCCTCCTAATTTACTGGGGGATTTATCACACTGGGTAGTGTGGTTTAGCATTTTCTGGAATTCAGCAGTTCTGCTGGGGACTTCATATCTCTCTTGAGTGCTATTGCTCTTAACGAAAGTAAAGCGAGACATGAATCTTCTCCTGTTTCTTTGCATTTTATAAGGATTTTCTGCATTGTTTGGACATGTCTCTCAATGAGTTCGCGTACTCTGGGATATTTGGGTGATGATGTTTTGATTTGGATTCCGTATTCTTCCGCTATTCCGAACTCCCTTGATGTGAATTTGGTGCCATTGTCACATATACGTTTCTCGGGTATTCCTTTTTCTGACATTATTTCCTCTATTATTGAGCTGATGGTATCGGGTTTTGTGTTTTTTTTTAATTTCAGGACTATTGGCAATTTAAAATAGTAGCAGACTAGGATTAGATACCATTCTTGGTCTATTATAAACAGGTCTGCGCCTACTGTGTGCCAAGGTCTACCTAGTATGTCAGGAGGTATAATTTCTTTTTGTTGTGTATTCTGGTATTTCTGGCATGTGTAACATTTTGAGACTGTATTTTCCATGTCTTGATATATACTGATCCAATAAAATTTTGCCTTCAGTTTGCATTTTTCTGTACCCCTGTGGCCTTCGTGTATTTTCTGAAGGATTCCTGGTTGTAGTGTTTTCGGTATTATTATTCTTGATCCAGCCAACAGAACACCATTTTCTAATGATATGTCATCTTTCTAAATAATACTTCAGCAATACTAAATAATTTCTTCAGCATCAAAATATTATTAGCTATTACAGAGATACCTTCAAAAGTTTTCTAAAAATGAATATAGCATGATGTAAAATGCCCCAAACATAATGAAAACAAAGTTTTATCGTCAAAATGTTTATGTTATTATTAACAGGAAAAACTAAAGTATTTTTTAAATTATTTTATTAAATGTTTTAATCCTTCCTAGCACGTTCAAAATTTTGGTTAAAATTCTCGTTTTTCTTGCGTCAGCGGTGGTATTGTATTGGGAATCCTTGCAAACATCAAGTGTCGGATTCTAATTACATTTTCAGAACTTATTCATTAATAAATGAAATTATTTAAAAATTTTATTTAGAAAATATTCGTAAAAATACTGTTTTCATTTTTTAAAAATATTAATTAGAAAAAAATGAAGTTTTAAATCTTATAAAATTCTGTATTAATTTCAGCGGTTTTGATGATATTATTATTAAGTGAAAACTGTATTTACGAATCATAAATGAAAAATCTTAGTACAAATCATGAAACACCAATATTTTAAAAATAATTCTGAATTTTTTTATTAGTGTATAAACGTGCCGTTTTTTTGTAATTACGGGCGACAATGCACAAAATAATCAGAAAATAGTGACTATAGTAAATTTAAAGCCAAAACTTCTGAAACTCAATAAAACATTAGATTATGGAGAATAATTTCCTAATTTTTAAAACTACTTAGTACTTGAAAATTAAATAAAAATGGCGCTCACATCATTTTCTTCGATTATTTTTTACAGATTAAGTATCCGTAAAACAACATTAGACTTGTCATCACCTTGTCAAACACGTCAACATAGCTATTGTCGTGTTGAAAAATGCATTTCTGCGAATTTTTTAAACTTAATATACGCTCACATCATTTTCTTCGATTATTTTTTACAGATTAAGTATCCGTAAAACAACATTAGACTTGTCATCACCTTGTCAAACACGTCAACATAGCTATTGTCGTGTTGAAAAATGCATTTCTGCGAATTTTTTAAACTTAAATGATATTAGGATCAAATCAGATTAATTATACTTTAAGTCAGCTAATATTCCTCAAATAAAGTTTCAGAAAAGTACATTCTATTTGGAAGATGTTTTAATAAAGAGAGTTACATTGCGATAAAAGACAACAAAAAATGGCAAAAAAAAATCCTTCCAGTCAATTTAAATTAGTTTTTAATTAGTTTTTGAAAATACAGGAAAATAATTTGCATATTGGAAATATTAGATTTAATCTATTAGCTTTAAATTAAAACTAAAATAAAAGCTTCAAGTAAGATTTTTTATTTTTTGTTTCTGTTTATTTTTACCTACTATTACATTATTCATATCTGTCTTACATTACATCGGTTTTTAAAACGAACATTCAGTAGCTCTATTAAAAAATAGCTTCATACGCTCCAAAATTAAGAAGCGAGGGAATAAAAAACGAAAAGCAGAAGTAAAAAGAAATCACTCACCGATAAAATCATAATCACGATGTATATTGCAAAAAGATCCTATTCCTGAATATGGATTGTAGTCACAAATTGGAAGGCTGTAGGTCACGTTGACCGCATTGATGACTGTCGTATGTCTTTCTTGAACGATAAGTTTCAGTTTTAAGCCCACCACTAAGTCAAGTATAACAGAACAGAGTAGGAGACTGAGCATACAAGAATCGACTATGTTCCAAATGGACGAGAAATAATTAACCGCTCCGGCTTCGTACAGTTGTTTCGTTTCTTCCCAAATCATTCCTGAAATAAAATTTAAAAGAATATCTTTTGTTAGATTTGTTGCAGTAAATTAGTGGCAATATTGAGTAAAACCTTGTTATTTAATATTGATTATAAGATTTATATGACAAAAGAATCGAAATGAATCCTTCGAAAGGTTAGAGAGGGTAATATTTGACTTCATGCTGCTAAGAGAATTTGAATGTCGGCGGACCGCCATAAATAAAACGAAGACTTGAGTAAAAAATGAATCGCCAATGTTTATTAACGCAAGATTTTTACAAAGATGCGAATGTATAAACAATGGTCAACCGTAATTTAGCCTGGCGTTGAGACAGATGTCCGAATCTCCCCTTCGTTGGCACGGCTACCACAGAAGTCCGAACTCAAAGGATGAGAAGTGAAAAGACAGCGATCATCTCCTTTCCTGAAGTGGGGTAATAAAATTCACACGTGACCGGAAACCCTTTTTGGTTTCCTTTTTTCTTTTGCATTATGGGAAAATTAAATTCTTTATTTTTATTATTATTATTTTATTTATTAGTTTATTTCCATTCTCCAGGTAGACATAGATCCGGCTTACACAAGAGTAAAATAGCTAGACACAAATCCAATTTGTACTCAAGCCAAAACGATAGACACAGAACCGGTTTGCACTCAAGTTCAAAAGGTCCGGTTTTTAATTGAGTCAGAAAGCTAGACACAGGTCCGGGTTGTATTTGAGTCAAAAAGGTAAACTCAAGTTCGATTTGTACTTGAGTAAAAATGTAAACTCAAGTCCGGTTTGTAGGAGTTGATAAAGGTACACAGAGGTCCGATTTGTACTTGAGCAAAAATGTACACGCAGGTCCGATTTGTACTTGAGCAAAAATGCACACGCAGGTCCGATTTCCAATCGAATCAAAAGTGTAGACACGAGTCCATTTTGATATCGAGTAAAAAAGTCAGACGTAGGTCCGGTTTTCAGAAGGTAGACAGTCAGTTATGTGCCATGGGTGATACACGCTTAGGTATCTTTCGATAGACGACTGACGAGTCAGATTTTATCCCGCAGTAGGTTGTCATTTCTTTCTGCGGAATTTCTTCTGGAATTCGAACTCGGCTCTTCCGATTCCTCCATCCGAGCCGCTATCCATTACTCCACTGTGTCTCCCTAGGTAGACATAGGTCAGATTTACATTCAAGTCAGATCCAATTAGCACACGAATCAAAAATTTAGGCACGTGTCCGATTTGGCCTCGAATCTAAAAGGTAAACACAGGTCCTCATTCGAGTTAGGAAGGTACTCACAACTCCAGTTTGTATCCGAGTCAGTAAGTATACACACGGGAGGTAGTTCTTTTTGCCTTGGGAAGTTTTATCACTTTTCATTAGCTCCGCCGACAGGGCAATTACAATTTGTGTCGTAATATAAAATAAAAAAGAAATTACATACACACGTCGGAAATCACAGACATCCACTTTCGTTAACACCAGCAATTAACTACTTTTCACTTCGTTAGAAAAACCACGACTTGTCGATACGCACAGTGTAGATTGAATACGAGATGACCTTTCGTGTTCTTCGAGAAGAACTCATTTGACTACTTCTGATATTCGAATCTCTCCTGTATGTTTTGTCTGCGTTCCTTCAAGACGTTGGTTATCATGGCTCTCTACAGCTTCTTATTTTTCTTGTTCCCAGTAATATCACACCTATATTTCAACAGTCACATACACACACATTTCAGCAGTCTCTCTCTCTCTCTCTCTCTCTCTCTCTCTCTCTCTCTCTCATACTCAAACACACAAAGCTAAATTGTTTCTTTGACACACCTACATACACACACACACACGTTAACATTCTCTCTCTCAGTTCAATAGTTTCCCTATCGCTCATATATTTCAACATACACACTCATTTCAACATACACACTCATTTCAACATACACACACATTTCAACATACACACTCATTTCAACATACACACACATTTCAACAATCTCTCTCTCTCTCTTTCTTTATCTCTCTCACACACACATAAACCTCAATTATCTCTCTGGCAAACCTACATACACACACATCAACGTTCTCTCTCTCAGTTAAATGATTTCTCTATCGCAGATATATTTCAACATTCACATATACACACATTTCAATCGTCTCTCTCTCTCTCTCTCTCTCTCTCTATATATATATATATATATATATATATATATATATATATATATATAGATAGATAGATAGATATATAGATATATAGATAGATAGATATAGTGATTTTCCAAGCGTAGCTTAGATGTGGCACAAGGCCGAAAGTATGGGACACCCAGTGAGGATCTAACTTACTGTTCAGTCGTAATTGTTCTAGCTCGACAAGCTTGCTAACCATTACACCGCCACGAGGTGCCCCCTTTCTCTCTCTCTATATATATATATATGTTTGCGTGTGTGTGCGCGTGCGTGTGTGTGTGCGTATAATGTGTATATATATATATATATATATATATATATATATATATATGTATATAATTTCTATATATATTATTTATATGTTATATATGCGCCGTACTTAATGGAAAGCGCTCGATATCAGTGCTAGAGCTAGCATACTTAGTTGTAGTGATGTGAGTTTATGACCCTGGGTTTCACGTTCTTGCGATCGTCAGACAAACAAGATCGCAAGGGAGTGACATCCAGGATGACAAACACATCTCTCTCTCTCTCTCTCTCTCTCTATATATATATATATATATATATATATATATATATATATATATATATATATACACACACACACACACACATATATATATATATATATATATATATATATATATATATATATATAAAGCACACACAGTCCAACAGTTACTTATTCATATACAGATTACAAATGGACGCCTACTCGTTCTCCGATCACATCCGGGGCTAGACAATCCCTATTGCCGACACCTGCTAAGGCACATTTGCACATTTTGTTCAACACCGACAGTGCCCACCTGTAGTTCCCGCCGTAACTATGCTGAGCAGACCTTAGTTACAGTTTCTAGGAGAGAACCATCATTTTGCATGATCATTAATTTGAACATGGCCAATACGCTTAAACCCTTGGTCACGATGACTTGTGACTTCTTACTAGCGTAGTCATTGGCGGCTTAGAAAGCCACCCACACATAGAAATGTCAATGGTATCACTTCCTCTCTCAAAGACACATCGACAGTCACGGACGCAATTCAATATTCACTCTTTTACACACACATTAAATAGTCTTACACTTACACATTTCAACTGTGTCTCGCTTAAACACACACAATTCAATAATCTCTTTCGCATACACACATTCAACTCACACACACACACACACACACACACACACACACACACACACGCACGCACGCACGCACATTTCAACAGTCTTTCCCTCTCCCAAACCACACACTTCAACAGTTATTTTGAGGTGCAAACGTGACGTCACTTATAAATTAACAAACATCTTTTTTTTTAAATTTAAAAAGAAAAAAGTGAGTGCAGTCAAACATGACAAACAGCAGCAGCAGCAGCAATGACAGAATAATTGGTGACATAGTAATTGTGAGATCAATCCGTGGTCCGGGTACTGTGTACTTGGACTCGGTGGAAACTGGGCGAGCAATAATTGAACAGTGCTAAAGATAAGAACTAGACGTGATATTCCGAGATATTGGGCAGTGGAACAAGAAGAGTCCACTCCAGTAAATTAAATAAAAGGTTTTCAGTTCGGTATTTTCTGTAGGTTTTTCGGATCGATACACACCTGATGAAGGCCGGAGGGATGTACGATGGCCGAAAAGTTGTGATAACAAAAACAAAGCTAAAGACAATATTCCGAATATAGATAGTATAAATAATCATTAACGGTTTATAAAATCCCAGAACGAGGAAAATTGTTGATGAATATCATCTGAAAATCTGGGTTGATACGTAATTATTATTCCAAGAACTTTTCAAACTACTAATCACGTTTTTTTTTTTAGATTAGCGTTTCAGAATCATTTAGCAACCAGATCTAGAATTCTCTTTTGTCACGAATAAATTATGCCTCTGAGTAAGACCGAAGTATACATCGGCCAAAAGAGTCCAAATAAAACTAACAAATAAAAACAACAGATTCTTAACTTTTATCTACAGCTTGGATTTTATCAGCACAAAATGGATCGCAGTTTTGACTAACGTTGGTTGAATTTGTTTAGCGGCATATCAGCCTTTAGAGGATATTTAGTGCCGAAATCTAAATATTTTGAACACAATTTTATAGCTTCAACTAAATATATTTTGAAGGTAATTGTATGCTTTCAACTACCGATAAAATGTATTGTTAATCATAAAATGTATTGTTGGTAATTCTAATATAAAATTGTATTGCTGGTCTTTTTGCTTTAAAATTGTATTGTTGGTAATTTTACTATAAATATGTATTGTTGGTAATTTTTATATAAAATATATTGCTGTTAATTTTACTATAAAATGTACACTTTCATAGTGTTTTGTTTTTCTTTGAGGTTCACTATTTGCTCATAGCTGGGGCTCTAACAAGTGCTACCACCTCGGGTCGGGGTGGACCAGGAAAAAACAGTAATTAAGAGGTGGTTCCACGCTCCTCGAAACCTTCACTCTCCCGATCAGAAGCCTCGCTGTCGGGTGTAATTTATCGTGCTTTGACTTACCAATAAGCCAGAGAAAGACGATTGTAATGAAGATGATGGTTGTTAGTTCAGTTTCACTGCAAGCAATTTGTGACCATTGGCGAGTCATCGTCAGTTTTGAGTTGACCATTAACAGGAGGAAAGAGACATAGGACGTCGTATAGCTAAGAAATCGCATAATTGGTGTGTCCAAAAGTTGTTCAATCTGAAGAGGAAACATATGTATAAATAATATGTATTGATATATATATATATATATATATATATATATATATATATATATATATATATATATATATATATATATATATTTAAAGACATTTATGATATGTTTAACGTTCTTTTTATAGATACAAGTATTTAAGCAAATGCTCTGTTTTATAATAAACAGTATTAAATAACATTTACCGGCCTGAATGTCCGAGAAATTTTCATAGAGCAGATATGAATAGAAGAGATTCATGGAAGATTTAAGTTTAAAGATATTAAAATCGACCTTGCTAACCAGACGCTTCTCTGTGGCCGAACGGTTAAGGCACGTCACGCGAAATGACGGTTCTGTATAGGATACAGGTTCGATTCCTATCGGAGAACGAAAATTTTTCTATGAAACATCGGTAAATGTTATTTAATACTGTTTATTATAAAACAGAGCATTTGCTTAAATACTTGTATCTATAAAAAGAACGTTAAACATATCATAAATGTCATTAAATAAATTGTCGGACTTTGTCCAATTCAAATATATATAGAGAGATAGATATATAGAGAGAGGTGCGATAAATAAATTGTCGCTATTTTATATATTTTAATTTTACGCATGCATGTTTTTGGTTTTGTCGACTGCACAGTGTAGTGGGCTTAGTTGGGCACCGTCTGTGGGAAAAAAGAGCACCATGACACAATTCAATCCATCAGAAATTTGGAAATGGCATCCTATACTGCTTGGCAATCGCGCCGGAAGCTCCAATGCGAACATTTCAAAGTGTTTGAGTGACACTCTAAGGATAGTGCAGAGGATCCGAAAGCAGTTGGATGAAATATCCAGTCAACATCATGATGTTTGGAGTGATCACTAATGATGGTGACATTATGCCTCCATTCATCTTCCCACAGGAACTCAGATTCAACACAGAGGCCTACATCAAGTGCCTTGAAGAGGTAGTGCTTCCCTGAGTCAAGAGGGTGGCTGCTGGAAGAGCCTATAACTGGCATCAGGACTCTGAACCATGCCACACTAGCAGCAGAACACAGTCATGGCTGTCAGACAATTTCTGCGACCACATCACCGCTTATATCTGGCCACCTAACTCCCCAGACTGAGACTCCCTTGATGGTTATGTGTGGAGAACAGTTGAACGAAAGACCAGCAAAAATTCCTTATAACACCAAAGATAAACCAAGGGTAAAGATTATGGCAGCATTCACCAATTTAAACAAGGAGACCATCCAGAAGACTTGCAGGAGATTCACAAAGTTGTCTGGAGGCAGTGGTTGAAGCCAGTGGCGATTTTATTGAATAAATTTACTCTTTCGTATTTCAAGGTTTTTTCTGTAATTTTGGTAAATATATTTGTTAAAATGAGATGTCAGTGTTATTTCCATTTTTGTGTAATTTAGATGAGAATTTATCCATCGCACCCTGTATATTCATAAAACAGAGACACCAGATTAAAAATGACTTCAATGTACAAAAAGAAATGTTTGAAAGTTATTTTGCAATAAAAATGCAATGCTAATGAACCTACAGAAAAACATTGGCCAATGATTTTTTCATAGAAAAGCATTAGCCATTGATTTTTGGTGTATGAATAGATAATGATTGATGCAAAAATGCATTGCAATTATCCGCGTGTTAAATACAACCGATTTTTTTGAATCACCAAATTGTAAATATATTCACGCTTCAGAGAGTTCAAACACTTGATGCATGATATAGGTATGTTGTCCTTTACATGTAGGTGTTGAAATGTTCGCAGTGAAATCTTCTTGCCAAAATTTTCTCCATGTGATGAAAGATCAAAATTTGTTGGAGACTACATACTAAGGCGGAAACATTTCACCAACACCCAATCGTGCGTACACATATACAGATAGACACACACACACACACACACACACACACACACACACACACACACACATATATATATATATATATATATACAGAAAGAAGGAAACATAGGTAAGTTCGTTTAAGCACCAATTAAATTTGTTTGTTAGGTTTTTTTGTCCATTTTTCTCTATATTTTCATAATTTTTCTGGTTTTCGGTGATAGTTTAATTATAAATTATCCAATATCTGAGTACTTTCGCCATATATATATATATATATATATATATATATATATATATATATATATATATATATATATATATATATATATTAAACAGTATTTATTTGCCTACCGGCCTGAACACCCGAAAAAATGTATTAGCGAAGATGTACCCACTGGCAGCATTCGAATCTGCGTCCTCCTTTCTATGACAGCTTAAAAATTAAAATCCATCAATTCTGTATATATATATATATATATATATATATATATATATATATATATATATATATATATATATATTCATTATGCACTGTTATATTAGAACATGTACATACCCACTACAAAACTGTACATCTTGCTTCAACATTAAAAAATTATTAACGTTTCATCAGGTGGGAAATCACGATGCTACTCAAATATGCGTCTCCGCTAAAAATGACGTTTCAAGTAATAAAAATGTCGGATTAAAAGTGAATCGGTTAAATTTTTAGATATTAGGATAATCTAAAAGTTTTGTCATTGTAAATTCTCAAGAATAAAAAAAAAATTAATAAATTTACTTTCATCATATGTTTAGATTTTTATTAAGATTTTAATAATCGCTTTTTAAAAGAATAAACATTGCTGAGGAATAAAGGTAGTTAAAATAATAGTGGTGTAACTGGAAAAAACCGTACTTGTGACACACTTTTTTTTGCGGACACGGAGGTTAAACATTAAAAGATTTGATTTTTTTTTACGGTTTATCAACTCTTTATGAATTATTTAAAGCCGAAACATATTTTGGGGATTGTAAAGATAATTTTTTTATTTTTGTGACTGTATATTGCATTAACAATTTTTGAGGATAACAATAGTTTTTCCAGATACAAATCCCACTAATTATCTCATAATTTGGTGTGTGTGTACGAGTGTGGGGGGAAATTGATTCATACCTTTCCCAAGGGTATTTGTGGACTGAAATTCGAACTCTGCTTTGCAATTTCTCATCCTGAGCCGCTCCCCATTACAACACCTGTACATCCTTTTTAGACTGAACTGACTTACCTTATAATATCCTGTGAACAGGTAAATAATGGACAAGATGGGGATGAAAATCATGCCAATTGGGATAGACAGCATCAGGTAGTTGAAATTGTTCAGGTAACGTAGGAGTGGGACCCCAGAGAACCACAGCTGCGCCACTTGAGCTTGACATTTCCGGTGTGCAAGAAACTGTGCAAAAATAATATTTAGAAATTAGCAGAAATAAGTATAATTCATAATTTGCGACATACCCTTGCAGCAAATGACTTAATAAATGAAAAATACCCTGTCACTGGTTTTTACTATAGAAAAGCATTGCGAATATCTTTTATTATATAAAAAAAAACATTGGTTAAGGAATTTTACTACGGGAATGCATTGATAATTGTTTTATAAAAAGTATTAACCAATGATTTTTACTATGAAAATTCACTGGGCAAAGATTTTCGACAATGAAATGCATTGTCTAATAATTTTTACTACAGAAATGCATTAGGCAATAATGTTTAATACAGAAATGCATTGGAAAACAATTTCATTTCAATTATTCATTTCTCAATGATTTTTAATATAAAGGAATGCATTTCCAATATTTGCCATAGAAATGCACTGGTTACTGACTTTCCCTGGAGAAATTAATTCCTCAAATAATTTTTACTGTAGAAATGCAATAATTTTCGATAGGACTGCTTCTGAAAATTGTTTCTGCAATAGTAATACATTGCTCCAATTTTCTATAACAATTCTTACTAATAACTTTTAATATAAAAAAAAAGGTTTGGAGAATTTATTTTGTATTAAAATGTATTGTAAATGATTTTTAAAATTAATTTTTTAAATGTATTATAGAATATATATAGTAGAATTTTCTTAAAATATATTTACTATTTTGTGACTTTTTTCTCTGATGTATGCATTTTGTATTTTATTCCATCTATGCTAATTTCAACTGCCAAATGATTTTGTACAAAACCCTTTATTTCGTTGAAGGGGTTATGCAGTTCGTATCAGTTTTTGTTTCTTTATTATTTTTTTCACACATCTTGGGTTTTCCTTAGGAATTTGAACTTGCAAAACTTTTTTTTACTCTTATAATTTCTGGTATTTTACTACCAGACCATTGATTGCTGCATTGTGAGTTCAATTCAAGTCTCCAGGTACCAAACTAGTTATTAATTACTATTAGCTATTAATTACGGAATTTTCTACACCTCTAAGTCTATCTAAATGCATGCAACATTCTCTACAAATAAAAAAAAAACTTCCTTGGCACTCGAACGTGGCACTCAGAATGATTTGTCCTTGTAATATACACCTGATGATGGCCGGAGGGCTCAACAGCCAAAATGTTGTGATAACAACAACAAAGATGAGGATAATAGTCCGAATAGTATAAATAATGTTTATTTCTATATACATATTTGTGTTGATAACAGCATAGTGGATTAAAGCGTTGGTTTGTGAAATGGTAATATAGTAATTGTGAGTTCAATTCTTGGGTCGGGCAGTGTGTATTTGGACACAGTGGAATCAGTGTGAGTAATAACTGAGCAGTACTAAAAATAAGAACTAGACGAAATATTCCTAGACATGAACAATGGGACGAGAACAAAATAAAAGTCTCAGTTCGGAATTCCCTTTAGATTACCACCCGAGACGATATACACCTGATGAAGGCCAGAGAGCACAACGTTTGAAACGCTGTGATAACAACAATATTCCGAATGTAAATAGTGTAAATAATTATAACTCCACATCCCAGAAATAAGAATCAGAATTTGTGGAAAAAAACAGGCTTCGAATAACAAGATTATATGTTAGGGGTTCTGGGGAAAAAGCTTCGAATGGCAAGCGTCAATATTAGCATTTGAGCGGAAAAAGTCTTCAAATGACAAATGAATTCATGAAAACTAACACGAATATACATTAGCGTTTGGGAAAAAGAACAAGCTTCGAATAAAAAAAATGTCGATGTTAGAATTTAAGAAAACTAAACCTTGAATGACAAGCGTCAATTTTAAAATTTGTAGAAAAAACGCCTTGATTTTTACAATTGGCTTGTGTCATATTTTGGCTCAAATATTTGGATGGCTTATTGTCACTACATGTCTGTTTAGATACATGCCAAAGTAAAATAATGACGCTGAATTTCATTGCAAGTTTTTCTCCAACTTTGGCGTTATATATTCTTTCAAAAATAACAATTATCCCCTATTGCTTTGAATGGCCGTGTGAATAGCCACACTGTGTGAAATCGTTTGAAGAAAAAAACAAAGACTTTTCCACCTGTTGCAGCGTTAGAATGAAAACTCTAAACACGCCTAGATTATGTCACACAACGTGATACCGCGTGTTTTCCTAGAAGTAAGCATTAAAAAGAGAGACAAAGAAAGGGAAACATACTCTAATCGAATGTCTATGCAATGACTGGATCGATAGGACAGGTAATCATTTCAAGCATCACTCCCACTCAAAAGCAATGATTGACTGCGTTGGAATTTTTACAAAGCGGTTTTTAAAAAAGGAACATTTTCATACCGACGTTACCGGCTGAATAATATGTCCATGAATTCGGTCAATTTGTCCATTGCATGACACTCGATGCCAGGTTAACCAAAATGAAAAGAAAAAAAGAGTTACCGCTTTTTACTTTTTTAATCATTCTTTTTTATTTTTATTTTTTGAATATTTTTTAATTATTTGTTTAATCATATAAGGATTCTTTTATGAAGAAAAGTTTTGCTCAAACAATATATCTATAAATATTTCTAAACAATGGAGAATAAAAAAAACACAGATTGTCCCCCAAAATGAACCAGAAATCTCTTTAAGATTCAACTGGGACGAATGAAATATATATATATATATATATATATATATATATATATATATATATATATATATATATATATATATACACACACAATAGTCACCAATTAATTGGAGAGTTATATATATATATATATATATATATATATATGATCCGTTGGTATAATCCAAAGGAGTCCTATTAACACAATGTAGAATTTTAAATATTAAATATAAAATTTAAAACTGACTAACAAAGAGCGCTCAATGTTTATTTTCATTAATAAGAGCAAATTATTTCATACAAAAATAAATAATTATTTACTAAATTCAAATAAAAAAATCCTATTATAAGTCTGCTTACCCTCCCTTCTTTACTCAGTTCCCTAGTTCGCACGACCGTTACGCTTTGCCAATACCTCATAGATGATGGACTATTCCGTTTTAAACCACGTGAAAACACGGCAATGACATATCAGCGATTATAGTTGGTTTCATTGAGAAAATAAAAGAGAGCAAAAAGAAAGAAAGAAAGAATGGAAGATGGAAGTATTTAACGTCTGTTTCAGTTAAATGCAAAAAAGTTACCAATTTCAAATCCTTTCACTTGTACCCAATTACTTCTTAAAGTGATGACTAGCATTCATATTTATGATTGTTATTGCAATATTTTCTTAAAGTAGTTAGGCTCAAATATTTAACGATGCGATCAGTGAATGTCTACGGATACGAGCTTATTAAATCATTAAGTTGAGGATTAAGGTTTATCAAAATATTAAAATATATGCGTATATATGTAACTCTAACAAAGGTTTAAAATACATTTTTGAAAATAAATGTTCTTGAAGGACTTATTTTAGTTTTAATTCCAAGCTAAAAGATGAAATTTAATATTTCCAATAAGCAAAATACTTTGTTATATTTCAAACTGAATTTAAATTGATAGGAATGATCAGTAAAATCAATAAAATCGACCATATTGACAAATCTGTCAACATAACATAATTCACTTTATTAAAAACTTTCAAAAATAAAATATAGTTTACTGAAACGTTATCTGAGGAAAATTAACTGACTTAAATTTTATTAATCTGAACTGAAACAAATATTACTTATTTTAGTTTAAAATATCGCTGAAAGCATTCTTAACAAGGAGGTGCGTGTTTTGACACATTTATCGACAGCCTGATGTTTAACTAATTTGTGTAAGAGAAAAATAATTATGTTAAAAAATTACATGATGAATACAACGTAATCTTCTTTTTATATAATTTTTTAACTATCCATTTTAAAATATTTTAAGCATTCTAATATTTTAATGGATTTTAGTTACTTTATAGTCTTACTTACGAAGACGCTTGTTGAGGAAATGTTGGAAAATTACCGATAATTTAAAATTTACTATAGTTACTGCACTTCAGTTTACAATGGTTACTGCACTTATTTTCTGATAGTATCAGAAAATAAGTGCTGTAACTTTGAATTCTTTTTATTTTTGTTTATATATTTTATTTTTATATTTTTATTTTTATCGGGAGTCACAACAAATAAAAATTGATTATTTTTATTTTTAATATGCATTTTTGATGATTTTTCTAAAGATCTGTATGATGTTTGGAGATGTTTATAATTTTTATCGCAATTAACTCTGAAGAAACCAAAGTAAAAACAATTAATAAACACTACCAGTTAATAAGCACTATCAATGAAATAAATCTTTATTAATTTTCCCCCTTTTTTATTTATTTCTTTTTCTTAGAAGCAATTTCGTCACTCTAATAAATTTTCTTAAATTCAGAATAATTAAAAGACCTCACTGGGCACGATTAAATATTTTATGACATCAAACATGTAAGAAAGTAATAAAAAAATAAAAGCATTTAAGGATTTCACAAGTATCATTTCACGAGTTCCTAATTAATTTTTATTTTTATTTTATTTTTATTGCGTTGCTGGTGTTCCGTAGTTCTTTAATTATTTTTTTTTCATTTTTCGCGCGTTTTTTAAGAATCGAGGAAAGCAGTAGAAAACTGCTGTTGGTGACCTATGACCTTGATGACACTGCATGCTTTTATTTTCTGTGATAGAAGCAAGAATTGACTTCTTTTTCTGGGATATGCTAAAGGAGAAGGTGTACTCAATGAAAATCACAGATGCAACACACTTGATTGAATGCATAAAGAGAGAATGTGCCAAAATTGATGGCAATGTGGAGTTACTGCTTCAAGTTCATGTGAATCTTGCAAAGCGAATCAACCTTTGCATCACAAATCATATGGAAGATGTTATTTGTTAATATTCCAATTCAATAAAATGTTGAAAATTTAATTTCTTGAAAATATGCATTTTTACCTATGCGTCCACGCTTTAGGGACATCCTATATATATATATATATATATATATATATATATATATATATATATATGTGTGTGTGTGTGTGTGTGTGTGTGTGTGTGTGTGTGTGTGTGTGTGTGCATGTGCGTGTGTTTACAAAAGGAAATCTTCGTCCCCTGAGGGATTTTATCAAAGTAAAGGGATCATATTCATCTTGATAAATTCTGAAGTTCTTTCCTTTTGTCTTTATTTATACTGTTCTTTTACAGAGATATTTTATTTATCTCTGGCTTTTCACACACACACACACACACACACACACAGACACACACATACACACATACACACACACATACACAGGCACACATACACACGCACACACACACATACACATACACACACATATACACACACATATATATATATACACATTCACACACACATATATAAACACATGCGTACACACACACACATACATATATATATATACATACACACAAACACATATATAAACGCATGCGTACACACACATATATATACACAGACACAGACACACATACACAGACATAATTGTATAATAATGTTCAATCTATGTAACTAATTGTCACCACGAACATTAAGTGCAATGACACTGAAAAAGATTAGGTTTAAAAATATTTTCCGCTTTTTTCTCATCACAGTTAAAAGCATCACATGTGTGTGTGAGTGAGTGTGTCTGTCTCTCTGTGAAAATCCAGATATAAATATAATTCAAATATCTCTTTTTGCTTTTATGCATAGTGAGCTCAAGTAAATGGATGCAGGAACAGCACTTAGGAGAAATAACCCGAAGACACAGTTTATTAAGAGCTGAAAGAGACGGGAAGTTGTGGAGATTGTCTACGTCCTGAGAGCAGACGATACATAAATAATAATAATAATAACTTAGACAAAACTTAAACATAATGGGAATTCATACAGAGTTTTACGGGATGTGCCTGTTTCTGGTATTTGAAGTAAACTTGGGAGATTTCCAACTCAGTACTATTCCTTGCTCAGTTTGAAAGTCATAGCATTATATACATACATACATACATATATATATATATATATATATATATATATATATATATATATATATATATATATATATTTAGTAATAGTAATAATCTTATAAATATAAGAAATTATACTCGTCAAGAAAACCTTTGGTGCATTGATTTGTAAACAAACAAACCAATACCAAAAAAGTACAAAAAAAAGAAAGAACAGAGAAGATGTACGTCCGCCGAAGACAATCGTCTTGCATCCAAGTTCAGAGTCCAAACAAAAAAAAAACTGATACGAGTAAGTAAAATAACTAAGTAAAGTGCTCAATACGCTAAGTAGAGCAAACCTAATTAAACCTAAAGAGCCAGACAAACCTACCAAGGTTTCACCTACGCGGATCGTCAGGGAATACTGGCTAAAGAGAGCCAGTATTCCCTGACGATCCGCGTAGGTGAAACCTTGGTAGGTTTGTCTGGCTCTTTAGGTTTAATTATATATATATATATATATATATATATATCGTGTGTAACAGAAAAATTATTCAATTGTTGGATTAAGCTTTGGACCGTTGTATCTTAGAAATGATTAAAGATGCCTTGCTGGAATTTTCTGAGGTTTTTATAACTATTGGACTTTACTTTGAGCAATAAGAATGTATAATTACTCTCCAGACTTAACAGAAGTATCATGATGAAATCGATCATAAATGAAAATGATATGTTCGTCATTGATTAATCATACCTAACAATTGGAAGCTCATGAAGGATTGAAAAGTTTAAATATATATGTTATTCTAGGATCATTTTCCAACTTATTCAAGATGATCTTCGCCCTTTCTAACCTTCTAACTTTCTGTGCTGGAGTAACAAGTTGCCTCACCCGTTTCATTTTCAAGCCTTTTTTTACTGCTCTTTATACTGTCATAGGTGAAACTCCTCTCTCACGTGACAAATGTTTTATGGATTGAGTCAAATCTTTTCTAATTGATCTCTTTAGCTCAAAATTGAAGTGATGATCCCCTTTCCTGTTGTGACCTGATCCAGTTTTCCTTTCTACCGTTCCCTCTTTTTAAAACCTATTCACCGTTCTCTTGATGGTTCTTGAATGGACTTTGAAGATAGAAGCTAGAGTATGAATGTTGGTACCATTACTGAAGGCTTCAATGATCTTTTTCCTCTCACCATTGCTCAGTTGAAAAGATAGTTGGACTGACGCAAAACGATTTTAACCAGTTCTTTTTCTAGCTGAATAACTCAAGGGGTTTTTCAGTGATTCTTGCGACAAATGGTATCAAGATGGCTAATCGTTTTATCTGAAAACTAGGAAAAAAGAAACTCAGTTTAGTGTTATTTTTAGATATTAAACATTTTGTGGGATTTATAATTATGCTGTAACACGATTTGGACAATTTTGCTGTTACACCCGGTATATATATATATATATATATATATATATATATATATATATATATATATATATATATATTGCTTTTGTTTATAAATACTATTTGCAAAATAAAATCCTTACATTTGCCCTGATAATGTCCATTAGAGGATGAAACGCATCGGCCAAGGTAGGTTTTCTTTTTCTCTTTATTCATATATATATATATATATATATATATATGTGTGTGTGTGTGTGTGTGTGTGTGTGTGTGTGTGTGTGTGTGTGTGTGTGTGTTTCGTTGAACAAACCTGACATGGTACTTTCTTTCAGTTTTTAATTATATTTTTGTATACGTACAAGTGTTTTACTTTCTAGACGTAATGAATGTAAACATTTTTCAGACGTATAAAAGTTGCTGAAAGTAGACACCTAATTTACAAATACAGCCAGTACATTGTGGCCGTGTTCAATGTACTTATCTTATTTGGGAATTAAGTACTCCAAAAACGGTTAAGTATCCAATTAGGTGATGCTGTATATCTGGTAGGACAGGGAGGGAATTGTGTAAAACCCGATCCTTCATGAAAATCAGACGTTGAATTTTCACATGTATCTTACCTGTGAGTCCAATAAAATTCAGCAGTCGAGGAAAAACGCCCGGAATTGGCCAATTGGTATTATGTCTTCTTCAATCAGGGTAATACCCGACTACAGGTATTTGGCATACCCGGTAAATATTGGTACAGCTTGGTCGAGATGTGCTACTACACATGCCTTACTAACTTAAGCTTACCCCTTCGGATTACCACCTGTTTCGATTGATACAAAATTCTCTCAATGCAAAAAACTTCAAAACTGTAAAACCCACTTAGGCCAGACATTTTTTCTCGACAGAATTTATCTTACACATTTATAAGTCTACCATTCGTCCATGCATTGAATATTGCGGTCACATTTGGTCTGGTGCTTCTGCTATGTATTCAGAGAATCTTAATAAAATACAAAGAAGAATCTGAAATGTTACTGGTCCTGACCTGGCATCTCGGCCTCAATCCCTTTCCCACTGCCGTAACGTAGATTCCCGGTGCCTTTGCTATAAATATTTTCATGATAATTGTTCGGATGAGCTTTCCTCTTTTGTAACTTGACTTTACGAATTCAAGCACAGTACTAGAGTAGCAGCTAGGTCTCATCATTTTACAGTTGAAATGGCTAGATGTAACCATAATAACCATGATCTTCAAAAATTTAAACATAATATCATTTGTTATCTTCTGTCTACTTAATTCCTTTTTTTATTGTTTTCTCTCTTTAATAATTCTTTCTTCTCATATTCTCTCACATTTAGTAACTTGTTTTAGTGGTTTTATTGGCTTGCTTTGAGTGAAATGATTAATAAAAAAGTTCTGGAATCATTAAACTCCTTTAAAGAGGAAGAAAGGTAATGGAAGAAAATGGCATATACGTGGTTAAATAAATCTATGTAGAAAAGTCACTTTTTCACCGACGTGACATGGCTTCTCTTTGCCTCTTCTACAAATATTTCCATGGCAACTGCTCTGACGAGCTTTTTCCCCTGGTTCCCCGACTACATCAATTTAAGCGTGCCACTAGACTGGCATTTAGATTCCACACTTTTAATGTTGAATTAGGTAAATGTAACCGCCACTTCTACTCCAACAGTTTCTTTTCTCGCACTTCCCACCTGTGGAACTCCTTTCCGTTTACTTGCTTCCCTGATAACTAAAATCTTAAAAACTTTAAATGCAAAATCAATCGCCATCTTCTATCTTCTTGAATCCCGTTCCTCTTTTATCCTTTCTTCAATCCGTCTATACTCAGTCTTTTCTTTCAATTTCTCTTCCTGTAACCCCCTGCGTACTAGTGGCATTCCCACCTTGCTTAGGATGAAATGAGTAAAAAAAAGAAAAGAAAAAAAATTAAACGTAAATATTGTCATACAAATTCATTTTGTCTTTTGAAATTCACTTACACTCACTACGAATTTTTTGTTCCGGCACATAACTATTCCTTGCTTGTTTTCTAAAGCAATTGCAAAAAAAATTTGTTACATTTTTAGATTAACAAATCAATAAGTGAATTATTAATAAATGGATATTATCAAACGAACAGGATCTGACACGACTCGAAATTGTTTGCACCGAAATAAAGTTTCAGTGTGGTTTTTCTTTTCTTTTATAGTTGCATAAGCCTGAAGACTGCGAACTTTCACACGTCATCGTTGGAAGACCTGCTTTTATGATGATTACTCACGTTTTGTTTACTTTTGCATAGAAAGGCTTTTTTTTTTATTCCAATTTAAAAGTAAATTTTGATCTTCGCCGCTGGATTGCCCAAACTTTGCAGTCGACTTTAGTATTGTTTGTAGTCAAGCAATAATATGATTAAACACTGCGGCAAAAAGGCTTCTACAAAAAAAACTGATCTACTCGTAAGAAAATGGGGGGGGCATTAAAAATAATTTTTGCAGATTAGCATTATATCGAACTTCTTTAGGCCTCTTTTGTTCTGTTTATAATATCGATAGAGTTCAGCATCGATCCCTTACATTTACAAAGTTACTGGAAATAGCTGTGATGTATAAATATCAAGTTTGAAAGTGTAGTAACGTAATTGATATCTGAATATATATATTTTTTTAATTTTCTCAATTTTTTAACCTTTTCTTAAATTTCTTTTTCAACTCGTTTTAAATTAAAAATGTATGGGGAGCACATAGACGAACATTTGAGGTTAATAATTATTTATCTTAAAGGAAGAAAAAAGGGATACACAGTTTTATTAATTATGCAAATTTTTCTTCTTTAATCAAGAATGTAATATATCCGTTTGTTCCTTATTTAAAAGAAGTCTTTCTGCGCTCTCTACCTCAAAAGCGTGTCTTCATGCGCATAAGTCAAATAACTCAGTAAGACTCAGGGATAATTTTGATGCTTTATCGATATTATAAATAGGACACCTCCTTAAAAAAGCGATTAAAAAATTAATATTTTTTCTGACAATTGTCGTTAAAGAATATTAATCTGCAATCATTCCTAAAAATATTATCCCTGTTTTTTGCGAATAAACCTCTCTATTTAAGTAGTACCAAAAAGTGAATGGCGATTTTCTCAGTGTATCTCCGATGTGGCGCAGGGCCGAAAGTATGGGGCACCTAGAGAGGATCAAACTCACTCATAATTGTTCTGGCGAGACAAACTTACTAGCCATTAAACCAGGTGGAAGTGCCCAAATAATTTTCTAAGCATAGCTCTGATGTGGCACAAGGCCGAATGTATTGAGCACCCACTTAGGATCGAACTCACTACTCAGTCGTAATTGATTTAGCATAACAAGCTTGCTAACAATTAGATCACGACGATCGTCCACAGTGCCAAATAGAGAATACACACGAAAGGATTTTCGTGTAGCGTAACAGTTAATAGTACAACTAATGAAATGGACGAACGGAGTTCAAATTCCAGTTGAGCCAAATGCTTTTTTTTAATTCGTACTTAATGATAGTTTCCTTTAAGAAAGAAGGATTAGTGTGTGGTTATGTAAATTTTTAGCTGAATAAAGAATTGCACAAGCCAATACCCACCATTTCGCCATCTCCTCCAGAATCTTGGGAAAGAGTTCCTTTCTCCCCCACCCAACTCTCCCGCTTTGGTTAACTTGGATTTTAAACTAGGCAGACTGGTTCCACTCAGGTATTGCTTCTTACAACTGGTACCATGTATCACAGTATAATCTGCTGCATGTTACTTGGAGAGAAGTTGGGCAATGAATGTAAAACGCCACGAAGGGAAATTACTTAGTTTTTCCCTTTCCCAACAAACCGAAAATCTAACAGGGGAAAATGCAAGTCTGTTTCGTGCGCTCTGAAAGAGAGAAATTGGTCCCAAGCGCTGATACAGGTTAAACTTGGAATGTTGAACCCACTTTTGAGGTCTTTGATGCTAGAGATCCACCCAAAAGAGAATGCCAATGTCTTCGAAACCATTCTTGTAATGATTGGACGTCATTTTAAGAGTCATTTGTAAAAGAGTCGCAAAATATATCGATTTAAACATCGGGGATCGGTTTCTTAATAGCGTTTCCATTTTGCACTTTTGACAAGAGGTTTAGGGTATTTCCTAATGTTTCGATCAATACTGAGGATTCACGAGAACTTTAAAGTGTCTAAGCCGGAATGACTTTCTGATGACTTTGACAGGTAACGATTTTTTTGGACATGAGCTAAGGCTGTGGTTGAGTTACTATCTTAGACAAATCGGCCTGCATATAATTCTACGTACATTTCCAGATATATTATTTACCGAAAATCCGTGCATTTACAGGAAGCATGCAATCACTTATCTTCACACGTAAAGAAAAGCTGTAAATAAGGCTCTTCAGGAAATCCAATGTTTGATTAATTATTCAAAAACAAGGCTGTTGATGAAATTTCTGTCTTAAAAAAGAAAAGTGAGAACTGATTTGATTGATTTTTACGGCTTACCAACCCTTTGTGGGTTATTTAAAGCCGAAACATATTTTGCGAGTGAATATTGCATTAACATTTTTGGGGAGATAAAAATGATTTTTCCAGTTACAAGTTCTACTATTTAATCAATAACTGGTGGAATTGATTCATAGCTTTCCCAAGGGTATTTGCGTTCATAAAATAAACTTATTCAGTAACCTTCTCCCTTGGGATTCTTTTTAGCCTTGTCATGTGTGAAGTTTTAGGTCAACTCAGAGATTACTTGCTGTTGGTAAGCTTACGGTCGGAGCACGTTGAGATACCGGTTCACAGAAGTTAAGCAAGGTCAAGCCTAATCAGTACCTAAGATGGATGACCGCTTGGGAATACCAGGTGATGTGAGCTTGGATGTGCGA
Organism: Acanthosepion esculentum; assembly: GCA_964036315.1. Classification (NCBI taxonomy): domain Eukaryota; kingdom Metazoa; phylum Mollusca; class Cephalopoda; order Sepiida; family Sepiidae; genus Acanthosepion; species Acanthosepion esculentum. The sequence goes on from OZ038502.1 coordinate 56,181,806, forward strand.
GTAATGTAATGGATAATGGCTCGGAACTGGGAGAGCCCAGTTACAATTCCAGATCGTTTTATTCATCTACACGCATAGAAAAGGTGTGTATCCACCTCTTCATCCCCTCAATATGGGTTAATTAGTAGAGTTTATATCAGTAAATCATTATTTCCTCTAAAGTTCTGAAATCTAAAAATATTTTCTGACTTTAAATAAACCACAAAAGGTTGATAAGCGGTAAAAAGCAAATCAATCAATCAAATCATTGCTGATAGCATGTCGTCTTCTTCGTCTTCTTATTCTTTCGCCCTTAACCACCCGGACGGAGTCCTTGGGGCGCCGACGTGCTGAGCTACCCACCATGATCCTCCATCTGTCGCAGCCGTGTGCCAGAGACTGGATCTCCGTGAACGGTTTCTTGGTGCGCTCACCATATGGCGTGTCTTAGGTGTTTTAATCTGGCAGAGAGCGTCCCTCTCCAGATTAGACCACAGCCGATGTCCCTCCAACTAGGTGGCTCACCTTGGTCGCTTGGCTGTTGGTAGTTCATTTTAGGAAGCCTTCCGCCCCGCGTCGAGGTCCTTCGCCCCGTGGTAACGTGTTAACACCACCCTACTCACGTGAGTCTAGTCTTGCCCGTCAGCTGAAGCGGTTTACCGGGGCATGGTAACTTACATCTATTTCATGATAGTTTTAGGAGATAGTTGAAGACCAGTGATACCCAAAGATGCAGCGTGCTATAATCAAAGGTACTACCTTTATCCAGAGCCCCTTAATGCCCATCGTACCATATATCCTACTATAGTATGTAAAAAATTATTAAAGTGTTTAATCGTATGATTGCTTAAACACTAGCAATAATAAAGGCTACTGGAAAGTTTGCGCAGTTGATAAAGACAATGCAATATGGAAGATTGAAAGTAACTTTTAAATCCGAAGGCGCATTGGGATAGCGAAATATGCCTTCCAAAGGCTAAGCAAAGTATTAAGAAACGGGAAAATTTCATTAGAAACAAAGAAAACAGTACTGAACCATTATGTAATATCTGTCCTCCTATATGGCAATGAATGCTGGGCAATATCCTCGCAAACGAGAAGACTTGAGGCAACAGGAATGATTCGATAGAAAAATCCCAGGGACTGAGCATGTTAGCAATGACGAAGTCTTAGAAAAAATGGAAACAAAAAGGGCACTTAGAATTAGAAAGAGACAGTTGAAATAATTAGGAAAGTACGCTTGGAGAATCTGACACTCGATGGACATACTGACGGTAAGAGGAGCAGAGGAAAGCTGCGAATAACCTACGTTATGATCCTCCATCTGTCGCAGCCGTGTGCCAGAGACTGGATCTCCGTGAACGGTTTCTTGGTGCGCTCACCATATGGCGTGTCTTAGGTGTTTTAATCTGGCAGAGAGCGTCCCTCTCCAGATTAGACCACAGCCGATGTCCCTCCAACTAGGTGGCTCACCTTGGTCGCTTGGCTGTTGGTAGTTCATTTTAGGAAGCCTTCCGCCCCGCGTCGAGGTCCTTCGCCCCGTGGTAACGTGTTAACACCACCCTACTCACGTGAGTCTAGTCTTGCCCGTCAGCTGAAGCGGTTTACCGGGGCATGGTAACTTACATCTATTTCATGATAGTTTTAGGAGATAGTTGAAGACCAGTGATACCCAAAGATGCAGCGTGCTATAATCAAAGGTACTACCTTTATCCAGAGCCCCTTAATGCCCATCGTACCATATATCCTACTATAGTATGTAAAAAATTATTAAAGTGTTTAATCGTATGATTGCTTAAACACTAGCAATAATAAAGGCTACTGGAAAGTTTGCGCAGTTGATAAAGACAATGCAATATGGAAGATTGAAAGTAACTTTTAAATCCGAAGGCGCATTGGGATAGCGAAATATGCCTTCCAAAGGCTAAGCAAAGTATTAAGAAACGGGAAAATTTCATTAGAAACAAAGAAAACAGTACTGAACCATTATGTAATATCTGTCCTCCTATATGGCAATGAATGCTGGGCAATATCCTCGCAAACGAGAAGACTTGAGGCAACAGGAATGATTCGATAGAAAAATCCCAGGGACTGAGCATGTTAGCAATGACGAAGTCTTAGAAAAAATGGAAACAAAAAGGGCACTTAGAATTAGAAAGAGACAGTTGAAATAATTAGGAAAGTACGCTTGGAGAATCTGACACTCGATGGACATACTGACGGTAAGAGGAGCAGAGGAAAGCTGCGAATAACCTACGTAACGAGTCTGTGTAAATGGTTGACAAAACAGGGATTAGTAGAGATAACAAAGCGTCGGATCTTGCTAAGAGCTACAAAGGAAGTTGCGGCGAGCCATGATCACCCACGTCCTAAAGAGACACGACACGAATAATAATCATAATAATAATAATAATAATAATAATAATAATAATAAGAAGAAGAAGAAGAAGAAGAAGAAGAAGAAGAAGAAGAAGAAAACCTTTCATTAAAAAGGTGTGTCGTCAATATGAAAGCATATCTTCCGAGACTCGGACGTGTGAAAGTTCGCGCTTTTACGGTCTATGCAAATGAAATAGGAAAAAAAAAACAGAGTAAATAATTCCAAATCGTGTCATATCCTGTTTCTTTCTTCTAAGCGGTTATATTTATTTATTAATAATTCAATGATGATTATTTAATCAACAAATTATACACACACACACACACACACACACACACACACACACACACACACACACACACACACACACACACACACACACACACACACACATATATATATATATATTAAAGAGAAGATGCTGCAAAGGTTTTGGGTTATAATGTGGATATTTTAAAATATATTTTATACTTTATTTTCCATATTCTGGAAAATAAAATATACTATAATATATATATTTAAAAATCGACATTATAACCAAAAACGATTTGTGGCTTCTCTTTTCTCTTTAAAATATACACTTTTCTCTTGTTGGAACGACTATAATTTCTCCTTCATATATATATATATATATATATATATATATATATATATATATATATATATATATATATATATATATATATATATATATTTCAATTAAAGATATTGCCCCACTCTATCATGACGAGCTTTATATTCAGTGGGTGCTAAGGCTGTTCAACCTGATACAAGACGGTAAATTGTTTCTGGATATTTATCCCAGAATCAGTTGGGGTCAACACAATTTTCAAGTATGTGTGCTTGTTCATTTATAGTTAGCAAGCATTGGTTCTGTGCTGAAAGAATAAAACCTTCGGTTTCAGCTTTTAACTCTACACTAGGTAACCATTGATGAGTACGGGATTTTGTCTACATCGGCTTGTTTAGTACGGGCTGAGTATTGACAATGAAGAGGTTTATCGTGTCATCGTTTCTGCACTTGGAACATTGCATTTGATTTTGCTTCTTTTTTAGGTTCTTTGCCGCTACAGTAGGAGTATTATGGTTTACTTGCACTCCTTCACTCACTTGAAATTCCCTTTTTAATTTGTTGGCTTCCTTTATTACTGAATAAAATTTCTTATTTCTTTCATGTCCTTTGACACAGATCATCATCCAGTCTTCTGTAGTTTCCAGATATATTTGAAGACCGATTGTTGTGGTTTTGTAAGACAGTTCTAGTTGAACTAAACCTCTCCCTCCTTCGGATCTTGACACATATAGACTATCAACATCAGCCTCAGGATGATGCATACGGTGGCAAGTGGGAAGCTTTCTCGTTTTGACATCCATTCGCCTCATGTCAGCTATGGTCTAATTAAGGATGGTGAAATTGTATTGCACCATTGGGACAGCCAAAGTGCTTATGGCTGATATTCTAATCAATTCGGAATTTAACAACAGACGCACACGTCAGGAGTATCCTTTTATTACTGTCTCCTTTATTTCGGTATACTGTATTCCATCTCCTTCACTAACTGCTAGGTATTTATAGGATTCTACTTGTTCCAGTTCCCTAATCTTTGTGACAAAATCGAGATCTATAGAGTGTGTTTCTGTAATTCTTAAATGTTACTTTTGCACATTTATCTAATCCGAAATCTATACTGATGTCATCACTGAAAACGTTTACAATATTGGGGTTATCCTTCAACTCATTGTCGTGTTTGGCAAAGAGTTTGAATACTTTCTTTTTTACTCTGTATCAATATTTATTACTGTTTAATTCATGCGATATGGGGATTAAGGACATTCAGGACAGAAGGGACGACAAGGAATATTGGAGAAAGTTTGGGGGTAGGTGATTTTTTGTCTAGCGGTTTACTCTCATTTCTTTTCGATGTATCTTTCATGAGAAGATTTTGATAAGAAGAGAAAAAGTCCTAAATAATTATCACTGCAATCAATGGCAACACAAACAGGTAGAATGTGGCTCAGACTAAAGCATAATGAGACTTCCGGGTTGCCAACCGAAATAGTTGGCACTAGAAATACCCCGATAAGATGCAACTGTTGATCAAAGCAACCTCTTTAAGAGCTACCAAAGAGTTTGGGCCCCTTACTACTAGTAACCAGAGAACTGCCAACCTGGTACCCTTATAATTAAAAAATTCAGCCACTGATCTGTCAGAATACCATAAAACGAGAAAAAAACAGGTAAAACATATCCTAAACAGATAACAAGGGATAACCCCTGTTCAATAAACATGGAAGGGGTGCTGGTCGGACGATCGGCAAATCTATCTGCTTTTATTAACCTGTTCACAGCACAGGAGGCTGGTCGCGTTTATCAAAACACCATCCCTATGAAGGTTGCCGAATAAGGCTACAGACCACGTCCAAGCCAAGGGGGAATTACTGGAGTATTAAAACCTCTCTGGAGGCTATCCTATGACTTGGAATCAAAGAAACATAAACACAGAATTTGTTTTCTTCTCTTTCTACCCTCAGCAGAATCTGTCTTGATCCATGTAATTTTACCTAATGAATTGTTTTTTTTTTTATCAGTTCACCCCAAGAAAGGCGATAATGCCACTAACGCGCAAAGGACAACTGGGCGAAAAGACTTTAGAAGGAACCGGAAATTCAATCCTAAACAGGTAACAAGGGATAAACCCCTTACAGCTGTTCAAAAGACACGGAAGGAGTGTGAACCTAACAATAGGTGAACCTATCTATTCCTATTGATGAAAAATAAAATTTCAGAATTTAGGCGGAGACCTTATAAGTATAGAGTTAAGGAACCGGAAACAGAATTCTAAACAGGAAACAAGGAATAAACCTCTACTGCTGTTAAAGAAAACTGGGAGGAATGTGAATGTAAGTTGTTTAACGATCTACCCGCCTTTATTGCTTCACACCCTAAATAATAAATGAATCACCATACAGTTGAAGAAAATCATTTCCTTTTTCATAATATCCAAGGATGGCTTGTCTAACTTTTAAGAATCTTCCTATGGGTCACTCAAGTGACATGCCATAGCTTCTATAATTTACATATGCTACTGATATCTCCTTCATCTCCACATTTAAGGGTAATATAGAATAAAATAGACAATCAAAATGGAGGCATTATTTTCCCTTTTTCACTCACCTTTTTCTGTTTATAAGCAAGTGCCATGTTGATAACTGGCATATTCGCATGGCTTTCTTCTTTCGAGTTAGAGCCGAGGAGCATGCGCACTTCTTCCGAACTCCGGCAGGTTGCCAACAGGTCTAATGTAAAATCTTGCACCTGTGTGTCAAGCTCGAAGTAAACTTGCTAAAACGGGTTCAAGAAAAATATACAGAAAAATATGAAAATAAAAAAGAAAGTCACACATTCTTACGTGTTCACAAATATGAGGATAAATTATTAACAACAAAAAACATAAATTAATTTAAAAACATAAATTAATTTAGACTCTTTCTCTCTTTCTTTCTCAGTCTATTCATATCTATCTATCTATCTGTTGCACGAATCCAACTCTTCAAATTTAAAAACGCTCATGGATATTCATCAGGCTAACTGAAATGTTTAGTTATTAGACATTAGATTACGTGACTTAACATCCTCGAAAAGAATAGATATTTAAACGTTTTAAACACCTGATAAATAGATACTTGTTGTAAAATAATGTCATAACATTTGCCTTGATAAAGTCCGTCAGATAAAGGACCGCATCGGCTAAGACTAAGTATAGTTTTCCTCTTGTCTTTTTTATTCATATATATATATATATATATATATATATGTGTGTGTGTGTGTGTGTGTGTGTGTGTGTGTGTGTGTAAGTGTGTAATTTGGCAGCAACTTTTCTTTTAAACATGTAGTATTGAATGTTAAAGACAACATCGTCTTGTATATTTTCTTTTGAATTTTCTCATATTCTCTAATGAGACTTTTTATTTGAAAATGATTTCGAAATAAGTATTGTCCGTACGATGACCTAGCGCTTTCGAACATCATTGTTCATCTTCAGGGTCAATATTTTTAGTCAAAATCTTTTAAACAAACATTTGCCAATTATCTTGTAGCGTAATCATGTTGCTACTTTTTTACAAACTAAATAAACGTTAAAATCCTTTTAAATTCAAAAGACGCGATGATGTTATCATGTGCATAGCGAAGATTTTTATCATGTGACAGCGTGAAAAAGATTTTTATTATACAAGCCAAAAGATCGAAGAATACGTTATAAAAATTAAATATATTATATTATAATATAATATTATATATATATATTATGAAATGGACTAAGTCCGACAATTATTTTAATATATTCTTTGTTTATATATTTGTATCTATAAAAATAACGTAGAAACAGAATGCACACACACACACACACGTACACACACACACACACACACACACATATATATATAGATATATATTATAAATTAACTGATTTAAAATATGGTTTCATCGCTACACAGGAATTACCATGTTTCAAAAACAAAAACTAAAAACTTCAACTTCAATTATATAATTAAGTCAAAAGCATTAGTTCTGTTTCATCTTCAAGCGAATTTTGGAATAACTTATTTTGAAATTTACTGAGTTTTAAAAGGATATACATTCATAATTTTTGTTACCAAGGATACAGAGAAATCCAATGATTTAGACAGGGGTGGTAGCGTATTCTTTTTTATTAGCTATTATTGTATCAATTATAAGTTACGTTCGAAAAGAAGTTAAGTCTAGGTAGGGTAGGGGTGCCTTTTTCAACGAATTATGACATCCGTTCAATGCAGGTCGTCTGTTTTTTTTTTGTTTTTATTTATCTACGGCAAAAAGTTTTTCGGCATTTTATTCGTTAAATTCGTACTTGTATGCATACAGATTCTTTCTAAAAGGGGTGTTTGGATTAGAATACGTTGTATTGAACTACAATTTTAAAATTATTAAGGTTATATTTCTTTTTAAAACAAATAAATGTAATAGAATTACTTAATTTAAAAAAAATATTATTACATATCTAATATAAGTATTTATATTACCAGCTACGCTTTTTTCAAAAATATTATTTAAGGAAAATTTTTGACAATGTCGGCAAAGAATAGCTATTTCATGTCTATGCTATATTTTTTATAAACCTAGTAATATATAGGTTCTCATGTATGCACAAAGGACATGGTCATTTAATGACCTGCATATTCTAGCTTTTCTTATTAATTTCCATTTTACTGTAGGTTTTTTATTGTTTTTTTTTTAAGTGCACTTAAATTTATAATATTTATGCTCTGTAAATTTACATTGAGCACTTTGTAAAAATAAAAATATCAAGAAGAACACCGGATTATATATCTTACTGTTCTTTCTTTTTTTTACTATAATATATATATATATATATATATATGGACTAATGTAACAGAATATTAGAGCCATCAGTGCACTAGAGGATTTCGCCATATTTCAGTTGTAGAAATATTCTCAGACGGATGACGTATGTATGACATAATAGATAATGAAGTAGTGCAGCTGTGGTAGCCATGTGATGTAGACAGGATTTAAAAGTGCTTGATAGCGGAGTGATTTGTGGGTGTAGATTGCAGAAAGGCATATCACTTTACGTCCAAGGCGGTAATTGCTCTAGGTTTTTTTTTTCGATCAACTGGCCTGGCCATAATAGGATTATGTTAATTTCAGACAGACATCCCCGGCAGACGATCACCGGTGATTCAAGTGACCGCTAGCGACTGACAAGGATGGTAATCTTTCAATGAATGGAAATATTGAATCATCGCACGTGCCGCTCAAATGCATCAAACGGCGTACTGTCCAGTGTACACAGCATACCATTTCGTCATAGTCGACTAACAAAGGCAATACCAGTTACTGCCCCTCGCCAAGTCCAAAAAATATTGCTATTAACCCGTGAAAGCCATGTTACTGTTTCAAACGAATTTTGTTCCCGGCTGTTTAGAGCAAATGGCTGAATTAGTTTGTGGCGATAGCTGAAGGGTGGATGAAGAATATCGGCTGGGTATTGTTTAAGATGTTGATAACTCTGTAATTTCGTAGGTGCGTGTCTTGTTAGGATTTAAATGCGGTATAGAGGGGCTGCTACTCCCCAGCTATGACATTTCAGGAGCGTCTTTGCAATTATGAAGCCCTTCCTATGGGGTAGGTCCATGAAGGTCGTTGTTAATGGCCAATCCTCGGGAGTCCATGAAATCAATACAAGGCTTTAAAATCAGTTTTACCATACTTTTGCTATATATTAACGCTCTACCTAAATAAACATTCTTAAATCTCTTGTAGATGATACCACGGTTTATGGGAGTATCGCCTCACCAGCTTCCTTACAGTCATCAGCAAATTTTGAGGCTATCATCAACAATAAATTTGTCGATCACCTTAAAAGAAACATCATCCTGAGTGACAAACAGTATGGATTTCACTCCTCTAAGTCCACAACTGATGTTTTTAACTGTCATTATGCTTAGAATCAGTGAAGTACTTGATAATAAATCAATCACAAGAGCGATCGTCTTAGATATCTCGAAGGCCTTTGACAAGATGTCGCTACACAAATGTTCCATCTATGGCTTCTCTGGAAGTGTCTTTTGAATTATGAATTCCTTCCTATAAGGTAGATCCATGAGTGTCATTGATGACCCCTAAGATCAATGCAGACATCCTCAAGACTCTATTCTTAGTTCTGTCCCTTTTTTTATGCATGTTACCGTTCTGCCTAAGTAAGTCATCAGGTCATTAGTAAATATATATGCAGATGATACCACGATTTATGGGAGCACCACGAAAAATCTAGATGTTCAGCTGATCTTTGAGAAGAATGCATGACAAAAGATTTCCTTAATTTAGACTGGAGTGGACTAGTACCTACCCAGACTGCTGTTTAACCCACAGCTGATGGAAAAGAGACAGATTCATGCCATTATCACTATAAAAAGGAGCTAAAATATGAGTTCTGTTTGGAAATGTTCCATGTATTTAATCTTCTTTCTTCTTTTATGTACTCCGACCATCAGGATATAGGCGATCATAACTCTCTCTGTGAATTGGTATATATTCTGGGGGAAAAACAGTGGAGTGATTTCCCATTGCTTTGTTCATAGTTTCGAATTCAAAGCTTTCTTTCTCGTAGACTGGTTGCCTGCTAAAATACGAGTATCCACTAAAATAACATTGAAGTCATAATAAGAAGCATCTATATGTATATAGATACATGTATATGTATATATATATATATATATATATATATATATATATATATGTGTGTGTGTGTGTGTGTGTGTGTATTTGTCCTTTTTCTACGTCACACGTGCTTTCACATGTTGTATGCAATATATATATATATATATATATATATATATATAGGGGGTTGGACAAAATAATTGAAACACTTAAAAATTTATTTAATATGGAGTTGCTCCTCCTTTAGCTTCACAGACAGCTTTAATACATTTAGGAATTGAATCATACAGCTTCCTGACTTCATCCAGAGGAATTTTCAGCCATTCTTCCATTAACACCTCCTCCAGCTCTTTACGACACGACGATGGAGGATAGCGGCTCCTAACTTGTTGCTCCAAAATGCACCACAAATGTTCAATAATATTGATATCTGGAGATTGGGGAGGCCACTCTATGTGTTCTAGCTCACTTTCATGCTCTTCATGCCAATTCTTAACCACTCGAGCGGTATGTATTGGAGAATTATCGTCTTGGAAGATGCAGTCACCATCAGGGAATAAAGTCTTGGGCATTGGATGAATATGATATCCCAAAATGTTCAGGTAATCTTTGCTGTTGATTCTACCATGCAGAGCAACTATTGGACTGGGACATTTCCTGATATGGCGACCCAAACTATCACTGATCCACCTCCATGCTTCACTGTTGGAAGAAGGCTGTCAGAGTCGTAAGCTTCTTTGTGCTGCTTCCACACATAATCTCGCCCTGGAGTTGGGAAAAGAGAAAAACTGGACTTGTTTGAGAATATGACTTGCTTCCATTGGTCTGCAGACCAAGCATTGTGATCTCTACACCACTTCAACCTATTTTGAATGTTGCGAGTGGAGAGAAGAGGTTTCCTCACGGCGGCCCCTCCGTGATATGCAGCCTCCTTATGGAACTCACAGCGAATAGTTTTAGTAGAAACTGAACTATTCAGATGATTATTCAACTCAGCAGTCACTTTGACCGCATTTTTCCGATGTTTTTTTTTTGCCACATTGCATTTCAATGCACGTCAGTCCCTGTCAGTAAGTTTGCATGTCCGGCCCAAATTGCTACGGTTGCTTGAGGTTTTGCCCTGTTTTTCGAATTGCATCATAGTTCATGATATGGTATCTCTTGAAAAACCCAACAGTTCAACAACCTTAGTGATCGAGGCTCCTGCCATGCGAGCTCCAACAATTTGCCCTTTTTCGAACTCGAAGAGGTCACGCATTTAGTTTAAACTTTACTAAATTCTAAAAATAAATAAGACAAAGACAGTAAATTAGATAAATAAACGTATTTACAATAGATATAAACTGCAATTACGAAATTTTAGGTAAAGTTCTTAATATAATAGGTCTTTGAAATATAGGAGTGGAATTTGCAACTGTTTCAATTATTTTGTCTAACCACTGTATATATATATATATATTGTCAATAGTTGTTTTTTAAACGGATATGTGGTAAATACTATGGATTTTAGTTCAAGGAATGGTATTTTGTTATTAACCATGAGTTCATATGTAAATTTCAATCCGGAGATTTTTCGAAACTTGATTTTTGATTTATAATTTCGTCCTTATTTTTTGTCAAAACTAAAATGTCGTCGACATACATGTGTAGATTTGTGGCTTTTCAACATGTGATATGTAATGTTAGAGAAGGCAGGAACTAATTGGTCTCCCATACTGACTCCATTAATTTGAATGTAAGTGTTACCATTATGATCGTAGAATGGGGCTTTTTTAGTACAGGCGAGTAGTAGTTTCTTAAGAGTTGCTGATTTAATTTTGGTAGGACGGACTGACGAATGTTTGTAGATGCAGTCAAAAAGTATTGATTGTTTTGACTGGGATATATATATATATATATATATATATATATATATATATATATATATATATATATATATTAAGACACGTCTCATTGAATAATTTAGACAAGTTTTGTTTACGTATTTTCAGCAGGATCCTCTCATATTCAAGGACAATTTTCTTTAGTATCCTTATTAAAGGACTGGAGATAATTACCACGTTGATAATTATTCATTTATTCCGAGTACTTTCGACATTAGCACAATGTTATCATCAACTTGCCTCAGTTATTCAATGTCTTAATGAAAACATGCTGCCAATATATATATATATATAGAGAGAGAGAGAGAGGGGGGAGATAGATAGATAGATAGATAGATAGATAGATAGATAGATAGATAGATAGATAGATAGATAGATATGTGTGTGGTTGTGTTTCTACTTCATTTACTTCGAAATTTTATATGCCAATGTTTCTGATCAGAAATCAAAATTCAGTAATTACCTTGTATTCTGTTTCGATTTCAGCTGTTTTCCGGAATTTATCGCTGAGTAGGAACGCTGCCATGATTGGGTCGGGCTCAGTGAGCGCAATGTAAGCGGGGCTAGCAATGGCGCGGAATGCATCCAGCCGATTGTTGGTGAAGGTCATAAAGTCTGCGTTCCGACTTTCGCTGCAAGCCTTACACAGACAGAGGTATTCGTGCGGTATGTCCAACGTGACACCACGCACCATTAGCATCTTCACAATCAGAAAATTATTACGACAAGCTGCGATGATGAGGGCCTCCCGAAGCATTGCTTGGACTGATTTGGGACCCTCAGATTGCTGCAAAGATAAATCAGTGTTTTTAGCAAGCCTTTTTATTCACGAAAATTTGTTTTTAATGACTTTTTAACGTTTATACACGAACAGTCAACTAATCGACACAGTGAAACCAACTTTCCTAGCAATACACCTAGCAATCGATTCAATATAATCGCTCCACCTTATTTCAGTGGAACACTTTAGCACAAGAAGGTGCAAAGATTTACTCTGCTGGCGGTTAGCATTGTTTTTATCTTCCTTGTTCTGTTCATTAGATTTTGACCAAAGCGTTCTCTGTTCTTTTACAGATGAATGTTTTTGTATTCAGTTTCTTATCTTATCGGAGACAAAAAAAGATTCGTTTAAGACTGTATGTTTTCAGTCCGAATAACTCACCGAGCAGGCATTACTTTTGTGAAGACACTGTTGTTGACAGTGTCTCAAAAATCAATAAATAAATAAATCGCCCTGTCGGCTGGGGCGTTAGAATACGTTGATTGTACCTCGTCAGAGATGTAAGACCACCCTGCAATGAGGCCACCTGTTTGCTGTGGGTGGCGACCCGTAATGTCTGGGCACAGGATCCTGGTGGTTCAGGGCTTCATGAATCAGGGTTAGTTACTTCTGATTCCCAACACGCAACTTTGGCCCATACTTGGACTAGACAGGGTGTCAGCAGTTCATTACAAACCCTAGCGCCTATAACTATATCAATTTATGGAGTACTTTATAACTAAATACAATACACCAAATATACACCGGAATAAAATACCATCTTTATCCAATTTATAGGGATTAGAAGGCGGTGGCTGAGGGTCAATCGGTTCGAAGACTTAGACATGGCTATGAATATGTCAGTTTGTACACTTATTTGGGAAGTGCAACAAATGGTTTAACGGATGCTCAGAGTGTCTCTCTGGTTTGCGTAGCCCTGACCTGTCAAAGCGACTGTTTCTCCCTTGATACGTCTCAATGTCTGGCTCCGAGGTGGGGAGACTATAGGCAGTGAATCTTAACACACAAAAATTATGAATAATCAAAATAAAAAGCCTAAAGGAGGTCTGACTCTGAAAAAGAAATTACTACGGAATTTCCAAGATTTTTTGCGCTCACGTCCCTAGAAGAAACTCCTCTGGCAAAATTGTCCCTTTTCTTGATTGAAAAGGTAGTATTCAGTAGGATTAATCTTAAAACAGAAAGTCGAGAGATGGTAATTTGCTGGTTGAGATGGGACATAGGAAACACGCAGAAAATTTAATAAAGATGAAAACCTTTCATAATATCAAAATTAATACCTTCCTTCATGCAAGACTGAATACTTCTAAGGGAGTTATTAGTAGTAAAGAGTTTTCTCTAGCCACACCTGAGCAAATTACATCTGCCTTAGGAAGCCAAGTGGTCAACGATTACCATATAATCTCAACTTAACTGACACATATATCCTTACTTTTGGCACACCTGGAAACACAAAAAATAGGGTATAATATTTAGCCAATATATCCTTGCTCCACTAAGACGCTTTAGGTTCCCAAAATTTGGACATCATAAAGATAGCTGCAGGAGTCATCCAACATGTGGAAGAAGTGGCCAAAGGGATTCAGACCATACTGGAAACGAATGCCCCGATGAAATAAGATATGCTGTCAGGAAAGTCATCCAGCATACTCAAGAACTTGCGATTTCTGGAAAAAGGAAAGAGAAATTGTTGAAGTAAAATCTCATTTTCAGAAGCAAAGCAAGTAGTAGAAGGTTACATGAAAGGCCCTTCCTAAGCAAAAGTGATGTAAAACAATACTACAAATACTGCCGATCAACCTGACAAATATAGAGCCCTCATTGAGAAGCTCGTACACTTGGAACCAAATGACTGGCCAAAATTTCAAACTTACCTGAAAAGTCTACATCCCAAGGAAATGGCGCAGGCTGAAGCATGAAAGGACAATGAAAAAACTGAAATAATACATAAAGAACAAACAAACGGGAAAACGACCACTCCTACCAAAAATACCAAATCTCCTACTAAACAAAGGTCACAGCGATCTCCTATCAGTCCACCAAAATCCAGGAAAGACAGGCTGAAAAGCTTATCAAGAACAGAATCAGCCAAAGAAAAGCCGGAAATCCACAACAACCAAATTCCTACGCAAAACCGATTTGATGAAGTAGAAAAGGTGGAGGTTGAAAGCCAAAACCTTCAAATGGCTAAAACTTCCAAAATGAAAACCTAGGAAGAAGAAACGCACATAAGTCAAAGACCGAAAACGTGTAAACAGTTATGCATAAGTTAATTCAATGGAACTGCCGTGGAATAAAGGCAAATAAAAATGAACTGCTTCTGTTAGTAACAGATCTATCACCGGCAGTTGTTTGCCTTCAGGAAACATTCCTTAAGTAAGATGACAAAGTAAATATAGAAGAAATGTCAGCAATACAACCAGGCACGTGACACTGGGCTTCGTACATCTGACTGTATATCTATCCTAGTTAGGAATGATGTACCCCAAAGTAAAATAAGTTTGACTACTACTTCACGGGAGACTGCTGTTAAAGTGACCATACGTAGGCCAATAAACATTTGCTCGGTATATATCCCACCTAATGAACGACGAGTAAATGAAGCCAAAACCCATGAATTTATAAGGCAACTCCCCGCACCTTTTATGATACTTGGGAGCTTTAACACCATATATGGCTGTAAAGACAACAAACCTAAAGAAACAATTATAAACAACAATGATTTATGTATTTATAACGATAAAACTCTGACCGACACAAATCAATATACTGACAGCTACTCTCCAATAGATTTATCCACATTTGATCCATCAATCTATGTGGATTTCTCTTGAAGGGTTCCGGCGGTCACATGCGTTAGTGATCACTTTCCAATTGTTCTGCAAAATTCAGAACACATTCCCCTCCGTTGAAAATTAGTGGGAGCGAACTGGGACGAATTTAAAACCCAATGTTCTGATAAACTTGCTGAAGGTAAATGCTTCAAGGACTTAGAAAAGATTACGGAAATTCTTTTATCAATAGCAAAGGAATGCATTAAAAAACGTTCAGTACAAAAATACCGTAATAGACTTTGGTTCAACGATAATTGTAAGAAAGCTATCAGTCTCAGAAAAGCTTTGAGAGATTTCAACAGCCTTCAACCTCTAATTTGTTACACTTTGAGTAACTTCGAGCAAAAGCACAGTAAATAATTAAAGAAAGCGAAAAAGAATGTTGGAAAAGTTACGTCAGTAGAATTAATTCTGTCACAAAACAAAATCTGTATGGGGAATGATAAAGAAAATAGCTGGTACACATCATACTAACGCCATAAAATATCTCCCGATATATAACTAAAATAAACAGTAAAAGGATATCGCTAATCAATTAATCAAAACAATCTCCAAAAACTCATCTGCCAAGAATGGTAGCCAACAATTTCTGAAGCTCAAAGAAAAAAACGGAAAAACAAATCTAAACTTTAAATCAAATAATGCTGAGAGATATAACCTACCATTCACTATAACGGGACTAAATGAATCTTTAAAGGAAGCCCACAATACAGCTGCGTGACCTGATAATATCCTCTATCCTTTCACAAAACATTTGTCCAATAAATCATTACAACTGTTACTAAATTTGTATAAAAACATAAGTTATGTGGAGAGAGTCATTCAGCTTCTCTATTCCAAAACCTGGAAAGGATGACATAGACCTTGAAAGCTAAAGGTCAATAGCACTAACGAGCTGCCTATATAAAACTGTGGGGAGAATCGCCAAGAACAATTTGACTTGATACCTGGAAACTAATGGCCTAATCAGTGACTAGCAATGTGCTTTTAGGGGAAAAAAAAGAAGTACCATGAATCACTTACTATGCCTCGAAACCTTTGTAAGGGAGACCTTCATTAAGAAAGAACATTTCACGGCAGTATGTTTGACTCAGAAAAAGCGTACGATACGACATGGAAATTTGGTACCTTGAAAGATCTTCATGAACTAGGTCTAAAAGGAAGGCTGATTCAATTCCTGGAGAATTTCTTAAAAGATCGGAATTTTCAAGTCCAGTACAGATCTTGATATATGCATACCATTGAAATACAACTACAACAATGTCTCAAAAAAATAAAACAAATGGGCCACTGAAAATGAGTTTACGTTTTCGAAAACGAAAACCAAATGCCTACATTTCTGCAAATTAAAAAAATTGCGCAATGAGCCATGTTTAAAATTAGACGGAACAGAAATCTCAGTAGTGGAACAACACAAGATTTAGGCATTATTTTGATAAAAAAAATTAACGTTCATTCCCCATCTAAAATATTTGAAAACAAAATGTAGCAAAGCCCTACAACTTCTGCGGGTAGTGGCCCATACTGAATGGGGAGCAGATCGACTAACACTGATCAAATTATATAGATCACTATTTCGCTCAAAACTGGATTACGCTAGTTTCATTTCTGGGGCGGCCAGAAAGTCGCACCAAAAAATTCTCAATGTAACCTATCATCAAGTCCTCAGGTTAGTACTTGGGGCTTTTAAAGCACCCCCAATAGACAGATTGTACACAGCAGCTAATGAAACACCTTCACACTTACGGCGCACTAAACTGACACTACAATGCATAAAAAGACATATCGGAAAACTTCCCTAACCATACACCCATCTATACAGACGGGGGAAAATGTGAAGAAAAGACAGGATGTGCAACAGTGAGCCAAAATATTACAAAAAAGGGGCCTCCCAAAGGAAAGATCTATTTTCACCACAGAGTCTTATAAAATCGAGCTAGCTCTCAAAATTATCTCAGAGAGCAAACAAAAAAAAATTCTAATTTTTCGGACTCAGTGGTTTGTTGGATTGTTTCCTTCAAAGCCAATAGGACATTGGCTTTGAAGGAAACAATCCAACAAACCACTTATTGTGAAAATATTCAAAATTAGCATAATTATTAACAAGCATAAAAACATCAAACTATGCTGGATTCCTACTACATCGGAGTTAAATGCAATAATGAAGCAGATCTAGCAGCCAAGTTGGCTTTAGATGCGAACGTGAATACAAGGATCAAAATCCCATACACAGATTTTAAGAAGGTTATTAATAAATACATTCAAAAGGAATGGCTACAGTACTGGAACGATAACCTACACAATACTCTTCACAATCAGGCCCAAATTAGGAGAACGGAAGTCAGCTTCTAGAAAATCTCGCAAGGAAGAAGTGGTACTGGCCCACGTACGCATTGGCCATACGAGAATAACCCACTCGTACTTACTAAATAAAAAAGATCAACCCGTATGCTAAGCATATAAAGCAGTATATACTATTAAACATATATTAACCGAGCGCTCAGATCTTGCTCTCTTAAGACAAAAATATTATAATACAACCAAATATGCATGAACTGTTCGGGGAAAGTAAAAGTGGATGATATAATTTCTCAAAACAGTAGGACTTTACCAAAAATTATAAACCAAATGAGAATGTCAAAATCAGTTTCTCTAGAAACCGTGTACTTGAAAAGAATACATCAATGTCAGCAGACTCTCGACAACAACCCTCTTTACAGAAGCATATCAATGAAACTGTTTCCTTACAAAGAATATATATTCTATTCATACGAATCTATTGTAAAAATGTTGTCAGCATTAAATAACCCATTGAGGTTGATATGCCGTAAAAAACAAAACAAACCAAATCAAAAAATTAAATAAAAATTTTGAGTGTTTTCTCTGCCTTCCTTAAGCATGGCTGATGCTACCCCCCACCAGGAGAGTGACTCGTTACGCCCTCTTGAGCTAACGTTCTCAGCTGACATGAAATAGAAATCCATTGTAAGTCAAATGCTAAGAAAGTTGGTTCACTGCGCCATGCAAGACAATTTTTCTATCCAGAATCTATCTTACATATCTATAAGTTTACCATACGTCCATGCTTAGAATATCGCTGCTACATATGTCCCGGTGTCCCTGCTATTTACCTTGAGCTCCTTGATAAAATCCAAAGAAGAATCAGCAATATTATTGGTCCTGATCCGGTGGCTCGGTTTCGGTGACATTCCCACTTTCCTCTATGTGTCTTTTCTATAAATACTTTCATGGTATCTGTTCGGATGAACTCTTTGCTGTGGTACCTAGACTTTTTTTAATTTAAACGCGCAGTACTAGACTGGTGTCAACATCTGAATTAATTTACAGTTGAGCTGACTAGATATAACTGTAAATTCTATGCTAACGTTTTCTTTTCTCGCACTTCTTGCTTGTGAAACTCCCTTCCGGCTCCATGTTTTCTAGCCAAATTTGATCTGCCAAAATGTAAATGCAATGTCAATCATTACTTACTATCCTCCTGATTAATCTTTCCTCTTCCCGCTCATTTTTTTATGTTTCTGTTCCTAATTCTTCCACGCCCTGTAATCCCTTGTGTCTTAGTGGCTTTACTGCCTTACATGGCGTGATACCGATTAAAAAAATCGTGTTATAAAAACATTGGGTTCAAATCCCCAAACAGGATTGGCATCAATTTTGTAAATGATTTTCTGTCAGTCTTTATTTCAGAATGTCCTCAATTCATTTTTGTGTAATTCTTCGAATTCACTACTTCAGTTTGTAACAAACCCGCTTTATTTTAATGTTAAATATTCCCACTCCTATCAAGAATGTTGGCGTCATCAAGTCTTTCTATTCATCCAAGAGCCGATCGCTTCTGGTGGGCACTGTCAGTCTTAACTCGATATGGCTATCGTTGAAACAAACACTTTAGATTATTATTAATTTTTGATTTTCTTGTATTTAAATTGATTGCTGTTGTTTTTTATTTATTTTATTTTTTTGCCATCGTATTTCAGAATCTTAGTCTATATTTTTTGTTTTTCCTGCATTGTTTTAATTCTTTCTTAATAAGTGCCTCAGCAAGTATATACGTGTGTGTGTGTGTATGTGTGTGTATGATTATGGGACTTTTTTTAACTCAGCCCTCCACCCAACCTGTTCAACTTAAAATCTGCTTACCTACTGATATTAATCAATGCTGATAAATTAACTTTTACCATCCCGATTGTTTTGTTGGTTGTAGACATCAGAACTTATACTAAATCATTACTTAATATGCATTATTTCCCAATTTCTTTTTTTAACAGGTTAATAAGAATATATAGGCTCACCTATCGTCCGGTCCGCACTCCTCCTATGTCTACTGATCAGGAGTAGAGGTTCATCCCTTGTTCCCTGTTCAGGATATGGTTTGCTGGTTCTCTTTCTCTCTCTTACTTAATGATTGATTTAAGTGTCTTAATTTTTTGGTGATTAAACTAACCAGTGGCTGTGACTTTCCATTATGAGGGCACCGGTTTGGCAGTTTGCTGGTTGCTACTTCCGACTGTTCGTTAGGAGCCCGAACTCTTTGGTAGCGCTTAGAGAGGCTGCTCTGATCAACAATCGCATAATATTGGGGTACCTGTGGTGCCATGACGCGCATTGGTAGATGTATATGCAACCTTGAAGCCACATTATGCTCTGATCTCAGTTACATGCTGGTTCGTTTGTATTGCCATTGACGACAGATAGTGACAATTATGGGCGCCTTTCTTTCCTATCTCGTCAAAACATATCTCATGGAAATCCCAACAAAAAGAAATATAACTAAGCTAGCTAACAAAAACGCAACTACCCACTTATTTTCTCCAATATTCGCGGTATCCACTCTAGCTTCTGCAGCGTAGAATCCTTTCTCCTGGAATGGTCGCTAGATATCTTTGCCCTTTGTGAAATCAACTTGGGTTTTTCCATTGCGACTAATGATTTCTTAGTTCCAGGGTATCTTCCTCTTTGCCGAAAAGATTCCTATATTCACATGCATAGCCTTGATGTTTACATCCGATGGTCAGAGAATTGTCTCTCGAGGTCACTGACTAGTATTTCATGTGTTGCCGTCTTTCGCTACTAAAATCTGTTTGCCATCTGTTTTTCCCTTATCGCTCCTGGAATGGTCGCTAGATATCTTTGCCCTTTGTGAAATCAACTTGGGTTTTTCCATTGCGACTAATGATTTCTTAATTCCAGGGTATCTTCCACTTTGCCGAAAAGATTCCTACATTCACATGCATAGCCTTGATGTTTACATCCGATGGTCAGAGAATTGTCTCTCGAGGTCACTGACTAGTATTTCATGTGTTGCCGTCTTTCGCTACTAAAATCTGTTTGCCATCTGTTTTTCCCTTATCGCTCCTGGAATGGTCGCTAGATATCTTTGCCCTTTGTGAAATCAACTTGGGTTTTTCCATTGCGACTAATGATTTCTTAATTCCAGGGTATCTTCCGCTTTGCCGAAAAGATTCCTACATTCACATGCATAGCCTTGATGTTTACATCCGATGGTCAGAGAATTGTCTCTCGAGGTCACTGACTAGTATTTCATGTGTTTCCATCTTTCGCTACTAAAATCTGTTTGCTATCTGTTTTTCCCTTATCGCTCCTGGAATGGTCGCTAGATATCTTTGCCCTTTGTGAAATCAACTTGAGTTTTTCCATTGCACTATTTCTATTTGGAATTTCTTAGTTCCAGGGTATCTTCCGCTTTGCCGAAAAGATTCCTACATTCACATGCATAGCCTTGATGTTTACATCCGATAGTCAGAGAATTGTCTCTCGAGGTCGCTGACTAGTATTTCATGTGTTTCCGTCTTTCGCTACTAAAATCTGTTTGCTATCTGTTTTTCCCTTATCGCTCCTCCTCTTCCCAAGACTTCAGTAGATTAGACGCAATAGCTGACAGTATACAAAAGGCACTTTCTCTCCATCCATCTGTGAACATCTTTGTCTTCGGCGACTTTCATGCTCACCACGAGACGTGACTGAAACATTCTAAAGAAAAAAAATGTTGACATTTTACAGACATTAGATTTTTCCATTGCCCAATTCCTCGCACAAATCGTGGACCTCCCCACTCGTCTCACCAGCCAAACTGATCAACATGCTTCTCTGTTGGATCTCTATTTCTTACCCCATCTCGCCGCTTGCCAAGTATTAGTAACCCGGACCACTCTGTAGTAGTTATTATTATCTCCTTCCGAGCATCCACGAAACAGGATCCTAATCCTTCCGTACCTTGTAACCCCCTTACGGTGCTAGTGACCGCACTGCCTTGCATGGGGGTGACACCGATTTTTAAAAAATGTGAAAAGTTTTTTTTTAAAAAAGTGTTTTTGAAAGCGTAGAATAAAATTACTTTCTTTTGAGACAGTACGCCTTTTAAAAGAAGCCGATCACTTTTATATCTATTTAATCCTACGCAAATTAGGCAATGTGTCATCAAATCTGCACCGTCAATCCCTGCCCTAAAATTTGATCGTACTGCCTTTGTCATGTCTCTCTTTTTTTCTCGTGATAAAGATCAAAATATTAACGCAATGAGTAATAGTCGGGTCCTGTTGATTATATTATCAAGTTAACAGCAATCAAATGCCGTATTATTAGTGAATAAGGAAGGCCAGCAGATGCAGTTTTTCCTCGAAAAAAACATTATAAACAATTTTTTGAAACAGGATGTATATCACAAAAAAACTGTACACCTCGATTGATTAATTCGTTTTATGGTTTGTTTGTTTGTTTGTTTGTTTTTTCTTTGTTTTTGTTTTTCGGTGGGTAACCAACCCATTTGCAGTCTATTTAATGCTAAGTAAATAAGTCCAGTGTCCTACTAAGTCCTACTAATTATGCCATAGCTAGTGGAGAAAGAGGTGGATTCCTAACTTTCACAAAGCTATATAAGTGAATATAACGAACTCAACGGGAATTGGAACTCGATTCTCCGATTAAAAATTCCAACACATTATCCATTACACCACCTACACATCCAAGCTTACAGCACCTGGTATTCCCAAGCGGTAACCCATCTAGATACTGACCAGGCTCGATGTTGATTAACTTCGGAGATCATGCGAGAACCGGTGTTTCGAAGTGATATGGCAGAAAGCCTCATCGTACAACATCTAAGCAACTAATACATGAATCGATAAACTAACTCCACAATGTTATGTTAGAAAAGTTTGATAACAATAAAGAGACTACATTTTTCATGCCTAAAATATTTTTTATTTTATTTAAGACTAGTCTCTGTCAAATTAACGCCAGCCAAAACGAAGGTATATGGTGTCGGGTCTTTCTTCGAACGTTCGATCTTCTTGTGAGGATTGGAAGGAGCCTGTCTCTCCACTCACGGATCGGGCGTTTGTCTTTTAAGTCCCGATTCTGCACTTTGTGGTTTTCATTTCTAGGTCACATCTCCTTTTGACGTTTTTTTTTACAGTGGTGTTCACTCTGTACAATGCCCGAGAGTCACTCGAATCGGAGGCTTCCACAGTTTATGAGGATATATATCGAAGAAAACGGTTAATCTTACACTTGAACAGGTGAAGATTCCACAAGGCACAAGTTTGTGGGAAGACCCTGCTTGTAGTCTCACCAAGAGAATACGAAGGGAATACAATGGTCGTGGTATGGTGGGTCTTAGCCGTGAAGGTTAGAACTGGTTAAACTCAAGAATGTACTCTCCATGGAAATAGCGTTAGAGCAGCAAAAGGCTTGCGACGTCTCGTCTGTGAGAAAAGGGGTTTGCAGAGTGGAAAATAATTCGTCGCCTACAAAGATGCAGAGACGGTTTGGACTCTATCGAGACTGGAAAGGGAAGATTGGTTAGTTTCCGTTTACATATGGCAGCAGTTCGACTCCAGTCGCTTTCTCACAGACGTGAAATGGCTTCCCTTTGACTCTTCTACAAAGATTTTCATGGCAACTGTTCTGACGAGCTATTTTCCCTGGTTCCCCGACTGCATGAATTTAAGCGTACTACTAGGTTGGCATATAGGTCTCACCCTTTTACTGTTGAAACAGTTAAATGTAACCGCCTTTTCTACTCCAACTGCTTCTTCTCTCGCACTTCCCGACAGTGGAACGCCCTTCGCTTTACTTGCTTCCCTGATAACTACAATCTTCAAAAATTTAAACGTAACGTCAATCGTCATCATCTTACGCCTTGATCCCTGTTCTTATTTTTATCTTCCTCAACCCCCCCCCCCATACTCGGTCGTTTCTCTTACCTTCACCCTCTGTGACCCCTTGTGCACTAGTGGCACTCCCGCCTTGCTTGGGGTGAAATGCTTAAAAAATTGGGCCTGGTTTGGCTCCTGTAAATGTAGATAGGATAGCAGGAGGAGTGGGGTATTGCTGGATCTTTAGTGTTGAGGGGTCTCTTCTTTTTACACAAATGGACTCACCCAAGGTATAACCAGCATTCCTGGAACTACTAACCTGTATTACCAGTTTGTATTATTACGTTAATACATTTATTTTCCTATATTCATTCTTGGCGTTTGTTATTAGTTGATACCGGATTTCATCCCGGAATCCACAACAATTTGGTGACGAGGATATCGAACTCACACGGGAAGAAAAAAAATTTTCCTCGTTGTCCACAACAACTTGACGACGAGGACTTCGAACTCACACGAAAGGAAAAAAAGATTCTCCCTCGTTGTCCACAACAACTTGGCGACGAGGAATTCGAACTCACACGGGAAAGGAAAAAGAAAAAAGAAAAATTCTCCCTTGCCGACCACAACAACTTGGTGACGAGAAATTGGGACCTATACGGAAAGAAAAAAATTCTCTCTTCTCACCACAACAGCTTGGGCGACAAGAATTTGCACTTCTCGGAGACTCAAAAGAAAAAATTGCCGTTTTTTGCCAGTATCAACAACAACTTGGCGACAAAGGTTTACGAGGATTAAAATACGGAAAATCGAGTTTTTCGTAAGACTTTTATCATGGAGGATTTTAAAAGTATTTTAGTAGAACTTCTAAAATACCAAAATGAACAGCAATTACAACTCCAAGAAAGACAAAGTGAACAGCAATTACAATTCCAAGAAAGAATGGAAGAGAAGTGGCAAAAACAGTTACTACAAACGCAGAAGGAAAATCAAGAAAGACAAATGCAACTCCAGGAACTAATATTAAAAGTAGCGGGTAAAAAACAACAAAATATCGAAAAAGAGGGGACGTTTTTTCCCAAGACGCAGTGTGGAATACGATAGAAACATTCAATTACTCCCATGAAGACATCTTCAACATCGATTGTCAAAACTGGACAGAAGCAAAGAAGCTACGTTTGTTACTCAAAAAATTAGGAACAGAAGAATACACAAAATTTGTGGATTACATCTTGCCAAAAATTACAAATGAGTTAACGTTTGACGAAGCAGTTACATGCCTTACAGAGCTTTTCAGTCCAAAGACGTCACTATTTCACAAAAGGTGGAAATGTCTTCGTAAAGGACGAAAATCAGGACTATTCTACGTTCGCCGCAATAGTGAACAAACATTGCAACGACTTCAAGTTGGCAGAATTAACTCCGGACAATTTCAAGTGTCTTATTTTTGTACAAGGGTTAGTCTCAGATAAGGATAGTGAAATGCGCAAAAGGATGCTTTCAAAATTGCAAAATGAGCCTGGATTAACACTACAAAAATTATCAGAAGACTGACAAAAATGCCTAAGTATAACGAACGACTCGAAGGATATCGAGGAGTCAGGAGTAGCACATATACGTAAGTTGAACAAAATTTTACGTTTTTCACCCTCCCCGGAAAGAAAACAAAAATTCTATAATAATGAAAAAAGATTTTAACCCACCCCGGACAGAAAACAAAAATTCTATAATAATGGAAAAAGTACAACGTATAGGGCAAATAATGTCAAAAGTCGAAGCAAATATAAGCTCCCCCATCTGCATGTTATCGATGCGGAGGACTACATTGGAATAAGGAATTGTCGTTTTAAATATAAAAAATGTCTAAAGTGTGGAAAAATGGGTCACAAGGCATCCCAATGTAGGAACAGAAAATTTACTAGTAAGATAAGAGCTACTAGAATGCACGACGAAGACAATATTAACATAAGAAAATACGTGGAACTTGAAATTTTAAATAAAAAGATAAAACTACAACTAGACACAGATTCGGATTTAACGATAATTAACCTACAGACATGGAGAAAGCTTAATAGCCCCACTATGATACATACGCAGAAAATTGCTAAGTCAGTTACAGGGAAGCGTATAAAATTCGAAGGAGAAGTGATCTTAAATGTGAAATTCCACGGAAAAACTAAAACAACTCAAGATATTCGTAATGAAAGATACAGAAAATCTGGTGGGCACAGATTGGATGCAAAAGTTCGACGTATGGGATTTACCTATCAGTTATTTTTGTAAAAAGATAAAGTGCGAACTATCAGACGCGACAAAGTTAAAGGAAGAATTACATAATCAATCCATAGAAGTATTTTCGAGCGGTTTGGGACGAGGTAACAAGTTTGCCGCTAGAATTGAATTAAAAGAAAATGTCCAACCAGCAATAAAAAAGAAGGAAAACGTGCCGTTTGCCCGCAGAATACGGTCTGTGTGTGATAAGTTATTGCCGAACAAGAACAAAAACCGGCATACACCTATAGTACTCAAGAGATCATTCGAACCTGGTACAATAATTAACAGACTAGGAAATGTGATGTACACAGTACAAGGCGAAAAGTCTACTCACAGAAGACATATTGACCAAATACAAAATGAGATTCAAAGACCTCAGGAAGACACAAAAATTAGAAGGTCAAACAGGAAGAGAAAATTTACCGAACCTCTGATTATCGACCATAAGAAAAAAATACTAACTCCCCCCCAAAAGGGATCTAAGGAGGGGGTGTTGAGGGGGTCTCCCCTTTTTCCACAAATGGACTCACCCAAGGTATACATATACTACTACCAGTGAATACCCGAACAGTCAGTAATAGAGTCGAGTCGGTCGGTAGAATAACTTAGCGGCAAGAGTCACAGTAACAAGCACTTACACTCAGTAAGAAGTCATACAGCGATACGTCGATTCCAAAGACTATATATATATTTATCTACTAACATTCCCGGAACTACTAACCCGCATTCCTGGAACTACTAATCTGTATTACTAGTTTGTATTATTACGTTAATACATTTATTTTCCTATATTCATTCTTGGCGTTTGTTATGATTTGATACCGGATTTCATCCCGGAATCCACAACATTTAGCAATGGATCGTATGTAGGTGTTCCACTTGAAGTCCGGGTCGAGTTTAAGCCCCAATAAGCGCTGAAGTTACAAGGTTTCCCCGAAGGAACATCAACTCATCAAGATTGGTGAAAGTTCTTAGTCCAATCGGCGATGGGGGAAAGTTACTCGTTTGATTTTTGAGGCATTGAATGTGACCAGTCAGTTTTCCCCCACTGAGCTGCTAGAGGTAGGCCAGAGGATAGATCAGCTACTTTGGTATTTCTTAGAGTGGACCTATTATATATTAGAGAAATCACAGATCAATTATACTTAGATCAAGTTTTCTGATAATTAAATGCAGAAATGTTGTTCTACAGAAGTATGCAGAGAATACCATGGGCCGAACATGTGAGCAACGATGAAGTTTTAGAGAAAATGGAAACAAAAAAGACACTAGTTCACATTAAAGGAACGTGCAACCCAGCGCCATCGGCTATTGCCAAGTGATTCATATGCCGTCGACAGACAGGCATTCCGATTTCGGATTTTATCGCTCATCAAAAAAATAGGTAAATTATATGAATTCGGCAACACAGTAGAAGTCGTATATTTTTACAATAATGCCTACCTTGTACAAGGCCAACGAGCCACTCGAAGTTACAGTTTATTTTATGGGGACATGTGGAGAAGATACCGGCTAACGTTAGGTTAAGATTGAAGTGAACGGGAAAGCATATTGATGAGAGTCGGTTCTACAAACCTGTGATTCGTGGAAAGAAGCTGCTCGAGTGGAACTCTCATCTCACCAATAGAATACGAAGTGAATGATGGGTGGTTTGTTACAATGTGCGTAGCATGACGACTCTTAGCCGTGCGGGTTAGAATTGGAAATTTCTACTGGTGCCCCATATTTAAATGTAAGGTCAATTGACATCTTCTTATGCCTTGATCTTGATCCCAGTCCTTCCCTTTATCCTTTCCTCAAACACCCGTCTTTACTCTTACTTTCACTAAAATTTCCACAAGCTCGAGAGATAACTCTCACTACGTAAAAGCGCTGGCAAAAATTGAAGCTTGTCCAACCTCCAGCTGAACTATGTAAACGAAAGTCAATTTGATTGGAGAGCCCATTCCAATTCAGAAAACAAAACTAAAACCCAAACTGTTTTCGATGCAATGGAAAAGAGTTTCCGAATTCCTGTTGTTACAAATGTTGGCCATAAAATTAGTCAAATTTCCCAAGCCGGTTTGACCCGGAAGTACACGGAAAGAATCGAAATCCCGGAGAACTCACAAATTCGGCAATGGAAAACCAACAGATTAAACCATATCTGCTTTAGTGCGCAGGTTATTTAACCTACATAGAAATGGAAAAATCGAGCCCCAGTGATACTGGCAGGCGTTCTTGGTTGCCATATTGATGATGTCGCCAAAATTCCCGTTTGACTGATAAGTCGCGTTGAATTTGACAATCTGCGACAGGAAACTGATATGCCCAAACTAGATTCTAAGTGGCAGAAATTAGCGACTTACATTAGAGTGCGCGTCGGGTAAGTTCTTTTTTTACAGTAAGGTTAACACTAGCCGTGAAGGTAAGACCTGGTGGAACCAAGAGATGCAGTTCGTCCGAGCAGTTTCCATGGTCGTAGCGATAGAGCAGTGAGAGACTCGCCATATTCGTAGTTTCGGATCGCAAATATCCCGTTCTCTCTAAGATTGTTCAAGCTGTACAACTGGAAGGGAAGAATCTCTACGATGTCCCCCACCCACATATTTACTATTTCATGTTTTTCAATACCACCCTGTCGAAACTATGCATGGTGGCCCGAAAGAAATGCCAATATTGAAGGAAAAATAAACAACGGGTTTCTATGCCAATGCCTCAGAAGCTTACCAGCTAAGGAACCACATCTCTGGAAATGATCAGTAGAACCAAGGCACTATGTTCGTGTAAACTATACGAATTATAATAGTCAAAACAGATATACATTCAAAATAGGTTAATGTTTGCACAACGTATACAATAAATTAGTAACTATTATACTTTTTCGTTATCAAACAATGGTATGACTACAAATTGCGGGGCAACTACATAACAAAGATGCAAACGTTTTCTACGGCTTATCAGCCATTTGCAGGTTATTTAAAGCCATAAAATATGTTTAGTTTGTAAGATTTTTTGGAGATAATGATGTAGGGATATAAATTTTTTAACCCATAGCTGGAGGAAAGAAGAGGTGGGTTCATAACTTCCCCCAAGGATATTTGCGCGTAAGTGAATATAACGCACCCAACTGAAATTGGAACTCCGCTCCCCGATTGACAATTCCGAGTCATTATCCATTACACCATCCGCACATCCAAGCTTACAGCACCTGGTATTCCCAAGTGGTCACCCATCTAGTACTGACCAGGCTCGACGTTGCTTAACACCGCTGATCATTTTACCCCGACCAAGGTAATAAAACCACTAAGACGCAGTGAGTTACTAACTGTGACGGAAACTGAGAAGGTGTTGCTAGGACACTTAATTTTTTGTAGATTGTAGTTGACGGGAAAGCAAAAAGCGATGACTTATGATTTCGTGTAAGCACAACAGCACGAGCAATGCCGTCTACCCAATTTTCACTGACATGGGTTTGGTCAACGCGTGGTATAGTTCGCAGGGACGCTGGAAAGGCTCCTCATCGCCTACCCAGTTCGATAACATCAAGATTACAAAATCGACCATAGTGAGATGTGAACCCGTGTCTCATGGTCAGAAAGCGAACGTTCTCAGCCCCGACCGCGCACCCATTGTGATTCTATACCTATAAAATGCCACAAACGATGCAGTTCGGGAGACTGAATAGAGTGTTACACTTGATTGCATTTTCGGCAATAAATGTAGAAAAAACTAAACAAAAGCATCGCTCGACTACTCGACACCGATAAATAAACTTAATACAGCCAATGAAGATGAAAGCTATAAAATTATGTTTTATTACATCAGCTTACTTTATGGTAACGTAAACACACACACACACACACACACACACACACACGCACATATATATATATATATATATATATATATATATATATATATATATAAAAGTGGACATGGAAGTCAGCACTTAGAGGCGACAGTCTGTTTCATGCTAGTTCAATCGTTGCCTGACGATTGCACTAGCATGAAACAGACTGTCGCCTCTAAGTGCTGACTTCCATGTCCACTTTTATATTTACACACGCTCTATCTCTGATATTGAGCACTTTATCCCATAAATATAGCACACTTTAAGACTATATTTCTTCATATATATATATATATATATATATATATATATATATATATATATATATATATATAGTGTATCAAAATAATTTTATAAACATTGGGGGCGGGTTCCTGATGCCAAAACAAAGTAAAATATCCACATAAACATATGAACAAAACACGATTGTTTTTACCACAGCCCAGCAACTCATAACAATTTTTTAAAATGTCTTCATAAGAATGCATCCAGCGGATCATTGACTATCGGAACCTTTCAAATACTCCTACACAGAGTCGAATGCTTTCGCACACCCTATGACACGTTGATAAAGCGTCTCTTAATTATTCATGTCTGTTTTAGGTTGCCCCACAGATAAAAATCCAAAGGATTGAGGACCGGGGAACGTTCAGGCCTACTTACCTATCTTTTATGGCAGATGCCAGTCAGTGCATAGCTAACAATGTGACTAATATGTGCTGAAGCCCCATCACGCATGAACCAAATGCGTCTTCGTGTTAGCCGGGGTACATCCTCTAGCTGGTCTGGAAGTGCGGTCGAAATACAACTTACAGCTGTAAGACGTACTTGGAGGACATATGGACCTACCAGAGCGTCACCTACAATTCCAGCCCACACACTAATCGTAAAGTGATGCCGGTTTCTAGCCTGTGTTGTAACATGAGGATTCCGATCAGCCCACAAATTTTGGTTGTATAAATTTATATTCCATTTCTTACAAATGTTGCTACATCCGTAAACAAAACTGAAGAGACAAACATAACAACGGATCGGCAGTTTGTGCAATAAACCATTCGCAAAAGTCCTCCCGTGATGGGCGATCAGAGGGTGAAAGACCCTGCGCACATTGCAAATGATACGGATACATGATATGGGATACTATGAGATGTACGACATGCTAGGGCCACTTGACGTGTGTTGATACCTGGATCGTCTCGAACAACCTATAGAATGTGTTCTTCGTGGTCAAGCGTACGAGCGGACCTCGGTCTTGCTGGGTTCATAGTTTGTGGTGCGACATAACGATAAACACCAACAAAGTCTGGATGACTCGGCTGCCTTCGGTCCTGAAACGCAATCTGATATATGGACTTTTGTCCTCGTTTTGTTGTGAGGAACCCGCCCTCAATGTTTGAAAACTTGAACCTTCGTGCCTGCCAAAAGGATATTTTTCCCCATTGACTCCGCTTTTATTTTAACTACCTTCACTCCTCGGCATTATTTATTGTTTTTAAAAGCGATGATCAGAATTGTAATAAAACCTAAACATATGATGAAAGTGATTTATACATCTTTTTTGTTCTTGAGAATTTAAAACAAAAATATTAATCAGTATTTATTTATTAGATTGTTCATTTACAAGAATAAATTTATATTTGCAACATTCTAAAAACTAAGACAATTAAAATATTAAAACACTAATTGCAATGCAATATTTATCATTTACCAATTTATATTATACATTGGTGCACTATAGGTTTTGTCATACAGAATCTATAGTTTACCACTGTTCTATTTATTGAAAATCTAGGTATTATAAAAACTTTTATATTGGTAGCACAAAAATGATTTTAAATTAAGATGGTACCAACATTTTACGTCTTTCAACAACAATGGGTAACGTAACCAAACACCCCTCTCTAAATATTTTTGGCATTTAAAAGAAACAAATACCCACCCCACAGTAAAATGGAAATTATTTTTAAAAAATGAGAACATGAAGGTCATTAAATGCCCCATGTCATCTATGCCGACAGGAAAAGTTATATATTATTAAGTTTCTTAAAAATAAAGATTTATTAAATCAACGAAACAAATTAACTGACATTGTGTTATCTTCATATTAAAAGATAATTAATAGGATTTTTTATTAAAAAAATCTATACTTTAAAATTATATATCTATTATTTAGTTACATATAATGGTACAAAAAATGTGTCCTTTATTCCCTAAATTTTAATTTCAACATTGCCATGTCTAATGTACTATTAAATATAATAAGTACTGCATTTTAAATCATTGTAATTAATTGTATAAAAATATACATAAAAATTATTAAATCACATAAAAAGGCCGTTTAAGACTGCCCTAAAGTATCAAAACAAATTAAAAAATAGAAAAATACCAAATTTAACTCATGGATCGATACATACACATCTTTATCACAGTGCATCTTCTAAAAAAAGAAAGTGAGGGTGACATATCTATTACACGACAGACAATTCTAGACAACCTTGAATTACATGCCCACACCTAACCTTTAACCTACACTCTAACCTTTCACTTTTGCAATTTAAATTAGATCTCTATTTAGATTCGTCGAAAAAGACTAATCTTACTGTTCTTTCTCTTTATTTGGATATATATATATATATATTATAATTATATATATATACATACATATATATAAAAGTGAACGCTGAAGACAACATCTAGTGTCAACAGTCTGTTTCATGCATAAATGCAATCTTCAAGTCATGTGTGCGTTGTATTTTGGCTCGACTATTTATATATGTTGGTCATTGGTGCATTATGGGTAGGTCTATTGTATTATTCTAACGGTTATTTGAGTGGGAGGTAACGGTTATGTTTTGAATTATTCTAGGGGGCTATTTAGCGAAAATAATTGTGGATACGAATTCAATTGGCCTGACGACTGCGTTTTAGCATGAAACATACAGTCGCCCCTAGATGTTTACCTCAATGTCCACTTTTATATTTACATAGTTTCTATCACTGATATCGAGAAAATAATTCATCACCCACAAGGATACGGAGATGCTTTGGACTCTATCGAAACTGGAAAGTGAAGACTTGGCAGTAGCTGCCTATATATGGTAGCAGTATTCCATTTTCGCTCGGATCTAACTTTTGTAAAGATATAGGATATCGGGAGGAGTCAGGTACTTCCTGGAGTGGTATATGTCGTTTATGTATTTAAAATTTGTGCACATTCTTACCGTTTTTTGATCATTTCCATTTTTCTTTTTATTGCCTTCCACATTGACTGGCAAAGAGTACATTTCATGGGCCAGGTAAATTTCACATAATTTGTCCCGGTCATTTTCGACAGCACATAAAAAACCACTGTGAATCAGGTGCTCCGGATAACAGTTGATGAAGTAACGCACAAGGTCTGTGTCATTGGCTGTCGTGGCTAACTCGAGCGATGTCCGACCCATCAAGTCCATACAAGTGATGGACACTTTGCCGCTTTCGACCAGGCGTTTGATCGTCTCCAAGTCGCCGATTTCAGTGGCTGCGTGAAAGTCGTGCTCATCGTCGGTGAGACCGGCTTGGAGTCGTTCTTCCATTAACAACATCCGGGCAGCTGAGTTGAGCGTTTTCTTGCAAGAATGCTTCCCCATCTTGCCTTTACGGAATAAATTGATTTATTTTATTTTCTTTACTTTCTTCTTTCGAACGGCACGAGAAACCTGTGATAGAGAACAAAAATAACACAAGAATAATTAGATATATTAATAGAAAAATGGAATACCGACAATTAAATATATTAGGAAAAAATGGAATACCGAGTAATCTACATATAAAATTCAATGACTTCCGTTAGTACGTCCATTCGTCCGTCACACCCTCTAAAATAGACCGATCAAAACCAAATTTTGGGGAGAAGTGCAAACAGATAGGTGGGGGGAGGGGGTACAAAGCACAGTTGGTTTTACTAGGGTGCGTGGCTTAGTACAATAAATTTTCATTCATTTTTTGGAAAGATTAAAAGTTGTATTATTTAACATACAAAATACTCCCACTATTTAAAGAACAGTTTAATGATTAAAATAACAAATATTTATTAAATAAAAATGCAATATTGTTTTTTAATATCTTTTCTTTAAGTTTTAAAGATGCAAAAATCCATTTTGTCCTGCGTTTGCGAGAACTATGAACAAATCACGTGGCCAAACGCTTCAAAATTTTGAATTTGGCCAGAAATAAATATTTACGCATGGCCAGTTGTATGTTGTATGCTCAAGAGTAAGAAATCCTAAGAATTTATTCTTCGCTGTTAAAAAGGAAAAAAATAAATTTTCTTAAAAAAATATTGTTTACCGTATTTATTAAAGTAGGGTCAAAGTATTTTTGCAAATAAATCAACTTATTCAAATTTCATCGATCGGTTTGCGAAATTGAACGAAACGTAGAGTTTGTAAATCTCGACAAAAATGTTAGTGAGAACTTCAAGAATATTAAATACTGTGATGAGTTCGACACGCGTCAGCGAGATGCAAAAGATTTCTAGTATTAAAACATGAAATACAGATATGTTAAGACAAAATAGAACACGAATAATAAATATCTTAAAAAGTAGAATACCAGTAATTATATGCATTAAGAAAAAATGCATTTTTTGAAACTAGAGTTGTTAATATTTTACAAATTGACGACAGAATCAAGTAATAAGCGAGGAACAATTTTCTGCTTAAGATCGATCTGTGGCAAATTAGTGTAAGAAGCCAAAACAGGATCCCTTCTGACTCTAATTTTAATATAACAAATATATAGAGGGTGTCCCAGATGTCTTTCTGGACTTTACAAAATGTCTTTGTTTATTATTCAATAATATTTCTATACACAACGAAAATTCAAAAACCATAAATATATTTATATTTAATTAAAAAACAAATTTCGAAATTTCGCGAAATTATCCGGTGACCAAAATTTTATCTGAGAAGATGCATCATTGCCGGATCATGTGTTCAGTAGGGCAGGTTGATTTTTCACTGTTTTTAGAAAATCAACGTTGTACTTGGTGTGAAAGCTGGGGTTTGAGGCGATATGTAATGACACCAAAAATTATATTTATAGCTTTTACCAATTTTTGAACATTTAGTATTAAATATCGTCTGAAGAAATGTACAGAAATACTTAATTTCCGCAGGTTTTTGCTTACAAACTGACTTCAAAATTTTACTATTTCAAGAATAAATTCAAACAAAGTTGATATCTTTTGCATTAGATACATTGAATGGAAAATGTATTCAAACCAGAATTCTAATTATGAATCACCACAATAAAAATATGTATATTTTACTGAATTCGATAAGTAAAAACTGTAAAAGAAATTGTAAAAGATTACACAAAGGCTACTCAATGAATAAAATCTTACATCATATTAAAAATATTACATCTTACATCATATTAAAAAAACAAAAATAGATAAAAGTGTATATAACACCATAATATTGCTGGGCACAAATTATAAGACAAAATGTTTTAAATTTACATTTGCTTATTGAAAAGCGCTTTAAAACTATTGCGCCGTATACCATATTACATCATAATATAGCTAAATTGTTACCTTTGAAGTGAATGGAAGTCTTATCTGAAGGCACAATGATTTAGTAATAATGTACTTGTGCCATGAATCTTGTCCATATACAGTTTGTAAAGCTTCAGTAATTATAAAATTTATAAAGCTGTGCTATAAAAAGGCTTTTACTGATCACCGGAATGAAATTCCAACGCTATGATTTTGAACCGAAACTTAATCTTCAAACTTGTTTCATCAAAAACGGTAGAGATTTGGAAAAAAATTAATTTGTGTCATTATTTATCATATCAAACCCCAACTTTTAAATTGAGTGCCATACCACGGTTCCAAAACTGACCTGCCCTAGTGTGCAGTGGTCCTATTGTATTGAAACCACGTCTAAGGTTTGTCCTGCACTGCTGGAAGCAAAAAATGTCGATTACGACGCGGTACCTGTCATTAGTGATTGTCATTGCTGTTTTCATTTTCAAAGAATAAAATTCTACGGTTTTGTTTCTTTGTTCTGTTGTGACAAAAACATTTAGCTAGTTACCTAGTATCGTGTAGGACCCTTTTTAGGCAGGCGAGGCGTACGAACATATGATCAGTGAAGTTAAGCAACATCGAGCCTACTCAGCGCAAAATGGGTGACCACTTGGGAATATTGAATGTATAGCCCGAAATGCGATTTGCAGGTCGGGAACGCTAAAATCAAGCAGATGCAGAAGTTTAAATATCCGCGAAGCGTCTTGACAGAGGACGGTAAGTGCGACACTGAGATCCGTAGACATATTGGGATGGCCAAGGCCACATTCCAAAAGCTGGGCAGAGTATTGCGAGACAGGAGGATTTCTTTGGTAACGAAGAAAAGAGTACTGAGCTGATACGTGACATCTGTAATTCGTTACGGCAGCGATTTCCTCAAAGATGAAGAAGAGGCTCTAGGCGACAGAGATGTGGTTCTACAGAAGGATGTTAAGGATATCATGGACCGAGCATATTTCTTTGTTCTGTTGTAAATTTTTTTCCATGGTTAATTTCCTTATGTTAATCTAATTTTCGAAAAAAAAATGAAATAAAAAAAATATGAACAACCAAACATATTTAAGAAAGTACTTAACTTTTGTGGCATCCCGTATAAAATGAACGCCATTCATTTTGAGTTCATTATTTGCTGTGTTCGAGTGATTGCAGATACACTGACGTGGCAAAAGCACTTAGCTAGTTACTTAATATCATGTAGGACCCCTTTTAGGCCGGCGAGGCGTACGGCCATATAATGTTGAAACATCGGTTCTCATACAATAGTTAAGCAACGTCGAGCCTTGTCAGTACCAAGATGGGCGACCACTTGAAACTCTAGAAACTATAAAGCGCTCGACGATAACTTCATCACGAGAGCTATTGCGTTAGATGCTTTAAAGACTTTTGACAATACGTGGCACAGTGCTTGCAACACTAACCCTCCATCTATAGTATCTCTGGAAGAGTCTGAGCAATTATCAAGAACTTTCTCTCCGGTAAGTATAAGAAGGTCTTTGTAGATGGTTTTCTGAAGATCATATTTGTGTAGACGGCCCCGAGGTTCTCTACTCGGCCCCATTCTCTTTCTGACAATCTGCATAGGAACATTATCAAATCATTAATAAACATATATGCAACAGTTTATGGAATTAGCTCCAAAAACTCAAGGTGTTTGGAGCTTTGCAACCGATCTCTCATCTGACGTAGCTCAATGCGTCCTGGGTATGACGATAAACTACATCCGGTAGTAACGCCTCTGAACGGGAGGTTTTGAGGAGCATGGAACGACCTCTTAATTGCTGTTTATCTCAGGTCCACCTTGAACCGGGTTTGTAGCACCTGTTAGCATCCCAATTATAGGCGAATAGTGAACCCCCAAAACTGGGGTCTAAACACTATGAAAGCATAATAATTTTTATAGTAAAAATACCAGTAATATATTTTGGATAAAAAAATATTACCAGCAATACATTTTTGAAAAGAAAAAAATATATATACATACTCTATTCATACAAACCTATCCTAAAAATCTTGTCAGCATTAAATTACCCTCTGAGGTTGATATACCGTAAAACAAAGTAAACTAAACCTAGCTCAATGGTGGGGGGGATGTCTTTGAACTTTCAATATCTCAAACGCCAAGCTAATATCATTTAGTTATCACAGATCAAACCCTGCGTTTTCTCCAGTCACAATGAACGGTAGCTCTCACAATGAGGCTCCTTGTTTCGAACATCTATTGGGACTCAAGTTCATATCCAAATCTCAAGTGGAACTTATATATACATTCAAATGCGGAAAAAATGGTCAGCTCATTGTACCGTTCCAGAAGGTACCTGACTGAGAAGCTTTATGCTTTATCTTTACAAGATTCAGATTAGACCAAAAACGGAGTATTGGGGCCATATCTTGGTTGGAACTGCACAATCTTTAATCGATGACAGAGTTCAAAATCTTTTGCGCGGTCCTGTGTGGGATGATTCTAAAGCTTCTTTGCTATAAACGCAACGTAGCAATATGGAAAATATTCAGATGAGCGCTTCATTCTTTTCTTCCATCGGTCCAGATCATTACAGCTAAGACAAGCCATGTTAGTTCTACGGGGTCGAATTCCTCTGATTCCCTCAATATTCCTATTGTAAGAAGTTGCACTCATATATTCACCGATTTTTCTCTCAAGAATCTATCTTACACATTGGTATGTCTTCCATTATTCCATGCATTGAATATTGCTGTCACATCTGGTCTGGTGCTTCTGTTATGTATTTACAGAACCTTGATAAAATCCAAAGAAGAATCTGCAATGTTATCGCCCCTGGCATAGCATCTCGTCTTCAGCCACTTTCCCCCACCGCCATAACGCAGCTTGCCTGTGTCTTTTTTATAAATATTTCCATGATAATTGTTCTGACGAGCTTTCCTATTCGGTACCTCGATTTTATGAATTTAAGCGCAGTACAAAATTAGCAGTTAGGTTTGATGATTTTACACTTAACATGACTAGATGTAACCGCAAGTTCTATGTCAACAACACCTTCGCACTTCTCGCTCGTGGAACTCTCTTTCGGCCTTTGGTTTCCCA
This sequence comes from Acanthosepion esculentum, assembly GCA_964036315.1. Lineage (NCBI taxonomy): Eukaryota > Metazoa > Mollusca > Cephalopoda > Sepiida > Sepiidae > Acanthosepion > Acanthosepion esculentum. The sequence goes on from OZ038502.1 coordinate 56,219,765, forward strand.
GTCAACGTTGATATTCAAAAAATTAAATGCAATGTCGATCGTTATTTTCTGGCTTCTTAATTCCAGTTCCGTTATTGCTCACTCTCCTTGTAATGTTTTCTTTTTCTCATATTCTCTCACACCCAGTAACCCCTTGCATCTTGGTGTGTTTATTGGTTTTTGGGGGTGAAATAATTAAGAAAAGAAGAGCCACTTTGTAGAAGAGATCCATGTGGATGCTTCTCTGAAGATTTCAGTCTTGACTTCCTCAAGTCAAGAATCAATCGTTATATATCCTCCTTATCCTCATAAGCTTCACTTTCTACTTTCTCTTCTTAAATTCATATCACACACGTCATTCAGTAAAACTTTATTTTGAGTGGCTCTTGGGCCTTGTATTCTGTGAACTTTCGTAAAAATAAAACAAATATCCTGCGAGTAAAGAAGAAAAAAAAGAAGGAGTCTTTCCTTTTTATACTGCTATATACAACGCCACCTTAGTGGCGTTAAGAGAAATCGTCTGGCAGACAAGGTAGGGTAATCACTCATAATTAATGGCTTGCGAGTAATTAATGGCTTGCTCTATAGTAGATTGTTTTTAATGATATGAACCCGTGAAGAGCCCAAATCGCCCACGTTCTGAAGATACATGACACACAGGGAGAGATTAATTATCCACAATTACCTTTTTTTGTTCGAAATCGTGTTTACTTTTTCTATTGTGTCTTTTAAGAATGTGCAGGTGGTGTAATAGATAGAGATTCGAAATAAGAAATCGGAGAGCAGTGTTCGGATTCCAGTTGAGTTCGTTACATTCACTCAGGCGAAGATAGCATTGAAAAAGATATGAATCCCTCTCTTCTCCCGTCGTAGGACATTGTTGTTATCTAAAAACAATGTTTTCTTCTGCCCCCCTTGTCTTCAATATGTCCTGTGAGTGTCAAATTTTCTAAGCCCTCTTTCTTCATTATGTGCTCCAGAATATTCCACTACCACTTCCTGGTGTTAGGTGGGTTATGCATTGTGTTTCCTCAGTATCTCTTGCCTTCACTCTGTCCCGTGACTATGAAAATGTCTGAACCGTATTTCTTCTTTATGTGCTCAAAAAATTCAACTATCTCTTTCTCATGTAAGTATAAGTGTCCATTTTGTTTTCTTTTTCTCTAAAACTACGTCGTTGTTCACATGTTCGGTGCATGGTATTTATTCTCAGTATCCTTCTGTGTAACATTTATTTCGCTTCAAGTCTCTTCTTCATCTGTGCGGAGGTTGTTCAGCATTCACTACCAGACAGGAAGACCGATACTACGCAACAGTTAAGTACACTCTTCTTTATCTGTCCATATTCCTGAGACGAGGCATTGTAACTATTTACACTCTTTACATTGGTCGGACTGTCGTCTTCACCTTTGTTGTCCTATTTACGACATTTCGGCCGTTATACGCTCCGGCCATCTTCAGCTCGTTGGAATTTCGAACCTGACCCTTTAACTCAACTATCCATGTTTTTGTTCACCTCAGCTGTGGCCAGGTATTGAACTTAGGTCAAGTCACTGGATTAATTCAGCCAAGCCATTTATCCACTGGATCATGTGTACTTGGAGACATAAACTTGGAGAATTGAGTTACTAAAGGGAAATAACTGAAACTGAAAACTGATATATATGGAAGAAGCATGGCACGTGGAACTAGAAAAATCTATCCTGGAGGACGAAATAAAGAGTATGTAAATAATGTATATACTCTTTGCTTTGTTTTTAACTAAATTTTTAAAACCTATCAAAAATAATTTTTAAGATATTTCACAATCGAAATGCTTATTTGGAAATATACCACATTTCAAAATGAATTTATTTTAGAATTAAGTCGTTATTACATTATGCGTATCATATTTTTCCAATCACCTAAGTAAATTCCCATGAAAAAACTAGAAAGAATGTCTGAAAGCTCTCATAGACGTCTCTTTGATTTGATTATTGTTAATTCTCATCTAAATTTCTGGGTAAAAATTCCTTGCCCGTTCTTCATTTTTATATCAACTTGTCACTGAATCGATTGCTTTTTCTGTTGTGTCTCTTAAGAATAAAACTTTTTCGAATTAATTTAGAGCTCTGAGGTTAAATTTGAGGTAATTAGTTATCAGTCTCCAGACAAGGGTAAAGGGTTAAATTTCATTTAACTCAGACTGCTTGTGCTCCCAACCTAAGAAAATGCTATCGTTGGGAGGTAACTGACTTACTAAATTGTCAACACTTTGAGAGACTCCGCTTTGCGCTTCGTTGATCTGAACAAGTATTTACAGTGTGACAAGTGCTATTTGGTGAGTAATGCATTGGTTATTTCTTTAGCTTTATAGAAACCAGTGGAGTTCTCGTCTTTTTGGACAAAGGAAAAATGCCAAGATGTCGCATGAAATATTAGTATATAACATTCAATTAAGTCAATGTTTAAATTATTTTTTTAATTCGTTTCTAGAAATGGAGCATAACCCACTTGTTGTTGCTAAAAATTATCGACGTACAATTCGCACGGTAGTAGATGATGGAGAATGTGACACAGAAATCTAAAGGCGCATAGGTAGAATGAAAGATGCTTTTTAGAAACCAAGTAAAATAGAAATCGAAAAATATCTTTAGAATCGAAGAAAAGACAATGCACACCTACTGTGTGATATCAAATCTGTTATATGAAAATGGATGTTGAATAATAGAATTAAAATTTTTAAAAATCATTCTATTTTTTCCTTTGTCCAAAAAGACGAGAATTCCACTGGGAAACGAAATCTACTCTTCATCTGGTACTTGAATATCCAGCATTGACATTTGTCTCTGGATGAAGAGGGAACAGTTAAAAATTCAAATGTTAAAATAACTAAAAAAAATTAGTGATTTTAAAAAAAGTTCAATTTATATTGTGTTTAAATTAACATAAAAACTTTAAGAAAAAAATTTGTTTCAAATCTAGTATAAAATATCTCCCAAACTTTGTGAATTGTGGAAATCAATTTTATTTCTTCAAAATGCCAAGGAATCAGAGTTAAAGTGAGAGATTTGGTGACGGGAGATTTTGAACTTCTGCAGAGTTTGGGATTTGAAGAACACAACTCAGTTGAAGTTCCACGGAGTTTGTGATTTGAAGAACTCGATTTTCGGTCTGAATTGGAATTTCGGTCCAAATCGGTCCATAGGCCTAAATCGGCCCAAATCGGACCATCGGCCCAAATCGACCTATCGGCCCAAATCGTTTCTTTTAGCTGGATTTGGACTTATAGCCCGAATCAGAGTTAAAATGATGTTTTGAAGTTCTATGGTGTAAATTGAGGAATTCAAAATGATTTCTTCGAAATTATCAATGCTGTTTTCTAAGCTGGGCCAGAGGTTCCTTTAGTTTTGGGCCAGCTAACACGGCCCTTTTTAAACGTAAGAATTATCAGATATATACCTTTATTTCTATCTTTATTTCAAAACTTACAATTATTAAAAACACTTTTGCAGTTAAAATACATTTCGTCAATCATCATGTAAACAAAAGGAAGTAACAGTTGTACCGGTATTTTTATATTTAGCGTATATTATTTTTATATCGAGTCAATTCGACAGGAAAAAAAGAGAAATAACTACAGAGGAAAATGTTATGGTACATTTAGAAAATGTGTTTATGAAGTTACAGTTATATATCAAGTTACAGTTTAAAAATTCATTCAGAACGAAATCCCAAGAATTCTTCTTCACTATCATCGCTGTCAAATATCATTCTCATTTGTTCATCAGTTAATAGGTTTCATCATTGACCATTTCATAGTAGTTGTTTAACTCATCATCACTTGTGATATAACTATCTTCATCTTTGTTTGAAGCAACCATATCCCCATTCTCGCCCTTTTCCGTGCTGAAGCAACTAAATCCTCATATATTGAAAGCCTTCTTACAATAAAAGGCCGTTATTTCTTTTGTCCACAACCCAATCATACAATTCTTTTTCCATATTTTGTTATTCTGCATAATTTAGTACTTTTAATTTAAAACCTGCTTCATAACACATGATTAGCGTTTGCAACAATTAAAATTATAAACTATAAATGTCGCTGCGCAATGCAAAATAGTGCACACGTTTGGGGTACTAGATTCATGCGCTTTGTTATTTGTAAATAACACTTACGAAAGACTTTTAATCTTATATGAAACAACCATTAAAGAAAATTATCTCATAAAGAATATATTTAATTTCTTTAAGTAATATTTTCCAACGTATTTTTGACAATCTGTATCTATAAATGACATTCTGTTAGTGTGTCTGTGTGCTTGTCAACTTGTTACCTCATCCTGGGCAAACCGTTCGTCCGATTGGCATGAAAATTCACACACAATCAGAAATTTACGGCATTCGTACTTGACATCTTCGAATTTTTCGATTGTTCCTCCGATTTTGCAAAAATCGATAAAACCGGTAGGGGGTCGAATATTGATTCGAAAAAAATTAATCAGATTTTCTGTGATAGTTTTCACAAATTACAAGTGATATCCATCCATCAAACTCACGTTGAGCAATGGCCATACTTATAGTTTTGAGGTGCTGTTCTTTGTTTTTTAAAATTGATATCATTTATCGGAAAAATCGATAAAATCGATCACTTTGGGACATCCGATTCAAATCCGATGTAGCTGATTTTTGGCTCTATTTTTCGCAAACTGCAAGGAATTTTCACGAAAATCATGTTGAGCATTAGTTTTATCAACAGTCATTAGTTGCTGACCTTTTTTCTTCAAAATCGGTATCAATTATCTGAAAAAATAGATAACATCATGCCACTTTTGACATCCAATTCAAATCCAGTCAAGCTGATTTTTGGCTATATTTTTTGCAAATGGCGAAGGATTTTCACCAAAATTACGTTGAGCATTGTTTTTATCAACAGTTATGAGGTGCTGACATTCATTTTCAATATCGATATCAATTACTGGAAAAAAATCGATACAATCGATCACTTTGGGACATCCGATTCAAGTCCAGTCTAGCTGATTTTTGGATATTTTTCGCAAATGGCGAAGAATTTTCAGCAAAATTCCCGTTGAGCATAGTATTTACCGACAGTATTGAGGTGCTGACTTTCGTTTTCAATATCGGTTTTAATTACCGGATAAAAATCTTTTGACTTCCCATTCAAATCGAGTTTACCTGAATTTGGCGATGTTTTTCGCAACTTGCTTGGGATTTTGATTAACGTTATCGGCTTTAGTCGTGACAATTAAAAACTTTTTCCCTGTGAGCTCCTTTGTGACCAACTAATACCTGAGGGAAGTCGATACAATCATGTCTTCATCGGAATTTTCGAATACACCAATCAAACTTATGTTCAACTGAGACGTCTACACTACAGACTCTACAGCTGATTGTTATTCACACACGCGTGACCATGCTTCACATAGCAGTATCTCATTGGCTGAGTGCAGTACGCAGTGGCTGATTGGGACGAAGGCCTCACTTCTGCTCTTGTTATGCCGCCAACTGATCATTTCTCCTACCGCAAGTTGTTTCTTACGTTTTTGTTTTCCGTTTGTCTGTTTAACTACATTTTTCCAACTACCATAAACAATTTATTCGGCTGTTTTACTTAAATACGTGCCTTCTCAATTCTGGCTCACGCTTTGCGATACTAAGTTAGATTTGTGCTCCTGCAATTGAGCAACCCTAATCAACCACTACGAGCATCACTTTTCCCCATGCCGTCAAAAAGGATGGTACGTCTTAGCTTTCGGTCTACAAGAGTCAAGAAGAGTTCGCGAGGCCCAGGAGCAAACTACAATGCGACTATCACAGGTCGCTCAACGCAGCGCCCTCACGCAGGCCTCGCAGTCACAAGAGGAGCGTGCCACCTGCTTGGCAGGGAAAGCTGCCTACAGGGCTTCGTTGCGATCAAGGCTCAAGAATACACAACGGTCAAGAATGAACGCACAGGCTGCAGCAACCGCCTCTGCATCTCGGACTTCCGAGACTCATCATCAAAGGCTTCTTCGTAACGTAAGTAACGCTGCTGCCACTGCGAAATCAAGGGCAATAGAGACACTTGACTACAGGCGCGCCCGTCAATCCAGGGACGCTGCTGCAACAGCGACCACTAGGGCTGCTGAGACACCGCTCCGTAGGTCTGTGCAAAATGCTAGGAATGCTGCCACCACTGCCAGGTCGAGGGCAGTAGAGACACTTGTACGCAGACGCGCCTGTCAATACAGGGACGATGCTGCAACAGCGACCGCTAGGGCTGTTGAGACACCGCTCCGTAGGGCTGTTCGAAATGCTTCCAATGCTGCCACCACTGCCAATCGAGGGCAGCTGAAAAATTTGACCACAGGCGTGCCCGTCAATCCCAGGGACGTTGCTGCAACAGCGACCGCTAGGGCTGTTGAGACACCGCTCCGTAGGTCTGTTCGAAATGTTTCCAATGCTGCCACCACTGCCAGGTCGAGGGCAGCTGAAACATTTGACCGCAGGCGAACCCGTCAATCCAGGGGCGCTGCTGTAACAGCTAGGTCGAGGGAGGCCGAGACAGAGCTGTAGCGGGCAACCCGCAATGCCCGTAACGCTGTAGCGACTTCTGCTGACAGAAACTCCGAGGGCCCACAGACAAGGGCAAACAGACTTTCAAGGGCTGCTACAAACATGGCCGCTGTGCGCTTACCTCAAACTCCCCAAGCTCGCTGCATACGCCTCCACGGCGACATTCAGCGCCTTGCGGCCGCCCGTGCTATTACCTGTCCCAGTAGCTCTTTTTGGTCTTTCTTAGCTTTCAATTACGACCCCGGCATTAACTTAATTACGCGTGACGACATCAGTGTAGGGTCCATGACCTGCGTTTGCCAATTCTGCAACGCCATGCTTCACGAGGTTAACAGCTACATTCGCAGTTTCAAGTATGCTTTAGAAAATGCTCCCTTTCCTTCCTTCAGCATTGTAACTGACGCCGACAAACAGCCTCATGATGAACACGAACGTCGCTACAATGCTCCTGCGTGCAACGAAGTGGCCGCTATTATACATAAGGAGCAAGTCCGCACTCGCGATATTGTCCTCAAATCAAGAGGCCGCGCTCTTGGCAGGATTTCAGAGACCCATCGATCATATGACGCATTGCAGTATCCTTTACTTTTCCCTTATGGTGACGATGGCTACCACTTCGGCATTCCCCCTCATATTCCGGGTGACCAACCTACAACGTTTTCCAAAGCCTTATCGTGCAAGGCCTTCTATTCATACCGTTTTATGGTTAAGGATGGAGACTTCAACCTGCTTCATAGATGCAGGGAGATTTTCCACCAGTTTACGGTTGGCATGGCCGCTAAGATGGAATCGGAGAGGCTTTGTTTTATACAGAAACAGCTGCGCTCAGACGCCTACGTACACTTACGCGACAGCATTCGAAATTAAGTCAATCCCCGCGACCTTGGGAAGCTGTGCATTCTGCCCTCTACCTACACTGGGGGGCCGCGTTACATGCATGAACGTATGCAGGATTCTATGACATACGTTAGGCAATATAGGCGGCCAGACATATTTATAACATTTACCTGCAACCCCAAATGGGTTGAGATAACGCGTGAACTCCTACGCAGACAGGATTACACTCACAGACACGACATTACTGTCCGCGTATTCCGCTTAAAACTGGGAAAACTGATGGAATTAATAGTGAAGGGGCGAGTCCTATAGTGAAAACGCAACCACTACTTTACATTGCCAGAATTAAAAATCTTGACCGATTATGAACGGGTGGCAGTCTTCGGGTAAGCACGAAGCAGCAACACAGCAGCCACCTATTGCAACCGGTTGCCTTTGAGCTCATTGATTTTGCTACCAGTGAGATTCCCGGCCTATCAGTGACCTCAACAACTGCGTATACGTGCGTTCAATAATTCAAACCCCAAAGCAATTTAACTACATAAAACCCCGAGCAACGCCGGGCTTTACTGCTAGTATATATATATATTGCAGAATGAATCGTGGGACTATATTTTTTATTTATCAATAAACATCTACACGTGGTTCCTTAACTTATGTGTGCATTTCCAGGGTTTCTATATCAGTCTAGTGCGAGGGCCCCGACCGAATGGTGACCGATGGGTCAATGAATATTTTATAATTTTATTTATTTATTGTGATGGATATGTGAATCTAGCAGCATGAGGTGAGTTTAAAGCAGTGAGTCATTATATATGATAGATAAATTGTTTCTATACGGAGAAAAACCACAGCTTTAGTTTTTTATGGGTATCATTTCCGATTTCCCAGAAATCATGATGACAAGTTAGTGTTGTTTTACATTTATGTCGAGCGGATAAGTCGCACCTCTAATATTTTGTGAATTTTTTGGTAAAAAATACGAGCTATCCGCGAGTATATACGGTGGTATAAATTTTATGGAACTCTCCTGTCATCTTGTTCAAAACTGCGTTTTTTTAAAATGCATTTTTTCTTGATGCATATAATTATCGGTATTCTACTTTTTAAGATATTTATTATTCGTGTTCTATTTTGTCTTAACACATTTATCGGTATTTCATGTTTTAATACTAGAATTCTTTTGCATCTCGCTGACGCGTATTGAACTCCTCACAGTATTTAATATTCTTGAAGTTCTCACTAACATTTTTGTCAAGATTTACAAACTCTACATTTCGTTCAATTTCGCAAACCGATCGATGAAATTTGAAGAAGCTGATTTTCTGTGAAAAATACTTTGAAAAAACCCTACTTGGCGGTTTAATAATTTCTTTAATTTAATTTTATATGTCTTCACTTAAATTTTTGTTTTTTTTACTTTTTCCTTTTTAACAGCGAAGAATAAATTCTTAGGATTTCTTGCTCTTGAGCATGCAACATATAAATGTGTAAATATTTCTTTCTGGAACCGAATTCCAACTTTTTGAAGTGTTTGATCTTGCGATTTGTTTGTAATTCCCACAAACGCAGCATTAACTGGAAACTGAATTTTTGTATACAAAAACTTAAAGAAAAGATATGCAAAAAACAATATTGTATTTTAATTAAATAAGTATTTGTTATTTTAATCATTAAATTGTTTTTAGAATAGTGGGAATATTTTCTATGTAAAATAATAAAAACTTTTAATTTTTGTCAAAAACTTAATGAAAATTTATTGTACTAAGCTACGCACTCTGGTAAAACCAATTGTACTTTGTACCCACTACTTCCACTTCTCTCCAATATTAGGTTTCGGTCAATTTTAGAGGGTGTCACAGACGGACTGATAAACGGACTAACGGAAGTCACAGAATTTTATTTATAGATTCCCCCGAGGTGGGACGTTAGTAGTTTGCATATGTAAGTATTTTCAGGCATCTTGGTGGGGTTGAAAGGTCGGTGGATTGTGGATATTTTTTTCCAAATATGTACCTTAAAATATTCCTCGTTTTTAATCAAATGTTCCGCAAGCTCCGTTTATGTGTCGGACATCATACATGTGGCCATTAAATTTTTTCTTTAATTTTTCTATTGTGCAAATCACATAAATCAAGTTATGTTTAATACATTGGGTGGCGTGTATCAAATGGGAATCGTCCTGGGTATGACGATAAACTACGTCCAAAAGCGAGGCCTCTTATCAGGAGGTTTTGAGGAGTGTGGTGTTCCCAGGTTCACTCTGATCCGGGGTGGTAGCACTTGTCAGGGTCCCAGCTATGGGCAAATAGTTACCCCCCGCCAAAAAGGGGTTCAAAATACTATGGAAGTATAAAAATACATTTTTAATACCAGCAATACATTTTTTGGAAAAAATACCAACAATAAAAATCTTGTCGGCATTAAATAACCCATTGAGGTTGATATGCCGTAAAACAAACCAAACCAATTTAAATGGGAATCAGTACAGTTGCCACGTTTTGAAGAAAGTGTAATGTTTTTCTTTCAATTTGAGATGGAATGTTCTTGACTCATGTTGTTGAATGACGAATTGGGTTTTAGCCTTCGATGTTTGCCAGAGAAACAGTCATCGAAATTAGTCATTAGTTTAAAAAACTAATATGTAAAACATAACATTAGATGCTTTTGTAATGTTTTTTTTTTCATGTACTGAAAAATTATTTTATACACGAAATTCTATATTTCTTTACAATAGAAAGTTTCCTGTTTTCCTCTGCTAAAATATGGGTGCGTCTTTTAGTTTTATTTAATATATAAATTAACATTACGAATTCTCCTGTTTTCTTTCTTCCTGGTTATTTATCCGGGTCTCCCACTGACATGGGATATGACGGGCCAAAGACAAAAATTGCCCAACCCCAGCAACCATCGGTTGCTCTGGCATCGGAATGACTGCCGATTCTCATTATTCAGTACAATGAGTACGGTGCAGCCGCGGGCAGATGTCCCTCGCGGTACTGGACACCTCACAGTATCTAAAAAAAAAACATTTACAAACTAAAAATATTTTCTGTCTTTAAATAACCTGCAAAGATTTGATATGCCCTAGAAAACGAATCAATCACTCAAGTTTTATGATTGTTAGCGACAGTTTACTTGTTACACTTATTTTCTTAAAAACTTTTTCGTGTCGTGCCAGGTGCGCAGGTGGTGTAATGGGTGGCGGTTCGGAATGAGAAATCGAAGAGCTGAGTTCGAATTCATGTCGAGTTCGTAACATTCACTTTGACGCAAATGGAAAAGACATGAATCTCATGAATGACGGAAAAAAACAGCTTAATGCAAGGTATCCCTGAATCATAGAAAATAGAAGAATAGAATGAATATTTATAGAAAATATTTCGGGAAGTATGGCCAGCGTAAGTAGACTCAACTCAAATAAACGGGAGGTCAGACAAATTAATATAAGTTATCCCCGAATTATTGGAAATTGAAGTAGAATAGAATAAATATTTCTAGAATAGAAATCAAAAAGTGTTCCCTGTGGTAATAGACTCGGCTTAAATAGACGGGAAAACAAACACCCAAATGTAAAATATCCCGGAATCATGGAAAATGGAAGTAGAATAGAATAAATATTTATAGAATAGAAATCAAAAAGTGTTCCCTGCGGTAATAGACTCGGCTTAAATAGACGGGAAAACAAACACCCAAATGTAAAGTATCCCGGAATCATGGAAAATGGAAGTAGAATAGAATAAATATTTATAGAATAGAAATAAAAAAGTGTTCCTTGCGGTAATCGACTCGGCTTAAATAGACGGGAAAACAAACACCCAAATGTAAAGTATCCCGGAATTATGGAAAAATAGAAGTAGAATAGAATAAATATTTATAGAATAGAAATCAAAAAGTGTTCCTTGCGGTAATAGACTCGGCTTAAATAGACGGGAAAACAAACACCCAAATGTAAAGTATCCCGGAATCATGGAAAATGGAAGTAGAATAGAATAAATATTTATAGAATAGAAATCAAAAAGTGTTCCTTGCGGTAATCGACTCGGCTTAAATAGACGGGAAAACAAACACCCGAATGTAAAGTATCCCGGAATTATGGAAAAATAGAAGTAGAATAGAATAAATATTTATAGAATAGAAATCAAAAAGTGTTCCTTGCGATAATAGACTCGGCTTAAATTGACGGGAAACCAAAATAGACGAGAGTGCAAATAGACTAATGTAAGATATCCCCGAATTATGTAAAATTGAAGGAGAATAGAATTAATACTTATTGATTAGAATCCGGAAACTGAAGAGCCAACGGCCTAATGCAATGTATACCCGAATCATAGAAAATGGAAGCAGAATAGCAAAAATATTTATAGAATAGAAATCGGAAACCATACCAGCGGTACTGTCTATAAGCACTCTTTTCGTTTTCCCACCATCCAAGAGCTTCCTACCAACAGAATATCTTTCTGTTATCAACGAGCTGCTTGGGATCCCTTCTGTGACTTCGTTCCTGACGTCACTTGGAATTAAGTTTTTCATCATCCTCTTCAAAAGTGCGTCCCTGGGGTCTCTTCCTGGGTGAAAGCCAGTATCGAAGCTTTCATTCCAGCATGGAAATACCAAGTAAAATTACGTTCATCTTCTTGCTTCTCACCAGCATGCTCATCAGCTATAGCCCACAGGAATCACTTCTTCTGACTGTACTAGAGTGACATGTCTGACTGCAACAGACGTCGCTTTATCTCTGCTCGTAATCAGCGCAAGCGTGTACTCAAAGAAGCATGTTAATATTTGCTGACAGAAAGAAAAAACGCATAGCATCTCACAAGTTCGGTTCTAGAGGCGGTGTACTGAATAGCAACACATCCTCAATCCCACATCTATTCAATCAATTTGAAGTCCTGCCATTTACAACAGTTGAATGCTTTGCTCAGAAATTCGCTACTATTTACTTGCTTCCCTGATAAATACAATCTTCAAAAATGTGCATGCAACTTCAATCGGTATCTTCTTGAAAACCGTCCATTTTTTTGTCCTTTCCCCAATCTATACTAAGTCTTTTCTCTCACTGTCACTGTCTGTAACCCCTAGCGTACTAGTGACATTCCAGCCTACCAGGGTGAAATGATTAAAAATATTTCAAACATTCTGATTCTCAACATCACTTTAATTTCTCATCCGAAACACGACTGTAACGACACACAACTCAAATTAGCCAAGCGAATCTGCGTAATAGTCTCAAATCAACAAGAAAGCCCCAAAATACAGTCAAAAACATTAAACTACAAACAAGATCACCAAGAAAGATACTGGCGAAACACAGTTATTTTTCCTGTAAACCCACATGTAAGTAAAACATTTCTATTAATTCTCTGTAAACATACATTTATTATAAATATTACATATAAATATATAAAAACATAAGGTATTTTTCAAAATATTATTACTCTCTATCTCTTTCTCTCTATCTATCTATCTATCTATCTATATCTATATCTATATCTATATATATGTGTGTGTGTGTGTGTGTGTGTGTGTGTTCCTGTATGTATGTATTTGCTTCTTAATTAGCATATTTTTCATTTTGAAACAAACATACCCACACACAAAGATTATATATATATATATATATATATATATATATATATATATATATATATATATATATATATATATATATATATATATGAAGAATTAATGAACTTTATTTTTTAATCTCGCATGCAAAGAACGAAGCGGGTTAGAATCCTGCCGGTGGTCACATTTTCGTTAAGAAGTTTCCGCGAGTGTGCAGGCCGGTAGACGAAGTAATTGATGTTTAAAATTAAAAGAAAGAAAACGGAGCCTCTATTCAAATACGGGTATGCACAAAATAACGTTTGATGTCATATATATATATATATATATATATATATATATATATATATATATATATATATATATAAGCCGAATAGACTAAAATATTGGACAAGCTGTGTTTAAACACTCACCGGAAATCTTTTTTCCTTCTATCTCTTTGCATATACAGGTTGCAACGGGTACATTTTCGTCATTTTATATTTCTTATTTCAGTCATGCACTTTATTTGTTTTTGATTTTGTCCACTGCATAGTATAGTAGGGTCAGTTGGGCACCGTTTGTGAGAAAAAAGCACCATGACACAATTCATCCCGCCAAAAGTTCGGAAACGGCATGCTGTACTGCTTGCCATTCATGTCGGAAGCTCCACTAAGAACATTTCAGTGTGTTTGGGTGACAATCGGAGGACAGTGCAGAGGATTCGGAAAGAGTTGGATGAGTCTAATGGTGATTACAAAGGCACGGAAGCTCGGAAAATTCACGTTGATCGTTCTGATAAACAAATGACTCTCGAATTTGTCATTGAGGGCTTCAGATTCAAAAAGGTGGCTTGAAACCAATGGTGATTTTATTGAGTGAATCAAGATATCTTGTGTAATTTTGGTAAATATGTCTGATAGAAGACAATTTATCCATAGTACCCTCTATGTAAGAAGCAGAACGAACTTGAGTAAATGGATTGCGGATTGGGCTTACGAGGGACAACATTTATTAATAGTTACAAAGGGCAGACCCTTGTGGATGTCCATGATCCCAAATATCCTGATGCGATACGGAACATAGAAGAAGAAGAAGAAGAAGAAGAAGAAGAAGAAGAAGAAGAAGAAGAAGAAGAAGAAGAAGCTTGAGCAAATGAATGGGGGGAGATGTTTTAGGATAAATAACAAAAAAATTATTAAGACAGGGAATTGTGGAGAGCCATGATCAGCAATAACCTCAATGGACCCGTTACATATATAAAGAAAGAAAAATGATCTTGAGTAAATGGATTGCAGAACAAGGCTTACGAGAAATAAGAAAAAGATAACATTTAATAATAGCTACAAGGACAGGTAATTGTGGAGAGAGACACGGCATATAGAAGAAGAAGAAGAAGAAGAAGAAGAAGAATTAGAAGAAGAAGAAGAAGAAGAAGAAGAAGAAGAAGAAGAAGAAGAAGAAGAAGAAGAAGAAGCTTGAGCAAATGAATGGGGGAACATGTTTAAGGAGAGATAACAAAAAAGATAAAATTTATTAAGAGTGACAAAAACAGGAAATTGTGGAGAGCAATTATCGCCAATGTTCTGAAGGGACACGGTACCTACAAAATAGAAGAATATAGGAAGCGCCCTAGCAAAAGTTCTGGCAAAAACATTTACGCATATTTTAGCAACAATCTGCCCTTCACACCTGAAGAATTCTGTTGATCTAATTAAAAACCATACATATGAAAAATAAATGCATCGTTAGATTAAATAGTCACTCCCTATGTACGAAAATAACAGTTGACAACTGTTTGCATTCTCTAATTAACTACCTTACAAAAAAACAATAAACCTGTTCCTACCGATCAACATATATATGCTATGATGATCTGCATTTTATAATGTGTGAAAAACACCTATAAAACTGTTTCATGACATTTCCCAGCAGAAACACATCCTGGTGAAACTTTATCATCAACATTTAAGCTTTGATTTAAACTTAGCCATAAAATTGTATGTTTTTTTTTCGGATGACTGTGTATTAGAAAGACATTAAATTTTATTGATAAATAGCAAATTGAACCGAACAGAAAAAAAAGAACATTAAAAAAACATTTTTCATGTTTTTGATTAGCGCTATATTCATATTGTTTCTGCCGTATCCCTACACAAGCTCGTTACGTAGATTAGTGGTTGATTTCCTCTGTCCTTCTTGCCTTCAGTATGTCCTGTGAGTGTCACATTCTTCAAGTCCTCTTTTCTCATTATGTGCCAAGAAATTTCTCTTCCTAATGTTAAGTATAGGTGTGTTTTGTTTCCATTTTCCTTAAAATTTCGTTATTACTCTATAAACAATCAGGTTATTTTGTCCATTTTGGGTTATATGTTTTATCGCTGCCATGTTGTAAATTTTCGAATTCCTTCTAAAAACTAGAAGCAGAAGATAAATAGTTCTCATGGAGAATATTGTCTTCATTTACACAATTTACATGCAGACTATCATCAGGTGTATGTCGATACGGGTAACCTACGGGGAAATTGCGAACCGAAATCTTTATTTAATCAATGGAATATATCCTGAGAATGTTCACTTCCTCTTCTTACTTCGAGTCTGGTCAGAAATACCAGGTGCTGTAAGATTGGACGTGCGGGTTGAGCAATGGATGAGGTCTTGGAATTTGAAATTGGAGAGCCGAGTTCCAAATCTAGTCGAGGGTTCGTTATATTTCTTTACTTTCTTGGGAAAGGTATGAATCTACCTCTTCTCTAATTAGTAATGACTTGTATCAGTAAATCATTATTATCTCCAAAAGATTTTCACGGTTATCACGAGGAATTTCTCGTGTAGTTCACTCTGCCAGGTCCAGGGATTGAACTCAAAATTATTATGACAGTAAATTCTTGAACCAACACTTTAATCCATTACGCTATTGTCCCGAGTAGAATTTTCTGACTTTTAAAATGGAGGCCTAAAACTTGTAATAAATAAGTATACACTTATGCTAGTCTCATTGTATTAAAAGAAAAACTTTTTTACAGACTGCTAATGAGAGTACAAATAATGAGGGACCAACACTGTTTATATGATCATATTTTACATCATTTAAAAAACACTTTGTTTTAATCAAATCACCCTGTTGTAACCTAGGAAGGGTTGCTGAATGAGGAATAACCAAAACGG
The DNA here is from genome assembly GCA_964036315.1 of Acanthosepion esculentum. Taxonomy (NCBI): domain Eukaryota; kingdom Metazoa; phylum Mollusca; class Cephalopoda; order Sepiida; family Sepiidae; genus Acanthosepion; species Acanthosepion esculentum. The sequence continues at coordinate 56,235,854 of OZ038502.1, forward strand.
AGTTTGGAAATGAAATGATAATCGTTATAACATCAACAAAATACAATACTCGCCAGCGGCGTGAAGTAGGTAAACCACAGCTAGTGGTGGGCTGCTTAGACAGCATATTACCACAACTCTAGCGACCTCTTTAAGAACTCTGGTGACCTCTTTACCGTTCTATCAGTCTCCTACCAATCTTCGGCAAAGGTTTTGAAGCTTTAATCAACGCCGAAGTGGTTAAGCACCTTACATCCCATAATCTGTTCTCTGATAAGCAATATGGTTTCCGCTTTGCCAGATCTACAGCTGATGTGCTCACGGTCATAACTGCATTTGTTTACCAAGCACTTCACAATAACAGAAAAACTCATGCCGTGGCTCTAAATATCTCTAAAGCATTTGATAGGGTTTGGTATGCCAGCCTACTCCGCAAGCTTCAGGGATACGGTATTTCAGGACGATTTTTCCTGTCACACCGTGTAATGAAAGTCGTCCTTAGTGGATTCTTCTCCAGTTCCTTTCTCACGAATGCAGGTGTTCCCCAAGGCTCTATCCTGGGTCCTACACTGTTCCTTATCTTCATTAACGATCTTCCTGATGTCATCAGTTCCCAATTAGGCATTTATGCAGCCGACACTACTATTTACTCCTCCTTAAATAGAAAATCTGTTATCTCTGTCAAAACCTGGCCGTTGGTCTCGAAAAGGAACTCCAGTCGGTTGTTGACTGGGGTAGGAAATGGCTAGTTAACTTTAATGCCTCAAAAACAAAACTGCTCTCTATTACCCACCTCAGAGAACCCTCCCTGCCTCCCATTAGAATGCCTGATTCTCAACTCCACGAGTGTACGTCTATGCGACTGATTGGTCTCACACTGTCCGCTGACCTGAGATGGAACACTTACATTGAATCAATAGCTTCATCTAGCGCAAGGAAAGTTGGTTCTCTGTGTAGCGCCAGAAGGTTTTTCTCGTCCGAGTTCATCCTTCAAGTCTATACATCAACCATTCGCCCTTGCATGGAATACTGCTGTCATATATGGTCTGGAGTCCCCACTGTTCGGCTTAGGGTACTCGACAAAATCCAGAGACGGATATGCAATGTGGCTGGCCCTGATCTGGCATCTCGTTTACAGTCACTCTCACACAGACGTGTCGTCGCCTTTCTCTGACTTTTCTACAAATAGTTTCACGGTAACTGCTCCGATGAGGTACTTTCGCTGGTTCCCAAATTGCATGAATTTAAACGTGCTACTAGGTCGGCATCTCAGTCCCACCATTTCACTGTCGGAACGGTTAAATGTAGCCGTCTCTTCTACTCCAATAGCTTCATGCGTTGCACTTCCCGTCTGTGGAACTCCCTTTCTATCACTTGTTTTCCCTGATAGCTATAATCTCCAAATATTCAAATGCAATGTCAATCGACATCTTCAGATGCCTTGATCTATTCCCCATCCTTCTCTTCATCCTTTCCTCTTTCACGCCTCTTTAGTCTTGTTCCCACGCTCTGTAATCCCCTGCGTGCTAATGGTACTCCCGCCTTGCTTGGGGCGAAAAACTTAAAAAAACTTACAATAGTGTCCAAGGTATTTATGAGGACTGGGACATACCCATTAGTGTTCACAGGTACGGTATATAACACACCTCAAGCAAGTGACAATACCACTTAGACTTAAGGAGCTACAGGGATTGAAAGAGAATGAGAAGACTTTAGAAGGAATTTTCAAAAGGGAAGAGTGTGAACAGGGCAATAGGCGAACAAATCAAATAAACATCAATAACTCAAAAAGGTCTGAACTAATATTTGTTAAATTTAACTTGTACATACGAACCATTGTTAAGGATAAAGGTAAAATGGCCACAGGTCCCTATACCATTCCAGTACCTAACTCATCCTCCTATTTTCTACCTTTACAAGAGCCAGATCAGACCCAAAAATAAAGTACTGTTGTCATATTTGGGCGGGAGCTTCCCATACCTCATTCTCCAGCTTTGGTAAGCGCCCGAAAGCGTCTCTGAGTCATTTTGGGTGACGAATTATTCTCCACCTTTCAAACTCTCTCGCACAGGTGGGATATGTGAAGCCTCTCGCTCTTCCACGAAAAGTGATCGGATGAACTACATTCCCTGGTCCCGCCAGTTCAAACGTTCACGGCTAGGACATGCCATGCTATTTATATGGTAGTAAACCGCCCACATTCCGTCCGTATTATATTAGTGAGAAGTAAGATTCACTAGAACAGCTCTGGGAATGTTTCCCTGATCACTACAATCTTAACCTGTTCAAGGCTAGGCTTAACCGTTATGTTCCCCTCCTATCCACACAGATTGCTCTTAACGTAATACTCTAGCTTGAGTGGCCCCCGGGCCTAGTACAGGGTAAAGCTTACTGTAAAAAAAAATAGACTGGTCCTCTCATAAAAAATAAGAACTTTTTTTCGGAGAATATTTTTTATAGATTAGCATATTTTTGACTTGCCTCAAACCGCAAGTCAGAATATTATATTTTCGATTTAGAAGTGCGGTCCTGTTCATAATATCGATACAGTGTCAAATCGATCCCTGACTTTTACAGACGAACTACATTCCTTAGTTCCACCAATTCTAACTTTCACGGCTAAGACCCTCCATGCCACGCGCATTGTAACGAATCACCATCATTTCTTTCGTATCCCTTTCGTGAGAGGTAAGTTCCATTCGAGCAGCTTCTTCCCACAAGACACTGCCTTGTGGAACTGGCTCCCAAGAGGCTGCTTCCTCTTTCATTACTATCTTAGCCTGTTCAAGTCATAGGTTAACCGTTATCTTCCACACATATTCACATAATCTGTGCCTCTTATTCTGTAGTCATCAATCTTGAGTGACTCTTGGACGTTGTAGAACACTAGTTTATTATATTTTTATTAAGCTTTATCAAAACATTTGTTCAAATTCTCTATCCGCCTTTCAGACATCATTATAGTGTTGTTTTTTATCTGAGGAGGAATAATGCTACAAGTAATAAAATAATTCTTATTTACATAAAAACTGTCATTGATTAAATATAAGACTGAAAACGTGTAACAGTTGTTTACAGTATTAGCTGTGACGTAAACACTCTTTGTGTAACGAGATGGGCTGAATTACATAGAACTCAGTTCACCCCATTAAATTTTGTTCATATTTTCATTATAAAGCGCAAAGTTTATTTAAATCAGGATTTGGGGTTTTATGTCCATATCTCGCCAAGTCATCCGCAGAAATGTGAATCATCATCATTGTTTCCTACGTATTCCATTCGTGAGAAGTTATTTCATTTTTTTTTTTACTCAGAACAGCTACCTTACGGAACACCAAATCATTACAATCTTGACCTACATTCCTTGGTTCCACTGTTCCTGACCTTTCCAAGTGAGACCCGCTATGCCAAGTGTGAAGCACCCCCATTCCCTCCGTATTCCAGTAGAAGTAAATTCCTTTCGGACAACTTGTTTCCAACAGATGCTTTATGGAACAAATACCCAGCAGGATGTCTTCTCGATCACAACAGCCTGAACAACTTCAAATCTGAGATCAATTGTTATTTTTCCTATATAACCTATAAAGTATTGCTACCATATATAGGCAAAGGCTACCCAGTCTTCCGTTTCCACTCATTATAGCGCCCAAAACCATCTCTGCATCGTTGTGGATGACAAATTATTTTCCGCTTTGCTTTGCATAGAGACGAGACTACACAAGCCTCTCGCTACTCTATCGGCATTTCCATGGAGAGTGTTCAGATGAACTACACTCCTTTCTTCCACCAGTCATAATCTTCTCGGCGAAGAGCCACCATACCATGCTCATTGTAGCGAACCACCCTCATTTCCTTCGTATTCGTGAAATCTAAAATCCATTCGAGCAGCTTCTTCCCACGAAACACTGCCTTGTGGAACCGGCTCGCAAGAGGTTGCTTTTCTTTTCATTATTACTGCATAGTGGAGTACCGACGATATAAATATGGTTGGTACCGGAAGACAGGGAGGCAAATCAAGAGATCCAACTAGAGACTCTGCCCGACTGCGACTTAGTCAACACATTCTCCAGGAACGGTCTTCCCAGGAATATACAAAAGACTATATGTAAATATTGTGTACACTTTCTTGTTTCAATACATTTTATTCTAACTATATTTTGTGTTTGCATTGTTATTCCATGCATTAGTCAAGTTTCAACAATTACCCTAACCTGTTCAAGTCTAGAATTAACCGTTATCTTGTACAAATATCTGCATAAGTTATGCCTCTTACTCTCTAGCCCTTTACTTCGAGTGACCTTCAGGCCTTGTACCACACAGTCACCCTCTACATTGAGTCGCCTTCAGACCTATTGCCGCACAGTAACCCTCTACCTTGAGTGGCTCTTGGACACTGTACTAGGCGAACATTAATATAAAAATCTTGATAACATAGTAAACTAAAACCATTAGAAATGTTGGCGACAACGAAAATGAGGGACAGAAAACCCCTTCATTACAGGGAGATGTAGTGATATGTAGATTAACTAATTAACATATCCGGAATACCCAGGCTATATAATGACTCCGATTAGGAGGAGGAGGTGTGACTACGCATGAGCATTAAATGGTAACATGAAGGCATTAGACTTCACAACAAAAACTTTTAATTTTTTCAAAAAATTAATGAAAATTTGTTGTACGTACACTAGTGAAGCCAACTGTATTTTGTACCCGCTTACCTGTTTGCACATCTCCACAAAATTCGGCTTTGATCGGTCAATGTTTGTTTATTTTAGACGGACGGACGGAAGTCACAGAATTTTATATATAGACTAGACTACCTGTGACCCGTTGTGTCACTGACGGTTCAGGTTATAAAACATTGAAGTTGATTTCAACATTCCATTGAAATGAAAGTTAATTTTATTATGATTCAGTTAAATATTTCAATTCGTTCCTGTCATCATTGGTCTGGTTTACAAGTTCATGTTTAACGTTTTACTAATTGTTTACAACATTTAATAGGAATAGAACTTCCGGGATAAACTTGAACTTTAAATCAGATTAACTTAAAAATATTTTTTAATATGCCAAAGTTAAGTTTACATCATATTCACGGGAAAATATATTTTAAATATACCAAAAAATATTTTTTAAACGTTTAAAATATCTTTTGTTTAAAGAAAACTGAAATATAAATAATTACTATACAAACAACTGGACGAAACAGCAAAGCGGAATATCTTTGTGTCTGTCTTTATGTTTAAAATATTTTAATTAAAAACCACGTCTGTTTGAAGAAAGTTAAAATAAAATTACTTACTGTATTAAAAAAAACTCGTAGTTTTAAACTTTATTCATTTAAATCAGATTAATTTATATCATTGTGCGGTGGACGGATCACACAAGCACGCACACAATCACAAACATTTAGTATTATATAGATTATTCTTAATAAATGGTGATTGAAAAATATCTGCCTATTTTGTGTATTAGTAGCCAGCCTGGCTTAACAACCTGTGACTTTTTGGGGGGGATTTGTTTAAAAGAGCAAGTCTACTTAAAAAAAAAAACTTTGGAAGAAATTGAAGGGCGAATACAAGATGTCTTCCATACCACAAGAGTTCCTGGTGAAATCAGTTGACGCAATTCCTAAGTGGCTCGAGAAGCTAGTAGCAAAACCTGGTGCCCATATCGAATTTTAAATAAAACCTCATGCTAAACGCATTCCTCTCATATCTATTTCTTGTAAAAATTATAGTTAATAAATAAAATATACGTATTTTCAAATGGGAAACTACTTTTCAATCACTCTGTAGATTGCTTCGAATTTTGTCAGCTCGATTCATGTTATTAAAAAGATATTATTAAAATCATTGTGATCATCAGGATGAAGTGAATTTGCTCGACGTATCCTCAACAATAAAATTTTATGACATTGTTATGATTATGAATAATAAATTTAATTTTAGTCAACATTTAAAGTTATGAAGTAGAAAGAAATAATATTCCTTGAAAATAATGAATGAAAACCACTCAGGATATTTTAATCTTAATAGTTCGGACTATATAAGTGTGTAAGACAAGGATGTGTCTTCTCACCGGAAGTTATTCAGCGAGGCGATTCTGAGAGATCTAGAAGTCCTACCGAGATTCATTACTGGCAATCTTAACAACATAAGGTGTGCTGATAACACCGTGCTGATAGCAGACACAGAAATAAAACTACAAAAAAACTAGTGGAGGAAAACGAGAAGAAACATCAACAGCAAGGAGACAAAATGAATGCTTGTTAGCAAAAAGATGAGCCCAGAGTACGAATTGCAAATCAGAGATACCAAAATCAAGCAAGGGCAGAAATTTAAATATCTTGGAAGTGTTTACCCAGAGGACGGAAAGTGTGACACTGAAATCCGAAGGCGTATTGGGATAACCAAGGAAGCATTCCAAAAGATAATCAGAGTAACAAGAAATAGAAAAAATCGCTAGAAATAAGGTTAAGAGCACTAAACTTCTATGTGATATCTGTATTCTTGTATGACAGTGAGTGCTGGACGATTTCATCAAAGATGAAGAGGAAACTTGAAACAACAGAAATGTGCTTCTACTAAAGGATGCTGAGGATACCGTGGACCGAACGCGTGAGCAACGACGAAGTTTTGGAGAAAATAGAAACAAAAAGGAAACTGATATTTAACATCAGGAAGAGGCTGTTGACTTTTTTAGGGGGATATAACGAGGATGGAGGGCTTGGAAAATCTGATACTCACGGGGCAGACAGAGGGTAAAAGGGATAGAGAAAGGCAACGCATAACATACTTAATGAGCCTGAGTAAATGGATGGCGGAACAGGGCGTAGGAGAAATAACAGAAAGACAAAGTTAAGAGCTAAAAGCGACAGGAAGTTGTGGAGAGTTATGATCGCCTACGCCCTGAGGAGACACAGCACATAAAGAAGAAGAATATATATATTTGTTATGAGTTGCTGTGTTGAGGTACAGCGATGGCCTTTTAGACATGTGTTTATATGATCATTTAACAGGTTTTGGTATCAGGAAACCGCCACCAAATTTTATAAAAGTATTTTTTGATTGTATCTTGGATTGTACATTTAACAGCGTCGACCTATAACCTAGGTCAGGTAAGAAAGTCAATGTATTCAAAAGAATGAAATCAACAATTGAAATTCATTTAGACAAATTGTTTTATCTTTACGGTAAATGTAAAAGAAAAACAGGTTAAAAATGATGAGTCACATACGTTTTCAGTCTCCAAGTCTATCAGAGGACAAAATGCATCGTATAAGAATAGTTTTTTCTTCTTGTCTTTTTATTCATATATATATATATATATATATATATATATATATATATATATATATATATATATATAGCACAACCAACATTTGTGGGCGAACAGTAATCCCAATGTTACAATATAGGTTAGGCACCAGCATCAGTTTATGATTAATTTGTGGGCTGGAATTATAGATGACTGTCTGGTAGGTCCATATGTTCCTCCAGCACGTCTTACAAGAGCTGTCTACAGGGACTTTATTTCAAACTCACTTCCAGAACTGCTAGAGGATGTGCCTCTGTTAATACGAAAACGCATATGGTTCATGCATGATGAGGCTCCAGCACATTTTAGTCACATTGTTCGCGATGACATCTACTCTGAAAAATAGATAGGTAGGGAATGATTAGTTCCATGGCTTGCACGATCCCCCGAACTCAATCCATTTGATTTTTATCTGTGGGACCACCTAAAATAATTGGTTAATGCAGCAACCATTAATAATGCAGAGACGCTTCATAAACCTGCCATGGGGGTCTGCGAAACTATTCGACACCGTGTGGGAGTATTTGAAAGGGTTTGCCCGTCGGATGCATGTGCGTATACAAGCAAGCGGAGGACATTTTCAGCATGTGTTATGAGTTGCTGTATTGAGGTACATTGATGGCCTTTTAGACTATTTTACCTCGTTTTGGTGTTAGGAATGCGCCTCCAAATTTTGTAAAGTATTTATTGATATCTGTCTATATTTCTGAGATGAGGTATTATGTACAGTATTTACATTAGTCGGACTATTGTCCTCATCTTTGTCGCCATATTTGTCACAACGTTTCGGCCGTTGTACGCTCCGGCCTTCTTCAAGTGGTTGGAATTTCGAACCGAACCCTTTTTTTCGATCACTGTGGTAGACAGGGAACACCATTGGAAAATTCGTAAACTTAAGGAATCAGCACATATGCTAGGCCACAAAAATCTCCTGAGTCGGCCAAGCATAGAAATAAATACAATATGGGAACCAGTAATAAGGAGTGCCAGAGAGCAGCAATGATAACAAAAAGTTGCAATACGAGATCTGGTAAAAACATGCAATGATAACAGCAAAATTGCAATATGAGTACTGGTAAAAAATGGTTGCTGAAAAATTAGGTTTATAATACTCAGAAATTCACACCCAGATGTCCTCAAGGACACATGGTACAGTGGATAAAGGCGTTGGTTAGATCCAGTGACAGACCCAAAGAGTGTGAGTTCAATACCCGGTTCAGGCAGTGGAGAACTTTCAGAGGGAAAATTACCAGGAGATAACTGACATCAATCAAAACATGGCACGTGGAACTAGAACAGTCTACCCCAGTGATAGAAATAAAGGGTTCGGTTCGAAATTCCAACCAGCTGAAGAATGCCGGAGCGTACAACGGCCGAAACGTTGTGACAAATATGGCGACAAAGATGAGGACAATAGTCCGACTAATGTAAATACTGTATTTTTGGATTGTACATTTAACAGCGTCTACCGTAAACTTTAAACTTAATAATTTAAAATCGAAAGATTTGCGGACATGTTTAAATGGACCTATGTCCTTTTTTGGTGTGAGGTTCTGGAAATGAGTTCGAAATAAAGTCTCTGTGGGAGACGTGCAGGGTGAACATATGGACCTACCAGACAGTCACCTACAATTTCAGCCCATACATTAATCGTAAACTGACACTGCTGTCTAGCCTGTATTGTAGCATTGGGATTCCTATCCGATCACAAATGTTGGTTGTGTTTTATATATATATATATATATATATATATATATATATATATATATAATATTAGTGGTCAATGTATATATATATATATATATATATATATATATATATTTATATATATTCCTAAGAGGATAGAATTCGGGTAGGACTCAATGTCCAGGACAGAGTAAGAATATAATATAAAAGGCTCAAACACTAATATTCCATGGTTATAATTTATTACATTGGGATCGTAATTACGATCCAATTCATCAGACGAAAAAATTCAAAAAGAAATTGGAAAATATAACTCATAATTTCGATTCCCATAAATATAGCACACCTTAAAACTATATTTCTTCATATATATATATATACAGAAATATAGTCTTAAAGTGTGCTATATTTATGGGGTGAAGTGCTCAATATCAGACATAGAGCGTGTGTAAATATAAAAGTGGACATGGAAGTCAGCACTTAGAGGCGACAGTCTGTTTCATGCTAGTGCAATCGTCAGCCTGACGATTGCACTAGCATGAAACAGACTGTCGCCTCTAAGTGCTGACTTCCATGTCCACTTTTTTATATATATATATATATATATATATATATATATATATATATATATATATATATATATATATGATTTTATGTGGAGGTAGACATAATTTAATTTTTGCATTTGTTAGGTGTTTTTAGTAGATTTAAGCATTTTAGAGATTTTATATCTAAGCTAGCCATATATAAAATATATGCCTAGTTTAGATATATATTTAATTTAATAATCTAGTTAATAATTTATATCTAAACTAGCCATATATAAAATATATGACTAGTTTAGATGTAAAATCTCTCTACACACACACACACACGCACACACACACACACACACACACACACACACACACACACACACACACACACAGTCAGGTGGTTAGCGTCGTTTTTTCTGATCCTGAGACACGGCTTCAAACCGAACTATGGTCGTTTTGTCGGTGAGGTGACTTTATTGATTATATCACCCTGGGGTGGCAATACCTACACGCGGAACCTTTGGAAAGTGCATAAAAACGATACGACGGGTTAAACCAAGCCTTATGAGGGAAAATATGTCGAATGAGACGTTCGAAAGCTGTCGGTGCTTGTGCTAGCACGAATTCTCAAAATTTTGCATACGCAAATTAACTTATTGACTACTAAGTTCCTTCTTTCAAATTATTTCTCGCTTTTAAAGTATTTTTTATAAATAATTCTTACATTAAGAAAATACACAAGGGGATACATAAACAAAGCGTAATTTAGAAGCATTAGTAGTAGAGAATTTATTATAGTTGCTGATGAACATACATCATACAATCACATACTATAACGTAAAATTGTGGATTTTACGTGATAATCTCACACAGGAACCTTATAACATGTTTCTTTCAGTTTAAAAGAAACAAAGATTATTTTTGAACTCAATAATAAAATTGTTTAAATTTCTAGAGCTGTGTTTGAAGATTATTTTTTTCTTCGCTTTTTACAGACTTTTCCCTCTACAAATATGTACTATAAACTGCGTCCTCAAGATTTTCAGCTACCATTTTTTTACGCTTTAGTCCTCCACTTGTACGCCTTTGTAATTTACTCCATATATATATATATATATATATATATATATATATATATGTGTGTGTGTGTCATATATATATATATATATGTGTGTGTGTGTGTGTGTGTGTCATATATATATATATATATATATATATATATATATATATATATATATTATAAATGGATATATGTGAAAAGACAATATTAATAAAAGAATTGATGATAGGAAAACTTATTTTTACAGCGCGTTTCTGTCCTTGAGGAACTTCATCAAGGCTTGTCTAGGCGTCTGTCGTAGAGTAATCTTTAACGTTTCGTAATCATGTTTCTTACACTTTTCATAATATTCGGTAATTCGGTACTCAACTATTGTGATCTTCTGTAAATATAAACAGATATAAGAGTAGCTGCCTACTTTCTACTGGTGCTAGAGTTCCCTGTTCAATCTCAGGTAAAAGCAACAATTTGAAATGCTGATTTTTCAAGATAGAGTCTCCCTACTTAAAAGGTATGCGCAATTTTTATACTTGTTATTTTACCTTCATTTGTCTCTGCGTCAGACTATTTTTCTAATGACACGTCCTTTCAAATCATGGGTGGTCATGACTCTCCATAGATTTCTGTTCCTACTTGTCTGTGAAATGCCATGGATTCTTGGAGAAGATAGGGGAGTGGTTTCCTGTTGCATACTAGAGAAACGGGAATAAATCAGTTTTTCTTTAAAACTGACTGCCATCCAAGGCTAGAGAGTCCAGTCTACTCTTCTGTTTATCCCATAAAGGATTATCGGAGAAAAGAGATTAATACTTGATTTTCTCAAGAGCCTTAGTGCGAAAGTAAATGCAACAGATTACGTCGTCATTTGAACCCACCGATTTCACTTTCCGCGTCGATATCTGTTAGACTACTCGCACACTCTCCAGACTACGTTATTTTTGGCAAATGGCAGTACAAAGTGTGTCGATTGTCTCCAGCACGGAGTAAAAAACTGACGAGCATTTTGTCATAGCCAATTGCACTTTCAGCAATATGTTGTAGCATCGGCCACGCCTAGCAAAAACGTGGCGATTAAATTATTTACAGGTCGGGTATTTATTGAAGCCGCATTGAACAGCAACGAGTTTTAAAAGTAAAAGAAATAAAGCAGTTCAAATTTCTCATCTGTCTGAATCAATCGTTGATCAAAACGAAACACATGTACCGAAGAGATTCACACCTGGCACCTGTCATTGGATAACAAAAGACGCGTACAGATATTACTCATTACAAAACAATGTATCGATATTGAAGTGTCACTGTGTGGGCTATACGGGATCAGAGCGATGCAATAAACACCAGAACGTCATTGAGAGAGAGAGAGAGAGAGAGAGAGAGAGAGCTGAGGGAACAGAACGATGGAATAGACACCATAACGTCATTGAGCGAGTGCTGAGGGATCAGAGCTATGAAAAAGACACCGGCACGTCATTGAGCAAGAGATGGCGGATCAGAGGGATGGAATAAACGCCAGGACGTCATCAAGTGTGAACTGAGGGATCAGAGTGATGAAATAGTAGAACGTTATTGAGTGAGAGCTGCGAGCTCAGAGCGAGGGAATGAACACCAGAACGTCATTAAACGAGGGCTGAGACGATCAGAGCGAGGAAATAGACAACAGAGGCTTATTGGGCGAGTGATAAGGGATCAGAGCGATGGAATAGACACCATTATGTCATTAAGCGAGGGTTGAGGGATCGTAGCGATGAAATATACACCAGGACGTCATTGAGCGAGAGCTGAGATATCAGAGCGATGGAATAGACATCAGAACTTCACTAAGCGTGTGCCCAGGAATAAGAGCGATGGAATAAATGCTGTAACGTCATTGAGCGAGAGCTGATGGACCAGAGCGATGAAATAGGCACCAGAACGTCATTAAGCGAGTGCCTTGAGATCAGAGCGATGGAATAGAAACAAGAACGTCATTAGGCGAGTGCCTAGGGATCAGATTGATGGAATATACACCAGTACGTCATTAGGATCAGAGCCATGGAATTAACGCCGTAACATCATTGAGAGAGAGAGAGAGATGAGGGATCAGGGCGATGAAATAGACACCAGAACCTCATTAAACCAGAGCTGGGGGATCAGGGCAATGAAATAGACACCAGAACCTCATTAAGCCAGAGCTGAGGGATCAGGGCAATGAAATCGACACCAGAACCTCATTAAGCCAGAGCTGAGGGATCAGGGCGATGAAATAGACACCAGAACCTCATTAAGCCAGAGCTGAGGGATCAGGGTGATGAAATAGACACCAGAACCTCATTAAGCCAGAGCTGAGGGATCAGGGCGATGAAATAGACACCAGAACCTCATTAAACCAGAGCTAAGGGAACAGAGCGATGGAATAGATACCAGAAAGTTATTATTATTATTATTATTATTATTATTATTATTATTATTATTATTATTATTATTCCTCTCCCAATAGGAGTAGATAGGTTTGCATATCGTCTGGTTCACACTCCTCCCTCGTTTTTGAAAAGGAATAGAGAGCCATCCTTTGTTTCCTGTCTACTATTGGGTTTCCGGTCCGTTCTAAAGTCTACTTCAACTCTATACTTCTAACGTCTCCGTTTCATTGTTCATTGGAATAGACAACAGGGCATCATTGACTGATGGATGTGGGAGCAGAGAGCAGGAATAGACCCCAAATCATAATATTCCAATAGACACGGAGGTATCATTGAGTGATTGGTACGAGAGCAGAGAGCTGGAATATCGAAAAGTGACATGGAATGGTAGCTGAGGGACCAAAGCGTCATTGGGCGATAGCTGAAGGGTGATAGAATCGGAATAGATGCAACAGAAGCATTTATGGTTGAATTTATTTCATGAATAATTACATGAATGGTTAGAGCCGTGGACTATAAGCGGAATCGTGACTATAGAGCAATATGGACAGATACGTGACTTTTGAGCGATTAGAGCATTATAATGTAGGACACAACGTCCATTGTTCAATTTGGGTTTAAATATAAATAACTAACAGTATTGACAAAAGTGACTAAAAGAACTACAGAAGGTTGTGAAAGAAAGCGAGAAGAAAAGACTAAACTGCAATTGCACGAAGACAGAATGCGTGGTTGTCAGCAAAAAGATCAGTCCAATATGCTAAGAGATGGCTTGTCAATTTTAACACCTCCAAAACTAAACTTCTCTCTATTAATCATCTGGGAGACCTCTCTTTGCCTTGTATGGCTTGTGCTAACCTCCAATAAAGTGACTCTTTGCACCTTTTCGGGCTAACGTTTTCAGCTGACATGAAGTGGAAAAAAACTATATTACTAAGTAAGTTGGTTCACTTTGTCATGCGAGACAATTTTTTTCTCTCCAGTATTTATCTTACATATCTATAATGTTGCTGTTACATATGGTCCGGTGCACCTGCTATTTAGCTTGAGCTCCTTGATAAAATCCAAAGAAGAATCAGCAATATTATTGGTCCTGATCTGGCGGCTCGGCTTCAGTCACTTTCCCACCGCCCTTAAGGTCGCCTCTCTGTCGTGTCTATAACTATTTTCATGGCAATTGTTCGGATGAGCTCTTCGCTATGGTACCTAGTTGCTTTGAAATTAAGCGCAGTACTCGACTGGCGTCGAGATCTCAGCAATGTACAGTTGAGATGACTAGATCTAACCGTAAATTCTATGCTAATAATTTCTTTTCTCGCACTTCTCGTTTGTGGAACTCCCTTGTTAATCGCTATCTACCACCCTCCTGACTACTCTTTCCTCTTGCTGCTCATTATTAATGTGAATATTCCTAATTCTCCCACAGCCTGTAACCCCTTGCGTCTTAGTGGTTTTACTGAAATACCAAAATCAAACAAGTACAAAAAATTAAATATCTGGGAAGCGTTCTAACTAAGAGTGGAATACTGATATCCGAAGGCACGTTGGGATAAAGAAACAGAAAAAACTCGTTTAATACAAAGAGTAGAGTACTGAACTGTTACATAATATCATTCCTCCTATAAAGCAATGAGTGCTGGGCAATCTCCTCAGAGATGAAGAAGAGAATTGAAGCAACAGAAATGTGGTTCTACAGAAGGATGCTGAGAATACCATGGAACGAACATGTGAGCAACGACGAAGTTTTAGAGAAAATGGAAACAAAATGGACGCTTATACATAACATCATAAAGAGAGAGTTGAATTTTTAAGGCACATAATGAAGAAAGAGGGTTTAGACAGTTTTATAACTCATAACCGACCTAACGAACGTGTGTAAATGACAGAACAGGTTTTAGGAGAGATAGCAAAAAGATAAATTTATTAAGAGCTACAAAGGACATGAAATAGTGGAAAGCCATGATCAACGAACATCCTGAAAAAGAAGAAAAAGAAGAAGAAGGTCAGAACAGGTTTTAAGAGAGATAACAAAAAGACAAATTAATTAAAAGCTACAAAGGACATGAAATAGTGGAGAGCCATGATCATCCACGTCCTGAAGAAGAAGAAATTCTAAAGGCTTTATCTATAAATAAATAAAATTGCGTTTCTACTTGGCTTGCCTCCATCATAGACTTTACATCTAATTCTCTTCATTCTATAACATCTATTCTTAAAGAAAAAGAATCTGCAGCGAGCTTCTTTTTATTGCAAGCACTTATACGCACGAGAATAGTGATAGCTGTGTGGTTAGAGAAATGATCAAGAGGCTACAAAGTTTGTGGTTCAATAGGGCCGTTGAAGAAAGGTTACACGGTCTCTGGTTAAATGTTATTTTAAATTTAAATACCTAATGCGATAACTGTGATAAAAGGATTCAAAAGGAGGCGATAAGATCTCTGGTTCAGTCAACCAATGTGAACATGTCCGTTTGTTTTTTGTTTTTTATTATTATTATTATTATTATTATATTTTATGCTCCGTTGTATTTTCTTTTGCATCTTTCTTTATTAGGTTCCCGTCTTGTTTATTACTATTTTATAAACATTTTTGGCGTTTACAAGTTGTTGTTAACATAGGTTTTTATCCTTCTGTGTGGGTTTCAAGCCCTCTAGTAGTCAACAGTACATAATTTTCAATAGTGCTAAATTCCTTTTACTCTAAAAAGATATCTTTTTGTGCTAGGATTGGCGGGGCTAGCAGTGAGTGCTTTAATGCGACATTTAATAACGTAAAAATTGACACGTCGTAAAATCAACCAGTTTTGCCTTTTTCAACATCGGATAATGGTTAACGAGGCTTGTCTGGTTGACCGTTATTATTGAGTAGAGAGCACGATCCTCACTATGGGCCCCACACAAAATTATATAGTTCAATGAGAGGTGGCATCAACCATTTATAGCATGTCGGAATTTTTAGAATCATTATGATATTCCTGGCTTTTCCATTCAGCATCATAAGTTCTTATATTGTTGCTGTGTTTTGTGATGTTATGGATATCGGTTCGAAATGAGAAATCGGAGAGACGAGTTCGAATCCCAGTTGGGTTTTTTACAGTCACTTACGCGCAAATACCCTTGGGAAAGGTATGAATCTATCTCTTCTCCCACCAGCTATAGGTTGAATAGCAGGACAGATTGGGTTATATAGTCTTGATTGACAACCAGTCTACAGAAGAAGGAAACAGCAACCTACTGCAGGATAACACTTCCTAGTCAGCCATCAATCGAATGCGACATGACCGCCCAAACGTGTATCACGTATGGTTCTTACCAAGTTTTTACCTTGTGTAGTTTGGTTTATTTTGTTTTACGGCATATCAACACCTCCATGGGTTATTTAATGACGACTAGGTTTTTAAGATAGGTTCGTATGAATAGAACATGTATTCTTGACGTATTTTCTAAAAAGGGTTAGAGCTGGTATTTTTTTCAAAGATGTATTGCTGGTATTTTTACTATAAAAATCCATTTTTATACTTTCATAATGTTTTGACCCCAGTTTAGGGGGCTTAACTATTTACCCATAACTGAGGACCCCCCCACAACAGATGCTTCCACCCAGGGTCAGGTTCAGGTTCAGGGTGGATCTAAGAACAATACCAAAATCTCCCGATCAGAAACCTTGCTGCCGGATGTAATTTATCGTCTTACTCAGGACGTACCTTGACTAATCCAGAAAAGGTCGAGAGTACTTTGCTATTAATACTAACTATGCATTCATCCATTTTATTAAGTTTCTACCGTTTAGTATTGTCTGTAAAATACTTTTGTCTCTACTGAAGTATTCTTTTCTTTCTTTCTTTTTTTCCTTTGGGCTACTCTTTTTTATGGAATTGTGTTCAAGTCCATCAAGATATTTGTAACGATCATGGACGTTTAATGCTGTAATTGATTTATCTAATGGCAACACAATGCCGTCTGTTGCCACAGGTTTTCCCTTATAGCTAACTTACACTGCCCATTTTTCTATATCTAATTTAACTCAGCCATTAGACGCTTGACTTCTTATTCCCAAACTAATTCTGGGTATGACGATAAACAACCGCCAGCAAAACCTCTGATAGGGAGGTTCAAAGAGCGTACAACCATCTCGTAATTGTTGTGGCGTTAGAACCCGTTAGGGTCTCAACTATAGGCAAATAGTGAATCAAGAAACAAAAATCAACAGTACATTTTCATAGTAAAATTACCAATAATACATTTTGTGATCTACAAATTATATATCTAAAAATATACCTTTACTCTGGAAATATAAAATCATGTACAAAATATCTGCAGTTGAAAGCATAAAATTATATACAAAATATTTAGATTTCGGCATTAAATAACCCATAGAGTTGTTGATATGCCGATAAACAAAATCAACCAACTAAGCAACCAACATGAATGAACTCTTTCATGACATTAGTCCATATAATATCCTACAATTTCTTAAGTCAAACTGTATTCCAAAATATAGCTTCGACAAAATTAGAACATAAAACATACATATCACTTCTTCCGGTAACCATGTCCATACATACAGGTATATACATAAAAGCTGAGTATCATCTACCATGCATTCAATTGTGAAATCAGAATAAAATATGCCATTTTTATTTCTGCAAAGCTCCGAAGAAAATTAAATTTCGGCATTAAATGACACATAAGGAATTGATATGCCGCCAAATAAATAAATAAACAAGCAAAGAAACAAATAAATTAGTAATCATCTTTAGACTTTGTTATCATGTATTTGACTATATAACATTTTAAAATGTTTTTCATAAGAGACTTACCACGGTTAACGATTTTTATTCGTCTGTTAAGAGAACTCTTTAGTTCTTCATCGTGTCAGTAATGAAACAGAAGAGTAAAAAATAGTAAAGATATTACTAAACAATTAACAAAGAAAATATTAAAAATACTAAACTCCTTCAGAAAGCAGTATCTCCGGAAAATTAGAAACGAAATTAATGAAGCCGAACAGCATAGAAAACGAAAACTCATAACGTCATCATACAATCAAAATCCAAAAAAGAGTCTGTGATGTAATCGATCCTGACCAGGCATCTCGGCTTTTTCTCACCGATGTGATACGGCTTTCCTCTGTCTTCTCATGGCAACTGCTCTGACGATATTTTCTTTCTGGTCCCCTAACTACATTAATTCAAACGTGTTACTAGATTGGATATCTAGGTCTCACCGTTTTACTGTTGAATTACCTAAATACAACCGCTACTTCTACTCTAACAGTTTCTTTTCCGCACTTCCCGCCTGTGGAACTCCCTTCCGTTTACTTACTTCCCTGATAGCTACATTCTTCAAAATTTAAATGCGACATCAATCGCCATCTTCTGTCTTCTTGAACCCCCTTCATCTTTTGTGCTTTTCTCAATCCTCCCTATACTCAGTGTTCTCTTTCACTTTCCCTCCCTGTAATTAGTGTCATTTCTGCCTTGCCTGATGTGAAATGAATAAAAAAAACACCACAGAATAAATGTTCTAGTCTCAGAAAATACTTTGATTCAACTTTCAATGCGGAACATATTAAACAAAAAAAGATGCCCGGAGAAATACAACATATACCAATACACGTTCAAGTAGTACAAAGCCCTTAATATAGTGGACTGCCTGTAACGTCTATTATGCTTTTGAATGATTTATTAATGTGTGAATTGTACTGTAAACTATTTAAAAATATCAACCAGTTACGTAAAATTACTAAAAATAAATAAAATTCAATTATAATAATATTAGGCATACGTATAAGAATGCAATAAAAAGCAAACACAAAGTGCAGTTTTAGTAATGAAAATAATAAAAGTCATCTGCACACTATCATTTACTCATGTCCAATGTGGGAGGATATTTTCAAAGCTAAAGCTCATAAAGATAATATTAATAGGTTTGCTGAAGAGTTGCTATTGTTGCGAACACGCTGGAGAGGCGAGTGGAGATAATGTAGGATATTGCCAGTGCGCCCAAGTAAAGATGGGTCACAGGCGACCCAGAAATATTTTAAAATAAAAGACGTGAGTCTGACAGGTTAAGAAGATGACAAATGAATAAAAAAAATAAAGAGCACAAAATAAATGTTCTAGTCCCAGAAGATACTTTGAATCAAATTTCAATCCTGACCACACTAAACAAAAGATGCTCAAGAAATAAAACATATACCGATATACGTCCAATCAGTATCCAAATGTAAGCAATAACGAAGCTACATGCGAGGAAATTAAGAAAGCTATTAAAAAAAACTAAGGAATAATAATGTATCACTTGGTATTGAAGCTGAACTTTTAAAAAATAGCTTACTTTTTCCCCGAATTCAATAACAAGTTTCTGTATTTTATGAAAGGAGTCTAGAATCACAAATGCATCCTCAAATATGTGGTTTCATATGCATTGAAAGAAAAGAGCAGCACCAAAAACTCACACACATAGAGAGGTAACTCAGTTGGGTTTGTTTTGGTAAAAGTAGGTATTTACCCTGGTCTCCCCACTGAGGCGGGATGTAACACAAGGTCGGGTTTAATGTGGGGAA
This sequence comes from Acanthosepion esculentum, assembly GCA_964036315.1. Classification (NCBI taxonomy): domain Eukaryota; kingdom Metazoa; phylum Mollusca; class Cephalopoda; order Sepiida; family Sepiidae; genus Acanthosepion; species Acanthosepion esculentum. The sequence continues at coordinate 56,255,404 of OZ038502.1, forward strand.
CACGAGTGCGTACACTCTGGCCAAAGACAAAAATTGCTCATAAGGGGTTGATGAGCCGCAAAATAAAATAAAATAATAAAATCAATGCACCACGCGTTCGAATACTGTTTACAGTTTTCTAAAAAAATTAAAAAAATTAAATTAAAAAAAAAGTATGCCGAAAATTTTGGTTTTAATTTTCTTCCATCTTTTATGTTAGAATCAATTAGCAAAAATACGTCAGTCATAATAACTAAAATATACACACTGGTATAACAGCTACCACAATAAAATAAAGCGATGTTATTGTATAAACTTAGAAAAAACTAAATGCTCCTAATCACATCTAATGACATTTTTTTTTTACTTTTTTCGTCTCATGTGATACTTTTGACAATTCCTGCTTCTAAAGAAGACTAGTAGTATTTTTTCTTGAACTTAAACTGCGTTCAAATTCAGGCTGGTCTGAGTTTCGTTGCTCAAAAAAAACACTGTGTGGGATTATTTGTTTAAGAAGAACAAAAAAAGGATCTAAGACTTCCACATTATAATCATGAAACAAGTTTAAATACATATGCTAATGAAAGTTTAGACACTCCGACGTCGTATAATGGTTAGCAAGCTTGTCTTGCTAGAGTAGGTACCTTCATGAGATCGCTAAAAAAATGAGCATAGCATGATGAAAAAGATGCCAAACGTGAGGAAAACAAAATGTTATCGTCTAAATGTTTATGTTATTATTAAGAGGAAAGATCAAAGTATTTGGGGGTATTTTTTACATTTTTAGCGATCGCGTGGAGGCACCTATGCAATTACGACTGAGTTGTGAGTTCGATCCTCTCTGGTCTGCCCCATACTTTCGGCTTTGTGCCACATCTAAGTTATGCTTGGAAAATCACCATCATTTAATGAAAGTAGAATAGCCTATTTTGTTAAAAGTCTACATTAACGTTCTACGGCTCTCTTTCAATACGTGCAGTACGCTAGAAGAACTGGATAATATGTTATTGGAACCCCAATTTTCAAAAACAAAAAAAATGATTTCTATTTTCCATTTTTTTTTTTTTTTTTTTGATAGTGACTCTTGGCTTTCTACGGTTTCAGTTTCCCGCGGCTAACACCAGGAAAAAAAACAATTCGTTAATTTTAATAAATAATCTTCCCAAAGCGGAAGAAACGAATTCCCGGCAGCAGTACGATACTGGTAAAGTCATTTTAGTCTGACCGAGAAATTATTCTTTACAGCCTTTACTTTGGTAGCCTGAGTAAATTCGTAAAAAGAAAAATTGAAATGTAAGCTATGGCGATGGCAAGTGAGTCCCTGATGCACTATATAAAATAAAAATGCAATAAAGTAACAAATACGGACAACCGTGAAAAGAATTTTTAAAACTAAAAATCATAAAGACAAAGTTAAGAATTTCTCTGACAGAGAAGAATTTGGAATCATACATGTTGCTATCCATCGAAAAGGAATTGTTAGATGAATTGGATGCAGGAGCAATTATTGGCAGATTCACACAATTATCTACTGAAAACAAACAGTTGACCTTAATATAGTGGACTGCACGCAATGCCTATTGTGCTTTTGAACAATATTTGTTAATGCGTGAATTGTGCTGTACACTATTTAAAATTTCAACCAGTTACTTAAAATTACTAAAAACAAATAAACAAATTCACTTATAACATTGGATATACATATCAAATAAAAATACAATAAAGAAACAATCCCAGAGAATAGTTTTAGTAATAAAAGCAATAAGAACTTTATAAAGTCATCTGCATACTATGAGTTAGTCAAGTCCAATTTTCAAAGCTAAAGATCATAAAGACAATGTTAGGATATTTGCTGAGAGAATTTGGAATCCTACTTGTTGCTAGCCATTGAAAAGGGACTATTAGATGAATTGAATGCAAAAGCTACTATTGGCAGATTCGCACCATTAGTGAATATTCATGATTGCTCTTAGTATAGAGGAATACATGTAATGCTCTATTGTACTTTTGGACTATCTATTAATGCATAAATCCTGCAGTATTTAAAAATATCAATCAATTATAATAAACAATTTAAAAATATAAATCAATCAATTACTTAAAATTTAAAAGTAATAAAAAATGAAATTATAGCATTCTGTATTTACATTTGGTATCTCCTGCCAGTAATATGTAAAGTACATGTACACTGTAATTACTAACAAATACTAATTTTTTTACACAAAAATTTTAATTGCACACTTTTTCCATATGTATTTTTTGAAAATTTTATTTATTCGTTATGAAAATTAAATGATAGCATTGTAATTGTGAATGGAGCCCCTTAGTCTTCAGACAACCAATATTTTTAGACCCAGACCGCCACCGGATGAAAGCAAATGTGTAATAATATTAATGCGTTTCATTTGTTACTAATTTCTGTTAAGTTTTAAACTTTACTATTAAAATGTGTTTGTTTATTGTCAATTATTAACAGACAAAATGAAAGTCGCAAATTTAGATTTTATTATAATTTCTTGTTTCTTGAGAGTCGCTTAAAATTAGAAGAATTATTTTCCGTGGGCTTTCTGATCAGCTGTTTGACTTCATTTATGTCGGCTTGACATTGTCAAAGGTGAGGACGACACGTGAAATGCGTTACGAGTTATTCCTAGTGGTAGAGATGGGAGATTAGTTCACAATATATTTATGTCATTTCTATGTATATCTAAGTTTATTTATATTAGTATGTACTTTTAGATCATATTCAGATAGATCTATCTATCTATCTATCTATCTATCTATCTATCTATCTATCCGCATATAGATCTATTTATTTATCTATCTATCCTAATATGATACTATCTATCAATCTATCTATCTGTCTACACTAATCTGTTAATATCTATATATCCACCCATCTATCATAATCTGTTCATATATATATATATATATATATATATATATATATATATTTAAAGACATTTATATAATATGTTTAACGTTCTTTTTATAGATACAAGTATTTAAGCAAATGCTCTATTTTTTTTTATAATAAACAGTATTAAATAACATTTACCGGCCTGAATGTCCGAGAAAGTTTTTGCTTAAATACTTGTATCTATAAAAAGAACGTTAAACATATTATATAAATGTCTTTAAATAAATTGTTGGACTACGTCCAATTCAAATATATATATATATATATATATATATATATATATATATATATATATATATATATATATATATATATATATATCGACATATACATCGACATATTTCATTGCAACCAGGTGCACAATAATTATAAGCAGGACGAATTCGCTACACGAAGAATCATTAAACACCATATTTCTGCCGTAATTTCCCAAAAACATGTAAAATTTATAAGATATTACAGAAAATGGAAGACCTCAAATCTTGTTGTCACTAATCAAAATAAACGCCATCAAATCTAAACTAGCGATGACCAATATAGTGTATAAATTTCATTGCCCAATACAAGACTGTGTTTCTTGATATAAATCAATTACTTGTATTGGACATACTACCACCTCCTTAAATAGACTCTTCATGTGTCACTTATCAGGTCAAAATGCTCATAAATCATCTAAAAACTCTCAATTTACATGAACCCATAAGAAAAATTTTAGTCAAAAACACTAAAATTCTATATAAGTCACATTACCAGAAACATCTCGCTACTAGAGAGAATTTGTATATCAAACATCTCTCTCCTACTATCAACCTCACCTTATTTAGCAGTGGAAATGGAGTGTTAAATTTCTTTTAAAATGGAATGATTGTCCGTGATCCCCATTTGTCAGGAGGAAAAACTAATAACACCCCCTTAAAAATGACTAAACAAGTAGCCGAAAGCACTTGGGACAATGAAAATTATGGAAAATTTCTATACTCCCTTATTCCTACAAAATGGAAAGATAGTGAAAACAAAATGAATAAAAATTAAATCTTCCTTGTCTGCCGTATTTAATGTTTAAAAAATATTGATGCCCAAATATACATTAATTAAATAAGACGACCCGACAGGCAGCAAGGAACATAACACCAGCACATTCCGGAGAAACCTTGTGGATCGACAACTAACAATAGCTAAAGAGAAGATACAGAGTATTAAAACCGAAATTCAAAAATACAAGTAGATTCTGCAAAATATAATCAGTGCAACAGAACTAACAACTACTGAACACCATCTCAACCACCTGAATAGTACGTTATAACTCAACCAACAACACAACATTACTAAAAAAAAAAAAAAAACCTCTGCAACTTCTACAATGGCAAGATTGTACTACCCAATGGTAAATATAACTTCTTAAACTTGTCCGATCACGAACTCAGCGGCGACCAAATAGAATTTTTGAATATCGGCCCAAATTGCCACCTACAACCTAGATACGATCCCATCCAAAAGAAAACCGAAATTGAAATACGCTACCAATCAATCCAACTGCTGATAACGGAAAATTAAGCTGCACCCAAATCCGAGATATTTTTAAAAGCGGAAGTTTTGAAAAACCGTTCTCCACACAACAAACACGATAATATCCTCATAAACTCAAATCAGCTGCAAAATAGTTACGCAACAACCCCAATATCATTACCAGACGCGCTGACAAAACCAATAATTATGTAGTTCTTAAACGACAAGCTTACAACCCAAAATTACAATCTATCCTAGATGACACAACAGAATTCACAAAAATTAAGGAAAAATCCCAGAGAATCATTAAAAAAGGTACGTAAACAAAATGATCACAGCGAAGAATGCTGAGATCGGAAATTTAAAAATCAAAAAGATTGTCGGATATGACCAAGCAGGATATCTGTATGATAATGTAAAATACCACGAACCAGGTTTTCTTCTCCGACCTATCATATCCCAAATACCTACACCAGTATACGAGTTATCAAAAACCCTCAATGACATAATTTCTCCACACACACCCAACAATTACAACATCGCATCAACACATAAATCCCTCCATATCTTAAAAGCGACAAATTCCACAGGTAGTACACTAACTTCGCTCGACGTTGAAAATCTTTTTACCAACGTCACAGTTGAAGAAGCAATCGGCATAATTAGTGACTGCATTTACAAACAACCTTAAATCCCTCTTGCAAAAATTCGACCAGCAACTCTTCGGAAACTATTCCTCGCCTGTAGCACGACAGCCCCATTCTATGATCATAATGCCAACACTTACATCGAAACTAATGGCTTCAGTATGGGAAACCCATTAGGTCCTGCTTTCTCTAATCTTTACATGTCGCATATCGAGAACAAAGCGTTTAAAACACCTGAAAAACCACAAATCTACACAAGGTACGTTGACGACATTTTTGTTTTGATAAAAAATAAGGACGAAATTATAAATCAAAAATCAACTTTTGAAAAAATCAACGCTAAAATTTACATAGGAACTCATGGTCAATAACAAAATACCATTTCTTGCTGTTAGTACAGAATTGAAATCCAAAGTATTTACTACCTACCCGTATATAAAAAAAACAACCAGTAGGAACTCTTGTCTTCTAAACAATGATAGCTAATGCCCAGAAAGATATAAAATAGCAGTGATAACAAACTTCTTAAATAGAGCACGCCAAAATTCCTCTTCCGGAAAATAGTTCTGAGTGAACTAAAAGTCATAAAGCAAACATTAATCAACAAGAATTCTCCTAACTACATAATTGATAAACAAATAAAATTATTCTTACAAAATTAAAACAAAATAAATGACACCACTAATAAAATACCACTCAAAAAACATCAACATATTTTACTACAACCAAATACACAAAAATTATAAGCAGGACGAAGAATCATTAAACACCATATTTCTGCCGTAATTCCCAAAAAACATGTAAAATTTATAAGATATTACAGAAAATGCAAAACCGCAAACCTTGTTGTTACTAATCAAAATAACGCGATCAAATCTAAACTAGCGATGACCAATATAGTGTATCAATTTCACTGCCCAGTATAAGACTTTGTTTCTTGTCATGAGTTAATTATCCTTTATCGGACATACTACTACCTCCTTGAGTAGACGCCTATCACTTATCAGATCAAAGTGCTAAAAAAACATCTAAAAAACCACAATTTACAAGTATTCTTAAGTAAAACTTTGGTAAAAAAAAACAAAATTCTATATAAATCACATTGCCAGAAACATCCTATTAGAGATGCCCTATATATCAAACATCTCTCTCCTACTATCAACCTCACTTCATTTAGCATTGGAAATGGTGTGATAAATTTTTTAAAAAATAGAATGATGCTCACGCGAATTGCAGCCGCGCTCAACAACCTATTTAAAGCAAAGCAAAAATAAAATGTGACAGGAGGAAAAACTAATAACACCAAAACCCTCTTGAAAATGGCTAAACAAGTGTCCGAAAGCGCTTGAGACAAGGAAAATGATGGAAAATTTAAAACTTAATTAAATCATCCTTGTCTGTCGTATTTAATGAAAGATGTTTAAAATAAATTTCCTACCCAAGCATAGATTAATATATATATATATATATATATATATATATATATATATATATATATATATATATATATATATCCTAAGCTCTTAATTTCTATATATCTATCTATCTATCTATCTATCCTAATCTGTTATTATCTATCTATACTGATGTTTACATTTGTTATCTCTCTATCTCTCCTAATTTATCTATCTTCTCTCTCTCTCTCTCTCTCTATATATATATATATATATATATATATTTATATATATATATATATATATATATATATATATACATATATATATATATATATATATATATATATATATATATATATTATAAATTAATAGATTTAAAATATGGTTTTACCGCTACACAGTGATAACCATGTTTCAGAAATGGAAGCTAAAGCCCCTGAATTTAATTTTGTTATTAAACCAAAGACATTAGTTCCATTTCCTCATCAAGCGAATTTTGGAGTAACTTACTTTTTTAAATTTACGGTTGTTAACGGCACAGGAAAGATTCATAGTTTGAGGGTTTCCAAGGTTACCGGTAAATCCATTCATCTAGACAAGGGGTGGTAGAGGGTTCAATTTTTTTAATTTTCGTTGTATCAGTTAATAGTTACATTTGAAAGCGGGATATATATATATATATATATATATATATATATATATATATATATATATATATATATATATATATATATATATACAGTGCACAGGATGTGTCAAAATTCCGCATTTTTTTTAATTATTCGATCCAGTATCCACACACTAAATATAGATACAGTGTGTATGAAAAATACTTTTACAAATTTGGGGGCGGATTCCTCACACGAAAACAAGGACAAAATTTCACATAAACATATGTCTGCAAATCCTTCGTTTCTAAGCTAAAAGAAATTTTACGTTAGATTGTGCTGTGTTACCCTGTAGACTAGGTTACATTTCTCATTCGTGTACATTTGTGTCTAGTCTGTCTTCTACGTTTAACGTTTATAGTCGTGAGTTAACTGAGAAGTGTTCCCTTAAAAAATAGCAGGATATTCATATCGTGAGCCAGCAGATTTTTTAAATACGGCTGCGCGAATGATACTGGGCGCGAGGCTGCACGGCTATATTAAATTGCGTTTCCAGACCGAAGGCAGCAGAATCATACAACCTTTTTTGCTGCTTATTGTCGCGTTGCTGAGACAGGATCCGTGGCACCATAAAGTATGGATCGAGGAAGACCGAGATACGCTCGTGCGCCTGACCACGAAGAATACATTCTCCAGATATCAGCTAAAGTCAAGTACCACATGGAGAGCAGCTACTGTATCCGTATCATTTACAACATGTGCAGGGTCTTTCACCCTCTGATCACGCACCAGGGGGGAACTTTTGCCAAGGATTTATTGCACAAAATGCCGATTCATTGTTTGCCTCTTCAGTCTACGGATAAGACAACATTTGGAAGAGATGGAATGACAAATTTACACAACCGACATTTGTGGGCAATTCGAAATCCCCATGTTACAATACAGACTAGACGCCAGCATCAGTAGACCCATATGTCTTCCCGGCACGTCTAGCAGGAGCTGTCTACAGGGACTTTAGATCGAACCCACTTTCAGACCTGAGAGAGGGTGTGCCCCTGCTAATACGAAGACACATGTGGGTCATGCATGATGGGGCTCCGCCACATTTTAGTCCCATTGATCGCGATGCACTAGGTGACATCTACCATGAAATATGGAGAGATAGAGGAGAACCGGTTGCTTGGCCTGCACGTTCCCACGACCTCAATCCTTTGGATTTTTATTTATGGGTCCACCTAAATAAATTAGTTCATGCGGCACACATTAATAATGCAGAAACGCTTCATAAATATTTCATAGAGGCCTGCAAAAATATTCGACATGAATGGGGGCTATTTGAAAGGGTCCGGCAGTCAATGATCCGACGAGTGTGCTGAGGTAAAACAATGGCCTTTTAGACATATGCCCATATAAACATTTTACCTTGTTTTGGGGTCAGGAACCCGCCCCAAATTTTGTAAAAGCATTTTTGATACACCATATATATATATATATATATATATATATATATATACATATATATATATATATATATATATATATAAAGGGAAAAGTTTATAATTGTTCCAACGAGAAAAAATGAATTTAAAAAAAAAAAGTAAAACCGCCAAGGTTTTTGGTTATAATGTGGATTTGTTTTAGTGTATATATTGTATTTTATTCTTCATATTAAGAATATATATATATATATATATATATATATATATATATATATATATATATATATATGTAAAAGTGAACATTGAAGGCAACATTCAGAGGTGACAGGCTCTTTCATGTTAGACGCAATCGTCAGGCCTGACGACTGCGCCTAGCATGAAATAGCCTGTCGCCTCTGAATGTTGACTGATATTGAGCACTTTATCCCATAAATATACAACAACTTAAAACTATATTTTATATATATATATATATATATATATATATAAAGGGAAAAGTTTATAATTGTTCCAACGAGAAAAAAATGAATTTAAAAAAAAAAAAGTAAAACCGCCAAGGTTTTTGGTTATAATGTGGATTTGTTTTAGTGTATATATTGTATTTTATTCTTCATATTAAGAATATATATATATATATATATATATATATATATATATATATATATATATATATATATATATATATATATATATATATATATATAAGGGAAAAGTTTATAATTGTTCCAACGAGAAAAAATGAATTTTAAAAAAAAAAGTAAAACCGCCAAGGTTTTTGGTTATAATGTGGATTTGTTTTAGTGTATATATTGTATTTTAGTGTATATATTGTATTCTTCATATTAAGAATATATATATATATATATATATATATATATATATATATATATATATATATATATATATGAATAAATATAGTTTTAAGTTGTTGTATATTTATGGGATAAAGTGCTCAATATCAGTCAACATTCAGAGGCGACAGGCTATTTTATGCTAGGCGCAGTCGTCAGGCCTGACGATTGCGTCTAACATGAAAGAGCCTGTCACCTCTGAATGTTGCCTTCAATGTTCACTTTTACATATATATATATATATATATATATATATATATATATATATATATATATATATTCTTAATATGAAGAATATAATATATAATATATAATATATATATTATTTATATTATATATGTAAATATAGATTCCAGTCGAATCCATTGCATTCACTTACGTGCTAATACCCTTGGGAAAGGTGTGAATCCTCTTCTTCTCCCTCCAACTATGGATAAATAGCAGGACTGACTGGGTTCTATAGCCTTGGGTGGCAACTGGTCTAGGAGAAGGACAACTCTGAATTCAAAACCTGCGGAGGGTCGTTTGGGGACCTTGTGGCATTCGTTGCACCAGGTCCATGTATTCGTCCCTCCAAAAAGTGTGGATGGCCCTGCACAAAGCCTTCACCACTATAATCAAATCCTGTGTGGGTGTCGGGCTTTCAGTTTCTGGGAACTGATCTGTCTGACCCTCATACGTCGAGTTCGACGGAAGAGTCCATCATATATATATATATATATATATATATATATATATATATTATATTTTATTTTTCATATTAAGAATATTAATATAATATATACACTAAAACAAATCCACATTATAACCAAAACCGTTGCGGTTTCTCTGTTTTTTAATATATATATATATATATATATATATATATATATATATATATATATATATATATATATATATATATTAAAAAACAGAGATAGATAGATAGATAAATAGATATAGATATATATTGTAATTTATCATCCTATTTGTCATAATCTCTTAGTACCTATATATCTCGGTAGCTACTAGCTATCCTCAACCCTTATTATCTATGGTAATATGTCAATATCTATATATATAATACCTATTTGTAATTGGTATAGATTATTCAAAGGAGGACTTTAATCCAATGAGAGCTTGCTGCAAGTTATAGAGCAATATAATGATGAATTAAGAAAATACCTTACAAATCCATATTGATTATAATGTATTTCATGAATCTTGTTATATTCATCTCTTCAGACCAAATATTTTTAAGATATGAAATCAATCCATCCAGACAGATCCGAATAAAACAAATATTTATTAACAATAATTTGCCCAACTATCACGTCGACGACCAAATAAATTTAACTTTACATAATTTTAGAAAATACATGATGCAAACAACTTTACGATACAAACAAAAATAAAACGATTAACTTAGCGTAAGCAGATGCACCCGAAATTGATTAGCAATTTTCATGCCCTCTGAAAAATTGCCTCTCCAATACAAATAATCACAAAAACACATTAAATTTTTACATTGGCCACACTAACAACACATTTTCGCGTAGGTTAACTGATCTTTTATCGAAACAGTTCAATTTGTGCAGATGTTGATAATCATACCACACACACACACACACACACACATATATATATATATATATATATATATATATATATATATATATATATATATATATATATATATATATATCATGATAAGAATATAGTTAAGGTATGCTCTCGGTACTATAATTATGTGATCAATATCAGGGATAAAGGGTATGTAAATGTAAAAGTGGACACTGGGGTCAATACCAAATCTGTTTCATGCTTCAACAGAATTCCCAAGTTTCGTCTACGAAGCCACGGGAATTCAAGTATTTTTTCGCCAGTCTTATTTGTATGTATCTTTTTGAATTTCATTCTTAATCATTTTATGTACCTATTCCAGTTTTCCTTTTTTTTTTTCTTTTTTTTTTTTTTGCTAGTACTATGGCAGTGAATTTAGAGCTTGCCCACCTTTTTTAAAAAGTCTGTTTGAATATTAGTTCTTTGAATTTTTTTCTGCCTCATGCAAGTATTGGACGTTGTCTTAACTCCTGTCTCACAGTCGTGGAGTGTCTCGACTTCTGTACGAAGTAAATGGTCACATTAGCACGGCCCCCTCTCTCGGTTTTGGGGTATATATTCGGGCGTATTCGGGCGTAGTATATGGCCAACAAAAGAAGAAAAAAAAAAAGGGAAAAAGTCACCTTTTGTTTAATTTTCATCTACGGGGCCACGTGAATTAAAGTACAGTGTAACCCGGATATAAGAGAGCTATCGGGACCGGATACTGGGTCTCTTATATCCGGGTTTCTCTTATATCCGGGTTTGGTCTATTTTGTTTAGGTAAGCATGGCTCTAATTTGGGACCAGATAAAAATCTCTCTTATATCAGGGTTTCTCTTATATATGGGTCTCTTATATCAGGGTTAAACTGTATATCGTCGCCAGTCTTATTTGTATGTATCTCTTTGATCATTTTCTTTTTTTTTCTATTTTTTTTTGTTTGCTGTTACTAATCATTTTTTTTTTTTTTTTCAAAATTTTCTTTTTTTTTTAATTAAAGTGAACTTAGTCTACTCTTTTTTTGAAAACTTGGTTCGAATATCAATTCTTTGAATTTTTTTTTTCTGCCTCATGCAAGTATTGGACGCTATCTTTATTCCTGACACACAGACTTAAACTAAGTTGAAACTTTATATTTCAGTTTCAACGCTGAGTGTCACGCAAGTTGCTCATGGACTTCTTGTATGTTGCTTGTTTGTCTTTTTCTTTTATTTTGTTTCTCTGTGTGTGTGTGTGTGTGTGTGTGTGTGTGTGTGTGTGTGTGTGTGTGTGTGTGTGTGTGTGTATAATAGTAGATAGGCTGTTCTATCGCCCGGTCAGTACTCCTCCCCCTTCTCTTGAAGAGGAGTAAAGGCACATCCCTTGTTTCCTGTTTAGGAAGGAGTTCCCGGATTCATTCCTTTTCTCTGGCCTCTGTCGTGGTGCTGGCGTGAATCTCTTGTGATATGTGCGGTTTGTGGCAACGTCTCTTCATGCTGAGAGTACGGGGTTGACAGTTTTCTGGTTGCTGTTCCCGACTGGTAGTTAATAACCCTAACTCTTGAGGGGCGGTTCTGATCAACAGTTCCATAATATCGGGCTTCTTGCAGCGCTATTTTGCGCATGGAAGGGTGTCCCTGCACGCACCTCAGGTCGGCAACTCTGAGCCACATTATGTCGGGCCAGTTTCTTTGAGTCCATGTCGCATACAATGACCGTCTGCTACTATTACTTTAGGCCTTTTCCTTATCAACATAACTCAACATGACCTTAAACAATTAAAAAATAAATCTAAAGAATGGGACTGAGATGCCAATCTAGTAGCACGTTTAAATTCGTGCAGATTGGGCACCAGTGAAAATAGCCTCTCAGAGCAGACGCCATGAAAATATTTATAGAAAAACCATAGGACTTTAATCCAATGAGAGCTTACTGCAAGTTCAATTTTTTTATAAAAAATATAACCTAAACCCTTTAACATTTCCTTTTCCAATATCCGTGACATTCGTACCAACTTCTGCAGTGTGGAATCATATCTCTAACCTTTACTCGTCACTCCCACACCGCCTCTGATTTCTCGTTTCCCGGCTACCTTCCTCTCCTTACAAAGGACTCAAAAATCCACATGCATAGCCTGGGAGTTTATAACCGCGATCATCTCCCGCTCGCTAGAGAACTCTCTCTTGAATCTCCAGATCATTCGTATATGTGTCTCCGTCTATCTCTCCTCAACTCAGTAATCTGTCTCTTCTTTCTCTATCGTTCCCCTTCCTCTCAAGACTGTGGTGCACTCGATAGTATTTTTGATAATATAGACAAGGCCATCTCTCTACATCCGTTTGCGCACATATTCGTTTTCGGTGACTTTAACGCCCACCATACCATGGGGCTTAAACACTCTGTAACTGACCTCGCTGTCATACAAACCCTTAAATTTTCAATCAGTCAATCCCTCGCACAAGTGATTGCCTTTCCCAGACGTTTCCCCAGTAACCCTGACGGTAAGGCTTCCCTTCTCGATCTTTGTTTTACCTCCATCCCTGACTCTTGTCGCGCTACGCAGCTCTGCCCTCTTGGCAACTCTGATCATGCTGTAGTGTCTGTTAACATCTTCTATTCCTCCACCCCAGCCAAGAACCTACTACTAATTGAATATCTTTCTGCTATCAACGAGCAGACTCGTACTCGTTCCGTGACTTCCTTCGCAACGTCCGCTGGAATGTGGGTTTTAATCACCCCGTTCAAAAAAATCTCCACCTGAGTAAAACCTGGAATCGAGGCTTTCATCCCAGCAAGAAAATATGAAGTTAAATCGCGCTCATCTTGGTTCTCAGCTGCTTGCTAAGCTGCTATAGCCTATAGGAATCACTTCTTCTGTCTGTACCGAAGCGACATGTCTGATCGCAACATACGTCTCTTTGTCTCGGTCCGCAAGGAGTGCAAGCGTGTCCTCAATGAAGCAAAGTTACTATTTGCTGATAGAATAAAACAACGTATAGCATCTCGCAAGTTTGGTTCTAGAGACTATTAGCGGCTCTGCAAGAATTTGCTGAACAACTGCAAATCCACAATACCTCCTCTATTCAATCAATTTGATGTCCTAACTTCCTCAGCTGATAAAGTTGAATACTTTGCTCGGAAATTCTCATCCAATTCAACACTCGACTCATCCGGAGTAATCACACATGATTTTCCCTCTAGAAATGAGGCTCTGCTGAGTGAGATGAGCATAACCCCGTCGATGGTTTTGGACATCATCTCTAAATTAGACTCTCACAAGGCAAGTGGTTGTGACGGGATACCAGCCGTAGCCCTAAAGAAATGTGCTCCTGTTCTCTATAAATTATATAACTCTCGCCTCGCCGACTATTGCTTTCCAGCCTGTTGGAAGTTCTCATATGTTGTCCCTGTTTTTAAGAACTCTGAAGAACCTTCTGACCCATCTAACTACCGTCCTATCAGTCTCCTACCACTCTTCGGCAAAATCTTCAAGGATTTAATCAACACCGAAGTGGTTAAGCACCTTACATCCCATGATCTGCTCTCTGACAAACAATATGGTTTCCGCTTTGCCCGGTCTACCGCTGACGAGCTTACGGCCATAACTGAATTTGTATACCAAGCTCTTGATAATAATGGCGAAAGTCGAGCAGTGGCTGTAGATATCTCTAAGGCGTTTGAAAGGGTTTAGCATGCCGGCCTTCTTTGTAAGCTTCAGGGATACGGTATTACAGGATGATTATTTGATTTGATACCATCATTCCTGTCAAACGGTGAAGGTCGTCCTAAACGGATTCTCCTCCAGTTCCTTTCATACGAACGCTGATGTTCCCCCAACGCTCTATCCTGGGTCCTACACTGTTTCTGATCTTCATCAACGATCTTCCTGAAGTCATCAGTTCCCAAGTAAGCATCTACGCAGACGACACTACTATTTACTCCTGTCTCAACAGTAAATCCAGCATCGCTAACAAAGCTAACCTGGCCGCCGGTCTCGAGAAGGACCTCCAATCTGTAGCTGACTGGGGCAGGAAATGGCTTGTAAATTTTATGGCTCCAAAACGAAATATAGAGAACCCTCCCTGCCTCCTATCAGCTAAGCTGATGCCCTACTCCACGATAGCGTCTCCCTGTGCCTTCTTGGTTTCACGTTTTCCACTGACCTGAGGTGGAACTACATTAAATCAATAACTACTTCTACGGCAAGAAAAGTTGGTTCTGTGTGTTGCGCCAGAAGGTTTTTCTACAAATCTATCATTCGTCCTTGCATTGAATACTGTTGCCATATATGGTTTGTTGCCCCTGCTGTTTATCTCGTGGTACTAGACAAAATCCAGAGACGGATATGCAATGTGATATGTCCTGATCTGGCATCTCGTCTACAGTCACTTTCTCACAGACGTGATGTGGCTTTCCTAAGTTTTTTCTATAAATATGTTCATGGCATCTGCTCTGACGAGCTATTTTCACTGGTGCCCCATATGCACGAATTTGAACGTGCTACTAGATTGGCATCTCAGTCCCATTCTTTCACTGTCGAAACAATTAAATGTAACCGCCTCTTCTACTCCAACAGGTCTTCTCTCGCACTTCCCACCAGTGGAAATCCCTTCCTCCTACTTGCTTCCCTGATAGCTATAATCTTCAAATATTCAAATATAATGTCAATCGACATCTTATGATGCCTTCATCTTGATCCCCCATCCTTCTCTTTATCCTTTCCTCAAACACCCTCTTTACTCTTGCTCTCACACTCTGTAACCCCTTGCGTGCTAGTGGCACTCCCGCATTGCTTCGGGTGAAATGCTTAAAAATGTGTTTTGGCTCGACTATATATATATGTTGATCAATGAAAGCGTGAAACCCAGGGTCACAATATCCATACAACTGAATATGTTAGCTCTATCGCTGATATCGAGACTTTCTAATAAGCACTGCGCATATAAAATAATATATATATATATATATATATATATATATATATATATATAAAATAATATATATATATATGTACAGAGAGAGAGTGAGAGAGAGAAAGAGAGAGAGAGGGTGGCCGTCTGTTTGTATGTCTTTTTCGGTTTGTTCTTCTCATCTTTTTAAACAAGATTGTCACCTATTACAGTCTGTCAAGCAATTGATCGAATTTTGTTAAATAAAATTGCTCGATATATTTTGTAATTGTTTCCAATGCCGTCAGTTTGTGTTCGAGACCAAGTAAAAGTTAAAATTTCGAATACGGATTTTAGTAAGAGGCGTGTCTCCAGACAGACATCTACTTACATACAACACTGTAGTGTATGAATTCAGTGTTATCGCGAGTGTCCCATATGGGCGATTGATTGGCGCACTGTAATTTTCAATGATGAATTTTATCAAGTATTCAGAATTAGTATACTACTACACATGATCGTGACATACGAATTATAAGACATAAATTGTATTTTTCCACTTCTTCCCTTTAATGAAAATAAAGTTTGACTACTTAATAATCAAAGGATTTGACATTTTGTACACATTGATTGTTGGGAAAAACAAGGTTCATGCCTTCCTTCCTGGTGATATTAGATCAAA
Organism: Acanthosepion esculentum; assembly: GCA_964036315.1. Classification (NCBI taxonomy): domain Eukaryota; kingdom Metazoa; phylum Mollusca; class Cephalopoda; order Sepiida; family Sepiidae; genus Acanthosepion; species Acanthosepion esculentum. The sequence goes on from OZ038502.1 coordinate 56,271,885, forward strand.
GTGTGTGATTCAATCGCATTGAAAACTAAAGAAATCAACATTTTCTTCTTCTTTCTCATACATACTGGAGCTTACAGCCGTATCATGTTAAAACACCGGTTCCCGAACGATGGGTGACTAGATAGGGAATACCAAGTGCTGTAAGTTTGGATGTGCGTGTGATGTAATGAATAATGCCTCGTAATTGTTAATCGGAGAGCCAAGATCTAATTGCAGTTAGGTTCGTTATATTCACTTACGTACAAATAACCTATGAACCCACCTCTTCTCCCCACATATATTAATTAATCTGCAAAACCTGTATCAGTAAACTATTATTACCTTAAAAAACATTTACAATCCAAAAATATTTTCAGGCTTTAAATAACCTGCAAATGGTTGATAAGTCGTAGAAAACGGATCAATGAATGACTCATACGCACTGGCAAATAGAAGAAAATGCAGAAAATCCTAGACATGGTAGTGAACGAAAGATGGAAGAAAGGACTTGCAGTCACTTGAATCAAATTCGAATACTAATCTAATAAACAATTATTTAGAACATATAGGGAAAACTTCTTTCGGACTTAGAGTTTCTTAGTAGAAATCTTCTGATAAATTGAAATGGCTTCAAAAGAAGCGCTTTTCTTTGAGCTATGGACCAATGAAAATGACCCAAAAAACAGCTTATCCGATACAAATAATCTTTGTATGAGAATCCTGTCCACCAGTAGAGCCAGACAGACAGACACACACACACACGCACACACACACACACACATATATATATATATATATATATATATATATATATATATATATATATATATATATATATATATATATATATGAAGAAATATAGTTTTAAGGTGTGCTATATTTATGGGATAAAGTGCTCAATATCAGAGATAGAGCGTATGTAAATATAAATATAAAAGTGAACATTGAAGTCAACACTAAGAGGCGACAGGCTGTTTCATGCCGGACACATATAAATAGCCGAGGAAAAATCCAACATTCGCGGCGTGACGATTGCGTCCAGCATGAAACAGACTGTCGCCTCTGAGTGTTGACTTCAATGTTCACTTATATATATATATATATATATATATATATATATATATATATATGTACACGCACAGACATATACACTCTCTCACTGAACACAAAAGTCAACCAAAAAAGAGATCCAGTTGTCCACTTTGTAATTGAATTTGATTTATTTTTTACTGCTTATCAACCCTTATTTTGTGTTATAAGAATCCTTCTTTTCTTTTTTCGAGTGAATATTACAATAACAATTTTTTGAGAATATCTGATTTTTTTTCCAGAAATAAGTCCTACTATTTAATCCATAGGTGTGGGGAGGAGATAATAATGAATGTGACAAAGCCGCGTGGAATTCGAACTTGTCTATCCATTCGAGTACATCCATGTTCACTTTGTAACCTAGTATCTCAATCGGTATCTACTATCTTCTTAATTCTTGTTCTTTTAATGTTCTCTATCCTTAGTAGTGTTTTTCCATGTTTTCTAACACTCAGTAGCTGCTTGCGTCTTAGTGGCTTTATTGCCTTGCATGAGGTGAAATGATTAAAATAAACGCATAGATACACTCTTAACGTACTTATGAATTACTTTCTTCCATTTCATTGCATCGTCTTCAAAAGCGAAGCTTTTGTATAATTTTTTAAAAATAAATATTTCAAGTGATATTGAAACCACAACTTTTATCTTTACATTCTTTTACCCACGCATTGTTTGAATTCAATTTCAAACTTTTGTTTTTACGCAATTATCACATGACTGTATGTTTGTTGGTGGAAGACGATTTGTCTGGAGTCAGAATTAAGTAATTGTCAACTCCGCCACAAACTTAACATCAACAGTAAGAAGATAGAACGTACAGTCGTTTAGCAAAATGGATTCCAAGAAACGAGCTACGAATTAACGATGTTTAAATTAAGTTCTTTACGAACGTAAATTGATTCTTTCTTTTCCTTTTCCTCTTCTTTTAAGTTCTCTACCAAGCTTTTTTCTCTTTCTTGTATTCTATTCTATTACTTCTTTCTCTTTTTTCCTTTTCTATCATTAATTTCTTTTTCTTTGTCTTTCCTTCCTGCTACCCTCTCTCTCTCTCTCTCTCTCTCTCTCTCTCTCTCTCTCTCTCTCTCTCTCTCTCTTTACCGCACTCTTTCTCTTATTTTCTTCCTTTTTACATTCTCTCCCTTCATTTATTTATTTCTCTTTTTTCTTTACGTTGATTACTTCTCACTCTTTCATTTCTCTCTCTCTCTCTCTCTCTCTCTCTCTCTCTCTCTCTCTCTCTCTCTCTCTCTCTGAGTCATTTTTTTCTCAATTTTATTATTACCTCCTTTTTCTCTTTCTTCTTCTTTTTTAAACACTGTACTTTTACTCTTTTCTCTTGCTCTCTCTTTCTCTCTCCACTCTTGATTAGGTCGCATAGTCAGAATTAAGTAATTGTCAACTCCGCCACAAACTTAACATCAACAGTAAGAAGATAGAACGTATAGTCGTTTAGCAAAATGGATTCCAAGAAACGAGCTACGAATTAACGATGTTAAAATTAAGCAAGGATAGAACAGTAACTACTTGGGAAGGGTTTTAAGGGATGATTGTAAATGTGATACGGGAATCCGAAGGCACATTGGAATAGCGAGAGACAAGCTAAACAAAATAAGAAACAAAAAAATCATTAGAAACAAAGAAAAGAGTGCCGAATTGCTATACAATATCAGTC
>OZ038502.1:56279624-56302124 GCA_964036315.1 Acanthosepion esculentum
TCATTAGAAATGACTTTCTACACAACAATCCTAGCCATCTCCTATGTAGATCGCATCACAAATGACGCAGTGATAGACATCATCAAACAAGAGACATGGATTATTTAGCCTATTTCAAAAATTGCAAAATCATTCCAAAAGGTCATATGTCTACTTTTACAATCATACCGACAAATTTACTAAACAGGATCTTCACACTAGCAGAATTTAAAATATAAAAATAGACTCACCGCAGTTAATGCCTAAAGACTCTCACATGTTATTTATTTAAAACTAAATTAGAATTTCTCAGTCTGTTAATATTTATGTCAATCTATCTATCTATCTATCTATCTATCTATCTATCTATCTATCTGTCTGTCTGTGTATCTATCTGTCGGTCTAAGTCTGTTCATTTCGAAACTTTTCGTTCTCCACTCTTCTTAACGTATGACAGCTTGTAAGCTTTTCTATACTAAATAGATAATAATATATTGACGGGTCTATTATTGAACAGATAAAAGGAAATGTAAACTCTGAAAAAATATCAAATGTAGAACACATGTTAAGGGATCTTTACATGTTTAGATCGGCTCCATTCTTAATTTCCACCAGTTCAGACATTTACAACTCGGACACGACATACTATTTTCACAGAGTCGAATCAACCTCGTTTCCTGTAAAAAGGAAGTACCACTCAGTTATTTTTCTCAGTAACCGCCACTTTGTGGAATAGACTCCTGTATAGATGCTTCCTTGAACACTACAATTATAACCACTTCAAGTCAAAGTTCAATCGTTATCTAGCCTCCTTATCTTCATAATATTCACTTTATATCATCTCCCCTTTTATTCATATTACACACCTCATTCATGATAACTATTTACAGTAATACTCTAACTTAACTGGCTATCGAGACTAGCATTCGGTGAATTTATGTATTAAAGAAAAACAAGAAAAAGTGTTTAGATTATGATGTTTGCAAGTTTCCGTTTGTATGTTTATGAAGTTGTATGATCCGTATTTTGAACTCGTTTGAAAATCTCGCTTATTGTCTATATCAATAATCATATACAGGGTGCGATGTATAAATTGTCATCTAAATTATGCAAAAATTAAAAACAACACTGACATCCCATTTTAACAGATATATTTACCAAAATTATACAAAAATATCTTGAAATAAAAAAGAGTAAATTTATTCAATAAAATCGCCACTGACTCCAACTACGGCCTCCAGACGACTTCGGAATCTCCTGCAATTCTTCTGGGGGTCTCCTTGTTTAAGTTGGTGAAAGCTACCATAATCCTTGACCTTCAGTTCATCTTTGGTGTTACAAGGAGTTTTGTTGGTCTCTCGCTCAACTGAACCCCACACGTAATAATCAAGGGGGTTACAGTCTGGGGAGTTATGTGGTCAGATGTAATGAGATGATGCTGTCTGACAGCCACGCCTGGGTTCTCCTGCTTATGTGACATGGTGCAGAGTCCTGTTGCCCTTCCAGCAGTCACTCTTTTGACCTAGGACATCACTATCTCCTCAAGGCACTTGATGTAGGTCTCCGTGTTGAGTCTGAAGATCTCAGGAACAAATTTAGGAGTTCTTTTTTTATCAGAACGATCACAGTGAGTTTTCCAAACTGCTGTACTTTCGTTATCACCATTAGACTCATCCAACTCTTTCCGAATCCCTTGGATTCTACTCAGATTGACACCCAAACACTCTGAAATATTCGTATTAGAACTTCCGGCACGAATGCCAAGCAGTACAGCATGCCGCTTCCAAATTTCTGGCAGAGCGAACTGTGTTATGATGCCCTTTTCCTCACAGACGATACCCAATTGACCCAACTATAGTGTGCAGCCGACAAAATCAAAAACAAACAATGCGCATGCGCGTAATTAAAAATATAAAATAGCGACAATTTACCCATCGCACACTGTATATCACTATAATTATATCACTAAAATTGCGAAATGTGGACAATAATTACTAATTACATAATTAATAACTGTCTGGTTCAACTAATATTTATAAATAAATGATTAATAATTACAATAACCCAAATGTAATCAAAATATGCTTTCTTTAAAAATTTTAAATAAGCGCCTCAAGCGCTAAAACGAATATTTTAGCTATACAATCGTTTTCAAAAGATGTTGAAAAAATAGCCGGTTTATTCTATCGCCTTAGAAAGTATCTGACTCCTTCTTCTATTGTGTATCTTTACAAGTGTTAAATTAAACCAAAACCACTATATCAGAGCTGGATCTGCTCAATTCTCATTTTTCAGCTTTGATTGAGTTCCAAAGTCATTTATGCCGTCTTGTCGGTGATGACGTTTTTTCCACTCTGAATTCTCTTTCCCCACAGGCTTAATATCGCAAGCCTATTGCTACACATCGATCAGCTCCATTTTTTAGTTCTACTCTAATCACATCAATCTTGATTTCCTCAAGCCAAGCATCAAACGTTATCTATCTTCCTTATCCTCATAAGTTTTACTTCCTACCGACCCCTCATCCGTTCATAACACACACTTCATTCATCATTACCTTTTCAACTGTAACACTTTAAATTAAATGGCTCTCGAGCCTTGAATTAGGCGAAATTTGGTAAAAAATAACGCAGTCCAACAAGAATAGTATTACTAACGTTAAATTATGATATCGGAATTAGCTTTACGCTCTATATCTCGTCTTTTTATGAACATTATTAACGTGAAATTATGATATCGGAACTAGCTTTACGCTCTATATCCCGTCTTTTTAGGAACATTATTAACGTGAAATTATGATATCGGAACTAGCTTTACGCTCTATATCCCGTCTTTTTATGAACATTATTAACGTGAAATTATGATATCGGAACTAGCTTTACGCTCTATATCTCCTCTGTTTAGGAACATTATTAACGTGAAATTATGATATCGGAACTAGCTTTACGCTCTATATCCCGTCTTTTTAGGAACATTATTAACGTGAAATTATGATATCGGAACTAGCTTTACGCTCTATATCTCGTCTGTTTAGGAACATTATTAACGTGAAATTATGATATCGGAACTAGCTTTACGCTCTATATCCCGTCTTTTTAGGAACATTATTAACGTGAAATTATGATATCGGAACTAGCTTTACGCTCTATATCCCGTCTTTTTAGGAACATTATTAACGTGAAATTATGATATCGGAATTAGCTTTACGCTCTATATCCCGTCTTTTTATGAACATTATTAACGTGAAATTATGATATCGGAACTAGCTTTACGCTCTATATCCCGTCTTTTTAGGAACATTATTAACGTGAAATTATGATATCGGAACTAGCTTTACGCTCTGTATCCCGTCTTTTTAGGAACATTATTAACGTGAAATTATGATATCGGAACTAGCTTTACGCTCTATATCCCGTCTTTTTATGAACATTATTAACGTGAAATTATGATATCGGAACTAGCTTTACGCTCTATATCCCGTCTTTTTAGGAACATTATTAACGTGAAATTATGATATCGGAACTAGCTTTACGCTCTATATCCCGTCTTTTTATGAACATTATTAACGTGAAATTATGATATCGGAACTAGCTTTACGCTCTATATCCCGTCTTTTTAGGAACATTATTAACGTGAAATTATGATATCGGAACTAGCTTTACGCTCTATATCCCGTCTTTTTAGGAACATTATTAACGTGAAATTATGATATCGGAACTAGCTTTACGCTCTATATCCCGTCTTTTTATGAACATTATTAACGTGAAATTATGATATCAGAACTAGCTTTACGCTCTATATCCCGTCTTTTTAGGAACATTATTAACGTGAAATTATGATATCGGAACTAGCTTTACGCTCTATATCCCGTCTTTTTATGAACATTATTAACGTGAAATTATGATATCAGAACTAGCTTTACGCTCTATATCCCGTCTTTTTAGGAACATTATTAACGTGAAATTATGATATCGGAACTAGCTTTACGCTCTATATCCCGTCTTTTTATGAACATTATTAACGTGAAATTATGATATCAGAACTAGCTTTACGCTCTATATCCCGTCTTTTTAGGAACATTATTAACGTGAAATTATGATATCGGAACTAGCTTTACGCTCTATATCCCGTCTTTTTATGAACATTATTAACGTGAAATTATGATATCGGAACTAGCTTTACGCTCTATATCTCGTCTGTTTAGGAACATTATTAACGTGAAATTATGATATCGGAACTAGCTTTACGCTCTATATCCCGTCTTTTTAGGAACATTATTAACGTGAAATTATGATATCGGAACTAGCTTTACGCTCTATATCCCGTCTTTTTATGAACATTATTAACGTGAAATTATGATATCGGAACTAGCTTTACGCTCTGTATCCCGTCTTTTTAGGAACATTATTAACGTGAAATTATGATATCGGAACTAGCTTTACGCTCTATATCCCGTCTTTTTATGAACATTATTAACGTGAAATTATGATATCGGAACTAGCTTTACGCTCTATATCCCGTCTTTTTAGGAACATTATTAACGTGAAATTATGATATCGGAACTAGCTTTACGCTCTATATCCCGTCTTTTTAGGAACATTATTAACGTGAAATTATGATATCGGAACTAGCTTTACGCTCTATATCCCGTCTTTTTAGGAACATTATTAACGTGAAATTATGATATCAGAACTAGCTTTACGCTCTATATCCCGTCTTTTTAGGAACATTATTAACGTGAAATTATGATATCGGAACTAGCTTTACGCTCTATATCCCGTCTTTTTAGGAACATTATTAACGTGAAATTATGATATCGGAACTAGCTTTACACTCTATATCCCGTCTTTTTAGGAACATTATTAACGTGAAATTATGATATTGGAATTAGCTTTACGCTCTATATCCCGTCTTTTTAGGAACATTATTAACGTGAAATTATGATATTGGAATTAGCTTTACGCTCTATATCCCGTCTTTTTATGAACATTATTAACGTGAAATTATGATATCGGAACTAGCTTTATGCTCTATATCTCCTCTGTTTAGGAACATTATTAACGTGAAATTATGATATCGGAATTAGCTTTACGCTCTATATCTCCTCTGTTTAGGAACATTATTAACGTGAAATTATGATATCGGAATTAGCTTTACGCTCTATATCTCGTCTTTTTAGGAACATTATTAACGTGAAATTATGATATCGGAACTAGCTTTACGCTCTATATCCCGTCTTTTTAGGAACATTATTAACGTGAAATTATGATATCGGAACTAGCTTTACGCTCTATATCCCGTCTTTTTATGAACATTATTAACGTGAAATTATGATATCGGAACTAGCTTTACGCTCTATATCCCGTCTTTTTAGGAACATTATTAACGTGAAATTATGATATCGGAACTAGCTTTACGCTCTATATCCCGTCTTTTTAGGAACATTATTAACGTGAAATTATGATATCGGAACTAGCTTTACACTCTATATCCCGTCTTTTTAGGAACATTATTAACGTGAAATTATGATATTGGAATTAGCTTTACGCTCTATATCCCGTCTTTTTAGGAACATTATTAACGTGAAATTATGATATTGGAATTAGCTTTACGCTCTATATCCCGTCTTTTTATGAACATTATTAACGTGAAATTATGATATCGGAACTAGCTTTACGCTCTATATCTCCTCTGTTTAGGAACATTATTAACGTGAAATTATGATATCGGAATTAGCTTTACGCTCTATATCTCCTCTGTTTAGGAACATTATTAACGTGAAATTATGATATCGGAATTAGCTTTACGCTCTATATCTCGTCTTTTTAGGAACATTATTAACGTGAAATTATGATATCGGAACTAGCTTTACGCTCTATATCTCGTCTTTTTAGGAACATTATTAACATGAAATTATGATATCGGAACTACCTTTACTCTCTATATCTCGTCTTTTTAGGAACATTATTAACATGAAATTATGATATCGGAACTAGCTTTACGCTCTATATCTCGTCTTTTTATGAACATTATTAACGTGAAATTATGATATCGGAACTAGCTTTACGCTCTATATCCCGTCTTTTTAGGAACATTATTAACATGAAATTATGATATCGAAATTACCTTTACGCTCTATATCTCCTCTGTTTAGGAACATTATTAACGTGAAATTATGATATCGGAACTAGCTTTACGCTCTATATCTCGTCATTTTAGGAACATTATTAACGTGAAATTATGATATCGGAACTAGCTTTACGCTCTATATACCGTCTTTTTAGGAACATTATTAACGTGAAATTATGATATCGGAACTAGCTTTACGCTCTATATCCCGTCTTTTTATGAACATTATTAACGTGAAATTATGATATCAGAACTAGCTTTACGCTCTATATCCCGTCTTTTTAGGAACATTATTAACGTGAAATTATGATATCGGAACTAGCTTTACGCTCTATATCCCGTCTTTTTATGAACATTATTAACGTGAAATTATGATATCAGAACTAGCTTTACGCTCTATATCCCGTCTTTTTAGGAACATTATTAACGTGAAATTATGATATCGGAACTAGCTTTACGCTCTATATCTCGTCATTTTGGGCACCTCGGCGTAGTGCAATTGTTAGCAAGCTTGTCTCGCTAAAACTGGTACGACTGAATATTGATTTCGATCCTCACTGGGTGCTCCAGACTCTCGGGCGTATGCCTCATCTAAGCTACCCTTAGAGAACCATTCGGGCACCTCGAGGTGGTGTAATGGTTAGCAAGCATGTCTCACTAGAACAATTACGACTGAGTAGTGAGTTCGATTCTCACTGAGTGTACCCTACTTCCGGCTTTGTGTCGCATCTAAGCTACGCTTGGTAAATCGATCTATCTCGTCAATTTAGGATCAGAATTTAACTAGTTTTTTTCTTTAATTATTCTCATTTTTGTATCATTGTTGGCGTGCAGTTATCAAATTGTTTACTAAATTCTGTAATCTATTTATTATGCTAAACCAGATTAACAGAATATATTTTGACTAATATTTGTCTATTCTTAATTTTAGTTACTCTTCATCGTGATGCTTCGGACCGTCAGTATACCTCGCTGATCGGAAAGAAAGAATAACCTATTAGCAGCTATTGACTGAAGTCCTAATTACTTCTGGAAAGAAAACAACTAAAATGGAGATTAAATAAACACTAGACAAAAATAATAATAACTGACAAGTTTTCATATACCGTATATTTCCTGTATAAGAGGACATTTAAATTCCCCAAATTACCTTTCAAAATTCGTCATATTACTATAATAAAAAAAAGAAACCTTCAATTCTGAGTGATGTTTGTTGGTAGGCTAACCACGGCCTCAGTGCAATAACCAATAACGTACATGTAAATATTCACATTACGAAATAAACTGTTAATAAAAATAATAAAACCATTTCTACCTTATATATTACTGGCATAAACTCATAATAAATTGCCTATTCAAAGAATAATTCTATATCAATGAAATCAATTTGTATCCATGCAAGCTCAGATGTGAAAATGTAAACATCGAGTTATGATTGCGTTTACAGCAGTGGAATGTACTATTATCGTACATTATCGTTCTGTTATTAGCGGTATTTTGTGATTGTCTATGAAGTATAATTAAATGGTCCTTAGTCCATCAGGCTGTCTGTAACTGTTTAGATATAAGAAAAGGAAGAATCAGAATTCGCAAGAGATCACATGATGAAACGTAAACAAAACAATGTTTTCTCTTTTAGGAAACTTGTGTAGGAAAACATGATATAGAATCGGTTTCCTTATTTCAATTATTTTAAATTTCGAAGGATGCAATAACATTTCCAATAACCTCATCTTTATATAATCAATAAGCAGTCGTCTAATACTACAGGTATAGGATAAATTCATGACAATTTGCTATATTTTTTTACCTCGTCTTATCTAAAAGTCACCTTATACGCGAAAATATACGGTAATTATCTTGATTTTTCATTAGATGAAGCTTTGCCATACTAATTAGTATTTCTTTCATCTCAATTTCATTTGCTTTCTGAAGTACTTAGACTTTCATGCTGTCGCCTTTATTAAAAGAAATAAATGAAAGAGGATAGGGGTAGATGGGATGGGCTGAAGGAAATAAATGTAACACGTTGAGCAAGTAAAGAATTTAAATTTTTCCATTGATTTCTTTGACTAAAAAATTCACGCGCATATTTTCGCTCCCCATATAAATATTTCATATAAAGTCTCAAGTATTTTTTTTAATCTTTTTTGTATTCTGTTTATTTTCCCACGCCTAAGCAAAATAGAAGAAATGAGAAATTGTAAAATTACTACAGGCACTGATTTGCAATTTATACAGTTAAATTCTAAGACATTAGATTTGCGTTAAAAAGCTTACATGAGCAGGCTCCCTTCATGTCTTCGTTGCGTGCTAATGTCGTCAGATCATTTTTCATCTGCCCCTCTTCCTCTTCTTTTGCCTAAGGTGGAAACTTGTAGAACGGCAGTGGAAAGATAGTTGGGTCTTAGGATGTGCCCATACCATTTCAACTCTCTTCTTGACGGTGGTTATGAGGTCATCCAACGTGCCTGTTTTTTGTCTAAATGTGTCTCACACTGCGCCATTTGTGATACGGCTTACGTAGGAGATGTATAGGATGTTTCTGTAGCATCTCATATGTAATTATTGGATTCTTCGCTGTAATTCTGTTGTCAATGTCCAAGATTCGGAGGCATACAGAAAGATTGAAAAGGCCAATGCATACAAAAATATCTTTGATTTCATGCAAATGTTCTTGTCTTTCCAGATGGTTCTTAGTGTTGCTGCCATTGTTTGAGCTGCTCTTGAAATTATTTCTATTCTGAAGCCCTCTTTGCTGATAATTGAACCATTATATTTTAATTGTTTTCACTATTTTAACCTCTTGACCACTCACTTGTATTTTGCTTGAAAGCCCTTTCTCATTGTTCGTCATGAGTTTTCTTTTCGGCATTAATCTCCAGGCCGTACTTGGAGGATGTTTCATTTAAGTTCTTCCTCAGATTGATTAGTCCTTCTCTTCTTTGCCAGTTAGACCATCTATGTCGTCTGCAAAGTAAAAATGTGTGAATTAGCGGCCTCCAATGCTGACTATCATTTGATGTTGCTCATGATGCGGTCAAGGAAAATCTTAAGTCTAATTTAGTTATCTCCCCTGAATTTTCGATATCTAAGGTTTAAAATGAATTTTTAAAAATGAAAAAGCATTCTTGAAGATTTCATTTTAGCTTTAATTGAAAGCTAAATGATTAAATTTACTATTTCCAGGAAGTAAAATATTCTGATAGAAAGAGGGCTTCAAATAGAAATCATATAAATCGAAATCTCAATTTTTTGTCCAATTTCAGAAATTTTTTTTAAAAGCGGCCATTTTATTAATTTTAAGAAATTTGCAAACAAAACTAAAATATATGTTTTAAAAACCTTCTGAAAATAAAATATATATTTGTGATACGTTATTTGAGTAAAATTAGCAAATTTAAAGTTAAATTAATCTTATTTGAAATACATATTACTTACAGCATAAAAAGTAGTATACAAGCATTTCTTAACGACGGGTCTTGTTTTTGTTTGATCTTTATTGATGTATCAATAAATTCCGAGGTGATGACAGCTAGTATGGATGACCAGAATTGAAATAAATTTACGAAATCTAAATGAACGCATTTTTGTTTTGTTTTGTTTTTAACTACCTAGTAATTTTTACAGATTAACATATTTTCAGCAATTATTTAATATTTTATTGAGTTTTAGTTAGGTTTCAAGATGCTTTATGAAATTTGGGTTTCGTCTCTTGGTTCTTAAGTTTACTAACTTAAACAAAAAACATTACTTAATTGAAGTATGATTATAATTGATTTTTGTTCAATTATTCGTTTTACTTATATAAATCTTTATAAAAATTGACAAAGCTAATATTTCTGATTGAACGGTTATTTTGTCAAGGCTTTTTTTAAAAAATCGGTATCACCCCGTGTAAGACAGTAAAGACACTAAGACACTAAGGGTTACAGAGTGTGGAAGAATTAGGTACAGAAACATTAATAATGAGAAGGAAGAGAAGAGAGTAATCAGGAGGACAGTAGATAGCGATTGACATTGCATTTACATTTTTCCGGAATAAAGTTGGCTGGAAAGCATGGAACCGGAAAAGAGTTCCACAAGCGAGAAGTGCAATAGTGAAACTGTTAGCATAGAGTTTACCGTTACATCTCGCCAGCACAAATGTAAATTGATGAGATCTCGACGCTTGTCTCGTACTACGATTCAAATTAAAAATGTTTTTTTTGTTTTTTGTTGTTTTTTTTTTTTTGTTTTTTTGACAATTCCCTGTTCAAGGGAGATATTGATTAATGTCTTCAAATGAGTATTTTACAGGGATTAATTCGTTGTTTATGTGCTTATTTCAACAGTAAGTAACTAACTATATTTAAGGGCACACAGTGAACGACGTGTCTCTTTCATTTAATAAACGGAGTGAAGTAAAGTCGGGATTCTTTCTTTTTATGTGCATGTCCCTTTCAGGGTGTAGGCGATCATGGCTCTCCGCCCACCCTCTATACCTTGCAGCTCTCAATAAGTTCCTTCCCTCTGCTATCTCCCCCAGGCCATGTTCTATCATCCACCTGTTCAAGCCCGCCAGGAATGTCTTTCCCTTGTCTCACTTTCCCTCTCTTCGACCCGTGAGTATCAGATTCTCAAGGCCCTCCTTCCTTATTATGTGTCCCATAAACTTCAGCTGCCTCATATTAAGCATGAGGCTCCTCCTTGTTTGCATCCTCTCCAAGGCCTCATCGTTGCTGATACGCTCGGTCGACGAAATCCTCAGCATCCTTCTGTCGGACCACATCTTCGTCGCCTCGAGTCTCTTCTTCATCTTTGAGGAAATCGACCAACATTCACTGCCGTAAAGAAGGTAAAATGTCACGTAACAGCTCAGTATAAATTTCTTTATTACCAAAGAAATCCTTCTGTCTCGCAATACTCTGCCCAGCTTTTGGAAGGTTTATTTTAACCTTATTGTAAACTGTTTCATTATGTTTTGGTAATGCAAATAAAATAATGCAAATAAAAGAAAATAAAAGCTAGCAATTGTATTATTTCTAGTTGTATTCCTCTGTGTTCCGTGTCCCTTCAAGACATGGGCGATCAAGGCGCTCCACAAATTCCCTTCCCTTGTAGCTCTTAGTAAATTTTGTCTTTTCACTATCTCTCCTAATCGCTGTTCCACCAACCACAAACACAAGCCCTTTAAGTAGGTTAAGCACTATTTTCTTCTGTCCCACTTACATTCTATCTATACTTCGAGTGTCAAATTTTCTAAGCCCTCTTTCCTCATTATGCGCCTTAAAAATTTCAACTGCCTGTTTCTGATGTTAAGTATATGTTTGTTTGGAAACTCAAAATGGGACGCACTAAGAGACGCTTTAGTGACATCAGCAAACGATATCATCCCAAAGGAGACAGGAAAATTACACAATGAAATAAAGACCAAATGCAGGCAAGCTAAAGAAGAATGGCTAAACGAAAAATGTGCAGAAATAGAGTACTACCAACAAAAGAGACATGCACAAACAAATAAAACACGAAACTTATTGAGAGCTACAAGGGATAGGGGGAAGTGGAAAGCCATGATCGCCTATGTCCTGAAAGGACACGGCACGTAAAAAGAAAAGAAGTACCCTGAAACATAGTAGAAGTAGCATCCCTAAATAAACCTTGTATCAATAGCAGCTCTCGAATATTAAAAAATCAACAACAAAAAACATGTGTACCCTAAAATAACTCTCCCTTCCGGGTTTTTCTCTTTCGAACTGATTACATGAGCTTTCCAGGCTGAAACTAAAAGGACTGTGAACGCTTCACACTAAAACACATCAACACAATAAGACATTATTATTTTGTGCGTGTACTCTTTTTCACCACCATTTTTTCATGTACTATAAAATGTTTCCGTAAGAAACCTTACGCTTTTAATTATTGAAGTAGTTAATCACTAAATATATATTCCGTTGAATACTGCATTGATAATTTGTCATATTCTCTATTACTTCAACATAAGTTCCTTGGATATCGCTTTGCTGACGGCAAGATGATCAAATTTCAAAATAGAATGGATTATCCTCTTAAATTACTCCATTTATTAGAAAACAGTCAATACTTCACAACAGTAGAAAAGGTGCTTCGAAAAATTCAAAATGGCTTTCGAAAAAAAAATACGTCAACAAATCCTGACTGTTCAGTGGATTATTGAGGGCGTCAGGGCAAAGAATCTACAGGCCGTCTTACTTTTTGTAGATTTGTTTAAAGCCTTCGATTCTGTACATAGGTTTATTGGTTTTGTTTAGCGTCATATCAACAACTCCATGGATTAATTAATTCCAGAATCTAAATATTTTGAATGCAATTTTATGGCTTCAACTCAATATATGTTGTCCATAATTTTATACTTTTCGAGTAAAGGTATGTTTTTTAGATATATACTTTGTAGATCATAAAATGCACTGTTGGTAATTTTACTATAACAATGTATTTTTATATTTTTTAGTATTGCATTGATTGTCATTTTTCTATAAAAATGTATTGCTGCTCATTTTAATATAAAAATGTATTGATTTTTGTTTGAGAGTTCATTATTTTCCCATAGCTGGGACCATAACAGGTGTTACTACAGGGTGGAGCGGGAAACAACAGCAATTAAGAGTGGTTTCATGCTCCTCAAAGCCTCCAATCCCCCGATCAGAGGCCGGATGTAGTTTATCGTCATACCGAGGACGCTCAGTACATAGGGGAAATAGAGAAGACCCTTCTTACATATGCTCCCCGACCCCGAGACAGTAATTGCCATAATGATGCTATACCAAAATACCAAATCTTTAGTTATATCCCCAGACGGAGACACTAGCTTCTTCGACATCATAGCCGGTGTCCTTCAGGATACCTTGCATCTTTTTCTCTTTGTTATCACCCTTGACTACGTTTAAAGAACGTCACTTAGTGATCATCATCTAGGTCTTACGTTATCACCAAGACTATCAAGTCGATATCCTGTAAAAAAGGTTGACTGATATTAACTATTCAGATGACCTAGCTGTCATTGCAGACGTCATTACCAATTTCACAGCTCTCTTACGTCATCTAGAAAATGCTTCCAACGATGTCAATACCTCTAAAGTTGAATTCATAGGCTTCAACCAGCAAAACTCAATAAAAATTATCTCAGGTAAATTAATAAAATCTGTCAAATCGTTTAAATACCTAGGAAGCGAGATAAATTCTACTGAAAAGAATGTGAAAATTCGCATATCTAAAGTCTGGGCCGCTTTGAATAAAATCTGATCAACGAGACAAACTCAGAAAGAGATTCTTTCGAGCCACTGTAGAGGCGGCGTTAATGTATGGCGTCACTGCCTAAAACCCTAGAGTCTAAACTTGATGGAACCTACACTCGGATGCTGAGAGCTTTACTTAGCATTTCTTAGGGACAACATCCAAGTAAATCAAAGCTCTATGGACCCATTCCTGATATTTATACAATCTTACGTGAACGCAGAATGCAGTTGCAGGACACAGCTGGCGAGCAAAACAAGAGCTTGTGAGTGCTCTGGACACCTAGCCATGGAACAAGACGGGTTGGTTACCCAACAACCACCTATATTGACCACCTATATTATGACGCAGGATACCATCCTAATGACCTTCCGGTCCTGATGCAGGACCGTGATGGTTGGTGTGATAGACTTATGAATATCCGAGCCGGCTGGACCGAATAAAATAAATAAATTAGAAAACATATTCATTTTAATACACAAAGAGTGACTTCAAAACGTCGAGAATTTCAGTTTATACTCTTTTTCCATTTACCCAGAGAAAGGAAGATTAAGTCTTGCGACACAGAAACCCATTTCAGTTTCATTCAAACTGTGTGGGCGTGTACATTTGCGTTTGCGCATGTATTTTCTAATTCAGTTTCAGAACTAAATATATTTCTACAAAATTGCAATTGTTTTCAAAATTTATGGGCGATATGGCCTTGGGTTTTATAATCAGAACATGTCGTGAATATCAAATCAACTGACAAATAATAAAGTTAAAAGTTTAGTTAGTAATTTGAGAAAGGCACTTTTAAAAAGGAATTAATACATTAGTCCCACAATCTACCTTGGCATTCATCTATCTTTTGTTCCTTTCTTTTAATTAAATACAGGATGTTTTTTATGATTCTTGGTCTATCGAATATTTATTTCCTGATGTTGGATTTAGATACCTATCTTTCTTCACATGTATAGGTCAGAAGACAATAACAACATCGGCATAGACTAGGATAGTTAGTTAGCTAGCGATAGATAGATAGATAGATAGATAGATAGATAGATAGATGTGAACAGATTTATCTATCTAAATGTCTTTTAAATGTATACATTAGTCTCTCATGATCTACGTTTGTCTATCTATCTATCGATCGATCTATCGATTGTTCCTTTCTTTTAATTAAATACGCCAAGCTATAGATAGATAGATAGATAGATAGATAGATGTGAACAGATTTATCTATCTAAATGTCTTTTAAATGTATACATTAGTCTCTCATGATCTACGTTTGTCTATCTATCTATCAATGTTATAGGTCCTGACCTGGTATCTCGGCTTCTCTCACTATCGCATAGGCGTAACGTAACTTCCCTGTGACTTTTCTATTAATATTTTCATGGTAATTGTTCTAATGAGCTTTCCTCTTTGGTAGCTCGTCTTTACGAATTTAATCTCAAAACTAGATTAACAGCATAGATTAAAATGTAACATCTATAGTCTAGACTTAAATGTAACAGCTATAGTCTGGGAAAAGATTAAACAGTTATATATATTAACTAAGAAAAAGATTAAAATTTAAGATCTATAAAAGATTAAATTGTAAGATCTATAGTCTATGAATAGATTAAGCAGTGACCTCTATAGAATGTGAAAAGATCAAAAGGCAACATCTATAGTGTAGGAAAATATTTAAATGTAACATCTATAGTCTAAGAAAAGAATTAATTGTAACACATATAGTCTAAGAAAGAATTTAATTTTAGCACCTACAGTCTAGGGAAAGATTAAAATGCAACATCTATAGTCTAGTAAAAGAGTTAATTGTAACATCTATAGTATAGTAGAAAATATTAAATAGTAACATCTATGACTTGGAAAAGCGCAACATTTAGTTTAGAGAAAACACCTAGCAGTGTGTTCTCTAAACTGATGACAAACAAGAAGAGAACGCCTGTTTTTCGTGTTATTTTATTGTTGTTCATTCAATAAAGGCACAAGAGCCACAAAATGTAGAAAATTACTGAATTAGGGCGATCGTAAGTGAATAATGAAGAGATTAAAATTGCAGTGATCGGGGAAAGCATCCTCTCTGGAGTTTATTCCACAATGTAACGGTTCTTAGGAAGTAGTTGTTCGAATGGAACTTCCTTCTCTTCAACGGAATACTTTGACTATAAATTTTGTAGCGACTGCTTTTGCAGCTTATGCGTATATGAACAGATACCTCCTTTCGAGCCTTTTAAGGCGAGTTTTTCTTATGAATATCAAAAACGGTGGCAGTTTTAAAACATCCCCTGTCAATGGCCATTAAAAGATCTGTTGTAGTCAACAGGTCTTTTAATGATCATTGATTGAGAATGTTTTATACCGGGTCGGGTTCATAACACTGAATTTCATTTGTCCAAAAATTTGCTTCACTGAAAGATGTTAAATCGAATTTTCACTTCATCGAAAAAAAATCAAAATTAAAGGGAGATAACTTATTATATCTGAATAGTGCTTTTCTTAAACATTGCACACTTTAATTTGATTGTTGCTTATTTACAATAATGAATAATCGACAAAAAGTCATTTGGTTTGTTTAAGCAGATTATGTTGAAATCAGTTAAAACCAGGAAATTGATTGTCTTTTTTGTCCGGTGACAAAAGTAAAATATTAGTAGAAAAGGATTAAATTATAAATATTAAAATGAGCCAATAAAAAGAATATTACAAATTAATATTGGAGACTTTTCATTTCATTTGTTTACGTATGTATTTTTTGGATAGGTTTTTAAATGAGTTTGTTTTTCGGCATTTTTTTACTGGTTTTTAAATCTTCCTAGAATAAAAGCAAAATATTATTACATGACTGAAGAATGGGTGATGAATTTATGGAGAAAAAGATATTCATTATCGTAAGTAAACAACAAACATTTTAAAATGACCATTCATCAAAATTCAGTTAGCGCATTTCGCGCCTTCATCTCATTACAATGGCTTACCGGTTCCTTTTGCACGGGAGATATTGAGGTTACCACGTCTCTCCTCTCAGAAGTTAAAGAGGCACAACCTTTAAACTTTGAATTCAGAATTTTCCTTCTCCTACGCTAGTTAGCCAACCAGGGACAAGTTTGACTGGGGGAAGAGGTGGATTCATACCAAAATACCCAAAGGTATTATAACGTAAGCAATGAACCCGAATGGAATTGGAACTCAGCTTTCCGATTTCTCAATCCGTGACGCTATCCATTACTCCACCGTACCTCCATACTGTTATGTCTCTTCTTCATCCACGGGGAGATTATTCAACGTTCGCTGACATGCGGTAGAACTGATATCAGCTTGGTGCAAAAGTAATGTCCCATTTCAAGGTCTGTATTAATAATGAAAAAGCCCATGATTATAAAAATATTTATTCGTTAACATAACCTCTTTTACTTTCTAGAACATCCTTCAATCTGTAAACAATTTTATAAATGCCACGTCAGTAAAATTCCTTAGGTTTTGAATAAAAATATGAATCAAACTCATTTTCAGCCTCTTCTCTTGATGTCAACCTAAGGCAATCCAAATGATCCTGTAGTTCCCGAAACAAGTTATAACCAGAAGGAACAAGGTCAGGAGAGTATGATGGACGAAGCAATATTTCCCAACCAAGCTCTTACAAAAGATTTTTAATCATCCGAGCTGTGTGAGGACGAGCATTATCGTAATAGATGATGACACCTTTTCTGTTCACTAAGAAGGTCGTTTTTGGTTCAAAGCTATTTTCAAACGACGAAGACGATCACAGTACAGATTAGCTGTAAATATTTGATTGTTGTTTAATAGTGTGATTGTTGTAATGGACAATTACGAACTGTTAAGTGGACAATTGAAGCTTTGACAGTGCATAGACCTGCGAAATCATAAGTATATATTTACTACACGAACTAAGCAAAATAATAGATAGAAATGATACAGGACTCAACAGGGACGATGGTCTCATAATCTTGAGAAACTATAACAAACAAAACACAGACAAAACTAGAAAAGCAATAATAAAGTTTTTAAAAAATAACTGATTCGACATAGACATAAAAACTAACCTAAACGAAGTAGATTTTCTAGATATTACCTTCAACCTAAGAAAAGGCACATATAGACTATACAGAAAACCCAATGATAAACCACTTTATATACACACATTTTCCAATCACCTGTCATCTATAATCAAGCCGATACCAAAATCAGTTAACCGCAGGCTTTCTGACAATTCTTCCAATGAAACCATATTTAACGAAGCTAAGAAAGACAACGAAAGAGCCCTAAAAGATAGTGGTTTCCCGGCAACACTCACATATTCACCACAAAGCACAAAACTCCAACAGGAAGAGATATAAGGTTCATCCCACCGTACAGCAAAAACCTAAATACAAACGTAGGAAAAATATTCTTCAAACTCTTACATAAACACTTCCCAGAATCAAGCACTCTCCACAAAATATTCAACAAAAACACAATAAAATCAGCTACAGTTACACCGAGAACATGGTACAAATAATTAAAAAAAGTACAACAGGAAAACTATCAACATACCACCCGAACAAATTAAACCCACGTGGAACTGCAGAATAAAAAATTGTTATGGGAACTTACCCATAATAGTAATGGACTAGTCCGCACCTCATAAATACTGCGCCAAGAGGGAGCATTAGTTCTGAGTCAGTCAGAGACAGAGTCGCGTCAGACGATTACTGTAAGACATTGGAATAGTGATTCTTCGAGACAACATAGTTCTCTCTAACCTAACCTGCTTGTTATTACTAACACTTCTACTCCTTTTGTAGATATTTTTATTTGTAATATATCTGTGTTATTCCATACCTGTGTTCGAGTTATTCTTCATTGGTTCTACCTTGGACCATCACCGTAGTAAAAGGAACCTGGACCATAACAGTGGCCACGAGGTAACCCAAAGGTCAAACGAACTCTATTCACGGAGGACATACTTTTTTGCTATCCGTCGTACATAACAGTGGCGACGAGGTAACCCAAAGGAAATACAAACTCTATACGCGGAGGACATACTTTTTTGCTATACGTCGCACATAACAAGTGGCGACTTGGAAAACCCCAAAAGAAATACAAATTCTCTACGCGGAAGACATACCTTTTTTTTTTGCTATCCATCGCACATAACAGTGGTTGACGAGTAAACTCTAAAAAAAACAAGTTCTACGCGAGATTCTAAAAAAAACTAGTTCTGCGCGAACACATAAAAAAAAGAAAAGAATTTTCTTTTTGGATATCAAATTTCACTGCAACAAAGGAATTTTTTTCTTTGCGTACACAGGTCACAGAATATCAGGTTACACAAAATTACGTTAACATGGAAGATTTCAAGTCAACAATGATGGAGCTTATCAAAACCAATTTCAACAGCAGCAAAAAAAAACGAACAGAAATATTTGGAATTGCAAGAATTATTGCTACCTGTAATGTCAAATAAGGAGCAAAAATCTGAGAACGAAACAGTTATCTCTCAAGACGCTATAGGGAGTACTATCGAAGATTTCAAGCACGCACCCGACAAAGATAAAACTTTTGAAAAATACTTCCGAAGGTACGAAGATCTATATGAATTTGACTGCAAAGATTTGTCAGACGCACGTAAAGTACGTCTATTGCTAAGAAAATTAGGCACATGTGAATATACCAAATTCGTAGATTATATCCTTCGCAGAAAAACAAGTGAGCTAACGTTCAAAGAAGCCATTAAACTGCTAACAGAAATTTTCATCCATAATACTTCACTATTCCACAAAAGATGGAAATGCATGAACCTTACAAAAAAGTACAACGAAGATTACATAACTTTCGCGTCCATTGTCAACAAATATTGTGACTTAAAATTATTAGAACTCAGCGCGGACAATTTTAAATGCTTAATTTACGTCCAAGGCTTGGTCTCAACCAAAGACGCGGAAATGAGACGCAGAATCCTTACTAAATTGGAGAGTGAACAAAATTTGACACTTCAAAAGCTAACCGAAGACTGCCAGAGATGCATCAGTGTGAAGAAAGACTCAAAAGACATAGAAGAAGCTGGCATCGCGCACATACATAAAGTACGAAGACAAACCAACTTTCCCCCCTCACAAACAAACCAAACCGATTTTCTCCCCTCAAGAATAGGTAAAACAAAATTTTCTAACTCTAAAAATCAATATAAAAAAAACTACCACCCAGTCCATGCTATCGCTGTGGGACTTGGCATTGGTTTAAAGACTGTACTTATCGTTTTAAAGCTTGTCTCTCATGTAAAGAAATAGGCCACAAAAGTTCTCACTGTTGGTATAGAAGAGAAAACAAAAGTAGAATAAGAATTACGAGGACTGACCAAGCAGATGAGACTAACATAAGAAAATACGTTCAAGTTGAAATGCAAAACAGAAAGGTTAGGCTACAGCTGGATTCTGGCTCAGACCTAACTATTATAAATCTACAAACATGGAGAAAACTGAATAAACCTGCCATGTTAAAAACGAATAAAATTGCTAGATCAGTTACGGGAAGAAAGATAAAATTCGAGGGTGACGTAATTACAAACGTAACATTTAATGGAATGACTAAAAAACTAAAAATGTTCGTCTTAAGAAATACAGAAAACCTATTCGGAACGGACTGGATGCAAAAATTCGAACTGTGAGATCTACCTATAAGTACGTACTGCCAAAATGTAAAAAGCTTACCAACCGAGGCAGACAAATTAAAAGAAAAACTAAAAACGAGTTTCCCCGAAGTATTGTCAGCAGGCCTAGGAAGATGTAAGAAAATGGCAGCTAATATCGAAGTAAAGGAAAACGTTCAGCCTATTTTCAAGAAAAAAAAGGAGCGTACCGTTTGCGTCAATTGAAAAAATGATCAAGAATTAACCAGACTCGAAAACACTGGCATATTGACAAAAGTAGAATACAGTAAATGGGCCGCACCGACGGTCTACGTCAAAAAGAAATCAGGCGAAATTCGAGTTTGCGCTGATTTTTCTACAGGTTTGAACGCAGCAATAAAGGACTACCACTATCCTCTACCCAGTCCAGAAGAAGTATTCACTAAATTAAATGGCGGAAAATATTTTTCAAAAATTGAATCAAGTGAGGTGTACCTGCAAATTCCAGTCGATGAAGAAAGTTCAAAACTACTATGCATAAACACACACAAAGGACTGTACAGATACCAAATATTACCTTTTGGAATTAAGGTCGCGCCGGCTATATTCCAACAGACAATGGATACGATGCTTGCAGGACTAGATATATATATATATATATATATATATATATATATATATATATATATATATATATATTAAGCTTATCACCCCAAGCAAGGCTGGAAGCCACTAGCACGCAAGGGGTTACAGAAGGTTTGGAGGAAGAGCAGATAGGAGTGGTAAAGGAGAGGATGTGGAGAAAGATATATATATGTATATTGATTCATGTGCAAGTTAGCGGGGACTCGCACGCACACACGATACATAAAAATGGAAATAGATTTTAGTCTCAAGGATGATGTGGGGATAGGGGCCATCTAACATCAACACATCTGTCTTCGCCACCACTATGACTAAACCTAATTATTTTATTACCACTTAGACAGAAATTCACTCTTGCCAACAGTCAAAAAATTGAGATCAAGACTCACTACAAATAGAGAAAATGAACAATGAAACATTAACAGAACATAAAGAAATTGCATTCCTTTAATAAATGAATTCCTTTAATTTGCCTGAAGAGGGTCAATGGACCGGAAACTCGTAAAGCAAAAATATGAGGAATAAAATTTAATATATACACTAAAAAAATACACATTATAATCAAATATAATAATTAAAAAAAAAAGGTTATATATATATATATATATATATATATATATATATATATATATATATATATATATATATATATATATACAGAACAATTTTAGTGAAACTCTAGCCTGTTTTATCAACGTAAAGATCACTTTAAGTCCCGAAGGACGAAACGCGAGGTGCGAAAAATGTTTCATAGTTTTCCCGAATATATATATATATATATATATATATATATATATATATATATATATATATATATATATATATATATATATATATATGACTGTTTCGTGTAGGATACAGGTTCGATTCCTGTCGGAGGACACATATTTTCTATGGTATTTCTCGGACATTCAGGCCGGTAAATGTACTTAATACTGTTTATTATAAACAGACCACTTACTTAAATATTTGTATCTATGGAAAAAAACGTATAAATAGAAACTATATTAAAATAAATGCCGGACTTAGCCCTTTTCATAATATATATATATATATATATATATATATATATATATATATATATAGACACATTATTAAAGATAAGAATCAAGATGAGTTGCTAAAGCTTCGTAGTGAGATCTTCTCTAAATGCAGACATAAACAACGATTCAAAACATAAAGACGGTTTTATAACGTGTTGTCGCTTGTGACAGTTCCATTTTGGTTCAATAACATCGGGCATGAAATTTTAATGGAAGGACTATTATGATTATTTATATGTATCATTGTGTACGTTTATGTGATGCGCTATGTATTTAATTTTTTTTTTTGTTAATTTTTATTCATGTGGTGATATATGTGTAAGTGGGTATGTAGGTAGACGTTTTCCCTAATAACTGATATGCAAAATCAGATAGTCTTATAATATTTATATACCTAGGTATATATGTAAACGTAAGAGATAGATAAGCGTTAATCACTCAGCCGGTTTTTAATATTCTTAACCATGTCTTCCTCAATGTTCTTGAAGTATAAATTAATTTAATTCCACCCGTATATTTTTATATGTTAAATGTATATATGGATGGGTATGGTCCACGCAAATTTTTTTTTTAAATTAATTTTTTGATTTTGAGAAAAAAATTTTAGCTTTTACATTTTGATTTTTATATAGAGATATGTATATGTGCGTTCATGTGTGTGTATGTGTGTGTGTATGTGTAGATATGAATAAATGTATATATATATATATATATATATATATATATATGTGTGTGTGTGTGTGTGTGTGTGTGTGTGTGTGCGTATATGGATGTATGTATATGTAGGTAGATGTGCATGTAGATGTGTTTATATGTGTGTGTGCATGTTTAGGTATG
>OZ038502.1:56307124-56349624 GCA_964036315.1 Acanthosepion esculentum
TTTCCTCATTATATGCCCATGAAATTCCAACTATTTCTTTCCAAAGTTAAGTATGCGTTTCTATTTTATTTTTATTTTCTCAGAGACTTCGTCATTGCTCACATGTGCGGTACATGTATTCTCAGCATCCTTCTGTAGAATCACATTTCTGTTGATTCAAGTTTCTTCTTCATCTGTGAGAAATGCTCATTCCATGAGGGGAGCAAATAAAAAATTAGAAATCTTTATTTGGCATCTTTTAGTACTAAATTACTCCTTCATCAATATTAGCATCTGATTTAACATCCCATCACATTTAGCACCTCTCCCTTCTCCTCCTCACACATTGCCATTTTCTGATACCTTGTTTCCGGTTGCAATACTTCAACTTTAGCTGTCTTAGAAAGTAATGTTTATCATTGTCACGTCTGCATAGGAAAACGTTTTCATCTGATCAAAACAAGGAATATCCAACGGTAGAGTATGACACTAACATTATAAGAAATACGAGTGCACTGTTTGTGGTTGGGAAGTATTCGCGGATATTTCACTTCCAAAACGAACTTCAGCGTTATCTACGAACTTTTAATTAATGTCTTTGCACGAGAAGTGTAAAGGCATTTAAAAATCCTTTAAGCAGCCCTGCATGTAAACGCCAGTATCCGATAATTTGTAACGCCAAACATGTTACGCCGAGTTTTTTGTTCGTATCTAAAAGTGTAGACATGATAAACCTTTAATATGTTGCATACGTGACGCAAAAGTATGTCTGCATAAAAGAAAAAATACTTTTATATAGTTAAAACAACTTGTATATTTTTACACAATCTTAAATATATATATGTGTGTGTGTGTGTGTGTGTGTGTGTGTGTGTGTGTGTGTGTGCGGATATTAATATCAATACCCAGTGGCGACAGTTAGTTTAGTACAAATCACAACCGTCAAGCCATGTGCGATGTGTTTTGCTCGTCTATTTATATATACAGGTCAGAGATGCATGGTGGGAGGTCACAGTTGTGTTTCAAATTATTCGAGCAAAAACACAATGCAAATGGCCTGACGATTGTATTTAGCATGAAACAGACTGTCGCCTCTGGGTGTTGACTTAAATGTCCACTTTTATATTTATTCCTGATCAGAAGATCGTATGATTGGCGAAATTATCTACACCTCTGACATATATATATATATATATATACATATATATATATATACATTTCCGCCCCTCCGCCTTGTTTCTCTTAATTCTCTCATATATATATATATATATATATATATATATATATATATATAAATATATATATATATATATATATATATATATATATATATAGAGAGAGAGAGAGAGAGAGAGAGAGAGAGAGATTGAGAGAGAGAGAGATATTAAGTCATGTCTCACTGAATAATTTAAATAATTTTTGTCGAACTTATTCTCAATAGTCTCCTCTCATATTCACGGACATGCTTCTTAGTATCCTTATTAAATGAAGAGAAAAACTTACTATGTTATTACATATTCATTTATTCCGAGTACTTTTGACATTAGCACAATGTCATCGTCAGGATGTTGTTTTTTTCTACGGCAAAAATTTATCTTTTAAAAATAAAATATCGGCTTTAGAAATATAAATCAACCAACATTAGTCAAGTTAATGATCACTTATACGGATTTTCAGAAAAATATAACTTAATTTTCACTTTAAATATTGTAAAAAATTAGACATTTTTTGCCTGTCAACTCTGTTCAAGATATCAAAGAGTGTGTTACGTCACTTTTCTTACTGAAAAAGTTGAAAGGCTGCTTAGTTTTAAAGGCGACCTGTGGGAAACCTAATATTATGCACAATAACAATGCATATATTTAGCATTAAAATGCAATAGTCTAATCTTACCAGAATTGTCAGGATAGAACTCGGAGTACATAATTGATGCATATAACTATTAAGTGTACTATTGGACACATTATCAGAAATAGGTAAGATAGATACGAACAGATTGCGATAGCTAGACATATACATACATACAGACAGACAGACAGACTGGGATAGATAGATAGATAGATAGATAGATAGATAGATAGATAGATAGATAGATAGATACATACATACGAACAGATAGATAGATAGATAGATAGATAGATAGATAGATAGATAGATAGATAGATAAATAGACACATACATACATACATACGAACAGATAGATAGATAGATAGAGAGATAGAGAGATACGAAAAGACTGATTTTTTTAGCAGCATATCAACCATTTGCAGTTTATTTAATGTCGATATCTAAATATTTTGTGCATAAATCTTGATTTTCTTTTTAGAAATAATGATGGTTTAGTGACGCAAGTCTTACTAATTAACCGTATCTGTGTCAGAAAAGGTGGATTCATGCCTTTCTCACGGGTATTTGCGCATAAGTGAATATAACGAATCCAACTGGAATTGGAACTCGACTCTCCTATCAACAATTCCGAGCCATTAGACATTACACCATCCGCACATCCAAATGTAGAGCACCTGGTATTTCCAAGTGGTCACCCATCTTGGCACTTTAGTGTAAGAGTCAACAATCTTTTCGTTGCGGCACCTGATCTCTGCCCCGTACTATTTTTTGTGATGCCAACAAACTCTCGTTGCCACTTTTGTAATGCCAACGAATACCTTTGTCCCTTTCGTAATGCTCGTTGTAGTAGAGACTTTGTAATCGCAGATACAACTATAGTACGCCGTTGAACAATGCTGGTATCAGACGCCTTGGAATATCACTCACGCTAATAGTACTTGCTCGATAATACTCGCTCGAAAAGTAACCATCGAATAGTGATCCAAATCGAGAATAGTGTAGACAAGGGAATAGACAATAGCGGTGCGTATAGTCATAGAGGGTAGAATAGAAATAAGGATCAAACTAGACGCGACTTCCTATATATACGTTTCCCTATGGTCACGTGATCCACTTAATTCAATAATGGAATCGCCTGTGTTTCCACACTGGTGATCTATGTTCAAACACAAATGTCGGCAGCGACACTTTATTCCTATATAACACGATATTTTTTTTATATCTTGCTCCAGTCAGATGACATCAAATAAAAGTGTTGAGGTGCGTGGCAGAGAATTCTTTTAGCTTTGTCTTATTAGTTCATTAATAGGAGTAGATAGATGGGCGTTGTGGTGTAATGGATATCGGCTCGGAATGAGAGAGTCGAGTTCGAATTCCAGTCGACTTTGGTATATTCATTTACGCGCAAATTCTCTTGAGAAAGTTAGGAATCCATTTCTTCTCCCTCCAGCTATGCCTTGAACAGCATGACAGATTGGGTCCTATAGTTTTGGTTGGCAACCAGTCTAACGCAGAACGAAATGGCTACTGTGGGGGAAAATCTTCTGCCTAGTCAGCCATGAATCGAAAGAGACATGACCGCCCAAGCCTGTGTCAAGTACAGCACGCATCTGACTAAACAGGAGTGTCGATATAAGTTAATATTAAATAATAATAGAGAAATAAAGAGAGGGTATTCACTGTACATGCACTGTGACTATTTTTTTAAAGTAAAATTAAAGAAAGAATTTCCCATAAATCAAAATCTAATCCAATAGATTTATCCGGTTATTTCCTCAATTGTCCTGTTTTATATAAATAGCGCCATATATTTTCCAAAATTACGTTCTTAAATTTACGTTACGTCAAATTTTCACGGTTTAATCTGAACTGATCTATTTATGATCGCTTCATTCAATACACATCGTAAAGACATGTTTTGCATTTGTTTATAACTGTATATTTTCTGTCAGTCGATTGAGGTCATATACTTATTCGTAGCGTAAAATAGCCTACACGATTCTACACAAGTTTTCTCACCAGAATCGGTCTTACATATCTATAAGTCTACCATTCATCCATGCTTAGAATATTGCTGCCACATATGGTCCGCTGCCCCTGCTATTTACTTTGAGCTCCTCGCTAAAATCCAAAGAAGAATCATCAATATTATTGGTCCTGATCAGTCATTTTCTATGTCTTTTCTATCAATAATTTCATGGTAATTGTTCGGATTAGCCCTTAGCTATGCTACCTAAACTTTTTTTTAAAATCTAACCGCAGTACTAGATTGGAGTCGAGATCACATCAATTTGCAGTTGAGCTGGATAGATTTAGCCGTAATTTCTATGATAACAGTTTATTTTCTCGCACTTCTCGCTTGTGAAACTATCTTTCGGCTCTATGCTTTCCAGTCAACTTTCATCTGCAAAAAATTTAAATGCAATGTCAATCGCTGTGTACCATTCTTCTAATTACTCATTATTAATGTTTCTGTTCTTAATTCTTCCACACCCTGTAACCGCTTGTGGTTTAGTGGTTTTGCTGACTTGGATGGGGTGATACCGATTTAAATATATATAGATAGATAGATAGATAGATAGATAGATAGATAGATAGATAGATAGATAGATCCGTGCTGTATTTTCAAACAAGTAACAAATTAAAGATGTATGAAACAGTCGATCTCTATTTGTAATTTATGCTTACTGTAGGTATTTATTCGCACGTCCACATCGTTACCAATGTGACACAATGCCAACGTTTAAGCCGTTGAAAAATTAATATCCCCACTCCGCACGGCGACATAGTCCGCTTGGGGTTGAGCTGATTTTAATTTCAAACGACCCCTTAAATGTATGCCTACGATACGCTTACTTTTGTTCGTAATTCTTAACAATTGTTCGTATTAGAGCATGTTTTTTTATTTTATACAACTGCTCTTTTCTTATAGATACCTCTCGAACGACAGTTATTTTTTTGTTTACGTCAAGGGACATAATACCGATCTTCCATAAAAAAATTTTAAGATAAAATATTTTGATCTTCCATAAAATAATAATCAAACTGTTTATAAAAAAAATACATTTATTTTGTATTGAGTTAATAAACTACGACCAAGATCTGAAAAAGTTCTAAAATCGCACTGGAAAAGTAGACGTCAATTTTTCACAAATAAATATACAATCTCGTCTGCAGTCGCTCTCTCACAGACGCGCCGTTGCCTCGCTCTGTCTTTTTTACAAATACTTTCACGGTAATTGCTCCGATGAGCTGCTTTCGCTGGTTCCCAGGCCTCATGAATTTAAACGTCCTACGAGGCTGGCATCCCGTTCCCAACCCTTCACCGTTGTAACTGTTAGATGTAGACGTCTCTTCTACTCCAATAGCTTCGTGCCTCGCACATCTCGCCTGTGGAACTCCCTTCCTTATTCCTGTTTCCCTGACAAATATAATCTCCAACTATTTAAGTGTAACGTCAATCGACATCTCCAGTTGCCTTGATCTATCCACTTCCCTTCTCCACATCCTTTCACCTTTCATTCCTATCTGCTCTCGCTCCAAATCTTCTGTAACCCCCTTGCCTTGATCGATCCACTATCTTTCTCCACATCCTCTCCTTTACCACTCCTATCTGCTCTTCCTCCAAACCTTCTGTAACCCCTTGCGTGCTAGTGGCTTCCAGCCTTGCTTGGGGTGAAAAGCTTAAAAAAAAAAATACAACAGAATTTTTTTCCCGTGGAAACAAAAAATATTCAGTATATTTTATTAAAATTAATTATCAGCAACTCCCTACAAATTATTTCATGAATTCTTTCAAAAATTTGTATTATTCCTTTTTCAAGATTTCAGCCATTTTCAATTTTCAGTCGATATTATGGAAAAATAAGTGAAATTAACTGCGTGTGTGTGGGTTGCAGTCAGACATGGGAAAGTGGAGTGTTTGCCAAAGCTGTGGCCGCTCCGAGATCTTTTTTTTTTTAATAATCGTTTTAGCCGAATGGGTGTGATGCGCAGGTCTGCCACCTTGTTACTTAAGGCATGCTTCCTTCCCTTCTCCACTTTTCTTTGTGAGAAGGACTTATAAGAACTGAGTCGTTCCGGGAGCTCTCTTCTCCTCACAAAAATTAATTGATCCCTGCTTGGATTTGGGTCGCGAGTTAAGCAGTGTTTCGCAACACTTACTGTACCAGACCGGCTTCTAGCTACCCTTAGAGTCGAAAGGAATTTTCAGTCGATATTAAATATTTTTTAACCATGTAACACGGTGGTTCTCAACCTTTTTTCTCCAATGCACCCATTTCACTGTAAACCAGAATGTCATCCCCGCTTTCCAAGATTGTCCGACTGAAAACTTGCATTACAAATAATATGCATATATTATTGAATCTTTATTCTTTTCCATATTAGTACATAGATTATTTTATAGGAGATTTTTTACACTCGTGATGGGCTCCAAAATTTGTAAATGGAAAGAAAAAGTTAAATATCCCCGCTACATCCACACTGAAAGCATGAAATTCCCCACGATGGATGAATTCCCCGCCCCCCTGGTTGAGATCCAGTGAA
Organism: Acanthosepion esculentum; assembly: GCA_964036315.1. Lineage (NCBI taxonomy): Eukaryota > Metazoa > Mollusca > Cephalopoda > Sepiida > Sepiidae > Acanthosepion > Acanthosepion esculentum. The sequence goes on from OZ038502.1 coordinate 56,313,500, forward strand.
ACATATTCGTGGATTTAGCTTTATAAAAATATAAAACTTACAAACATCCCAAATTCACTAGTATGAATAAGTGACGTGTTAAGTGAAGTTAAGTATAATTGATCTGAAAAAAAAGTAATTGCACAAAAGTTAAAAATAAAAAACATTCAATATAAAGTTAATTCAATAATGAATAAATGCTGAAAATTTCGATGAAATCTGATAATTTCTTGATTTTGGTGGGGCACATTTTAAAAACAGGAGTATCTTTTCTTTTCTCTTTCCCGTGTCGAAAGTGATTTGATATGGATTTACAAGTGTTTTCAATTTTACACAAAATAAAGACTTTCCAAATATTACACAATATCCAATAAGTTTGTTTTAAATTCTCTTCCCTCGAATCTTATATTTACCAAATCTCTGTCCCTCAGACTTTTATCGATGACTATGTACAGGTTTCAGCAAATATATCCCGGTATTTCTGAGTTAAGGTTACCAACATTGTTACGGTTACCAAAATTTTCGCAAAAATTAACTGACTCAGGACAAGTTTTTGTCTCTCATTTTGAAAATCGGTTATTCTTTTAAAAAATTAAGCGTAAATTTTTCATTTATTTAAAGATGTACTGTACTTAAAAAAACACGGTCGACTGGAATACTTTCTTTTTTTAATCAATTCCCCTCAAGCAAGGCGATGAAGCCACTAAGATGCAAGGGGAGTCTGGGAGTGAAAGAGAATGAGAATATTTTTTTTTAAAAGAACTTGAAGTCTAATCGTAAACAGAAAACAAAGAATAAACCTGTACACCTGTTCAAAAGATCGGTGTGGGGGAATATAATCGGATGAAATTCGAACCTATCTTCTCCTATTGTACTTACGAAATGTTATAAAATACCCCCCTCTCACGTTTCCTCTTACTCTTTCTCTCTTTCTTTCTTTCTTTCCTTCTTTCTCTTTGTCTTCTTCACTTTCACACTGAAATTCTATGACCAATTAAAAACATTATTCCTTTGATAATGATTTTTTTTTCTGAAAATACATTTCTGTCTCACACGAGAATTCTGAAATGTTATTTTGCACTGACCGTGTAAAATGTTTGCATAATAATATGGTTATTTGCTAAGCGTAGCTTAGATGCGACTCAAGGCCTATTGAAGTAATAAGTGATGTTTAGACTTGGCACAATGCTGAAAGTATGGAGCACTCACTACTCAGGTATAATTGATCTTAGCGAGACAAGCTTATTAACCATTCCACCACGTCGGAGTGCACACTTGCATGACAATATGTCACATATGTATTCCTCAAGAATAAAAAAAACTGATTTAATTCAGGTTTGTGAGTCTGAGTACACCTAGTTGGAAACCTCTCCTTAGGTGAGGCCGCGGACTCCATGGTTGAGAACTTGTTGACAAGGTCCTCGTCACCTCCATGTCCCATATTTTAATTTTAGGAATTTGGCATTCCTATTCATTGTCATTAATTATATTTTATACGAGTAGTTGAAGGCGTACAGAGGCCTTTTACACACACACACACACACACACACACACACACACACACACACACACACACACACACACACACACATATATATATATATATATATGTAAATAATAAATGCCAATGTCAGTGTATCACACTTTTTCAATTAAAGAGATACAACTCTCAATAGCTCATTCCTTCTATGTAATAAATGACAATATCAATGTGTCACACTTTTTACACTTTACTCCGAGAGGCCGTAGTCCATGATATACCATATTGGAATCAGGTCGACTCTGTGAGCAAATTAACATCATTCCAGATCGGATCCGGACCCACAATCCTGACATTTTGAATTCCTAAGATTTCATTACGGCAATTGTTTTCGGCGATTTTTTTTACGTGATTTTTTGCGACGAATTTTTTTTTGTGCGAAAACAATTTTTATAACTTGGGAATAAATTTGAGAATTATCGAATTTAATTGCGAAATCCAGCAAAAGTCACCCATTAAATAAAATGAACTTTCAAAAGGTAAGATTAAATATTAATACAATACTTAAATGCAGCGATCAATTTTGAGTTCTTCTGTAGTTTATTGTTGTCTATTGCATCTACTACTCCCTACCTATTGTGATGAAGGCTTAAGAGTGAGAGATTAAGTCATGTCTCACTGAATAATTTAAATAATTTTTGTCTACTTATTCTCAATAGGCTCCTCTCATATTCACGGACATGCTTCTTAGTATCCTTATTAAATGAAGAGAAAAACTTACTATGTTATTACATATTCATTTATTCCGAGTACTTTTGACATTAGCACAATGTCATCGTCAGGATGTTGTTTTTTCTACGGCAAAAATTTATCTTTTAAAAATAAAATATCGGCTTTAGAAATATAAATCAACCAACATTAGTCAAGTTAATGATCACTTATACGGATTTTCAGAAAAATATAACTTAATTTTCACTTTAAATATTGTGAAAATTAGACATTTTTTGCCTGTCAACTCTGTTCAAGATATCAAAGAGTGTGTTACGTCACTTTTCTTACTGAAAAAGTTGAAAGGCTACTTAGTTTTAAAGGCGACCTGTGGGAAACCTAATATTATGCACAATAACAATGCATATATTTAGCGTTAAAATGCAATAGTCTAATCTTACCAGAATTGTCAGGATAGAACTCGGAGTACATAATTGATGCATATAACTATTAAGTGTACTATTGGACACATTATCAGAAATAGGTAAGATAGATACGAACAGATTGCGATAGCTAGACACATACAGACAGACAGACAGACTGGGATAGATAGATAGATAGATAGATAGATACATACATACATACATACATACGAACAGATAGATAGATAGATAGATAGATACATACATACATACATACATACGAACAGATAGAGAGATAGATAGATACGAAAAGACTGATTTTTTTAGCAGCATATCAACCATTTGCAGTTTATTTAATGTCGATATCTAAATATTTTGTGCATAAATTTTGATTTTCTTTTTAGAAATAATGATGGTTTAGTGACGCAAGTCTTACTAATTAACCGTATCTGTGGCAGAAAAGGTGGATTCATGCCTTTCTCACGGGTATTTGCGCATAAGTGAATATGACGAATCCAACTGGAATTGGAACTCGACTCTCCTATCAACAATTCCGAGCCATTAGACATTACACCATCCGCACATCCAAATGTAGAGCACCTGGTATTTCCAAGTGGTCACCCATCTTGGCACTTTAGTGTAAGAGTCAACAATCTTTTCGTTGCGGCACCTGATCTCTGCCCCGTACTATTTTTTGTGATGCCAACAAACTCTCGTTGCCACTTTTGTAATGCCAACGAATACCTGTTGTCCCTTTCGTAATGCTTGTTGTAGTACAGACTTTGTAATCGCAGATACAACTGTAGTACGCCGTTGAACAATGCTGGTATCAGACGCCTTGGAATATCACTCACGCTAATAGTACTTGCTCGATAATACTCGCTCGAAAAGTAACCATCGAATAGTGATCCAAATCGAGAATAGTGTAGACAAGGGAATAGACAATAGCGGTGCGTATAGTCATAGAGGGTAGAATAGAAATAAGGATCAAACTAGACGTCACGCGACTTCCTATATATACGTTTCCCTATGGTCACGTGATCCACTTCATTCAATAATGGAATCGCCTTGTGTTTCCACACAGGCGATCTATGTAATAAACAGTATTTATAACATTTACCGGCCTGCTAATTGAACAATTCTCTGTGGCTCGATAAGTTAAGTGCACGTCAGGCTAAATGATGTTTCCGTGTAGGATACAGGTTCGAATACTGTCGGAGAATTAATATTTTCTATGAAAATTTCTCGGACATACAGGCCCGTAAATGTTATAAATACTGTTTATTACATAGATCGTATAAACATAAAAATGTCTTAAAATAATTGTAGGACTTTGTCCATTTCATAATATATATATATGTGCTTGCGTGTCTATATTATTAGTTTATAAATTATATACAATAAATACTATTAGTTTTATTAAAAATATTGATGTTATTTTGTTGTTTTTATCTCGCAAATTTCTTTCTCCGACCTATTATATATATATATATATATATATATATATATATATATATATATATATATATATATATATATATATATATATATATATATAAACTTATTATTTTTCAAATTGATCACTGCGTTTTATGTAGCAGGGATGACATGATAACGACTATCATATTTTTTTATTTATGTTTTGTTAACGCTCACGAAAAGTAGCGAAACGTCAACAAGAAAATAGAAATTCTCAAAATCATGATTCATATCCAGCCATTTCTATATTTGTATTTTGTTTTGAACATAACTATATGACGATATATATATATATATATATATATATATATATATATATATATATATATATATATATATATATATATATATATATATATATATATATATATATATATATATGTAAGAATGTATGCCAAAGTGGACAAATTTTCTTGTGACGCGTTTCGTCCTTTAGAAATTAAACGAACTAAATGTGTTAAGTTGGTGCAACTACACATGCGCACGAACCAGGGATGCCGGGAATTTTTTATTTTAAACTTTATCGTACATTTTCACCAATATTGTTCCTGATATATAAATGCTCTGTTTATAATAAACAGTATTATGTAACATTTACCGGCCTGTATTACTTAATACTGTTTATTATAAACAGAGCATTTACTTAAACACTTGTATCTATAAAAAGAATGTTAAACATAAATTGTCTTTAAATAATTGTTGAACTTTGTCCATTTCATAATATATAATATATATATATATATATATATATATATATATATATATATATATATATATATATATATATATATATATATATATATATATAAAGGGTTTTTGGCACCTAAAAGAATCCAATAAAACACCTACAGTAAAATGGAAGTTAATAAGAAAAGCTAGAATATGTAGTTCATTAAATGACCCATGTCCTTTATGCATACATGAGAAACTATATATTACTAAGTTTATAAAAAATAAAAATTTACTAAATCAGAGAAATCCCGTTCCCAACCCTTCACCGTTGAAACTGTTAGATGTAGACGTCTCTTCTACTCCAATAGCTTCATGTCTCGCACATCTCGCCTGTGGAACTCCCTTCCTTATTCCTGTTTCCCTGACAAATATAATCTCCAACTATTTAAGTGTAACGTCAATCGACATCTCCAGTTGCCTTGATCTATCCACTTCCCTTCTCCACATCCTTTCACCTTTCATTCCTATCTGCTCTCGCTCCAAATCTTCTGTAACCCCCTTGCCTTGATCGATCCACTATCTTTCTCCACATCCTCTCCTTTACCACTCCTATCTGCTCTTCCTCCAAACCTTCTGTAACCCCTTGCGTGCTAGTGGCTTCCAGCCTTGCTTGGGGTGATAAGCTTAAAAAAAAAAAAAAAGAAATGAAATAGCTATTTTGCGCCGTCATTGTCAAAAATTTTCTTTAAATAATATTTAAAAATTAAATTTAAAAAAATAAGACCTGGTAATATACATACTTACATCTGATGTGAATAAATAATTTTAAATAATGTAAGTAATTCTATTACATTTACTTGTTTTATAAAAAAATATAGCCGATTAAATTTAAAAGTAAAAATATTTTAAAATTGGTTTTAAAATTATAATTAAATAAAACGGATTCTAACCTTAACACCTCTCTCAAAGCAATTCAAACACTTAAAAGAATCCAATAAAACACCTAAAGTTAAATGAAATTAATATAAGTTAGAATATGTAGGACATTAAATGACCCATGTCCTTTGTACATAAATGAGAAAAATATATATTACTAAGTTTATAAAAAATAAAAGTTTACTGAATCAGTGAAATAATTTAGCTATCTTTGCCGTCATTGTCATAAATTTTACTTTTAAAAAAATGTAACCTGGTAATACACATACTTATACTCGATATGAAAAAATAATTTTACATACTGAAAGTAATTCTCATCCATTTACTTGGTTTTAAAAAGAAATATAGTCTATTAAAAATTAAAAATTTAAATTTTTTAGAATTGTAGTTAAATAAAACATGTTCTAGCCTAAACAGCCCCCCAAAATCTTTAAGTATACAAATTGAAAAAATGCCGTAAGAATTTTTGCCGTTAAAAATAAATTTTTTTATAAAAAACCCAGACGATATGCATTTAGCGGATGTCAGAATTTGTTGAAAAATACATCCCTACCCATCCCTAAACACAACCCCGCTTTCGAATGTAACTATTAACTGATACAACGAAAATGGAAATTGAACACGCTACCACCCCTTGTCTAGATGAGTGAATTTCTCTGTATCCTTGGAAACACTCAATTATGAATCTTTGCCGTGCCTTTAAAACTGTAAATTTAAAGAAATAAGTTACTCCAAAATTCGCTTGACGAGGAAATGGAACTAATGTCTTTAATTTAATAACAAAATTAAATTCGAAGCTTTTAGCTTCCATTTTTGAAACATGGTTATTACTGTGTAGCGAAAAAAACATATTTTAAATCAGTTAATTTATATATATATATATATATATATATATATATATATATATAGGGTGAGTTACTATTTTATGTATGATTGACTCTTCCGTCTTGTAAAAATTATAGTTAAACAGGAGAGTCCATATATACGAGGTATATCAAAATTACGTATTTTGTAATTCATCCTTTGTTTAAATTATTCGACAGTATTTACACACATACACTCACTCACTCTCTCTTTCTCTCTCTCTCTCTCTCTCTCTCACACACACACACACACACGCGCACACACACACACACCCTCACTCACTCACTAAATATATATACAGGGTGTATCAATAATAGCTTTTGCAAACAAATATTTAAATAAAATTACACACACACACACACACATATATATATATATATATATATATATATATATATATATATATATATATATATATATATATATATATATAAAATAACAATTCACCTCCTAGAACAAAATTAAATAGAGCAAATATTATTTACGAATTCAAATGCCCATTAAGGAATTGTATTCCTCAAGAATCAACTTTCGTAAATAATTATATAGGCCACACTACAAATTGTTTAACACGCAGACTAACTCTACACCTTTCTGACAATAGCTCAATTAGATCTCATTTAAATATTCATGGAGACCTACCGGACACTATTCGGAACATCCTTGTCGACAACACTAATATAATAGCATCATCCACATGCAAAAAAAGGCTAAAAATAATGGAAGCCTTATTAATAAAAACAAACAAACCAACACTTAATAATATTAACTTTGAACATGGACATAATATCTTGACCGTGTTTTGAAACAAAAAAATGAAACATTTTATAAAACATACATATAACAAACTATTTCTAATTCTAACAGTTGAAATATAATCCTTGAAAATGGCTAAATGTATAGCCGAAAGCGCTCGGATAAAAAGAACATTCGGACAGTTTTTATATAATTTATCATCATTAGATCGCACGAGAAATTATATAAAAAAACTAAATAAAATCACCTTGTCAGTCCTTTTTAATGAAATGTGCATGAAAGAAGGATTGCTGCCTAAATACATACATATATATATATATATATATATATATATATATATATATATATATATATATATATATATATATTATGTTATTTGTTACTTTATTGTTTTACATTCTTGTTTAAATTCCTACCTTAACTGATAATTAATAGCTCATCAACAATTTAAAATGTCATAAAATACAATCAGGTTCAAACTTGTAATTTCTACTTCCTGTCTGCTTACTTTTCTTTGTAATTCTGAGTCATAACTCAGCGAGAATCAATGAGTTCATTTTTACGCAACAACTAATCTTTTCTCTTCATTTTTGTTGACATCTTATAAAACGAACACTTTTCTTTTCTAAAAGAAAAAGAAGAGAAATATATACCAGGAACACTCTCGTTTAACTGAATGGAAGACGACGAGATCACGTGCTGTTCAGTCTGAGGTAAGGCAGAAGTTACAACGAACAGAAAATGAGGAAATAAACGCCATTTTAAAATAGATATCTTTATCAACAAACTCACGATTTGCGTGAACTGTTTTCTAAAGATTACGGCTCGAATAAATGAGGATGAAAGTGTTAAACGAACCAGTCGCTATCATTATGCCTTTCTTGTATGTCATACTTTTGCTTTTCTTCAGTGGGCCCTCGAAATTAGGTATATACAATGCAATTCATTCTGCAAAAATTCGGATATCCAACCTACTGACAATCATGCCATGTCATATTCCTCAGGCTATCATTCTACTTGTGAATATTGAATTAGATTAAAAACGATAAGATTTTTTTTCTTGTAATTGATGGAATTATACGCTTATATTTCTCTTTTTCATTTTTCAAAAAGATATTGATACGTTATACTCATTTAAAACAGCAAAATAAATTACATTTATTTGTATTTTTATTACATTTAATAAGACTTTTTATTTGCCATATTGATTTTATAGAATCAAAATAGAAGGCAAAAACATTTTATTACATCCGGTGGATTATTTCTGACAAAGTAGATTTGTTCTTCTCGCGGCCTGTATTCAGCCTATGCCGACCGTTGGTAGCTCCTGAATATGACAAAGAATTGAACTATCTTAAAAGTTTTTTTTTATCTATCTATCTATCTATCTATCTATCTATCTGATTAATTCCATGGGATTTACTGTTTGAAAGCAAGATCGGAATCGGTTATTGTCTAACCGGCAACACTGAAGTGTCAGTCGCTAAAGATATTCAGCAGACTTTCTTTCTTTCTTTCTTTCTTTCTTTCTTTCTCTATCTGTAGATATTCCACGGGTGTTGACACCTAAGACATTAATATAATTTTGCGTATACATTTCTGAAATTACTGATTTGTGCGTTATTTTTGCATCAAATATAAATTAACACCCCAAATTAATAAGAAGAATAACTAAAAATTACATAAGTTTAGTTAGAAGGAAAGAAAGAAAAGGAAAAGTGTGAAATTAAACAATAGTGTACACATTTCTGTGGTTTAAGTTGAGCAACGGATTATCTTGGCCGATCCTGTAATTAAAGGCATAGAATTGCATTCAAAATATTTTTGACGCCATAAAATTATTCATATTTTTAGATTTCGGCATTAAAGAAACTATAGAGGTTAAACAAAACAAACAATATACCTGTTAGGAAATTGTCCAACATTCACTGCCATATAGGACTGATATCGCATAACAATCCAACACTATTTTCTTTGTTACTAACGATATTTTCCTGTTTTTGAATTCTTTATTTGGGGAGGAATCTATTGCTATTTAACTCTATTAAAGCTTGTATTTTTTCTTCGGTTTTCAGAAAGAAAGAAATCCTGAACATCGAGGAAAAATAAGAGTGCTGAAAAAAAAGCGAGATTAAAGAAAGAAAGGAAGAAAGAAAGAAAGAAAGAAAGAAAGAAAGAAAGAAAGAAAGAAAGAAAGAAAGAAAGAAGTGAAGCGGAAGTCGCTAAAGACACGATTCCAAAATAGATACATAAAAGAGACTGAAAATAGATAATGTCGGCCGATGTGATTTCAAACCAACCAATTAGATTTAGACAAAGAAAATCAATCAAAAGTTCGTTCTTTCCCTGCTGGAATACAGAAGCTGATTATGATGATGTGGTGTCCAACGGTGTTTTCAACAAGGGTTTTCAAGATGACAATGTGCAATTGCTTCCACCCAAAGCTGCTTCCACTGTCGACAAAGAGAACCAAAGATGGCTGAAACCGAACGACACAAAATTCCCGCTCAAATTATATTGTGAAGAAGGCAAAGAATTCATCGATACGCTACACGCTAAAAGCGACAATGTAAGTAGCTTTTCATTTCTCGCTGTCTTTCTTTATCGTAGCGTCATTTTGGGATCATTATTAACATAAAATTATGACATAGCAAATAGCTTTTCTCTCAATATCTCATCTTATTAGGAACATTATTCACGTGAAATTATGACATCGCAACAATCTTTTATCATTATAACTCGTCTTTTTAGGAACTTTATTAATGTGACATTATGACATAGGAACTAGCTTTTCTTTATATATATCTCGTCTTTTCAGGATCATTATTAACGGGAAATTATGACATAGCCAATAGAATCTTTCTATATAGAGTCAACGACTAAATTATTCGTACACCCATCAATTTTGAATATTTTTATTCGTTTCTCAGGAAATAATGCCGGTATGATGCCAGGTTTTTTATATGTTAATAAGCACAAAAGCTATGCCTTTGTTTCCAGAACACCTTAATTTTTATCTTGACCGACTTTCCCCTGTTGGGTTTTGGCCAGCAGATAATTCCATAACCTGGATTTAAAACACAGTGGTGTCTCCATTTCATAGTCAGTTGTCAACTTCGGCCATATGGTCTTTTGTAGGAAAAATCAGATTGTTTTCCTCCTTCCCCCTACCTTTATCCAAGAAAGAAAAATAAACTCTGAATTTACTAAAATCTTGTCTCGTCTCTCGGTATGTTTATTGATCTATCTTTCAACCCTTAAAGTATCACATCTTTCTTGGTATAGCAACGAGCTATCCTTTCAACCATTAAAATGTCACAGAATAACTTCACAGAATAATTCTATATTGATGAAATCAACTTATACCCATGGAAGCTCAGCTGAGAAAATGTAAACATCGAGTTTTGATTGCGTTCACGGCAACCATTATCTTTCGCTAAACTTTAATCATCATTGTAGTTTCAGTGTTAATTACGACAGTAATAGCATTTAACATTCATTTCTCATTAAAAATCCATTATCATTTTGGTGTTATTTTGACATTTTTCTGAAATTATCTTGACGTTGTTCTCTGCTCTCTTACCATCTTCTCGGTTATATGGAATTTTCTTGCAGCAACACAGTTGTTCGATTCCTTGGTTACTTCAAAAGCTTTCAACCTCGCTTCATACTTTCTTCATTTTGCTGCTGGTTCCATGATTGATATAGGTATAAGTTAATAGGAAATTTCAACGGAGTTAGAAGTTAGAAACAGACTGAATAAAAAATGTTGAAAGTGGGATGTATTATTATCGTACATTATGGCGATATTTTGTGATTAGCGATAAAATTATATGTAAATGACCATTAGTACGCCAGGCTGTTTGTAACTGTTTAGATATAGGATATTGACTCTCAGTCGTAATATTTGGGCTAGATCATAATTTTGATTCTCAGTCGTAATGTTTGGGCGAGATCATAATTTTGTCTCTCAGTCAAAATATTTTGTAGTGATCATGATATTGACTCTCAGTCGTAATATTTGGAAGGGATCATAATATTGTTTCTGTGTTGTAGCGTTTGGGAGACGTCATAATATTGACTCTGTCATAATATTTGGGCGAGATCATAATTTTGACTCTCAGTCGAAATATTTTGTAGAGATCATGATATTGACTCTCAGTCGTAATATTTGGATGAGATTATAATTTTGACTCTTAGTCGTAATACTTGAGAGATATCATAATATTGATTCTCAGTAGTAGTATTTTATTGTGTGAATTGCACGAAGTTTATTTTTATGAAGATACGACGTATTAAAATGTCATCGATTTGACCTAATAAATATTCAAAAAAATGATAATGTGAATTTAATTACTTAATACGACATTTCGTAACATTTTTCTCTCTTTCTCTTCAGATTCAGCCAGTCACCTGTCAAAGGCATTCGTGCACTGGTTCTGTGATGAAACCAATATTGCGGAAGAATACGAAACAATTCCGAGATAAATCTGTTGTCATCAAAGAGATGAAAGAATTCTTGGATTTATATTACACCAGTCTAAACAAGTAAGTTTGATATGTTGAAACTAGAGTGCCTTAAAGCACATAATTTTCACCTTACACCGATTTTGAAAATAGAGATTTTATCTTTAATTGCGAAGCAATAACTTTAATTCGGATTGCCAACGTTGCTGAATGCCATAGCGACATCAGATCTTTTCTGTTAATTCATCCCAAAATATTAATTCACGCCAAAAAAAAAAATTTATATTTACTAAAAATCACACAAATTTCAGAAAAGTACTTTGAAATTTTATCAAAAATTCATTCATTGTTATTTTTTGTAAGTCTATAGTGGCTATATTCTTTTATATAAAGAAATAAAGAAATATTATTATTTTATGGTCGGAAAGTTGTGACCGTTGGAGCCAGTTTCCTTTCCTTAGCAACTTCTCTTCATGGCATTCACTGAGTCGGCAGCGTCATCTATCTTGTCGATCTGTTAAGCTCAAACTCATATCATGCCCTTTCGAGCATTTCATCAACGCAGAAAGAATACTTGTTCTCTGTAAGAAGCGAAAACACCACTCTCCTTGTCGTTGAATTCTTGTATTACCTCCAGCAATTTCAAGGCAAGTTAAACAAATTTTGATTTAAATTTATAATTTCAAAAGAGTGCCAAAAATTTAATAAAAAAAAAAGATTTGATTTAATATTTTTAATTTCCTGTGGTGAATTAATATTTGCGATGAGCAACTTTACATTATTTGGGATGAAATAACAGAAAAGACCTCTATTACGATTATGTCTATGAAGCAAAATTTCTTCAGAGAATTACATTTTGTAAAATTCATATCCCAAATTCATGCAAGTGATAGGGGCCTGCATGTATAACATCCCATCAATTGATAATAAAAAATAGAAGTCTGCATGAGCGACATACACCTATAATGTAGGGAGGAGACATTTCATCACCGCCAACCGGTGTTGGCTGTCATAGTGTGCACATCTCTTAGATCAGCTTTGAGTCGTAGAGATTTTAAAAGTTTGGCTCTTTGTCTTAGTGGTTTATTAGTTACAACAGCCTATTTGGCTGACTGGTGTTTAATTTTCAAACTTTTCATCACACCGAAAATTGAAATTCTTAGGCAAGGGACGAAAAGAAAAATTTGTGCACGGAGGCCATTTATTTGTATTTGATAGGTTTAGAAAAAGTGGAGTAATGTATAGCGGCGCGGCTTGAGGAATCAGAGAGCCGAGTTCAAATTCCAGTCGAATTCATTACATTCACTTACGTGCTAATATCCTCTTCTTCTCCACTAAATAGCAGGACAGACCGAGTTTCATAGCCTTAGATGTCAACTGGTCTACCGAAGACAGAAATGGCATACTACTGCGAGAAAAAACCTGCCTCGTATCCCGTTTTGCACATAACTGACTGAGTAAGAGACAGCAACAGTATATGAAATCTATGAAGGCAGATGAAAGAATTTTGCAAATTGTTTCTTCTTTTTCACAACGATCTCCGACTGAATATTGGAGGGGAATTGCATACAATTTTCAATAAATTTTTAAATTAAAAATAAAATCATGTATTAAAAAATGATGCCTAATAACTTACTTTTATTCGGTTTTAAAAGTTATATTTTTAAAATGATCCTAAATAAATTTCTTCGGTTTTAAATAGTTATGTTACAAAGATGTTCCTTAATAAATGACTTATTTGTTTCTAAAAAGCCGACGAAAACATTTCGTAGTTTGTATGTCGTTGAGTTGGCAGTATTGTGTCGACGGTGATAAGTCGGCGACGTTGAGTTAGCGGTGATGAGTTGGCAGTGATGAGACGGCGGCATTGAGTCAGCGGCATTGAGTCGGCGGCATTGAGACGGCGGCATTGAGTCGGCGGCGTTGAGTTGACGGTGATGAGTCGTCCTGCACACCATGTAGCATTGTACCTTAACATTTTCTCTAGTTTCCATTATTTGATTAAAAAAATTTGAATCCCATGAAAAATCATAGATGAACGTAGTAGATTCTGTTTAGATGAAGACATTAAAGTATGATATAAATCGAGCAACGCTAGGATCCTCATATTAAAACCATATTCATCGCCACGGTATAAAACTGATTTTCAGTATGTCGGAGAAGACAAGAAGGGCAATGCTCCTTTCTGTAAATTCATATGGGACCCAATTTTTTCTAACTTTTGAATTTTTCCAAAAGCTTCTAAATGACGTACTATAGACGACTGCACTAACAGAAGTAAAGAGTTGAATGAAAGTACTTCTAATATTTTTCTAATAGTTTGCAACAGATTGTCCCCGGTACTTTTTCAGCATATTTTAAACTCATGTATATTTGTTAAGCTTAAATATATAATCGGAAGCTGTTGATGGCTATGCTAGCACAAAGTCTCAAGTCATCGTGACCGAGGGTTTGAGCGTACTAGCCTTGTTCAGACTGTTGATCACGCCAGAACAATGCGTTCTCTCCCAGATAAACTAAGGTCCGTTCAGCATAGTTGCAGTACAACCCACAGGTGGGCCCTGTGGCTATTGAACAAACTCAAATGTGCCTGAGCAAGCGTCAGCAACAGGAATTGTCTAACATCCTAAGTAGACAGATATACTCAGATATGAGCCGCCAGCCATTATATTAATGGGTTGGAAACTAAGTTCCTGTCGTTTTTTAATTTAATTTTTTTTAAAGGTTTAATAAAAAAAATAACAACTAATTAATCAATAATGTATTCTCCCTTGTTGTTTACAAATTCTTTCCAACGTTCAACAAGATTTTCAATACCTCGTTGATAGAAATCATTCTGTTTCGACTCCAAAAATTCATCCAACCAATCTCTCAATTTTACATCAGTATTGAACGAAACTCCGCGCACAGCATTTCAAAAGAGATCGAATGTGGTGGAAATCCGTTGGTGCCAAATCAGTAGAGTACGGTGGCTGTGGCAACACTTCCCAGCCATGCGTTTGAATAGCTTCCTTCGATATGAGGGCGGGAGTTGTCGTGCAGCAGAAGAACTCCATGTTGCCGTTTAGGTCTTTTCTCTTGAATAGCTGTGTTGAGTCGTTCCATCTGTTGAACATAGAGTTCTGCGTTGACCGTTTGGTTCCGTTCAAGCCATTCGTAATGGATAATCCCTTCCCAGTTCCTCCATACGCACAACATCGTTTAACGCGGATGAAGATCTTGTTCCACGCGCGGTGTCGCTTGTTTACCGGTGCTAAGCGATTCCTTGCGCTCTTTAATATTGACGTACAGGCACCATTTTTCGTCGCCAGTAACGATTCGGTAAAGAAATCGTTGCTTGTGTCTATGAGTTGAGCGGTGGCGAGCAAGCAAACCAGCGGAGATTGTGGCTCGTTGATTTTTGTTGTTGTCACTTAAAGCATGCGGAAACAAAGCTCCACACTTCTGAAACTTTCCCATCGAGTGAAGATGTTTCTCTATAACAGTGTGGGAATATTCCAGTTTCTCTTCCAGTTCCCTTGTTGTCTGACGCGAATTTTCATGCAAAAGTTTCTTTAATCGCTCTTCATCGAACTCAGCTGGACGGCCAGAACGAGGTGCGTCTTTGAGGCAAAATTTCTATTTTTGAACTTGGCATACAAATCACGAGCAGTTCTTTCAGCTATGACATCCTCTCCCATACACAGCACAAATGTCGCGAGCAGCTTTTGTGGCCCTAGAACCTTGATTAAAATCAAAAAGGAGGTGTCGAAAATGCTAATTTTTCTTTACTTGACATTCCATTTTAATATGAGAATAAACAGAAATTAACTTAAATTAGCTCGAAAAAAAAAGCAAAATAGAATAGAAAAATAGATTCCAACATTTAAAACACGGCGGGAACTTAGTTGCCAACCCAATATATTTATTATATTATATACAGTGCTAAACAAAAGATAATGAACCTCACTTTAAATATTTTAAAAGATAGTGAACCTCACTTTAAATATTTTTTTAAAATTACCTCTTTTTTTTCCAAATAATCAACAAATCTATCTAGTGCTAGACAGAAGAAGGCAGGAAAAATAAAGAAATATATTTTGTTTTATTTTTCCCCCTTCTATGTCTTATTTTATTGAAATGCAAGGTCACCATTCTCAACTGTTGGGGAGGGGACGATGACGACGGCATGTTAGATTTGATCAACACCACGACCACAGCTTGGTGGTCTTTGAAAATGGAGACGCGTCTTGTTAAAGTCAACCACAACATTTCACTAAATGACTATTTGATTCGCGTATAGCAAGATTGAAGTGGAGGTCCCATTTGTAAGTAAAAAGAAGCGCTTTTTCCACAATGCTGGATAATCGCGTATTGTTTTAGTAAGGAGCAATGGGACTTATACTAAGTTAAAACTTAATTTAAAAAAATGTAAAAAAAGAAATTAAACCGACTACCCCACTCCAAGTTCCGAATGAGGCGGCTCGTTAGCAAGCCAGTAGGACGAAAAACAAGACCTACCAAAGAGTCAACGGCCAGCTAACTAGCGGTGGTGTCTCCATAAACCACCGTGGAGAAGGCAACGGGAAACCACTCCACTATCAATCCCAAGACAAATCATGGTTAACAACTCAGACTGTGCGAAACCTAATAGCCTGAAGTGGGTTAAGTCTATAGGAATGAGCTCCTCGCCCGGTAAGGACCGACATGCGCAACAGCGACTGCTAGCATAAACGGCGTAAAAGAGATAAAAGTCCTCGGAACCTATCCCTCGCCCGGAAAGAAACAACATGAGCGACAGGTGTCACCGGACAGTTAACCGGCGACTCTTCGCATCAAACACAAAATAACTCTTGGGACATGGAACGTCCGAACATTGAACAACTGCGGCCAGTTTGATAATGTTAAACAAGAGATGAACAGATTTAACGTCAACATTCTAGGTGTATGTGAAACCAGATGGCCAAACAACGGTGATTTTGTCAGTGACAAATAATACAGGATAATTTATGCAGGCGGCGACAAAAACGACAAAGGAGTAGGACTAATACTAGATACTGCATTTAAGAAATGCGTTCTTAACTTTAAAGATTGTAATTCTTTATGTAATTTCTTTCTATTTTAACTAGAGTTAACATTTTAAATATAGGTCAATGTTAAATTTTAACTGTTTTTAACTTCTGTCTACACTTCTATGTATATCTAGTCACCCTGTTTCCTCCCCGTTTCTTGTATCCCCCTCATTACTTTGGCTTTTTCTTCCCCTTTTTCTCTCTATCTCCCTTTTAAATGCCTTTTCAATTATTTGCTGTTTCTTCCTATATCTTTTAATTTAAAAAAAAAACGTTAAGATTAATTTTTTTTATCAAACGTTTTGGTGTTAAGCTCCAGGGAATTTTCTCGAGGAGAGATCAGTTTTAATATTTTATATTATTAGGATTTATTTGGATTACTTACTCACGGATTATTACTTGCATATATATATATATATATATATATATATATATATATATATATATATATATAATCATTATTATTATTATTATTATTATTATTATTATTATTATTATTATTATTACATTTTAACAATTAATTTTCAGGCGTGGAAGCCATGAACACAAGAACAATGTGGATAAATACACCAAGAGTATTCAGGCCTCAGGATTATATGATATTACCACAGATATGCTGAGCTTTGGGGCCAAAACAGCATGGAGAAACGCTTCCAGGTGCGTCGGCAGGATTCAGTGGTCCAATCTGAAAGTAAGGAACATTTAGGAAACATTTTCTTGTCCGACAAATTCATCGTTCTTTATTAATCTCAGAGTTTCTATCTATCTATCTATCTATCTATCTATCTATCTCATTCTGCTCATTATCTATCTCATACTGTTCATATCTCTATCTCAGTCTATTCTTACCTATCTATCTATCTATCTATCTGTTTGAATCTATAATTATCTACCCTAATCTATTAGGATCTATCAATCTATCTATCTGAATTTAACTCTATATCCTAATCTGTTAGGATCTATCTATCTATCTATCTATCTATCTATCTATCTATCTATCTATCTATGTCTTTCCGTATCTATCTAATACTGTTCACTCAATCTGACATAATGTATATTTTCCAACAGTTTTAATTTAAGCAGGTTACATTAAAGACTCAAAAATATTTTAATATTTGGTCAAATTTGAGGAAGTAGTGAATCAGTAAATTAATTTTTAGCCATCATCTCATATATACATATATATACATATATATATATATATATATATATATATATATATATATATATATATATATATATATATATATATATATATATTATGAAATTGATTAAATCCAACATATATATATATATTTTCTTATTATGCTGTTCCTAGATTTAACCTTTCGGCTCACATGAGCCATCATCAGAGTGGTTATATGGACATTACAACAGAGATGTTCACCATGAAAGATGACATCCTGTTATGTATACATAGAAGTTTGGTATGCAACGATAGCGGAATAGCAGATGCAAGTCTTAAATTAACTTAATTAACCTATAGGATTACAAATGATATTTGTACAAATTTGAGTAAGTAGTGAATCAGTAAATTAATTTTTAGCCATCATTTCATATATATATATGTGTATGTGTATACATATATATATATATATATATATATATATATATATATATATATATATATATATATATATATATATATATAATCAGGAAATCAGCCGATTTCGTTACCTTGGTTTCAACCAACCTTTCGGTATCTTCGGGCGATTTCGATCAACGCAAACGCTTTATTTAAAAAAAAATAGAAACTGTTTCCTAGTCTAATTCCACTCTAACATTTAGCTTCTTTACGCATATATATATATATATATATATATATAATAAAATAAAATAAAATAATCCCATTGACATTTATGAATATGAACTCTATCATAGATACATTTACCGCCAATGTTCGGCGGATTTCTTAGGCCAAGTAACATTCCGTTGGTGAGAATAGTCAATTGCTGCGGTGTACGCCATAGTCAGTTGCTGTTGCTGACATTCAGGCCGGTAAATGTAGTTAATACTGTTTATTGTTTATTGTAAGCAGAGCATTTACTTAAATATTTGGATCTATAAGAATAATGTATAAACAGAAAAATATATTAAATTAATTGTCGGCCTTAGTCCATTTCATATTATATATATATATATATATATATATATATATATATATATATATATATATATATATATATATATATATATATGTATGTATGTATGTATAAAGCCGGAAGAGAGTTCTACAAGCGGGAAGTGCAATAGAAGAAACTGTTATCATAGAACTTACGGTTACATCTAGCCAGTTCAACTGTAAAATAATGAAATCTATCTGCCAGTCTAGTAGTACGCTTAAATTCATAAAGTCTAAATGCCAAAGAGGAACGCTCATCAGAACAATTGCAATGAAAATATTTATAGAAAAGGCACAGGGAAGCTACATTACGACGGAGGAAATGACTGAAAGCGAGATGCCAGGTCAGGACCAACAACATTGCATATTCTTCTTTGTAATTTATCAAGGATTTCTAAATATATAGCAGGAAAAGCAGACCATATGTGGCATCAACATTCAGCGCATGGTAGACTTATAAAAGTGTAAGATAGATTCTTGAGAGAAAAATTGTCTAGCATAACACAGTAAACCAAACTTCCGAGCAGCAGAACTAGCAACCGATTCAATATAATATTTCCACTTAAAGTCAGTGGAAAATGTTTGCCCGAGAAGGTGCAATGAGTCACTCTTCTGGAGGTTAGCATCGGCCATGCTGATGGAAGGCAGAAAAGATTTTCTCAGTTGATTAATAGAGATCAGTTTTATTTTGGAGGCGTTAAAATTAATAAGTTATTCCTTGCCCCAGTTAACAACCGAATGTAGGTTATTTTTTAGATCAACTTTCAATTTGACCTTATCAAACCGATTAGACATACCATTAAGAGAAGTGTAAATAGTTGTGTCTCCAGCAAGGATATGGATTTGAGAATTGATAACACCAGGAAGGTCGTTTATGAAAATTAAGAACAACGTAGATTCAAGGATAGATCTCTTGGGTACATCTGCATTCGTGAGTGACAGTTCAAAATAGCTTTCATTTCGAAATTTGATTTTAAAAAAAGCTTAAATCAAATCAAACATTCGTCCAGAAATGCCATAACATTTCTTATAAAGAAAATCATTATGCCAAACACTGTTAAATGCGTTCCAGATGTCCAGATCAATAGCTAGATCTTCACGATTCTTATCTAAAACTTGATAGACTCTTTCACCAGTAACTGTTAATACATCAGCAGTTGACCTAAAACGGCGAAAAAGTCATGTTGTTTATATTAAAGATCCTGCGATATAAGATACATAACCAATTCAGAGTTAATTAGAGCATCTAGTCCATTGCAAAAATAGGTTAAAATAGTTAAAAGGATCAAACGGTTCTTCGGATTTCTCAAATGGATCCTGAAGGAGAGGATTTCCAACAAGCAGGAAAGCAAGAAGCGGTAAGGCATTTATTGTAGAGTTTAGAGGGAATAGGGGCCTGTTCAGGAGCACATTTCTTAAGGGCTATTTCAGGGATACCATCAGGTCCACATGCTTTGTGAGGATCCAGTTTAGAGATGACAGCAGAAACTGTAGGCGGAGTTATATGCATATCCCACAATAGAAACAGTTCTAAGTGGAAAGTCAAGCAACGATATTTCCAGATGAGAAGAGAATTTACGAGCAAAACAATCTGCTTTATCAGAATTTTAATATGAAGATATATAGGATAGATATCGGTTAACCTTCGACTTGAAGAATCTAAGTAGGATCTATAAAAGTTTCAGGATACATCTGTAGGGCTCACTCTTAAAGGCCTTCTTATTATCGTTTGTTATTCCGCTGAAGTTCCTCTGTTTTGTTCTGTCATATTTAATGAGTAGTTCAAATTTTAAACCAAATGATATTCGTTTACACCCTTTCTCTTCTAAAGGGAAGATCTTTTTGCGTTTTTTTTAATATGAATGCTCATTTTGTTAGTACAGAGGTTAGACAAAATAATTGGAACAGGTGCAAATTCCACTCCTATATTTCAAAGACCTATTATATTAAGAACTTTATCTAAAACTTCGTAATTGCAGGTTATATCTATTGTAAATACGTTTATTTATCTAATTTGCTGTCTTTGGCTTATTTATTTTTAGAATTTAGTAAAATTTAAGCTAAATGCGTGACCTCTCTGAGTTCGAAAATGGGCAAATTGTTGGAGCTCGCATGGCTGGAGCCTCGATCACTAAGGTTGCTAAACTGTTTGATTTTTCAAGAGCTACCATATCAAGAACTATGACGCAATTCAAGAAACAGAGTAAAACCCCTAGCAGGCATAGCAATTCGGGCCGGACTTGCAAACTTACTGACAGGAACCGACGTGCATTGAAACGCAATGTGGCAAAAAATCATCGGACTACGTTTGCCAAAGTGACTGCTGAGTTGAAAATCATCCGAATAGTCCAGTTTCTACTAAAACTGTTCGTCGTGATCTCCATAAGGCTGGATATCATGGAAGAGCTGCCATAAGGAAACCTCTTCTCTCTACTCGCAACATTCAGAAGTGGTTGAAGCGGTGCAGAGATCACAATGCCTGGTCTGCAGACCAATGGAAGCAAGTCATATTTTCAGACGAGTCCAGATTTTCTCTTTTCCCAACTTCAGGGCAAATTTATGTGTGGAGGCAGCCCAAAGAGGCTTATAATCCTGACTGCCTTCTTCCAAAAGTGAAGCATGGTGGTGGATCAGTGATATGATGGAAATGTCTCGGCCCAATAGTTGCACTGCGTGGTAGAATCAACAGCAAAGATTACCTGAACATTTTTGGGTGATCATGTTCATCCAATGACCCAGACTTTATCCCCTGATGGTGATTGCATCTTCCAAGAGGATAATGCTCCAATACATACCGCTTGAGTGGTTAAGAATTGGTATGAAGAGCATGAAAGTGAGCTAGAACATATGGAGTGGCCTCCCCAATCTCCAGATATCAATATTATTGAACATTTGTGGTGCATTTTGGAGCGACAAGTTAGGAGGCGCTATCCTCCACCGTCGTGTCTTAAAGAGCTAGAGCAGGTGTTAATGGAAGAATGGCTGAAAATTCATCTCCATGAAGTCAGGAAGCTGCATGATTCATTTTGGAATTCAAAGAGAGAAGTCGATAGAGGGTAATTGGTTAAGAAATAAAGAAAAGCAAAAAGGAAAAATGAAACATAAAAGTTTTTATAAAAACTGATGGGAACAAAATGATAAAATATAATAATTGAATAAAATATTTGCACATCATCGAGTGGATAAAAGCTTTGGTTGAATCCAGTGACTTGACCCAAGAAGTTGTGAATTCAATACTTGACTACAGCAGAGGTGAACAAAAAATTGGAGAATTGAGTCAAAGGGAGATAACTGCTACTGAGATATCCGGAAAAGGCATGGAACATGGATTTAGAAAAATCTACCCCAGTGGACGACAGAAAGGGTTCGGTTCGAAATTTCAATCACCTGTAGAAGGCCGGAGTGTACAACGGTCGAATCGCTGTGAATATGGCAATAAAGATGAAGACGACAGTCCGAACAATGTAAATAGTCTAAATAATTACAATACCATCTCAGAAATATAGGCAGATCCTGAATAAGGCCGGAGCGTACAACGGTCGAAACGTCGTGAATATGGCAACAGAGATGAGGATAACAGTCCGAAAGATGTAAATAGTCTAAATAATTACAATACCTCAACTCAGAAATATACTTTGAAGACATTAATTTAATTTTTAATACAAATTTTACAACGGCGAGTACATGCAAACATAATTTTGCTTAAATTTACTAAAATAATTTAAAATTAATAACAAATTCTAAAATGTTTTAAAATGACTTATTTTAACGATTTCACCCAAAGGAAGACAATAATTCCAAAGACGCAAGGAGTTACTGATAGGGGAAGAGAGTGAATAGACTTTAGTGGGAAGAAAGGGCAATGAAAGAACAAAATTACGAAGATAGAAGATAGCGATGGACGTTGCATTTAAATCTTTGGAGATTGTAGATGGTAGGGAAGCAGGAAACAGGAAGAGAGTTCCACATAACCCTAAGGTTAGAAATGGCTTTATGACATTTTTCTAAAAAGATATGAATTAAACACCATAAAATCACAGACCTGTTACATAGATAAAACCCTTCGTAAGATGTGAGCTCTACTTGTGGGAACAATAGATGTCATTTTCTAAGTAAGCCAAATTAACTTGCAGAAACATTTTTTCCAGCTTTTTGACAGAAGGGAGGTAACCACTCCAAAGCAGATGTTTGACGCAATCTGTGAACATATTGGCTATTCGAATAACAACGGAAATCTGAGGTAAGTTATAAAATTACTGGACGATTAAACTCCTTAAGATTTTCAGACGAGCAGAAGTATGAGTGGCTTAACAGTTAAATGCAAAGGGAATAGAGACGTATTATATTAAGAACTTTAGCTAAAACTTCATAATTGCAGGTTATATCTATTGTAAATACGTTTATTTATCTATTTTGCTGTCTTTGGCTTATTTATTTTTAGAATTTAGTAAAATTTTAAGCTAAATGCGTGACCTCTCTGAGTTCGAAAATGGGCAAATTGTTGGAGCTCGCATGGCATGAGCCTCGATCACTAAGGTTGCTAAACTAAAGTGAACCGAGATCAAATTCAAGCTGCAGTATTTATTTTCTAGTGTTGCCTTTAAGAAATATTATTTGTAAAGAGCGTGGTAATTAAACCTTCTTTAATAAGCAAACCCTCTCTACTACATATCAGTTTTCATAAGGTAGTATTCATATGAAATACACGTTTTATTGTAACTTAAATATATACAATAAAGGATCATATGCAATATAGATTAAAAATTCAACTAGAAAAATTTTAAATCAATACAATCTATCTAAATACAAATTAGAGACCTGTCATAATAGATCATTCCATCTTAAATAATTAGAGACCTGTCATAATAGATCATTTCTTGTTAAGTAAATCAACAATGTTTTGCGGCAATTCTTAGCATCAGCTTCAGATTTTTTCCTTGCTAAAAAATGTAATAATTATAACACATCCAACATTATGTATAAAAAATAGTTAATTTTATATACTGTTTTTTCAATGTCAACTTCACGGATTTGGACGAAATAAAGATCCCAAAATGACGTCAAAATCCGTGAAAGGTTTTCGTCCTTTAATAGTCAATTAACATATATAAATGTAAGTAGAAAAAAGTAAATGTTGATAAGATATCGAGGGTCACAAATCACTGCCCTCCCCCAATCAGGCTTGCCACCCCGATCGGCGCTTTTTAAACATTCGATAATAGTCAGGTCAAGTATGGTTACCCGTTGCTTATGCCATGTAACTTAGTACAAATTGTCACATCTGACATGGAGATGAGATAGATAAAAAAAATACACTAAGTAACCAATCATTTTTACGTGAAATCCCATGAAGAGTAATTATTCGGTATGATCTGATAGGTCATTAGAAACGCCAAACATTTAATCTTAATTTGTATAGTAATTAATTTTTAGTAATCAGGCAAAACCTTTCAAAGATTCCCAGTCACTAAGTTTGACAAGTTTTCCCGCCATCCCCAATCACGGATCTGAGTCGAGATGTTTTTCTGCCACCCCCAATCACGAGTTTAACTCTCCGATAGTCGAAAGAGTTTCACTCCACTCGCAGTCACAAATCTGAGTCTCCGATCGTCAACAGCATTTTTCTTTGCCCCCGATGATAAATCTGTGTTTCCGATCGTCGACAGAGTTTCCCGCCGCCCTCAATCATGATATCTGAGTTTCCGATCGTTGACAGGTTTTTCTGTCACCCTCAAATACCAGTTTGACTCTCCGATAGTCGAAAGGTTTTCCCGTCACCACCAATCCCGAATAAGAATCTCCGATCGACGACTGATTTTTCTATCACCTGTGATTACGAGTCTTAGCCGTCGATCGTCGACAGCTCTTTCCCTAATCCCGGTCTGAAGTCTGAATCTCTTGTGATTGATGGTTTTCTAACCGCTATTTTTTTTAAATATAATGATTACCGTATATTTCCACGGATAAGGTGACCTTTAGATAAGACGAGACCCAAAGTCTAGTTAAATTTTAGTGGTTTTATCTGATATCCCTAGTATAAGACGACCAAAAACGTAGGCTAGCCTATTCCACCAGTAGTAACGAGGTATATTATAATGATTCCTACAAGTATAAAATAAAGCTGATGTTATTGCTAATGTTGTTTTGTTTACTTTGTTTGTTGTTTTTTATCGTTATCAAATGAAAAGGAATAAAATAATATAAATGAATATTCATGAAAATAACAATAATGATTTCATTCTTACGACTCGTACGAATGAAAAGAAAACTTGTGTATTCGGTAATGAGAAATAAAGATTTTACGGCATTATGTTTTACTGTTTAACACAACAAAAGATACCGTATAATGTATGTAATTGAAAAATAAAGTTTGCATGTTATGCTAAATGTTGCAGTTAATTAACACTACAATAATAATGAATTTTAATTATATAGATTGCATGTTATCCTAAATGTTATTATTTAACACTACTATAAAAAAAAAATAATGATTGGTGTGAACGCACCCGTAGCTCTAAAAACGAAAGATTTGTTTAGGTTACTTCTTACTTGTGCGTGCTATTTTGCAGAACATTTGCAAATTGTTGTGTAATCGTCACTTGAATATTGCATTTTAATGTGAAATCAAGAAGTAAAAATAGTTTTATTACATTTATAACTATAGTGCAGCATTATAATGTGAATTGTTTCAACTAGAAATATTTACATCGGTAGTTACCATACCGAGGCAGTTGTTAGCCTACTTCGATCCATGGCACGAGTATAATAAATAGCCTATTGAACAGTGCCAATACACCACAGGATTTAAGGTTAACTTTTTGTAACTGTTGTATTAGACGACCCGGGGTAATTTTTAAGATTTAATTGTCGTCTTATACACGGAAATAAGCGGTAGTTATTTCAACATAATTGATCATTTTGTATCATCAAATTTGGCAAATTTTAGGACAATGCTAATACCTGGAATTTACATATTTTTTTCCTGTTCATTCATGAATGTTTCTTTTGTTGTTTTAGATCCGCGATTACCATCTTCCCTGCTAGAACTGATGGCCAACATGATTTTCGTATTTGGAATCCTCAGTTACTTTCTTATGCGGGATATCAACAACAAGACGGTTCTATAATCGGAGATCCAGCGAATGCTGAATTTACTCTGGTTTGTATTATTTATAGCCCCTTCCCCAAAGACGCAACAGCGCAAGTCTATCGCTTCTCTATCGCAGATGTTCAGCTGAACTCCCTTATTTAGTTCCACCGGTTCAGACCTTTACAGTTAAAACCCTCCTTGCTACGTCCACATGGTTGAATCATCTTCATTCTCTAGGTATTCCATTGGTAAGAAGAATGGTAAACTCGAACATCTTCTTAACAGACTTCTACGCGGATGCTTCTCCGAACACTGCAACCTTAACCTCTAGGATCAATCATTATCTATCCCCCATATCCTCATAATTCTCTTACTTCCTCTTCTTGCGCTCATATCACAAACATTATTCAATAACTCTCTATCTTTTAGTCGTTATATTGGGTGAACATTAGTACATATATATATATATATATATATATATATATATATATATATATATATATATATATATATATATAAGCAGACAGACTGTATCATCAGTGTAGCTAGACAACCGATTGCTTCAAGCCAGGATCAAGATCAAAACCCGACTGATTTGGCATCAATCAGAGATTCTTTCCCAATCTATCGTCGCCCGGCAGAGCGAAAGGGAAATTTTAACGTTTTTACTATGCTAAAGACGTCAGTAGATAGGAGAGCTTGATTCGAGTAGAAGAGTATTGCATTAGCAGCAGAAGCCATTGTTTATAAAATCACCCCTTCTTCTCCGAGGCCTCAATGGAATTATTTCGAGAGCATATAAACAAAAGTTTGACACCACAATGTTTGTATATTGCCTTAAATATACAAAAACATATTGTTAAAGGATCCTGTTTCGACCAACACTTCTTCAGAAAAATACGTTGGTGCCTTCTTAAATATAGAATTGAATCAAATTCGTACAGTGAAACCCAAATATATGCAGGAGTGTTAAATGAGGAACCACGACTAAATCTGAAATTCATTAATAAAACGAAAAGAAAAGGGAATATGGCAATAAACCAAAATATATAGTTTCCTAGTGAGTATAAAATATAAAAGAAACAGAGAACGAACAAAATTCTCTTTCTGTCTACTCAGAAACGGTCGACGTAACTTTATATACAATGCCTCCAAGATTCGCAGTTGTTTAGTTGACCGTTCTCTGCCTAAAATGGTAAATGCTGCATCCGTGTACTTGACACCACATCCTGGGATATCTATCTAATGCTGCCCGATATCTGAGTCAACAGTGTGCTGCTGTTTGCAACACCTTGTCTAATATTGGCAGGCATATATATATATATATATATATATATATATATATATATATATATATATATATATATATATATATATATATGTATGTATGTATATATATATATATATATATATATATATATATATATATATATATATATATATGTTCTATCATCGGAGATCCGGTGAATGCTGAATTTACACTGGTTTGTATTGTTTATAATTTTGAAAAGAGTGATTGTTCGAGCTTTTTTCTCAGAAAAAGCAATTTCCTTTTTTGATACATGCGCGAAGCCCAAAG
Organism: Acanthosepion esculentum; assembly: GCA_964036315.1. Lineage (NCBI taxonomy): Eukaryota > Metazoa > Mollusca > Cephalopoda > Sepiida > Sepiidae > Acanthosepion > Acanthosepion esculentum. The sequence goes on from OZ038502.1 coordinate 56,341,105, forward strand.
AATTAATCGGCTGAAATGTTGTATTAACGCCAACAAGTAAACATAGAATTGTCCAAACAATATTTTACATACTTAACCTTATTTATCTTTTTGTGGCGGGTATTGTATACTTATTCTGGTTTGTCTTATTACTTTTTTAACATAATGCATATCTTTAATTACTATATATACATATATAGATTCCATATACGCTATTGCTTGGACATTATAGTAAATATGTGTCATACTCCGTTTGTTCATTCTATTTCAGGTGTGTGAACGGTTAGGTTGGAAAGGAAATGGTGGCCGCTTTGACATTTTGCCGATGGTCGTGCAAGCAAATGGCGGAAAACCAAAGATTTTTGAAATCCCCCAAGAGCTCATTCTTGAAGTGAATCTCACACATCCAAGGTGAACTTTTCTTTATTAATTTGGTTTGCATTAACGAAAGATAATTAGCCTATATCCTATTGGCGTCAGTTTAAACTAGCGCTTTCTTTTTTCATATATTTAAACTGTATATACATTACAGTTTTGAAAAGTGTTGAATTTTACTGAAATATATTGGAAAATTTTCATCTGAAATGAAGAAAATGTTTACAATGTATGGGGAAAAATAATGTAACTATTTACACTAACTTCAGAAAGGTATGGGGTAAGCAATTTAGATTATAAATTTGTAATTAATAGATTATATTTTCTTAAATTTCATCATAATTTTTCAGATGAGGATTCAATTTTGGTATATCTGTGGATGTTAATGAGCTTGTTGGTTTTGTGTGTATTTTTAGGCGCGTGTTCAGTTTATAAACTAATATGATAAAAGAAGCATACAAAAAACTTGAGTTTCTGCTTATCTCTGTTTATCTCTTTGATGTTGACTGAAACAAATTTAAATGTCTCTTGAGTATGTCCGTTTTCCTTTTTGGTTCAGAAATTATGAACAGTAAAGATAAAAAAAGATAAAAACGGGTAAAGATGGTCAATCTCAAGTCAGCCTCGCGCTGAGTTGGGATGGACTAATCTCGACTTCATGAGTAGGGCTACAAAATCATGTCCAAATGATATCGTCGGAAAGTGAAAACAAAGTTAAGCGTCTCTTTAGTATGCTCGTTTTCCTTTTTGATTAAGAAACTTTTTTATGGGAAGTAAAGATAAAAACGGGTAAAGATGGCCGAGCTCAAGTCAGCCTCGCGCTGAGTTGGGATGGCCGAATCTCTACTTCATGGGTAAGGCTGATAAACGCACGCCCAAACGGTATCGTTGGAAAAGTGGACCAGGTAAACTAACATTCCCCAGCAGGAACGTAATTACCAAGTGGTTCATATCTTGAAGTCAAGAGGAGAAAGAGAAAGATTCCGTCCTTTCTGGAAGTAGGGTCATAAAATCACGCATATAACCAAAAACCATTTCTGGTTTCTTAATAACTTGCATTATGGAAAATGAATTTATTTGTTTTTTATTTTTTTTATTATTACTTTATGGTTTTATTTTTATTTTTTCACATATCCTTTGCGATAGAGACCAGCGTGCTGAGCTTCGTCTTTATACTAACAACGTTTTGACAGTCGTACTCTTCGGCTTATTCAGGTGCTTGTCTTCGTATTCAGGAACCTTTTTGGAAATTATTAAATCTACAGCGTAGATTGTTCACACCCCGCTTTCCATCCCGAGAGGATATCCAGCAAAAACATTGATCTCCGTGCCCACAATAAAAAGCAATATTTCTCTTCATTATATATATATATATATATATATATATATATATATATATATATATATATATATATATATATTAATCATTGGACAGACCGGAATCTTTAACATTGACGGGCAAATCTGAATTCAAAACCGTATGGAGTTCTGGCGTAGCACATACTATGCAGCCATCAACAAGATCACAAAGTTCACAATGACACTAAAATATAAGGCTGCGGTCGGCCTATGACTGCGTCAATATTTTTTTATTATTTACTCCTCCTCTTCTATCACTTGTTCCTTTCGCTGTCTATCTCCCTTCTCTGCTTGCGGGTGACAGGGAAAGATAGGGAGATTGTCTTGCAAATTAATCTTATTCTTTCTTTCATTCCCGTGTCAAGTCATACACACATCAATTACGTGATATAACACAAACGAATTAACGATAATGTTTACACATTTGCCAGAAAGGTCACCTCCCGCTCCAAAACCATTACAATGTATAACTATTTATTGTGATATAAAGAGATATTTATTAGAATGTATCATAAATAGTTTCGTTTTTCGCATGCATTTACATCAAAGCCCATTTCATGTACACATCTAAAAACTATTTATAATTATTATTACTTACTTACTTACCTCGCACAGTATTGCGTTATCCTGGATATCTCCGGGGAACAGACTCCCAAGAGGATGTTTCCCCGATCACTGCAATCTTAATCTGGGGCACTTCAAATTTGTGTAATAGTTAGCAAGGTTGACTCGCTACAACAATTACGACTGAATAGTGAGTTCGAACCTCACTGGGTGCGCCATACGTTCGGCCTTGTGCCACATCTAACCTACGCTTAGAAAATCACCACTACAATCTTAACCTGGTCAAGTGTAGAGCTATCCGTTATCTTCCCCGCCTATCCTTATGAACTACCTCTCAACGTAATCCTCTACCTCGAGTGGCCCCCGGGCCTTGTACACGGTGAACCTTACTGAACATTACTATGTATCTCACGGTATGTCGGACGTAATTGAAAATAGCCAGCATATTATTCGTATACGTACGGAACAATCAATCATGTGGACAATTTCAACACACACTAAGTCCCCAAAAGGAGTCTCTTGTTTGCACACAAAACATAATAAAATAAAAACATAAGGCTATTGTCAATCATTTTCAATGAAACTTGCATTAGAGAGTGCTGCCAAATATAAAACTATGTATATAATTTGCAAATATATGGTTTGCACATTCCGATACTCAAAAATATCTTCAGAAATAACGTTTTCCAAGAACCAGTACTCCAACAACACGGCAACTTTGGTCTTTTTTTTATTTGACAGGTACCCTTGGTTTGAAGAGCTTGGCCTAAAATGGTTCGGTTTGCCCGCCGTGTCCCACATGTGCTTTGAAGTTGGTGGACTCGAATTTCCCGGTTCCCCATTCAATGGTTGGTACATGGCATCTGAAATTGGAGCCCGGGATCTTTGCGACAACCAGAGATATAACATCATACCCGTGAGTCATGTTTTCAATGGAATTTACAGCGTTATGCCCGAATGTGCGTTGTGGTTTAATGGATACCGGCCCGGGATTGGAAGTGGGAGAGTCGAGTTCGAATTCTAGTCGGGTTCGTTATAATCACTTACGCGCAAATGTTCTTGGGAAAGGTATGAATACATCTTTTCTCTACCGCCACCCTGCTATGGGTTGAATAAAGGAACACACTGGTTGGTAATCTGTCTACTGCAGAAAGAAACGGCCTTCTACTGCGGGAAAATGTTCTGCTTGGTTGGTCATGAATCGAAAGAGACATGATCGCTTAAGCGTGTATCACGTATGACACCTGACATGTCTGAATGAATTTTCTATCTTTTCTTCTATATTTCAATCGTGCGATTATTAAATATTATTTAAATGTAAAGAAGAAACAGCAAACTGTATTGTTATATTAATAGCAGCAGCAGTAGTAGTGCTAAACCTGCCATGTCTTCTGCTACATCTGATTTCTATTATTTTCAATAACTGGACAAGGGAAGTAACTCTTGCTTAATATATTACTTTCTTAAACCTTTAAACCAAAGGTCGGCAACCTTTTGGTGAGAGTGAGCCAGACAACCTTGATATATTCGGGAAAGACACCAGAATAATCAAAACTCTCTACTGGCAGAAAACTACTTGCATACGGATAAAAAATGAGTTCAGAAGATATACAAAAATAGAAAGGGGTGTAAGGCAAGGATGTGTCTTCTCATCGGACTTATTCAACCTATACAGCATGACAATTCTGAGAAAAGTGGAAATCCTCATCATTGACAGCCACAATTTTAACAACATAAGATATGCAAATGACACAGTGCTGATAGCAGACACGGAAAAGAAATTACAAAACCTCCTACAGAGGGTGGCGAAAGAGAGCGAGAAGAAGGGACTAAGCATAATCTACAAGAAGACAGAATGCTTGGTCATCAGGAAAAAGATGAGCCCAAAATGCAATTTACAGTTCGGGGACACTAAAATCAAGCAGGTACAGAAAATGAAATATCTGAGAAGTGTTCTGACAGAAGATGGAAAGTGCGACACTGAGATCCGAAGATGTGTGGGGATGGCCAAAGACACATTCCAAACGCTAAGAAGAGTATTACGAGACAAGAAAGTTTCGATGGAAACAAAGAAAAGAGTACTGAACTGTTATGTGATATCTGTTCTCCTGTATGGCAGAAAATGCTGCACAATTTTCTCAAAAATAAAGAAGAGACTCGAAGCAAAAGAAGTTTTGTTCTTCAGAAGGATGCTAAGGATACTACGGGCCTAATATGTGAGCAAGGACGAGAGTTTTGGAGAGAATGGAAACAAAGAGGAAACATATGCTTAATATCATGAAGGGATAGCTGAAATTTTTGCGACACATAATGAGGAAGAAGGGCTTTGAAAATCCTATACTCACAAGACAGATAGAGGGAAAGACGGGCAGGGGAAAAAACGCAAGATATACTTAATGGACTTGAGCAAGTGGATGGCGGAATAAGGTTTGGGAGAAATAACAAAAAGATAAAACAAGGGACTGGAGGAGGTGGAGGGCAATAACCACCTACGTCCTGAAGTGACACGACACATAAAAGAAGAGCCAGACAGAGGGGTGCTGGGAATTTTTTTAATTTTTTTTATCTAAAGTTCATTTAGACTATTTTTCTTTTTCTTTCCATCATTTTTGTAAGTAGATATTCCATTCTGTGATATTAAAAGATCTGCCAGGAATGGTGAAATGTTGTAAGAGCCAGGGCGCAAATTTACTGTAGATGACTTAGCGATTTAGTCACTCTCTAGACATTTACGCCGTAGTGAATTGTTTCTCCTTTGATCAGAGTAGCATTTTTTATGTCAAAATTATGATGAGTTTCGTTACGGTGGGCATCCAATACATTTGTCGTATTATTTTGTAAAATGTCTCTTTTGTGTTCATATAATCTGTAATTTAGAATTCCTTGAGGTTTCTCCTATGTATTTTTATGACAATTATTACAGGCGATGGAGTAAATTCCGCCTTCATGTTTTATTGTTTTGTTTAGTATTGACTAAGTCTTTTATTGTTTTGGATGTAGTAATAACAACGTTTATGTTGACTTTAGTTAGATTCTTTTCGATTGTAGATGCGATAGAATTAGTAGGCAGGATAATATTTTTTTGATTCATTGGGTTTCTCAGGAGGGCCCTTCTTTGTTTTAGAATATTTTATGGGCCTTTTGTTTCGCATTGAATATGAAGTAATTAGGCTACCGGAGAAATTTGAAAGTGTTTTCAATGTATTTCTCCTCTTCGTGTAAATAATCCGAACTGCATATTCTTAGTGCTCTTCGACAGAATCCGATGATTATGACGATTTTTATTTTGTTGTTTACGCTGAAAATAGAAATTTATTAGGTCGTTTTTATCGGTTGATTTCCGCTGGACTCCAAGATTTAAACTGTTGTTAACGTAGTGTAGCTTGATATCTAGGAACGGTAAGGAATTGTGTTCTTCCATTTCGTATGTAAATTCCATTGTGTGTTTTTCCTTTTTTAGTTTATCTACTAGGTCAGGTAAATTAGTATCACGAGGATATCTAAGTAGAGCATCTTCAATATAACGGAAGTATGTTACAACTACTTAAAAAAAATGATAGAAAGAAAAAGAAAAAGACTAGATAAAAACAAATTCTAAATTTCCCAGAACCCCTCTGTCATGCGCATGTGTAGTCCGACCAACATAACAAATTTAATCCAATGAAGTCCTGAAGGAGGAAACACGTCACAAGTAAATTTTTTCCTCTTTTTTTCACAACTTCCCCAATACTGTTCTTAATATATAAAAATATATATTGTTATTTCAAACAAATCTATAAAAATGATATTTTAACTCTTTCAATATAAAGCAAACAGAGAAATAAAACAAATTTTAAGTTCCTAAATTTGATATTTCTAACAGTATACTCGTTGAAGTATTCGAGGCATAATGGAGTTGTGCATTTTTTTCTCCAAGTTGTAACCATTTTTCGTATTTTTCTCGTTGGCTTGTTCTTCAAAAACTCGGGTCATATAATCTTTTATGATAATATTTCGAACCAATAATTTTTCGGATTTTCAAAATTCTAAATTTCGTTCTTATTTGAAATTCGAGGTTTTTCGATTTTTACACACACACACGCACTCAGGCACACATACACATTATCTTTCCACACATTATCCTCCTTCTGTTAGATGCGTTGTCTCTTCAGGATATGGGCGATCATGAGTCTCCACAACTTCTTATTCTTTATAGCTCTATGCAATGTTTGTCCCCTTTCTATACCTCCCAGTCTATGTGCTCCTATCTATCTGCATAAGCTCTTCGGGTGTGTTACTGTTTTTCTCTGCCTCTCTCGCCTTTAATATGTCCCATGAATGTCAAATTCCTCAAGCCCATTTTCCTTATTATCACAGAAATTTCAATTGTTTCTTTATGATCCTAACTACAAGTGTCCTAATTCTCTAAATCGAGACTCATCTACTACTTTAAAAATATCAGAAAAAAAGTAACAATGCTTAACTTTAGAGATTGACGCTTGAAATGTTTTAATATAATTTATAATCCATTTAACAAAAAAGAATTAAATCACGTCTGGAACAAAGACAGTGTTTTTTTATAACTATTGTATTATATGTTGTTTGACAGGAAGTGGCCCAATACATGGATTTGGATACAACAAGCCAAACATCCCTGTGGAAAGATATCACCATGATAGAAATCAACGTTGCTGTGTTGCATAGTTTTCGGGTAAGAATTTTTCTAACAAGCAACATTACAATTCTGAGCATACAATAATATTATACTATATTGTAATTTGATTTATTCTGTTCAATCTATTAGTAATTGAGATCCATCAAAAAATTAAGGCTAAAAGTAGATTAAAAGAAAGGTTGGGAACCACTGTGTTAGATAATAGAAATTTTATCTAGAAAAATCATTATCTGCAAAAAATATTCGCGCAATATCCAATCACAAAAAAAGATTTCTTCTTACAATCAAAAATATATATCGAATTTAAATAACACACAAAGGGTTGAAAAACCGAAAAAGATCATTCAATCAAGCAATTCTTCTGGAGACAAACAGTAAGCCCTTTTTTAATTGGGGGAATTATCTTTTTAATTCAAATAATTTGTTTTAAAATTTTTCATTTAATTTTCCTTTGAATTTAACTTTCTACTCTTAAATAAAAAAAGTAAATATTATTCATGCATTTATTGTACATGTCTGAAGGTCGATGAAGGATGATGTATTCCATGAAGAGATGAATGGTCTAAAAATCTGGTTGGGAACCCCTACCATTAACCAATCAGTTTCAAGCATGTCTTTCATTTCTTTTACTTTTTCCTAGATGGCCGGAGTGACTATCATGGATCATCATACGGCGACAGAGACATTCGTCACGCACATGCAACAGGAACAAATATCTCGAGGTGGATGTCCAGCGGATTGGGTGTGGATAGTTCCTCCTATCAGCGGAAGCCTCACTCCAGTTTTTCACATGGAAATGCTTAATTATCGACTGAAACCATCTTATGAATACCAAGTAAATAGTTGTGTTAACTACGACTAACTCAAACCAAAAGGGACTCCAGAAAGTGATGCAATACGGAGTCTATTTACACAATATTAGGTTGAAACACTGACTCATTAAATATACTGATAATAGAATGGCTTTGTTGAAAGTTAATACGATTCAGATAAATTCTGCTGTGATTATGCATTATCTGGAAAATACTAAAACGTCTAACAAGACATTAAGAGAAATAATAAAGGCTACTGAGAAATATTAAATAAAAGAAAGCAAATAGTGATAAAGTATGCATACACACACACACACACACACACACACACACACACACATATATATATATATATATATTCAAACATATTTTGTTTGTTACATATAACAGACAACGAATGTCTATTATGCTTGACCATAAGCCGTTCTAAGTTTCGTATGGTGGCTTTGGTTTCGGGAGAAAATAAAGACAAAAACTGTCGAACATTTAGATATTTGTTTTATTATGCTGTTCCTTGATCTAAGCTTTCGGCTCACATGAGCCATCATCAGAGTGGTTATATGGACATTATGACAGAGATGTTCACCATCACGTGAGAGAAAGAAATGTTATCAACAGAATCATGTGTTTAGATGAAATGTATTATGCTGCGACTGATTTGAAATGTAATTTTGTTGAGTGTTGGTTGCTTTGTTTTAATGTAGATGACTCCAATATCATAAGATTCTTTTTACTGTGTGTATGTGTCAGTATTGTTGCGTTATCAACTGATATCTG
>OZ038502.1:56352124-56517124 GCA_964036315.1 Acanthosepion esculentum
TCTGTTTACCCAGAAGTCCTACGTGGCCGAATCGATTAAGCAGGTCAGATCTTATGATGGTTCCTCATAAGGAAATCTAATTAGAAAATATACGTTCCCCAACATATATTTACTTTTTGTAACAACATTTATGCCGCACCCTGCACCCTGTAATAAACAAAAAACAATTTGACAAACTCATGGATATGCTCGTCACACCAAATAAAATGTTTACTTTCTCTTTTTCAGCAAGTGGCCTGGATTGGATACAAATGGGAAAATTTCAAGAGGAAAACGATTCGACAAGTGGGCCTGTGAGTGTATTTGAATTCCTAACCCTAAATTAGGTGGTAGTTTTGCAGGTCCGTTGCTGGAGTGGGGCTTTGGGAAGGGCTGATGAAGCTCTGAAGAAGCGTATCATAATTTTCCTATGAATTATGTAGACTTGTTTATCGTCTTTTTGTTTGCATTATTAAATTTCAGCCAGCTATCTCTCTAGCTTCCTAGAGTTCCTGAATTTCTGAGACGTGTGATTGTAGGAAAACAGAAAACGAATAGCTCCCTTTGGGGGAGATAAGTATATGGATCACGTGACGACAGCTTAGTGACATTACTTTATTCAGTGACGAGAGTGGCAAGTCATTCAGTTTGTTTACAGCAGCCAAACCGACCGATTGCTTTTTTAGCCTGGAACAAACCTCCCGAGCTGAGGCTAAATTTGCCTCTCTCTCTCTTACAAACACATGGCCCCGTTTGGGAGTATATATTTCCCAGATATAGAAGGAAACTCCGGCTTGCAGTCCTCAATTTGGGAAGACCTAAGACTCGCCGTTTTCCCTTCGTGAAACTGGGACATAGCAGATGAATCCGGCCCATTTGAATCTGGTGTCCTAAATATGGCTTAACCAGAAACAAAAGAATTTCCATATTATATGTAAGAGCCAACATTTTTGTTTCTCTTTACACTCTGCTTTGCAGTGTAGATATATGTGATTTATTATTCTCCTAGTGGGAAACGTGTATATATGTATATATAGTTTTGGCTAAGTCTTTGTGGTATGAAAGACTCTCTGAGAACAAAGCATGTTTGTCATTGCTTTTCCTTTCATCCATTCCATTCCGTCCGTGAATTACGGTGTTATTATATCATGGATATAATAATGCCCATAATGGGGGAAGTACAAATGGGACAATAACCCTTTCTATCATATCCCGTTATATGATCATTATTCTGTGAATGAATCAAATGTAACACCCTACACCTCCGTTTTTACTTCCAATGTCCCTTGGCTGGTTCTTTGCATATTAGGTAAATTTTCAGAATATAAATCACTTGAACGTTAGAGACAAGGAATTTCAATGAGAACGAATACAATTTTATATCACAGGCAACAAAAAATGTAGGTGAAATAAAAAGGCTTACCGCCACATCATGTTGTAACACCGGTTCCGTACGTTAAGCAACGTCGAGCCTGGTCAGTACCTAGACTGGTACGCTTTGGAATACGATGTGTTGTAAGCTTGAATATGCGTGTGGTGTAATAGATAATGGCTCGGAATTGTTAATGGGAGTGTCGAGTTCCAATGCCCGTGAAGTTCGTTACATTCACTTACGCGTAAATACCTTTGAGAAATGTATGAATCTACCTCTTCTCCCTCATCTATGGGTTAATTAGTCATACTTATATCACTAAATCATTATTATGCCCAAAAAACATTCTTACAATCTAAAAATGTTTTCTGAATTCAAAAATAGCTTGTAAAAAACAAATGAATCAATCAATGATGAAATAAAAATGTACATACGGTTAAAAAAGAGTAAGGATAAAATAAGTGTCTCTGATCTACTCAGTCCAACCAAATAAAAATCCTTTTTATGACTATTCTTTATGTAGTGCTCCTTTGGGCCGTTGACGACCATGACTCCCCATCGTTTCCTGCCCTTTGTAGCCCTTAATATTATTTTTCTTTTTGCTATCTCTCCTAATCCCTGTTCTACCAGTTATTTACACCAGCTCGTTACGTAATTTATTCGCCGTTTTCCTCTTTCCCTCTTGCTTTCAATCTGTCCCGTGAGTGTTAAATTTTCTAAGCCCTCTTTTCTCATAGAAATTTAACCTGTTTCTTTCTTATGTTAAGTGCGTATAGTTTTGTTTCCGTTCTCTATAAAACTTCGTCGTTGCTCACATGTTCAGTTAATGGCATCCTCAGCATCATTCTGTAGAACTACATTCAGTGAGGAAATTGTTCTGCATTCATTGCCAACTAGGATGACCGATATTATATAACAGTTCACTACTATTTTCTTAATTTCCAACGAAATTTTCCTCGTTCTTAATACTTTTCTTGGCTTTTGGAAGGCACCTTTCGCTATCCCAAAATGACTGCTCAGTTTGGTGTGCATGTACCTACGTGTAAAAGTTTTCAACTCGAGAAAATCTTCTAATAACATCAGTGTGGCTTAAGCAACTAAAACAAATTAAACAAAATTAGTCACTAAGTACGTCATTTTATATTATATTCAAGACTTCTACAAGTTTAGTTACATTGAAATGTCTTTCTTTTCTATTATTACATTTCTTTTGGATTATATTGAATCAATTGCTAGGTATACTGATAGAAAAGTTAGTTCATTCTGTTGGTGCTAGATAATCTTTCTCGCTAGAATCTATCATGCCCATTTATAAGTCTACCATTTGTCCATGCTTTGAATATTGGTGCCACATCTGGTCTCATTTTTCTGCTATGTATTTAGAGATTCTTAATAAAATCTAAAGTAGAATCTGTAATGTTATTAGTCCTGACATGGCATCTCAGCTTCAGTCACGTTCCTACCACCATAACGTAGCTTCCCTGTCACTTTTTTATAAATACGTTTATGGTAATGAACTTTCCTTTTTCCTACCTAGACTTTAAGCGCAGTACTAGATTGGCGGCAAGGTCTCATTCTTTTATAGTTGAAATAGATAGATGTACCCGTATGTTCTATTCTAATAGTGTCTTCTCTCGCACTCCTCGCTTGTGGAACTCTCCTCCGGCTTCTTGGTTCTCTGTCAACATTGATGTTCAAAAATGCCAATGTAATGTCAGTCGTTATTGTCTGTCTTCTTAATTCCTGTTCTTTTATTGTCCTCTCTCCTTAATAATGATTTTCTTCATTTTGTCTCATACTCAGTAAACCATTGAGTCAAGTGTCAACTTGAGTCCGAATTCTTACACGAAAATTAAGCAACTGGTCAAAAATCCTAAGTTACTTATTTTAAAAATATATTTGTTTCTTGTTATTTAACCGATTCAGCTTCTTTTATGTGCCGTATCCCTTCAGGACGTAAGCGATCATGGCCCTCCACATCTTCCTGTCTTTTGTAGCTTTGTCTTTTTGTCATTTCTCCCAAACCTGTTCTACCAAGCATTTACTCAAGATCATCAAGTATATTTCGCGCTGCTTTCCTCTGTTCCTCTTTCCCTCAATATGTTCTGTGCGTATCAGGTTTTCCAAGCCTTCCTTCTTCATTATGTGCCCCAGAAATATCAACTGCCTCTTCTTGATGTTAAATATGTGTTTCGTTTTTGTTTCCATTTTCTCCAAAACCTCATCTTTGCTCACATGTTCGGTCCATGGTATCCTCAACATCTTTCTGTAGAACCACATTTCTATTGCTTCAAACCTCTCCTTCATCTTTGAGTAGATTGTCCAAAATTCGCTGCCATACAGGACAGTTATCCGGTAACAGTTCAGCACTCTTTCTCTGTTTCGAATGAAATGCTTCTGCGTCATAATACTCTACATAGCTTTTGGAAAGCCTCCAAAAATTAAAATGTTCTGTGCGTTCTCATTGGTCAAAATTGTATCTTCGTTAAGTTATGCTTCTGTCCATACGATGTGTTTGATTGGATAATAAATATGAATGATTGGATGTTTTGATCGATTTTTAGAAGTTATAAAATCGGAATAAATCCAATGTTTACACGAAAGGAGAAATTGTAGTTGTCATTTTTAATGTTTACTTTTTTTCTCTTTGGATCTTTTCGAGCACACGATTTGTATTGATACAGACAAGAGTAATATATTAATATGTTCTTAATATATCATATTATTATTATTATTATTATTATTATTATTATTATTATTATTATTATTATTATTATTATTATTTTCTTGTTTCAAGTGCAGTTTTATTTACTGGTTTCCTGATGTCAAAGATTGCTAAGAAAAGAATTCGGTGCACAATTCTTTACGCCACAGAGACGGGCAAATCACTTCAATTCGCACAATCTCTTGCAATCATATACAGAAATACTTTTACCACGGAGGTAAGTGTAGCCTATTGATTATACAATAACCTCTCAAATGGAAACCCCAATAGAATAAAATAAAATTACAGAACGAAGAAAGCCAGCGATGGTATTAAAAAAAACAATTGTTGATGTTTGGTCGCTAATTGAAAACGTTACAGTGAAAAAAATTGTAATATTAACAGTGGCGGACTGTCAGGTAGCGCAATGATAATTCGGCCCTTGAGGGAGTGCCCCTCCCCCATATCAAATAAATATGCAATAAAGACAAAACAGTAATAAAAAGGAATAAGAACTTTGTAAATTCATCTGCATAATATCAGTTACTCAAGTCCAATGTGAGAGAACATTTTCAAAGCTAAAAATCATAAAGACAGAGTAAAGAAATTCGCTGTCTGAGGAGAATTTGGAATCATACATGTTGCTATCCAATGAAAAGGAATTGTTAGATGAATGAATTGGATGCAGACACAATTACTGATAGATTCATACAATCATCTAGTGAACACATACAATTGATCTTAATATAGTGGAATGCATGCTCTGCTGTGCTTTTGAACTATCTGTTAATGTGTAAATTGTGCAGTAAGCTATTTTAAAATATTAACCAATTACATATAATTAAAAAAATAAATACAAAATTCAATTATATCATTTTGTATTTATATTTGGTATCTACTGCCAATAATATGTACAGTAAATGTACATTGTAATTACTAAGAAACACATTTTTTCGACTAAAATTCGAAAAGCTTGTGTAAATGGCTGGCAGAATTGGGATTAGGAAAGACAGCAAAAAGACAAACATTACTAAGAGCGACAAAGAACAGGAAATTCTGGAGATCCATGATCACCAACGTCCAGCAAATAAAAGCAAAAAAAGATCACTTAATAACTTAATAACGCAATACTCAAATTACAAAATAAATTAACATAACACAAAATAAGTTATTGTAAATATTTATACTAAAAGTATGTATTATAAACTAGGGTTTGTCTATCTTAAACCTATATCCTAAAATTTTTCGTAAGCTTTAATACCAATATAATTGTGAGGATATTGATTTGCATAATAAAATCTGACATTATGTAGTTGTTAATTATTATATATTCTATAATATAAAAACCATGTTACTTTATGTATTTATCGGTCATGCAGCCTGGTCTCCCCTTCTTAGTAATAAAATATTACGATGAGTACTTAATTCCAATAAACGAATATCTTTCTATATGTAAAGTAAATAGGTTTATCAGATTGCTATTCGGTTGAGTCATAAGTCATTTTCATTTTGGGGAAACGATTGTAATGACGAATATATCATTGTAACTACTAATCATAAATGCCAGATAAGAATATATTTGGAGTATACTATTATACCTTAGTTTTTACACGTTTGTGGCAGCGTACACATTGGATGAAAGAATAAATTTATTAAACCCACTAATGGAGGGATTGAAAATACATTTACGTCACATAATATCATGGAACTTCAAGCAAAGGAGTAACATTATGAAGACATCTAGAAAAATATACATTGTTATGGTTAAGGAGCCATAACTGACCAGCAAGTACTAAATCGGTTGAAAAGGTTTCGTTCTGGAGAAATGTCGTTGGAAGATGAACCCAGAACAAGGTGTCCATAGGTCTTTGATGATGAAGCTTTATATTCGTCAGCGGAAGACCATTCCCGGCAAAAGTATTAGGGAATTAGTAAAAATGTTAAGCATATCACAATCTACTATATGCCGACATTTAGAAAAGGTATAGAAAAGGCTAGTTTTTTTGGTTCCATACGTTCTTAGTCAATAGAACAAAGCATATCGTTAATAAACAAAAATAATATTATTTTGGAATTCAATATTTTGCCGATTGTCACCAATTTCAAAAATGTAAAAAAAAAAGGTGTCAAAATATTTCGAATGGTTGCTTCAAAATGAAACGCGATATTACTTAGATTTTGCAAACATTTTACAGAATATTTTTAGTACTCACAGTCTTTATTTATATTTTCATTTCTTCCAGCAGGTGAGTGACCAGGTATTCCTTAATTAATTTTTATTTATTAAATGTTCAAATCGATTTGTATTGATACAGATACTCCGTCATCGTTAATGTGTTCACTATATAAAAAATGAATAACTTCACAGAAATGGATAGACTTGTTGCACGTCAAATGGGTTCCAAGTTTGTTTTTTGTTTTTTCATTCGATTTGTATCTTAAATAGGGTGAGTGTGTGGTGTGGTTTAATGAACTGAATAGCTGAGTTCGAATTTCAGTCGGGTCATTTACAATCTCTTATGCACAAATACCTTTGGGAAAGGTATGAATTCATCTCTACTCCCCCAGCTATGGGTTGAATAGCAGGACAGACCGGGTCCTATAGCCTTGATTAGCAACCCGTCAACTTCAGGAAGAAACGGTAGCCTACTGCGGGAAATCTTCTGCCTAGTCAGTCATGAATCGAAAGAGACATGATCGTCTAAGCGTGTATCATGTACGGCACTTAAATGACAGATCTATATCTATAATTCTTAAGATGTGTGTGTGTATGTATGTGTGCGTGTGTAAGTGATCGGATATTGCTTATGCATTTCCACAGTTTTCATCCAATTTTGATGATTTTTTTGTTTGATAGATAATTCTTCAGTGCCGGTTTTGAGCCCAAATTGTTGACGACAATGGCTCTCCACTATTTCCTGTCCATTACAACTCTCAGCAACGTTTTACTATTTACTATCTGTTCTTGGATATATATCTTTCATAAAAACTTTAATAAAAATAAATAGTTTAAATTATTACAATAATATTAGATATTTTTTATACAGGACCACTCGCCATTCAAATTGTTAAACAGCAACATTTGGGGATGTGCCCCAGTTGCACCGAAATGATTTGATATTGATTTTCGGGTGGGCTGACTTTAAACTTAAACCGCTTCAATTAAACTACAAAAATTCCCAGTAATGAAAAATCCGGTCAAAGACGAGTTATACTGTTAGTATTAAATAAAACCCTGTAACATTCGGAAGATGGCAGATTGTCTGCTAAATGGAAGTAAAAAAAAAATGGAAAATCTTGTTGAAACTTTATGAAACAGAAGGAATGGTAAAAAAATCACTGTGTAATGGATTTTTGGGACAAAATCTATCAAAATGATACTTAAAAACATTTTAGATATCAAAATATTAAAATTTCATAATATATTCTCCACTTATGGGAATTTACAAAACCGTACTATCTGAAAGTATTGATTAGCTGCTTCGGTTTATACACGATTTTTACCCATATAAGCCGACCCCACCTATTTTTTTTTCTCTAAGAAAAACATAAAACTGGTGGAGTCGGCTTATATTCGGATCGGCTTATGCACGTGTATATATGGTAAATATTTCCGTTAGTTAAAATATGAGCAAAATTGTCTCTCATCGTCGACTTCGGTCGGACATCGTCTTTCTGTTGCTCATAAGTCCAGTGTTCGCTACCGGGGTTGGGGCGTGTGATATTATTAGTTGTTACCGCTGTAAAATAAAACCTAAGAAAGTTTTCTTATCAATAGAAAGTGTTATGTGCTGAGAGACATTGAAACGAGAAGGGTTAATAATAAAACCTGTGGAAAGAATTGAGGATTTAATTCCCACATAAACGACATTGAATTGTATGTTGAGCAGTTTGAACAAGGGAAAAGTCACCCAAATTTAGGAGGCAATGTTGATTGACACACAGTTGCAAATGCAAACTGTAAAGCGAAAATTTCATTTTTCGTAAACAACGAATTTGGAGTTAATTCACCTGGTCGAAAGTTAAGTTGAAATACTAGAAGGGGTGGATAATTCACCCACGCTCACTGAAGAGATTTAATGAGAGGTAATAATATGAGCGTGTAGAAGAAAGGAATTCTCCAGAATTATCCAATTCGCTTACTTGGCGAATGTTAATAAATACGAATGCGCGAAGCCAATTCGACAGACGGGTCACAGAAGAGAGATGTGAGGCAGAAGAGACTGAGATGAAAGTACAAGGCAGCCAGTAAGGATCGAACTAACTACTCAGTCGTAATTGATCTAACGAGACACGCTTGCGAAACCATTACACCACGTCGAAGCTCTGTGCGTATGGGTTCCAGTCGAAGGTGCCACAGAAGACCATTCCGTAATGGCACTAGTACTCTGTCAAATCGGGTGCCACTATTGTGTTCACTGTTATGTCTACCTTTCTTTTTTTTTAAGAAATCAGAATAATATAATATTTGCTTTATTTTGCAGGTTATTTGTGCAGACGAATATGACATCTCAAAGCTGCCGAATGAAACTCTCTTGTTGGTCGTCACGAGCACGTTTGGAGAAGGTGACGCCCCTAGCAATGCACAGGTAATTAATTACCTTCTTTTAATTACTAAGGTTACCATACAAAAGTGTCTGTCCCAGAACAACGGTAAGCGTTCTTATCTCACAAAAGCTACAGCTAATGAATTCATTCCCAACTAAACGCGTCACAAAAGTGATTTCCCGCCAACAAGTACCTCTAGTTTGGCGCAGAGTTACAATTTACAGTATAATGTAATCGTCTCAAAGAATAATAAGAACGCGAACCTATATCGTTTATACGTAAAATTATTGTTTATCCACCTCCAGATATTATCAATTAATATCGGCGTCCTGGCAGATGTTGTTTGGGGCGTTTTCTCTAAACAGTTATCTTCTTTTCGCAAGGATGTGACTCTCCGTGTTTTTCCTCTCGGGTGGGCGGCTTATATATCTCCCTGTCACCCGAATGCCTCACCTGTGCACTTCATGGACGCGGTTGGATTGACCACCTGTTTACATGTAGGAGGCTACCACTGACATTCAGTGAAGTCACGAATTTAATTTGCATCTGGTGGTTAGAGTGTCATCTTCCAGGTCAGCTCGCTGAAGCACACCTTGATGCGACACTAAGTTTAAAGTCAATTCTTTTTCTTACGAAGATACGAGAGAGCTGTGTTCAGTGGTCTGCATTGTAATACGTAGATGTTTAATGCGTTTTATGTTGCAATGACTTTTATGCACATATTCCTCCACTTCAACACGATTAGAATATATACATATACATATATATATACATATATATATATATATATATATATATATATATATATATATATATATATATATATATATATATATATATGCATATGTATATATTCTGATATATATATATATATATATATATATTTAAAGACATTTATATTATGTTTAACGTTCTTTTTATAGATACATGTATTTAAGCAAATGCTCTGTTTTATAATAAACAGTATTAAATAACATTTACCGGCCTGAATGTCCGAGAAATTTTCATAGAAAATTTTCGCTCTCCGACAGGAATCGAACCTGTATCCTATATAAAAAGAACGTTAAACATAATATAAATGTCTTTAAATAAATTGTCGGGCTATGTCCAATTCTAAAATATATATATATATATATATATATATATATATATGCAAAAACGGTTAAAATAATGAAAGCGTTAATAATAAAAAAGAAGCCAACTCTCAATAATAACCCTATCTATCTATCTATCAATCTCTATATATATATATATATATATATATATATATATATATATATAAATAAAAAGGCGTCCGTGATAATGAATAATAGATTAGTCGAAAGCGCTCATATCCACAGATCATTTAAACAGTTTTTACACATTCTATGTTCAGAAACAATATCATTTATACAAATGCAAGAAAAATTTTATGAGTCGTCTTCGATGAAACTTCTAAAAATGAAAGATTGCTGCCCAATATTATATATATATATATGTGTGTGTGTGTGTGTGTGTGTGTGTGTGTGTGTGGTGTGTGTGTGTGTGTGTGTGTGTATTTGGATAGGAATCGCTCTTTTATGTAAGAAATCGACTGACAAGGTATTGTGGTTAAGTTTTTTATTTAATTTTTCATGGGTTCTTTTTTTTTTCTTTTCTGGACGTAAATTAAATATAAATTATCCAAATGTTTTCTATGTCCGAGCGATTTCTCCTATACCTTTAGCCATTATCAAGGATGAATTTCATTTTTACTTTTAACTCAATGCAACGATTGTTTTATGTATGTATCTAGAATTATAGGGATGGTTTATTTTCCAAACACGGTCAGCATACTGTGGCCGTTCATACTTGATATTATTCAGTCATGGCTATTTCTTTTTATTTATAATACTTCGATTATTTTTCCATGTGTACGAGGCTATATATATATATATATATATATATATATATATATATATATATATATATATATATATATATTGGATGTATTTGGGTGGTAGATTTTTTAATTTTTTAATGGAACATACGAAAATATATTTTATTATAACGTAGAAGATAAAAAATCTCATACGCGGTAAAAACCAACGCACCGAAACGCAATAATTAAGAAAATGATTAGTGATTGTTGAAAGTGCTGGCACATGGGAAAAAATATATTTACAAATACGAACCGGAAATTAGAAAGATGATTAAAAACATCGAACAAAGTAATCGACAATAAACTCGTGTTGTTTTTTGAGCAAACGTGTATTTTCACACACACACGCACACACACACACACACACACACACACATATATATATATATATATATATATATATATATATATATATATATATATATATATATATATATATATATATATGGTATACAGATGATAGTCAAGTAGTGTCAAATCAGGAGAATAAATCAATTAATACACCATTTCAAAGCCTTAGTCAAGTATAGCAGCCATTGAAACCAAGGACTTGTGTGCTGGAGCATTTATCTGATGAAACAAAACGCCTTTCGTCAGATTTCCTGGGCGTTTGGTTTTGATAACCTTTTGTAAATGCTTCAGAAATTTGGCATAGTACTCTCTCCAGTGATGGTGTGGCCTTTTTGAAGATAGGCAATAAACAAAGCTTTTTGCATCTTCCCAAAAGAAGCTCAAAAATTGTAAATGAAAGGAATAATTTGAAAAATGAGAAGCAAGAAAAGAATTTCTTTTTCGTCTCCTCTATTACTGTTGTGGAGTAAAGAGTACACTCCTGGCGACTCTATGAACTCGTCCAATACTATAAAGAGTTCCACGTTATGAGGTCGAGAGTAGAAGAATCAGAGTCAGGCAGTTCGCTGCCAGACATGACCTCTGACTTCGAGTGGAGGATGACTCAGTCGGGGTTCTGTCTTCGAATAATATACAGTAACGGTCTGATTTTCTCAGCCTAGAAAAACATACCAGTACTGTACACGAGCCCGCTTTAGCGAGGGCTGGGTAAATTTTGACCAATGGCCCGGGTGGAAACGCTCGGGTTACCCCCAGGAAACTTGACTTTGTGTCGCATCTAGTCCGCAGTGGGGTGACTGGTAAATACCGGTAAAATCAGAGTCAGGCAGTTCGCTGTTGGGTTCGCGACAAGACAATTCAGTTCAGAGCTTTGTCTTCTGGCAGAGAGTGACTCAGTCGGGGCTATGTCTTCGGATACAGACACGGCTGAGAAAAACAGACATTTACTGTGCCCGAGCCCGCTTTTGCAGGGGCTGGCTAAATTCTGACCAGTGGCCTGGATGGAAACACTTGGGTTCCCCACATAAAACTTGACCTTGAGTTACATCTAGTCTGCAGTAAGTCGACCAGTAAATACCAGTCCCAGGCTCGCGACAATACAATACCTCTGTCTTCGGGCAGAGACTCGGCCGAGAAAAACAATGTACTCGAACCCGCTTTCGCAGCGGCTGGGTACATTTTGACCAATGGACCAATTGACCAAAGGCCCGGGTGGAAACACTCGGGTTCTCCACAGTAAACTTGACCTTTTGTCGCATCCCGTCTCAGTGGAGAGAGTGGTAAATACGAGTCGCATCGGAGTCAGTCCCAAGCTCGTGACAGGCAAAACCTCTGTCTTTGAGTAGAGAGTAAGTCGGAGCTCTATCTTCGGATTGAGAAAAAATAGACGAGTAATGTACTCGATCCCACTTTCAAAGCATCTGGGTAAATTCTAACCAATGACCATGGTGGGAACGCTCGGGTTTCCCACAATAATATCGACCTTGTACCACAACTCATCTCAGTAGGAGGATTGAGTAGATACCAGTCGTATTAGAGTTATTCTTTATACTCACTATACAGATATTAAGGCAATAGGTATAGAGAATATTTTTAAATTCTATTTTATAGAGAATCCTTTGACGAATTACGTTATACCAAGTACAGGTGTATGTTATAACAATAACCTTACAATAGAAAGTCATAAGAGTTGGTTCCAAGGATGAGATGTGACAATTACTTATGCTTTATATATCTTTTGTTTACTTTTTTTAGTTTATTATAATTTATATTTTTGCAAACGCCTCTGTCTGCTTCTGCGTGTGTGTGCTTGTGTGTGTGTACATTTGTGTGTGTGTGTTTGTATACATTTGTGTGTGTATGTGCGCGCGTGTGTACCTGTTTGTGTGTGTATGTTTTGGTTCATATATTTGTGCATATGTCTACGCGCATGTCATCGGTATATGCGAGTGTGTACGTGTGTGAGCATTTGTGGTTTTATGTCAACGTTTAAATTCTTCTTTGAACGTCTTTGCAGGAATTGAAAAAGACTATTTGGAACCTGAGCCGGAAAGCAAATGATCAGTAAGTAACTTCTTAGTTGCAATCTGAAAGCCACCATGAAGTCAAAAACTATTCCATTTTAATTTCTTCTTCAAATCTAGCATCTTATAATGATTGTTAACATTCTTTGACGCCAACGTAACTTGATATCTATTTTGTAAATACTTGAACGTCTATTGGGACTCAATCTCACCCCATGCCTCAATTGGAATTCATATATCCGATCTATTGCTAAAGATGATGTAATGATAGATGAGTGTTCTCTTAAGGAGACTCCTTTCCTTGAACGCCTATTGGAACTCAAGCACACCTCAGACTTCAAGTGGAACTCATATAGCTAATCTATTGCTAAAGATGATAGGATGTTAGATTGGTGTTCTCTTAAGGAGACTCTTTGCCTTTAATGTCTATTGGGACTCAAGCTCACCCCTGACTTCAAGTGGAACTCATATATCTGATCTATAGTTAAGGATGCTGGAATGATTGATGGGTGTTCTCTTAAGGAGATTCCTTGCCTTGAACGTCTATTGGAACTGAATCTCACCCCAGACCTCAAGTGGAACGCATGTATCCGATCTATTGCTAAATATGATGGAATGATATCTGGGTGTTCTCTCAAGGCGATTCCTTGCCTTGAACGTCTATTGGAACTCAAGCTCACCCCTGACCTCACCTGGAACTCATATATACGGTCCATCGCTTGGGGCACCTCGATGCTGTCTAATGGTTATCAAGCGTGTCTCGCTAGGACAATTACAATGTCAAATTGACAGCCGATCTAAAAAATGACCTACAGTCTGTTAACTGAGGCAAGGAATGACTTGTTGATTTTAACGCATCCAAAACGAAACTGCTCTCTAGTAATCGTCTGTGAGAACTCTTTCTGCTTTCTATCAGCATGGCTGATGCTAACCTCCAGGCGAGTGACTCGTTGCGCCTTCTCGGAATCCCGCCGTCTCCCGCTGACATGAATTGGAAAGATTATATTGAATCAATTGCTAGGTCTGCTGCTAAAAATGTTGGTTTACTGTGTCGTGCTAAACAATTTTCCTTACCCGAATCTATCTTACATATTTACAAATCTATCATTTGTTCATGATTATAATATTGAGGTGACAGACCTAATTTCTTTTCTAATAAAAAATTTCCCGAATAGTTCCTTTTAGGTGTAAATGCTTAATTCGAAAATAACAAAGAAATTTTGATAACATCTACCGTTTGGGAGTTATCGGCAATAAAAGTTCGGACTCGTTCGCGTCGCGGTGGGTGCAATTGAAATTAATTCTGCACCCCTAATATTGCTACCACATTTGGTCTAGTGCTCCTGTTATATATTTAGAGATTCTTGATAAAATCCAAAGAAGAATATGCAATATTATTGATCCTGACGTGGCATCTCGTCTTCAGTCACTTTCCTACCGACGTAATGTAGCTTTCCTGTGCCTTTTCTATAAATAATTTATGGTAATTGCTGTGATGAACACACCTCTATAGTATTTAGATTCAATGGATTTACGCGCATTACTATAGTGATGGCAAGACCTACTCATTTTGCAATTGAAGTGGTTCATTATTTAAAATCATTTGGAGGAGAAAACTGAATAACTGATCTCTTTTTGGCAACTGCTGTTTGTGAGGCCATTATAAAATTATCAGCAATTTCACATCCAAGACAGTTAGAGGAAATAACGTTTGACGATATAAGTCAACTAATAATGAAAAAACATACCACCCAAGAAAAAACTAGTTAACGCAGAGAGAGCTAAGTTTATGAATATTTCTTAAAAACTGATCCAGTTAGTTCTTCGTTTAAAGCAAATATTGTGAATTTGAGCAACTGGGATCGGAAAGCCAGAGGATTTGATCCAAATGAAATAGGCAAACGACCTTCATAATGAAGAGTATCGGCAAATGGCTCTAATGCATTTACAACTGGGAAAGTTGTCACTAGAACAGCGTGTCGAATTTGTTTAGCAACAAGAATTAATTCGAAAATTTTAATAGGACAAAAGTTATGAATCTGGACACATACGCGATAAAGAAAAAATTTAAAATAACGTACTTTTATGGATATGAACATGAAAGAGAAAAACAAAAATGTCCGGCATATAAAAAAATGTGAAAAGTGTTTCAAAATGAATCGTTTCAAACGTATGTGTAAATCCCCAAATATCACCTTTGAACTTTAAAGAAATCACAACAATAAACACGCCAATAGGGTTATTAAGATGGAAAAGAATGTTGGATGGACTTACAACCGCGATTTTTCAAAGGGCTATAGAGTAAGTTAATGGTAGCGATATAAAAAAAATACAGTATGCAACCAGAATGACATTTATTCTATTAACAACGAAGAATTAAAATGGAACACCAGTATTAAAACATGCTGGATTAACAATTAACGAAAGAAATGTGTGCACAACACTAAAAATAATCTCATTTTGGGGATATCCCATATCTAATGAAGGCATATCACTACAACAATCGTTAATTGAAAAAATATTAAAAGTTGAAGTACCTAAGATCAAAAGACTTTGAATCTTTCTTACAACTAGTAAATTTCTCCAGACACTATGTAGAGTGATACTAGGAATTGACAGAACCTTTTTGCTACTTTAAGAAAAAAGAATATGTTATTTATTTGGACAAAAGAACAAGTGACATTTGAAAAGCTGTTCTGGCAAAGAAGCCAGTAGTAAAATTATTCGACCGTAGAAATGAAATAGTAGTAACAACTGACACAACTGAACAATTTCGGGAATATTGGCTCAGGGTGATAATCCTATTATCTTCCTAGAAAATTGTCAAAAGCAGAACTGAACTACTCAAATATTGAAAAACGCGTTAGGAAGGAGTTCCCGGTACTTTTCCTTTCCTTCTCTCTGACCCAACAGCAAACCCACAATACTGCCTTTGTTCAACCAATTTGAGATCCTGACTTCCTCAGCCGATAAGGCCGAGTACTTTGCTCGTAAATTCTCATCCAGTTAAACGCTCGACTCGTCCGGTGTACCTACACTCTATTTCCCCATAGAACCTCCTACCAACTGTACAAATAGATCTCGTCAGTTTTTGATTGGAAAGAAATCCCTATTAAGGTCCAGTCATAGACCTTTAAAGTACATATATAATGCTAGGCCACCCGCTTCTCTTGGACAAGCGCAGAGGCTCATCCTTTGTTTCTTGTTTAGGAAAGGGTTCCCGGTACTTTTCCTTTCCTTCTCTCTGGCCTCCGTAGTAGTACTGTTGTGATTCTCTTGTGATGTGGGTGCAGTCTGTGGCAACGCCTCTTCATTCTGAGGGTACAGAATTGACAGTTTCCTGGTCGCTGTTCCCGACTGGTAGTTAGGAACCCTAACTCTAGCGTAACGTCTTGAGCTGCAGCTCCGATCAACAGTTGTATAATACCGGGGTGCCTGTAGTGTTATGACGCGCATGGAAGGGTGTCCCTGCACGCATCTCCTGTGGGTAATCCTAAGGCTATATCATGTTGCACACCGCGCCAGCTGCTTTCTGCCCGTCTCATAAGATGACCGTCTTGTACTTCTACTTCAGGCCTTCTCATTTTTACTACCAATAGTACCCAACAATCAACGATCAAAACGTAAAACTAAACCAGCTCTGAAAATCGCCTAAACCCTTTAACATTTCCTTTTCTAACATACGTGGCATTCGAACCAACTTCTGCAGTGTGGAATCGTTCCTCACGGAGAAGTCTTCTGATATACTGGTTGTCTGTGAGACCAACAACTCGTTTATCCCCTTCAATGACCTCTCGATCCCAGGCTACCTGCCTCTGCTTAGAAAAGACTCTCAAATCCACATGCACGGCCTAGGAGTTTACGTCAAGGATCATCTCCCATTAGCTAGGTAGCTCTCTCTCGAATCTCCGGACAATTCATACATGTATCTTCGTCTATCTCTCCTCGATGCTGTAAGCCCTCTCTACTTCCTCAATCGTTCCCCATCCTCCCAAGACTGTTGTGCACCCGATTGCATTTCCGACAATAGATACCCGTCTCTCTTCGTCCGTTTGCTCATATATTCATATTCGGTGACTTTAACGCCCACCATGCCAAGTGGCTTAAAAAATCTATAACTGACCTTGCTGGCATAGGAACGCTTAACTTCTCAATTACTCAATCTCTCACACAAGTGGTTGACTTTCCCATCCGTTTCCACAAAAACCATGACGGTAAGGCTTCCATTCTTGACCTCTGTTTCACATTCATCCGCAAGTCTTGTCGTACCACGCAGCTCTGCCCTCTTTGCAACTCTGATCATGCTGTAGTGTCTGTCAACATCTCCTTCTACTCCACCCCCAGCAAAGAACCTCCTACCAACTGAACACCTTTTTGTTATCAACAAGCTGACTGGGACTCGTTCTGTGATTTCCTTCGCGATGTCTCGTGGAATGTGGTCATTAATTTCCCCATTCAAGAATGCGCTTCCGAGATCTCCTCCTAGGTAAAAGCTGGAATCGAGGCTTTCATCCCCGCAAGGAAATATCACGCTCATCCCCTTGGTTCTTTGCTGCTTTCTCAGCTGCCATTGCCCATAGGAATCGCTTCTTCCGCCTGTACCGTAGTGACATGTCAGATTACAACAGACGTCTCTTTTTCTCAGCCCGTAATCAGCACAAGCGTGTCCTCAATGAAGCAAAGTCACTATTTGCTAATAGAACGAAACAACGGATTGCATCTCGCAAATTCGGCCCCAAAGACTATTGGCATCTCTGCAAGAGCATACTAAACAACAGCAAACCCACGATACTGCCTTTGTTCAACCAATTTGATATCCTGTCTTCCTCTCGTACTTTGCTCGTAAATTCTCATCCAGTTCAACACTCGACTCGTCCGGTGTACCCACACCCTATTACCCCCTAGAACTGAGGATTTATTGAGCGAGTTTCACATAACGCCATCGTTGGTATTGGGCATCATCTTTAAATTAGACTCCCATAAGGCTAGCGGTGGGACGGGATACCAGACATTGTCCTAAAGAAATGTGCTCCTGAACTGGCTTCTGTCCTTTCCAAACTCTACAAATACTGCCTCAACAACTCCTGCTTTCCATCCTGTTGGAAGTCTTCATCTGTTGTACCTGTCTTTAAGAACTTTGGCGACCCGTCTGATCCATCTAACTACCGTCCTAACAGTCTCCTACCACTCTTCGGGAAAGTCTTTGAAGCTTTAATCAACGCCGAAGTGGTTAAGCACCTTACATCTCATTATCTGCTCTCTATCATGCAATATGGTTTACGCTTTGCCCGATCTACAGCTGATGGCTCACAGCCATAACTGAACTTGTTTGCCAAGCACTTCAGAATAATAAGCTAGTGTCGTGGCTCTAGATATCTCTAAAGCGTTTGGTAGGGTTTGGTATGCCAACCTCCTCCGTAAGCTTCAGGGATACGGTATTTCAGGACGATTATTTGACTTAATACAATCATTCCTTTCAAACCGTGTAAGGAAAGTCATCCTTAACGGATTCTCCTCCAGTTCCTTTCTAACGAACGCAGGCGTTCCCCAAGGCTTTATCCTGAGTCCTAGACTGTTCCTAATCTTCATTAACGATCTTCTCGATGTCATCAGTTCCCAAGTAGGCATCTATGCAGATGACACCACTATTTACTCCAGCCTAAAAAGCAAATCTAGTATCACTGACAAAACTAATCTGGATATTGGTCTCGAAAAGACCTCCAATCAGTTGTTGACTGGGGCAGGAAATGGGTGGTTAACTTTAATGCCTCTAAAACAAAACTGCTCTCTATTACTCACCAGAGAGAACCCTCCCTGCCTCCCATTAGAATGTCTGATACTCAACTTTACGAGAGCACCTCTTTGCGACTGCTTAGTCTCACATTGTCCACTGACCTGAGGTGGAAAAACTACATTGAATCAATAGATTCATCTAACGTAAGGAAAGTTGGTTCTCTATGTCGTGCCAGAAAGTTTTTCTCACCCGAGTCCATCCTTCAAATCTATAAATCAACTATTCGCATCTGCATGGAATATTGCTGTCATATATGGTCTGGAGCCCCCGCTGTTCGTCTTAGGGTTCTCGACACAATCCAGTGACGGATATGCAATGTGGTTGGTCCTGATCTGGCATCTCGTCTGCAGTCGTTCTCTCACAGACATGCTGTCGTCTCCCTCTGTCTTTTCTACAAATACCTTCACGGTAACTGCTCCGACGAGCTATCTTTGCTAGTTCACAAACTGCATGAATTTAAACGTGCCACTTAGTCGGCATCTCAGCCCCACCATTTCACTGTCGAAACAGTTAAATGTAGTCGTCTCTTCTACTCAAATAGCTTCATGTCTCGCACTTCCCGTCTGTGGAACTCCTTTCCTCTTACTTACTTCCCTGATAGCTATAATCTCCAACTATTCAAATGCAATGCCAATCGACTTCTCCAGATGCCTTGATCTACTCATCGTCCTTCTCTTTATCCTTTCCTCTTTCACGCCTCTTTACTCTTGCTCCCACTTTCTGTAACCCCTTGCGTGCTAGTGGCACTCCTGCCTTACTTGGTGTGAAAAGTTAAAAAAAACGGAATGAACTTCCTAAAGTAACGTCTTTTAAAATTCTAAGATGGGCCTTAATGTTAATGGCGTTTGACTTTCATATTGAATTCGTGAATGGCAGTACCATTCCGCATATAGACGTTTTGTCGAGATTGAGGTTCATTTCTTCTGAAAGAGAGAAAGAGGAAGGGAAAATTCGAAGATACTTTTTTATACTGGACCAAAACTTATATTTTGTCGATAGACAAATTAGCTGAGGATACGAAGCGAGATCTCATATTGAACCGTAGATTGTTCAAGATAATAAAATAAGTGGAATAATTGCTCACGGGCAGAAAGGCGTTTTAAAACGGTTAAACAGAAGTTAACCGTAGAAAAGCGTTAACGAGACGTAGTGGTTCCACCAGCAATGCAAAGGAGCAAAATTATAAAAAGCATACATGACAATGTTCATTGCTGAATAAAGTCTACGCAAAGGAGATTAAGGCTAGTGACATGGTGGCCAGGCAGTTCTACGGATGTTGAAGAATACATAAATAGGTGTAAAATATGCAATGAAAGAAGAATATTTAGACAGTCCAAAACATGGCTGAAATAGCCCCATCCTTAGGACAGAGTATACATGGATGATGACCGTGTTAATGGAGTGAGATTATTATTAATACTGGTAGATTTGTATTTAGGATGGCTAAAAGTAATACAGGTTTCCAACAAAATAAGTTTGACTGTGAAACAAGCATTAAGGATCATATTTTAAAGAAATGGAATTCCGAAAACGCTAGTATCTGACAATGTCCCAAAGTTCTGTGACGAAGGACTATGCCAATGGTTGAACCAAACTGGATGCAAACCATATAAAACCCCCACCCGGTACCATCCGCAATCAGACGGATTAGCAGAAAGGATGGTTGCAAAATATGAAAAAAGGAAATGAAAATATGTGTACATCAGACAGAAAGGATAGAAACATTTCTTCCTAGATTGTTTCTAAACTATAGGACAATACCACATGCTGGGAGATCGAAAACCCCATCCCGCCCTCATATCTCATAAAAGAGGTTTTATCCCCTTATTTACCCTGGTACTTCTGTTTCCTTATTATCATTCTCTC
Organism: Acanthosepion esculentum; assembly: GCA_964036315.1. Classification (NCBI taxonomy): domain Eukaryota; kingdom Metazoa; phylum Mollusca; class Cephalopoda; order Sepiida; family Sepiidae; genus Acanthosepion; species Acanthosepion esculentum. The sequence goes on from OZ038502.1 coordinate 56,372,663, forward strand.
TCTCCGTAAGAGATTGTTTAGGTATGGTTCATTTATGCCACCAACGAAAAACTGTGATATGAAAAGTATAGTGAATCTAATCTACAAGAGACAAGATTCATAATGCAAATTGGACAGAACATTATGACAATCGAAAAAGTGAAATATGGGATATTAGCACATGCAATCCAAGTTAGATTGCAACACGATAGCGATGAAGAAATGTATAATGAGCCTGAGATTAATGAATGCGAATGCGCCCCGTTAAGTCAAGACGAACTAGACTGTGAAATCAAGACCAATATTGACTCTGAAGATGAACAAAGACAATCGTTGGAGTAACACTTCTATGAAAAAAGATCAATATCTCCCATATCTAAACAATTTCTTACGGAGAGAGAGAAAGATAATAAGGAAACAGAAGTACCAGGGTAAATAAGGGGATAAAACCTCTTTGCTACAGGGAAATGAGGTAGCTCATTTACATATGAAGTTACAAAGACTATAAATAGCTACAGATATTGCCCATAAGGAAGGTGAGTGCCTACTACTTCCCGTGAATCAGTAACACAATATATATTGACAGACTTAGTTCTCGTGGCCTTCTTTGGAACAGGCGAGGAGAGGTGTTTCCACTGCATGGATTCTCTTTTTTGTCTCTGTCTCAATGTGATGAACCCAACACTTTTTAGGAAAAGTTCAAGGAAACCAACTGGATTTTCCTCAAATTTTCCCATGAGGTCATCAGCGTAGTGTGCTTTTGATCAGGTGTCAGAAAACTTGGCACTCACCTATCAGAGACCTTATTTATGCCGAGATCATTGGGCAGTATTCTCAACTCTCTCACGGGATATGCTAATAGCATTAGCTATTTGATTTTATATTCGCCTGTCATCCAACACCATGTGGTCAACACGATCAATGTTTTCCTCTTTGTTGCTGCTGCAAGATGTCCAGACTTGGGTCCTTTTCAAGACTCTCCATTCCTCTCCGAAATTAAGCTGCCCACTTTTGCACTGTTATTAAAAGCTGGAGCGTTATCTACTAACGTAGCAATCATGTCAGCTTGAATGTCCTTGGGGACTGAACCATTTTTCTGCAGGTAAATGACAACACAACGATGCCAAATTTTGTCCATTTTCAAGAGAAGTCACTACTAGTTAGTTTTTAAGTCTTATTTGAACATTTTACCTATTTTCGTTTTCCCTAAGACTTCTTCGTTGCACACATGTTCAGTCCATGGTATTCTCAGCATCCTTCTGTAGAACTACATTTCTGTTGTCCAGCATTCATTGCCATATAGGAGGACCAACATTACATAACTGTTCATAACCCGTTTCTTGTTTCTAATGAAATGTTACCTGTTTCTTAATGCTTTGCTTAGCTTTTGGAAGGCCTCTTTCGCTACTCCAATACGCCTTTGGATTTCGGTGTCACATTTTCTGTTTTCTATTAAAACACTTCCTAGATATTTAAGTTTTTGTACTTGCTTGATATTGTAGTTCATATCTTGAGTTGTTCCTTTTGCTGACAACCATACATTTTGTCGTCTTATAATTTATGGTTAGTCCTTTACTACCTTATGGAGGAGTGTCTGTAGCTTACTTTACGTGTCTACATATTACTCAACAAATAACAGAAAAATTCTTGATTTATTGCCCAGTCGCATTGTCATTAAAAAGAAAACTGTATCTGTAATTTTCTACCTCGAGTGACTCTTAAGCCTTGTGCAGGATGAACATCAATGTAAAAAAAATAGCATTTATCTTTTGAACATATCCGGTACCCGGTTACGATCGCGGTAGAATTCATTTCTTTAAAGCGTATGCTTGTGGACACTTTCGCGTTTTAATGTGCCGTATTCTGAACATCCGCGACATACTGAACATGAAAAAAATGCTTTGCGTCTAGCTACGGCAGTAAAACAAAAATTCCTTTAGATAAACACTGCTCGATCACGAGAACTCAAACTGCCAACACAGGTCGCCATAAAAAAGGGAATATAACAATAAACGCCTGCATGACTTATACAGGAAGTCGACACCGGCCATTTTGAAAATGTTAAGGAGTCACGACTTTGTTACATTCGGCAATCAAACTCATTAGAAAAAGCTCGAGAAATCCCATATTAAAAAACTTAAATAAAAACGAACTTAGTGACCAGGAAGAGGAGAAAGCCAATAAAAAATAATTAAGGCTCACTTGACATTCAGACTGAACTTTGAAAATAACTTTTTTCTTTTTCGTTTTTTATTTTTTTTTTTTGCCTGTGATTAAAGGTACACCCCAAAGCAGCGGGGTTTTATCACATTTTAGAAACATAAAAGGTAATCCCGAAGATCATCACATATATATGGGTGTCTCACTCTTATGATCTTTACTCCTTTGTACGAGACTTTATGAGTTTAAGTGTACAACCAAATTGGCAGTAAGGTCTCATGATTTTACAGTAGAAATTGCTAGATGTAACCGTACGTTCTATGCTAACAGTTTCTCTCACATTTCTCGCTTATTAAGCTCTCTTCTTGATAAAATCCAAAGAATATGCAATGTTATTGGACCTGGTATCTCGGCTCCAGTCGCTTTCCCTCCGCCGTAATGTAGCTTCTCGTGTCTTTTCTATAAATACTTCCATCGTAATAAACTTTCCTCTTTGGTACCTAGACTTGAAGCGTAGTAATATATTGGCGACAAGGTCTCATCATTTTATAGTTGAAAAGGCTAGATGTACCCGTATGTTCTTTGCTAACAATTTCTCCTCTCACACTTCTCGCTGGTGGAACTCTCTCCTGGTTTCTTGTTTTCCGGTCAACTTTGATCTTCAAAAATTAAAATGCAATTCAATTCGCTCTCCTTAATACCTGTTTTTTTATTGCTCTCTCTCCTTCATGAATTCTTTTTCACACGTTCTCACACTCTCAGTAAACACTTGCTTCTTAGTGGCTTCATTGCCTTGTTTGGGGCGAAATGATTACAAATACATTGACTCGATTATGATGAGTTATAATGAATATTTTAGTAACTAGACTCTGGCCAATTCTATGAAAGCCACCTTCTATCAACCCAATTTAGCTTTCTTGAGTGCAATGATAGCATATATGTTACGAAACAATTTCACGAACAAGTGCACTTAACGAATAGACCTGCTATGTTGATCTCACTGCAACATATGACCTCAAGAATAGGGACTTCCTTTTCTCATTTATCAGAATCCATCTTCCAAGATTCAATTCCATTAAATTCCTTCATCTGATAAAGGACTTGTAGCGGTCCCTGAAGTCTTATATGTCTGGTGATGACCCCAAAACCGAATTATTTCAAACCTCGTCAGGAGTACGACAAGGAAGAAATATGAGGACCCTAATCTGTTTTATCTCTTCCTTTGAATGTGTAAAAGCACAGATGTTAAAAATGGGGGCTGCATTATTTAAGGATCCCTTATCACATTCTAAATGAATCTGCTATAGAAAACAGCGCTCTTGTTTTTTTCCTTTAAGTGGTCAGTGTGCGGATGATGCGATGCGGCTATGCTGCTGATACAGGTATTCGTAGTTGATATAAGAATGAGTTTGAACACAGAAAACATTTTTTTTTTTTTTTACCGAGTGATCCAATATAAACTTTTCCAAAATAGAAACTCGGTCTGGAATTGAAAGGAGAGTAATTATGAAACATACCCTGAATCCGCCATAGAAATTCAGAATGTGGAAATAATAAACTCTAAACGCTTCAAATACCTCGGCGTATGGATCAGAAATTCTAATACCAGGAAATTGAACACAGGACAGGTTGACTTTGGGGTACTTTTGTTCAACACCATAAAATGCTTCAAAACGAAAATATTGTCCTATGAACTCGAGCCATTTATATACAAAATTCTGAGTTTTCCATTAGTCCGTCTGTCCGTCCATCACACCCTTTAAAACAACCATATATTGACCGATTGAAACCCAATTTTGGGGAGAAGTGCAAACAGGTAAGGGTCTACAAATTACAATTGGTTTTACTAGGATGCGTAGCTTAGCAAAATAAACTTTAATTAAATTTTTTTTTTTTAAATTAACGGTTTCATTATTTAACGTATAAAATGCTCCCATTATTTTAAAAACAATTTAATGATTAAAATAACAAATCCTTATTTAATAAAAATGCAATATTGTTTTTGCATATCTTTTCTTAAAGTTTTTATATATACAAGAATCCAGTTTCCAGTTAGCCCAACGTTCGCGAGTACTATAAACAATTTCCAGGGCCAAACGCTTCAAAATTTGGAATTTGGCCGCGGAAAGAGATATTTATGGCCAGATGTAGATGCAACGTTAATTGTGGTCATCTTTTTTTACTCCTGTTCTTTTATTGTCTCGGTTTCTTTCACTCTCCTTAGCCTCCTTACGTCTTAGTGGCTTTATCACTTTTCTTCGGGGGGGATGACTAAAAGAGTACGTTACTGACAGACATCATATTACTAGTGTCGACAGGCGTTTATTTCCATCAATTCGCGAGAAAAAATGAGCACCAATATAGTAAGAAATATCCTTCTATTAGGAATGGCATAAAATTGCTATCTCCAAGTGAAGATAGTGCTTCTGCCAAGCAACAAAGATTACATCCTTAAAGGACAGGCGAGTTCAAGTTTCATTAATGAGACAATGACCTCAGAATGCAATACCGACATGTATTTTCTGACATGAAGCAGATCCCACTGATTTGATTTTTCCGTAGTTTTTTTTTATAAATCAGTACCTTATCCTGATTGCTAAAAATATATTTTCAATGTGAAAATAACATGAAAAACTTATTGTACAACATTGATATGATAGCTTTGTTATACACATGACAATTTTTTTTATAATAAAATCGGTGACATAAACAATGCCATTTTATAATAAAATATCACTGATCAATGCATAGCTGTAAACATTCTTACTTGATTGGTTTATAATTAATTATAGGCAACAGATATGTTTGGTATATAAGAGATCTGTCTGATCACATTCTTCGATGTGAGAGGTATCGTCCACAGTGCGTTCTTGCCACAGAACCAGACGATCAATCAGCAAATCTACAAAGAGATCCTGCGGTGTTTGCTTCGGTGAATGCGTGAGAAGAGGCGAGAGTTGTGGCAAGACAAATTGTGACTGCTTCACTACGACAATGCGCCTACACACAATCCCGAAAAGAACATCGCCGTACTGGAACAACCTCCCTATTCACCTGATCTTGCTCCGTGTGACTTTTATTTTACCCCAAGCTTAAGGGATCTGTTTTGAAGGTGTGGACGCCATCAAGAGGGCCGCAACAAAGAAGCTGAGTGGCATCCTAGAAGATTCCTTCCAGAAGTGCATAGAAGCGTGGCAGAGGAATATGGAAAAGTGCAGTAGACTCTAGGTGGGGATTACTTTGAAACGAAAATCATATAGTTTGTTGTTTGGAATTATAATAATATTTTTGTCACACCAGTTCCGTTATTTTTAAGACAGACCTTGGAATTTGCAATATATAACTATTTACTACAACTCTACGTTATAACATTATGTTACGTTATAACATTAATAATTGCAATAAAAACATCACTTAAAATTATTTGCAAAATCACTTTTTAAAATTTAAGTATATCAATCTTTAATTTTGTCTTTTTGTTTTTCTTCATAGGAAAGTCAAGAACAAGAAAAACTCTGGAAAGATTAATTCAAACTATCTGAAAAATGTGAGGTAAGAATAGAATTATTGCAATAATTTTACCGTTAAAACTGATAGTAGATATGACTCCATTTTTTTCTAAATATTATCTATAATAATATATATTATGTTTATAAGTATATATAGTTATTTTTATTTATTCATTGCTTAGTTTAGGCCATCGTATTATTTTAAGTGATAGAATACAAAACTGGTAAGGAATTTCAAATAAACAGTACAAGATAAGTGAACGGTTTCGTAAAATTAATGTAAATGGGAGATAGGTTTTACGTGTGCGTGTATGAGTGTATGTGAGAGTACATTTATATGTAGAGGTCTGAACGTGCATTACATTTTTCTAATTTCGTTTGATTAGGTGTATAGGGTTAGACTTAAAGATTTTTATATAATAGTAAGAATAATTAATATATTTTTTTATGAAAAGTAATGTAAGTGGTAAGGTTTAGTGATCGAATTCGTATTTAAAATGTAAAATATTGGATTGAACTGTGCAAGAACAAGTCCAGCTTACCTCGTTATGAATCCCGGGGAAATAGCGCGAATCAAAACCGGATGAAGCAAAAGACAAGACTACATAGGCGGGAAGGGGGAAAAGCCTTTATTTCATTTGCTGATGTTGACTGACGTATGTCAATAAGAACGGTCGGAATCCTTGCCACATCTGATTTTTTTTGTTTTTGCAATATCGAGGTGCGTAGCACAACGTTATCAATGAGGCGGTCTGACCCTTTTGGAATCAGGTCGGGGTTGCTGTTTGAGCCGATATGATGCAAAACCCGAAATCGGCAATGAAGACAGCGCATCACTGAAGACCATCCTTGATGCATCTGAAATGTATTACTCTACTACTCTAAAAAGCACCTCCTGAGTCGTAGTCTACCAAAACGTGTACTTAAAAAAACTCAATAATACCTTAATATTAAATATAAAAAATAATATTTTTTATTACAGTGTTGGTCATTTGGGATCAGCGGTCTAACGAGTAACAAAAATGGCCAAATCGTTTTCAAAAAACTTTTCAACAATGGCAATTCTCATCATATAATAAAGTCAAATTTATCTTAAGGTAATGACACAAATCGACAATCATACGTAAGAAGAATGAGAGAAAAATAGAATGAGTTATGAACAAACTGAAATATAGAGAGATGACGTGCACTTTATTGCAAATTTTCCCACTGTTTATGGCTTAAACATCATCACAAAACCTTCCCCATTAAATAATTTTAAAGCATAAGGAAAAAGGAAACACACATTGAAATATTGATGAATAGATTGATAAACATGTTTAAATTATCCAAACCTTTTGGTAGTACTTCATAGATAGAAAGAAAGATAGATAGATAGATAGATAGATAGATAGATAGATAGATAGATACATACATACATACATACATACATACATACATACACACATACATACATATGAACAGACCGCGATAGATAAACAGATTTGAACAGAGGATAGATAGAAAGAAAGAAAGAAAGAAAGAAAGAAAGAAAGAAAGAAAAGGTAACATTGGCATGACTCATTTTCAGTATCATAATGCGCTCAGGTTTATATTTTTCCTCTTACTGGGTTCATATAAATGCGACAACTTGCGTTATAATCCCGAATGACCACAGATACCAATCCTGGAAGTATGCCGTCGGATATTTTTTTTTTTCGTAAGAATTAAGCAAATTGATTGGCTCGTTTATTTTGCTCGTTCGTATCCCGATGCCTACTATGAAATTGTTTATTCATGCTTCTTATAGAGAATAGATTCACAACCATGCCTAGTGATATTGAGATGGTTCCATGATAAATGATATAAGGTAACAGATAAATCAAACTTAATGATTGTTACAATCTTTTGGCACGCTAAACATATATGTTGATCTACTGAGGGTAGATATAACGCCATCTATTTCTAAATAGTAACTAAAAAGAATCTCCTGGGTGGTAGTCTACCAGAGTGAGTTCTTACCTAAACTCTATAATACCTTAATATTAAATATAAAAAAAAGTCCAAAAAGTGATTTGACCCAAAGAGTTGTGAGTTCAATACCTGGCCATAGCAGACGGTACAAAAAGTTGGAGAGCTGAGTTACTGAAAGAAATTAACTAAAATTAAGATATTCAAAAACTGCATGGCATTTAGAACAATCTATCTAAATGGACTAAATAAATCACTTAACCAATGCTCAAGTGGATAAAATTGTTGGTTAAGTGATCCAAAAAGTGACTTGAACCGAAGAGTTGTGAATTCAATACAAAAAGTTGGAGAGTTGATGTTACTAAAAGGAATTAGCTGAAACTGAGATATCCCAAAAAGTATAACATGTGGAATTAGAACAATCTACTACCGTGAACTAAATAAAGGGTTCGAATCGAAATTCTGACGTATATCACCTGAAGAAGGCCGAAACGTCCTGAATGTGTCAACAAAGATGAGGACAACAGTTCGAATAGTGTAAATGTTTTTTTTTTCTTTCTGTAGGTTTTCTGTTTTTGCTTTGGGGTCACGGGCCTACCCGAAATTTTGCCAATTCGGTCAAGATCTTGATGGACATCTGAGAAAGCTTGGAGCTGTCCAAATCCATGAAGTCGGAAAAGGGGACGAACTCTGTGGTCAGGAAAATTCGTTCAAAGAGTGGGCTTTCAGTACTTTCAAAGTAAGTATACCCCCCCTCTCTCTCTCTCTCTCTCTCTCTCTCTCTCTCTCTCTCTCTCTCTCTCTCTCTCTCTCTCTCTCGTATTTGTTCCCTTGTTCAATTCTGTAAGATAAACCTAAATTATTTTACATTACATTTTTTGAACTGTTGTCTACTTCTTTATTGTCATATTCACAACGTTTCAGCCGTTTTACGCTCTAGCATTCTTCAGGAATTTCATTGTCATTTCGAACCGACCCCTTTATTTAGTTGTAAATATGACAATAAAGATGTGGACAACAGTCCGAACAATGTAAATAGTGTAAATAGTTACAAAATCTCATCTCAGAAATATAGACTGATGCTAAATTAATTTGCGTACAAGATTTTATTTTAAGGAAAGCCGAATCTAAAAAGTTTGTTTCGCTCGTATTATTTTCTTTCTTTCTTTCTTCATTTATATTCTTTCTTTTTGTCTTTTTTCTTCTTTCCTTCTTTTTTCTTCATTTATTTTCTGTCTTCTTTATTTCTTTTTTGTTCGTTTTTCTTTCATCCGATTTTTACTTCATCTTTCTTTCGTTTCATTCTTACATAGATTTATTTGATCCTTTCCGATGGTAATAATTATTTCATTAAGATTTCATTTCACAAAATATTGAGCTTCTTCTTCTTCTTCTACTACTACTTCTTCTTCTTCTTCTTCTTCTTCTTCTTCTTCTTCTTCTTCTTCTTCTTCTTCTTCTTCTTCTTCTTCTTCAGGATCCTTTTTGAAGGTGTATATAAAATGTCGGTCACTGCCACTTACAAACTAATCTATGTCTCTGTCTCTTTGTCTCTTTGTCTCTCTTTCTCTTTCTCTCTCTCACTCTCTCTCTCTCTCTCTTATACACACACACATACACACACACACACTTTCTTTATCTATCTATCGGTCACATACCTACCTTACTTTTTCTCTTTTCTCTTTTCTTTCAGGCCGTATGTAACATCTTCTCTATCGAAGTTGCTGACAACCTCCTGGCGACACTAACAGCGTCTGACATTAAATGGCAGCCATCGATGTACCGAGTCCGGCCAGTGGCAAATACGTCACTAAATATTACACAAGGTCTGTCCACAAGGAGAACTATTTTTTTTACTAGAGTTTAAAGTCGAACAACGATTGAATACTATAAATGTTGTTGCTGTTATTGTTGGTAACCAAAGTTGGTTGGTTGGTTGGTTGGTTGGTTGGTTGGTTGGTTGGTTGATCCGAAAGAACCATGCCGAATGTTCATGGCGACCTCAGGACAAAGTGCATTATTTAATTGTAACCTTCTCATCTCTCAGTAACAAAAGAAAGTTGTTATAAGAACATTTGACGTGGTCAGGCTCTTTTCTCTATCAACCGTCGCGACAGTTAGGCAGGGCAAAGGGAAAAGTAATGTAGTACTATGCTGTAATAGGATTTGCACTCAATTTCACGCCCAACTTCATTAATAATTCAATTATTGTCGTGTCCTAGAGCTTGGACATACTGCATTTGGATTTGGGTTTATTTTGTTTTACATCATATCAACCTCAATGGCTTATTTAATTTTGTAGTCTTTGTAAGAAATCAGTTTGTAGATCAGGTTTCATTGACGTATTTTTGAAAAGAAGATTTTTGTGGAGAGTCAAATGTATTGCTGGTAATATCATTTATTTTCAAAAAGTAAGCTATTTTACTATAAAAATGTATTTTTATACTTTCATAGTGTTAACTATTAACCAGTAATTGGGACCCTAACTGATGCTACCGCTCTGTATCAGGGTGTACCTGGGAGCGACAACAATTAAGAGGTGGTTCCACGCTACTCAAAACCTGCCGATCAGAGGCCCGGATGTAGTCTATCGTCATACCCAGGACGACGTACAAGCCTTGTTCAACTACTGATCGCGCCATGTGGTTTCTAGAAGAAACCATAAATAACGTCCTCTTTACATAGTTGCCTGAGCAGGAGTATGGAACTGGTATACACGATAATGAGTGAACAGCTATTATATATATATATATATATATACATATATATATATATATATATATATATATATATATATATATACACTCGATAATGAATGACCAGCTATTAGGAGATCAACCTCGGTTTTAAACTTTTGGTATCTCCAGGTGATTTCGGTCAATTGATTTCCTAACGCTTTAACCTCACGTCGTGCGATTATTCATTTATTTTTTGTAAAAAATATAGCGTTCATAGATTTATTTTTTAAAAATAAAGCGATGGGAAATCAATTAACTGAAATCGCCTGAAGATACCGAAAGGTTGAAACCAAGGTAGCGGAATCTGCTGATTTCCTAATTTTCTATACTTAAAAGCTCTACATGTTAAATTTTTATCTTTTTATGTGTATGGAGCACTTTTTAAATACTACTGGTTCCTTGTCTAATTCAAATCTGACCGTTAACATCTTTATTATATATATATATATATATATATATATATATATATATATATATATATATATATATATAAACCTTCGCCCCCCCCCCATTTTTGCAGAAGGAACAACCGCCTGATCCGGCGTGCTTTGACCGGTTGGCTACGGAAAGCTTCCGATCAAGCAAGGTTCTATTTCCTTAAAACACACTCACTTGTTTAGATTATCTCGAAAGCCATATCTGCTCAGTTTCGCACCCGAAACGTAAAACAAAGCAGTTCCTCAAGAATTAATGATTTATAATTTTTAAATGACCAACAAAAGTATTTTTGTTAAGGATTGTTTATTTTTTCTATATTTCGGACCATTTACCCTGATATATATATATATATATATATATATATATATATATATATATATATATATATATATATATATATATATATATATATATATAGTGCTAATTTGAAACACGTTGGTTTTCTGATAAAGGTATTTAAGGCAAACAGCTTTTGTAGTAGCGTGCTCAATATCGAATGTAGGGATACAGTGTTAATAGAATTAATGAAAAGGATTTTTTTTTCATTTAACTAATGTTTATTTCAAAGTTTCGTGGTTACACAGATATAGCCACTCATCAGAACTTTCTTTTTACTTTCGTTGTGGTATGAGTGTGTTACTTTCGCTTTTTTTCTTGATGGGCGTTGATTGACTTCTCCTCTCCCTTCCTTTTTCTTTTAATTTTTATTTGTCTATTCTTTCATTTATTTCCTCACCTTCTTCGTTGATCTCTGGTTTATGACTGGATTTTTGTGTGTGTATGAATGTTTGTGTGGTTGTGTATTTATGTGTGTGCCTATGCATGCGCACGTGTGTATGTATACGTGCATACTAATATACAAACATGCACGCACACGCACGCGGTCGCCGCGCGTATATGCTTGCATATTCGTGTGTGCGAGTCTAATTGTGTTTGTGCGTATGTTTGTGTTAATTGTATATGTATTATTTATCTTTACTTAGTGTGCCCTTGTTAGCTTTGAGCTTCTCCGTTGAACACGGATTTATTCTTATTGTTTCAACCATTTAGTTTAGGTTATGGCTGAATGTGTGTGTGTGTGTGTGTCTGTGTGTGTGTGTGTGTGTGTGTGTGTGTGTGTGTGTGTGTGTGTGTGTGCAGGGTCAGATGGATAAATTTTAACAGATATATTTATCAAAATTGCCCAAAAATATCTTGAAATACTACATTAGCTTCAACCACGGACTCCAGTCGACTTCAGAATCTTCTGAGACTCTTCTTAATGGTCTCCATGTTTAAGTTGGTGGATGTTGCCGTAATCTTTGACTTCAGTTCATCTTTGGTGTTACAAGGAGATTTGCAGGGCTCTCGCTCAACTGCGCCGCACACATAATAATCAAGAGGGTTGCAGAGTTAGGTGGCCAGATGTAAGGGATGATCTGGTGGCAAAAATTTTCTGACAGCCATGACTGGGTTCTCCTGCTTGTGTGGCTTGGTGCAGAGTCCTGTTGTTAAATATAGGGTATTCCAGCAGCCATCCTCTTGACTCAGGACAGTATTACCACTTCAAGTCACTTGATGCATGCATCCGAGTTGAGCCTGAGTCCCTCACCAACAATTTCAAGAGTTCTTTTTTATTGGAACGATAAGAGTGAGTTCCGTACCTTCTTAGTCACTAGTAGACTCATCCAAATCTTTCCGAATCTCTGAACTGACACTCTGAAATGTTCGTATTGGAGCTTCCAGCACGAGTGCCAATCAGTACAGCATGCCGTTTCTAAATTTTTGGCGAAGTGAATTGTATCATGTAGCTCTTTTCTCACAGACGGTGCCTAACTGACCCTACTCTACTGTGCAATCGACAAAATAAAAACAAACAACGCGCATGCGCGAAATTAAAAATATAAATGGCGACAATGTACCCATCGCATCCTTGTATATACTGAAGAAAGTTTCACGCTCGCACGATCTTCGGGCGTTCTAGTCGCCTAATAATCGCTAGAGCGTGAAACAAGAGTAGCGTCTCGAATTGTCCTTTGTTCAGTGTTGACGTTGTGAAACATTTTTGCTCTGTTTAGATGGTCTAGGCGTTAAGCCTTTTCATTTACTGCGTCGGTTGATGTCTGTCTTTTGTTTTGCTTTTTTACTTCTAACGTATTCAGGGCGTCTGGCAAGATTTATGTTCACAGCAAGGTTGTTGTTTTTTTAGCATACACACACACACACACACACACACACACACATACATATATACATATATATATATATATATATATATATATATATATATATATATATATATATATATAATTAAATCCAAAATTAGTAAAACTATCAAAAAGTTGTGTTACTAAATTACAAGCGAGATAAAAAAAAAAGTGCTCGATACAAAAGTAAACTTGTAGAGCGAATTATATACTTAAAAAATAAGACACTATAAGGATGCAACCATGCTGACTGATGATACCTATTATGGTTGAAACCCACGGTTGCATCCTTTTAGCGTCTTTTTTATGCATATATATATATATATACATATATATATATATATATATATATATATATATATATATATATATATATTTCATTTCAAAAGTTTGGTGCCAACCCTGCTAATTGTTTAGATTGGCCCAAAAGGTAGTTGTTTTGTACTTTAAATAAGAACAGATTATTATACATGGTTAAAAATTTAGAGGTGATTTTTTTGCTAGAAATTGTATTACGATAAAAAGAATAAAAACATTTTATGATTAAATTTTGCTCTCGTCACAATATCTTCCTTTAGCCTTGATTACTGCAGCACTAATTTTTGGCATTCATTGCAAAAGTTTCTCAAAGTATAAGTTTGATAACTGATTCCATTTTTTTTCAATGATTCTAAGAGCTCTTTTTCATTTTTTTTTTTTTTTTTGCTCTTCTATCAAGTTCATCCCCTGCTAATTCTGGGGTGGCTTCAAACTTTTAACTGTATTGTATATATATATATATATATATATATATATATATATATATATATATATATATATATATATATGTATATATGTATATATATATATATATATATATTTAAATATTTAAAATTCGATATGAACACCAAATTTCGCTACCAGATTCACGAGCCTCTCAGGAATTGTGTCAACTGATTTCACCAGGAACTCTTGTTGTTTGGTATAGTCGACGTGCCCCTTTAACCACCCCCAAAGAAAAAAGTCACAGGGTGTTAAGTCAGGCCTCTTGGTTGGCCACTCATACACAAAATAAGAAGTTACTTTTCAATTACCCGAAGGTGCAGAAATTTAAATATTTGGGAAGAGCTCTCACAGAGTACGAAAGTGCGACGCTGAGATCCGAAGACATATTAGGTTGGTCAAAGACGCATTCCGAAGGCTGGGCAGAGTATTACGAGACAGTGGGGTTTCGTTGGCAACAAAGAAAAGAGTACTGGACTGCTAAGTCACATTTGTCCTTCTTTACGACAGCGAATGTTGGGCGGTGTCCTAAAAGATGAAGAAACTCGAGGCAACAGAAGTGTGATTCTACAGAAGGATGCTGAGGATACCACAGATCGATCATGTGAGGTTTTGGAGAGGATGCAAACAAAGAGGAAACTTACACTTAACATCAGGAAGAGGCAGCTGATATTTCTTGGACACGTAATGAGAAAGGAGGGCTTGGAGAATTTGATACTCTCATGGCGGATAGAAGGAAAGAGGGACAAGAGAAAGCAACGAGTGACATACATATCAGGCTTAAGTAAGTGGATGACAGAATAGGGTTTGGGCGAAATGTAAAAAGACAAAATTTATTGAAACAAGAGGTGGAGAGCCATGATCGCCTAAGTCCTGAAGAGAAACGGCAAATAAAATAATAAATATATATGTGTGTGTGTGTGTGTGCGTGTGTGTGTGTGTGTGTGTGTGTGTGTGTGTGTGTGTGTGTGTGTGTGTGTGTGTGTGTGTGTTTGTAAACACCTGTAGTTAATACTATAGGATAAAACGTTTGATCCTAGTGTCATTCTCCACCATGTTGCTTTTCATAAATCTGATTCGAGTTTTGTATTACGTACCTGGTCACACCTTACTGCATATTCAATTATGAAACACCTGCCTGCAAATTGAGTGTATCCCAGGAATGGATTCATCTTTCTATATATGCAATTTCACCCCACTACATTCATTGAAAGTGGGTGAAGATAATTGAAAGTGAACTAAAGATTAATTATAAGTTTCTACCTATAATACGTTGACACCCACTGCCCAAGAAATGGTACGTGTGCACTAATGGCTTAAGAATTTTCGAACCCTTTACAAAATAAACATTTGTTTTTGTGTCCCAATATATATATACAAATATGGGGTGATTGAAAAGTAACTCCCCATTGAAAATACTGATAATTTATTTATTAACTATAATTCTTACAAGAAATGTATATGAGAGGAAAGCGTTTAGTATGAGGTTTTATCTAAAATTCGATATGAACACCAGATTTCGCAACCAGCTTCACGAGCCGCCCAGGAACTCTTGTGGCATGGAAGACATATGTTGTATTCGCCCTTGAAGTTCTTCTAAAATCTTGGTTTGGTATAGTAGACTTGCTCTTCCCCAAAGAAAAAGTCACAGTGTCTTAAGACAGGTCTCCTTGCTGGCCACTTATACATAAAATAGGCATAAATCGTACGTGAGCACTAATGGCTACAGAATCTTCTGCGACTTTGTTCTTGTGTCCCAAACCTTTAAAGTCCAACTGATATGATATAAAAACCTTACTTGTGGTATTTACTGAATATTTTCTCACGATTTTATTTTTAGGTCTGAGCAAAATACACAACCAAAACATCGTCAACTGTCGTCTGATCAGCCGACAAAATCTGCAATCGAATGATTCCAAGTGAGTATCTATTTTTTTTTCTTTTTAACATATAAATTCAGAATCCTTCTGTCTATGCTAATAATCATTTAATTATGTTTTTTCTCCTTTAAATTAATTACTTTGGAGTTGGAAACGGTATGTTTTATTGTCACTAGCATTGCAGTCTGTCTTTTTCACGATAGACTGTAATATTTTAATCATATTTTTAAGGACTGAAAAGAGCCATTAACAAAATCTATAATTCTCAAAATGTGTGTGTGTGTGTGATCGGATGTTTATGCGTTTTCACTGTTTTCATCCGATTTCGATGAAATTTTATTGTTTGTTAGATAATTCTTCATTGCCGGTTTTGAGTTGAAATTAGGTGGAAAAACTTGAAGGTGAAAAATTTTAAAAAAATAATTTTTTATACTTTGCGCAAAAATCAAAGGCAAAATTGAATGTCTGTAAAAACAGCGTACAATTAATTTAGAGAGTCGAAATCTATCGCAAAAGATCCGCAATGGACAGACGGTTATGTAGCATTTGCAGGGCTGTTCAATGCGCGGCTGTACGAGGCAACAGGCATGTAAAATAACATTTTTGGAGTGAGCGGGGGGGGGGTCTTGATGATGCCTCAAGCAAGATAACTTTTGTCAGGGACATCCTATTTTCATCATTTTTCCCATGAAACAACCTTTCAATTGTAGTGAACCTAAAATAAGTTTTACAGGTGATAGTGATGTTCCCGATTACCTCAACGTTTAGGCACCATTCTGCCTGCATACGAGTAAACCCACTCATTCTGCAACCCTATATGTCAATTTACCGAGTTTTGTTTGTTCATGTTCCCTCAGTTTCATTCGCCTAATACATTTTCTAATATTACTTTTTCACACATAACCTTCCAATCCTAGCTCATGCTCTGTGGGTGTAATTCACACCTCCACACATTGCCCATCGGTTGCTGCTGACCTTGATAATTAGTGCGTGCAGCAACGCGTGTACGTGTGGCCCTGCTGACACACACGCTGATGCACGCGCATACGCATGACCTGTTCGAGTTGCCCATTGGCTGCACGAAGCCCTTTATACGTCCAGTCAAATGTCACCGTGTCATACTGATTGTCTTCCGCTTCTACTTCTGTACATCCACCCCTGCTTACATATTCCCCTTCTCTTGACCAAGTGTTCTATCTCTCTAAAGTGAGGTTACCATTTCCGTTGCATAATGCCTACAACTGCAGTTTTAAGGCGTTTCTTTCATTGTCGATTATAGCCGTTCCAAATTTAAATTTTCTTATTGTCCTGCCAGTTTTTGCTTTGCATTCACTGTAATAGTAACAAAGCTTGCTCAACATTTGTTTTTCCAACCTTTCCTAAAGTTATTCGAGCTTAGTGATCCTTGTAGCTTTACAGTGTTCTCTTCTGTTATTCGCCCACGCATTCCATTTGACAATTCATACTTGCCTAAGTAATATCACCAAAGAAAATAACTTGCCTAGGTCGCAAAACCGCTGCCACCAGTTCCGCCATGCGAATAAGAGAGAACGAATCGTCTTTAGAATGTTCAGTTTGCCTGTCTCAAAATGCCTCTCGGAATGATTCAATCAGAGCCACTGAGTCCGAAGATCTACGTAGATATTGGCTTTCCAGAAGAGAATACCTGAACAATTCTGCGCGCGAGGCTGAACAAAAGGACAACAGCTGAGGATAAACGCGTCTTCAATTGCTGCTGCGCGTGAGGCTGAACATTACTGATCAAAGGACTCAATGGCTGAGGAGAATGGCCTTCTCAAATGTTGCTATGCCTGATGCTGACAATTTTAATCATGGGACTGAGGAAAATCGCCTCTTCAACTGCTGCTGCACGTGCTACTGAAACCGAGGAGCAGGCAGAAACCGTTTGCAATCGAATGCTACTTCTACTGCTACCGCGTGGTCAGCGGAGTCGTCTGATACCCGTCAAAATAGAACGCCAATAGCACACGGAGGGATGCTCAGCGTTGCATACCAACGATCAGTAGTGGCCGTTGGTTAAACTAGGCCTTCCATTACAATCCCGACATTCTTCCTTGTGCTAATCAATGCTTCTATCTATCCTTCCACAGGCCACCTTCAACCACATTGTCTCCCCCTTGAATTGGCATCATTTCCAGCACATTGAATAACAATAGAAAATGCATCTACATCCTGAAGAAACATCCCCCCAATTCTCTCCTTCCGCCGTAACGGTCCATGGAAGAGGTTCCTTCCTTGCAAGATTGAGAGCGCAAAAACTATTACACTCCAAATTCTTTAAGACGATATTTACCAAGCTTATCTGTAGCATAATTCAATGAGTAATGAGTTCAATCCTAATGGGGATCCTCTGTTGTAGACCTGTCCCAAACTAAACCAAGATTAATAAGTATCTAAGAGCATCGTAATTGGTAGTTAGCTAGTCTCGCTCAAGTCATGCGTTCGATCTCCATTGGGGATTCCACTGTTGTGATTTTATATCCAACGAAGCTAAATTTAG
The DNA here is from genome assembly GCA_964036315.1 of Acanthosepion esculentum. NCBI lineage: Eukaryota > Metazoa > Mollusca > Cephalopoda > Sepiida > Sepiidae > Acanthosepion > Acanthosepion esculentum. The sequence continues at coordinate 56,390,786 of OZ038502.1, forward strand.
TAAATATGACCCAGAATAGTGTCTCTGTCCTTTCTTCATTTCACTTAAATATTTCTAATAATAATTATAATAATAATCGTATTAAATAGCAGTTCTAACCCCATCAGCATCATTTCTTAAGTAAAGTTCATTTTTTCTTCACCTGACTAATAATAATAATAATAATAAATAAATAAGTTGTGAGTGCCCCCTTCGGGGTTCTAAACCGTTTATCTCTAATCATGAGTGGAAATTCTTGGGCCGCATCATAGTCAGGTGTCGAGAAAGTTAAGTGTGTGGTTTACAGGTAAGTTCATCGCCATAAATTCACCAGAAAAAAGTTAACCGCCTGATGGGAATTCACCGCGAGGTAAGTTCATTGTATAAATTCATTAGATATCTTAATTAATAATTTTATAATTTATATATATAGAGAGAGAGAGAGAGAGAGACAGAGACAGAGAGACAGAGACAGATTGAGACAGAGAGAGTTTGAAGTTATGCTATATTTATGGATTAAAGTGCTCAATATCAGGGATAGAGCGTATGTAAATATAAAAGTGTACATTGGGGTCAACACCCAGTGGCGACAATCTGTTTCATGCTTAAACGCAATCGTCAGGTCATGGATATATATATATATATATATATATATATATATATATATATATATATATATATATATATATATATATATATGAATCTAGAAATTTCCATAATAGCTAAACGCTTTGAAATGAGCATAAATGTCGGTAGAAATAAAATTTTAAAAAATGAACTTTTGCGTGGGAGTCAGTTATTATTTACGTGTGCCCTATTTTTAGTTTTTCAATATGTTGATCAATCAAATTAGAATCCATTAAAAATTGTTTCATTTTATCTTTTTACCCGTGGTGAAATTTCCTCGCGGTGAACTTTACCCGTGGTGAACTTTACTCGCGTTGATTTGATGGCGATGATATTTCCTCTGGTGAACTCACCGGACACGGTTTATATGTGTGCGTGTGTGTTTAATTTTAAAAAGTGAGGCAGCTAAGACAATTTGGACGTCACACCTAGATACTTGTGAACATCTTCAGTCGGAGAAAGTCTGAGCCGACTGGGTTAGCCGAGGTATTTCTAACGAGACCCCGCCTGCTTTTAACAAAACCTGTCACTATATCGCGTACATTTGCTGTGATGCATATGCCTGGTATACCCTTAGCAGACAGGCTGTCATGATGGGTGCATTGGGCTCCGTATATTTGTAATCCACCGTCAATTTATTGGCATAATTCATTTTAAATAAAAATTTTAAAATTTCTAATTTAACAGGACTTTGCTCGGAAAATTAAAAAATATGTTGGATCACGAACGTTACAGTTGTGCCGATAATAAATGTTGTACTTTGAACCCCAAATACTAAAATCGAGTTTATATTAATTACAGATTCAGATGAATTGAGACAGGGTCTGTGAGATGATGGAGGCATTGTTCTCTGTATCTTTAAATATTGCTGTGTTCTTAGACGTCTCAATACTTCTTCGAATCAATCCTTCATCTAATCTCAATTCTAGGGTTTTTACCATTAGTTATTGTCTTCACCGCGCTAAACTAATTGTTTCCCAATTTATTTAACCCTTGTGCAAGGTCTTCGTATTGTTATAATGTTTCATAGTTTTTTAGTGGAGGGATTTTGGAGTGGGCATTTTTAGCGTCTTCTACAATCGTGTAATTTCCTTCGTTCAAAAATAGATCCGGTCTTATTGCTTGTGGTTGATCCAAATCTCAAAATCTCACAATATTCGACCCTCTTCTTTTATTTTTTTGCAGTACACTCTCTTCATTTGTTTTTATGGCTGAACCATTGTTTTGAAAATTTGCTTTTCGTTTGCTTTTCAGTCGGGAAACCATTCTTGTCAAACTGGAAATTCCGAGAAATCAAGAAATGAAATACAGCCCTGGAGATCATGTCGGTATCTTTGCATTCAATTCGACCGAAGACGTTGAGATTGTTATGAATCATGTCCTGGACATACCTCAGGATTTCGTTGATCTCAAAGTGCAACGGCAAGGTAAAACAAAAGAAAAATTATTTACGTATTGACAACTTGATAATTCGAATAAACTATCTATTCTTTTTCGTGATCCAACATAAACTATCTGTTCTCGGTGGTTTCCCATTGCTTTCTCTACGATTCTGAATTCAGATTTGTCTTCCTTAAACTGCTCATCCTACCAAGAATAGAGAGGCCAGTCTGTTCTATTATTTTACCCATATCTGTAAGAAGAAATGGATTCTTGTTGTTTCTAAGGACATTAATGCAAAGTGAACCCAAGAGTTTCGGGATAAATTTGAACTCTGTTTACCGATTCCATTTTTGGTGCCAATAAATGTTGTTGCGAGCTTCAACACTTTTGATGAGATTTTTATGCTCCTGGTACAGTTGACCCGCAAACGATATTTGGCGGATGTGTGTACCCAAAGAAAAAATAAGATATAGAAGTTAAACAAAGAAATTTTAACAAATATATTGATAGGCCATTTTAGAAAAGGAAAAATGAGAAATGAAATGTAATGTGAAGAGTTCAAAGCAACCTTCTGTGTCTGTAGTTGAGGAAATTTAAAAAAAAGCAAATTTTTGTTTTATAACTGATGTCACTAATCTAAAACACATAAGCTTTCATGCCGATTAAGATTCAGTGCATATCTGTAAGCTATTGAATAAAGGTTAATTACCACTTTATATTACCGGGATCACCACATGTAATCTTTTTCGTGTTAACGACATCAGAAATGGGCAAGAGGCAAATGGCGGTCTTGAAGGTAGAGAAAACGTATTCGGATGCTGCTGTTATGGTGGACTTTCCCCCTAATAGAATAGAGCCAATGGTGAAAGCGCCCGGGCACAAAGATATATGCAACAGATAATCTCGTAAAAAGCATCTATTTTCGGAATTGGCTGGTACATTCATGTTTATCAGTAAACTAAACTATATTTAAGACAATATTATAATAAATTAGGGAGAATAAAAAAAAAGTACTTTCAGAATTTGGGGATTCTCCGTCATAGGTTTAGAGAATGTTAAAAAAAAAAAAGGTGTATCCTGTCACAATACTGAAAAAAAAAATTGTTTTATTCGAAATGCTGGTTAAAGAGATAATGATAATTCGAACAAATGATAAATGTTTTTTCTTCAAAGAAACAACTCGTTTTGTTTGATCACCTTCGATTACACAGAAAAGAAATAGATCCTGATTGAAATTTTCTCCCTTCGACTCTTGACTCTTTTCTTTGTTGTTCCTTCTTATGTTATAACTGCAGTAGCCTTTTAAACATCTTCATAATTAAAGCCACATATACTTAAACCACGTCTCCAGATTACATGCTTTCCTTTCATCCAACCACGTGTAAAACTAACATATAACATTGACGTGTTCTTTCGGCATATCTCTACGATGTTCTGTGCCCAATATTACAATAACTATATATTCTTTCCCTGTCTATAACCTCTGATAGCGACCTTCTTACTCTGGGTAACGATTTACTAATGTTGTTTTTCTTCAAAAATATTTTATTGACAAATTTGTATTTTTATATCAATGTTTTTAGATAAATATGTAAGCTCTATTTCTGTTGTCAAATGGGTGTCATCTGGAATAAGAGTGTGTGGCAATTAGCTTCACCTACTCAGCACACAGAACCTGTGAACGCTTTAAGCTTACTGTTGCGTATTTCTTTCATGTGTTGTCTTTTCGCACTTTCAAGATTCTGGTTTTTGGAAGGATCAAAAGCGAACGCCATTTTGTAATCTGCGAACCTCTCTGACATATTTCTTGGATATCCACAGTCCCGTATCACAATCTCTGATGGAAGTGTTAGCCACGATGGCCACCAGTGAAGAAGATAAAAAAGTCCTCACTTCTCTTTCAAAGGTAACAAGAGTCAATATATTCCTTATTTAAAATCTCACTTGCTAATTTTCCTTAAAAATCATGTCAGCTTTTAAAAATAACGTCGGTAAGTTTCATTATGACTTTTGCCATTTCATTTTAGAATAAAAACAAAAGCACAAAAAAAACAAAGTTAAATGGCTTGTCTTTCTATTTGTAAGATTAATTTGGATTTAATATAATGTTGTTTTAATCTCCTGGTAGTATTAGTAACATCTTCTACGGATGTATTGGTATTTTTGACATTTTACATTGATTAATTATTGTTATTAACATCTTATATAAAGAATATTTAGTCAACAGTTGCATATTAATTTATCAAGTAATTCTATACATTTAAATTATTTACTGGTTTCTTAAAGAAGCTATTTATTTATCAACTAAAAAAATATGTAGGAAACTCAAAAAGCATATAACTTGTTTAACATTTTGTTAAATTACCACCCCATCTCATTTTTTCATAGGAAATTACATTGTCTAGTGTATAAAATATGTATCCGCTCTTGTTTAACGTCTGGGCTGCCATTGACTGTCAATCTGCGGGTCATGACCCATTTATTGAAAATAATTTCTTAATTTTTGCTTCTTCGCTTAGTTCAAATTTAATGTAGATCATATTTGATTGGTTGATCTGAGTAAGGCCCACAAAACTTACCCCCACCCCGTTTCTGTTTTGTTTCTCGAAAAAGAGGTTGTAGTTTCCTTTTAAATGTAAATAAATCATTCACTTGCCAGTAATTTACAATCGCCTGATGATATGCATTTGATACACATCGAAACTCGACTGTAATTGTGTATCGATTTTGACATGCTTCCGATGTAATATCCTAAAATAAATAATTTTTTCTACTTTGTACTGAGTCCTCTTTTAAATGAAATGTTATAAACGTTGGAATTGTACTCTATTCATTCTCATCTTACCTGCATATATATATATATATATATATATATATATATATATATATATAGGGATGGGGATGTTTTTTTAATTCCTGAACATGGTCAGAATGTTGTGGCCGTGTTCATAATTGATATTATTGAGAGTTAGCTTTTTTATTTTTATTATCAACTCTTCCGTTATTTCTAACCGTTATTTGCACGTGGATGTATTATGGTCGTATTTTCCACAAGTATGTTGATGACAGAGGTTGGTACGCCTCCGTGTGTGTTAAAATGGGTCCTTGTATATATATATATATATATATATATATATATATACACCCAAATATAGAATTGGTGTATACGAATAAATTCCAATAACCAAAACATGCTATTCTTAAAAGAATGCTCAATACAGAGTAGAACAAATATAACATTCAACCCCATCACTTGATAAGACACTAGAAGTCTTGAAACAAAATGTCTATTTCTGTAGCGATTTTATAACATATTTATGATATAATTTTCGAATAAATTATATGTGTGTGTGTGTGTGTGTGTGTGTGTGTGTGTGTGTGTGTGTGTGTGTGTGTGTGTGTGTGTGTGTGTAATGCATATTCTCTCCATCTTCGCTTCTTAAAGTTACGCTAAATGTGACATCGAATGAGTCTTTATTAATATTCTATTTCAGGATGTCAACGCCTATCAAAAATGGAGATTGTGCTGTGGCCTCAGTTTTGTCGAACTGCTACAAGAATTTTCTTCACTGCAATTCTCCGCCGTCTTCCTACTGACCCAACTTCCGGTCCTGCTGCAACGATTTTACAGCATCAGTTCATCTCAGTTACATGTTCCCAACCAGATTCACATTACTGTAGCCGTGCTCAAGTACACTACACTCAGTAAGCCATTTTGATTTCAAGAGAACAGCGATGAAAAAGCAGACATCTTTCTCAAACACACACTATTAACAAACAAAAAAGAATATTTGACTACGGGAAAGACAGAAGAATTTAGACAGATAGATAGATAGATAGATAGATAGATAGATAGATAGATAGATAGATAGATAGATAGATAGATAGATAGATAGATAAAAAGCACCGTAGAAAGTAACATCAGAACCCTTTTCTGCCTCTGTATATTTCTCTCATCATATAATGGGAACAGTGGGAGAATTTCGGTGGAGGTCATTAGACAACCACCTTACAGATATGATTTAGTACATTCTGATTTTTTCTTATGACCTAACCTTAACAAATGTTTAAAAGGTACCAACTTTGCTACTACTGATGACGTAAAAAGGCTATTTGGAAATGATTTAATTCGCAGGAATCAGTTTTTCCAGGAAAGCATAAGTGGATGGTATTATCGCTTACAGAAGTTTCCTGATGTTGATGGTGATTACATACAGAAATAAAGTACATACTTAAAAATGTTTGGTTTTAATTCTATTTTTCCACTAACTTTTTGAATGTTTCTAGTAAAATGCGCGTTAACAAAAAATTGCTGTACAAAATCACCGTCTTCTTTAGCGAGGTTGACGCCTCCCCTAGACTAGTTTTATCCCCAACGTCGGCTATAATTCTACTTCAGAGGGTTCCTTCTACTTAACCCGATTCCTCCTCCTTCTCCTCTTCAACAACAGTTATTATTATTATTATTATTATTATTATTATTATTATATAATAATAATAATAATTATTATTATTATTATTATTATATAATAATAATAATAATCATTATTATTATTATATAATAATAATAATAATCATTATTATTATTATATAATAATAATTATTATTATATAATAATAATAATAATAATAATAATAATAATAATAATAATAATAATAATAATAATACTTTATTTATCCGCGCGGTTTTTCTTTCCAACTGGATATCGTCATTATGGATGTTCTCCATCAAGTCGTACGACCTGAAACAGATAACAACTTTTGCAGTGCCAAGCAACGGTGACTTCTGAAGCGATTCTCTTAATGTAGGACGTTAAGTTCCAAGACATTATTATTATCATTATTATTATTGCTGCTACTTTTAAAGGTATATTTTATCATGGCGCCTCTTATATTATTTTTGGGCTATTAGCCGTTGATTAGGATCATTATTATTATTATTATTATTATTATTATTATTATTATTATTATTATTGCTACTACTACTGCTTGTACTATAAAAGGAATTATCACAATAAAAGCCCCGGCGACTTTAGTCGGGATCAGCTAATCTATCATACGTAAATTTAGCTCAACACACTCTTAATATGGTTAATGGTAACTACAGAAGACAGAGACTAAAAGAAAATACTAGTAATAGTAAAAGTATATTTTGGTTTATATTCGACTATAGGGATGTTTGCTTTTTATACAATGTTTCCTGTTTTGTTTTCTTGTGCAATGTTTTATTAAATGTAATCATGTATTTTTTCATTATTGCAATTTCTTCTTTTGTGTTAGTTTATACTACTAGCGTGCTTTTTATATACAGTAACGTTTTCTGCTACAACGAAATGTTTTTGTTATGTATTGTTAATGTACTGATGTGTTAAACATAAAATACTTAACTACGCTAAACGTTTTCGCTAATGACGTCTATAGAGTATAGTGTGAGAGGTGAAATTGTAAGCTTGGGTGGGATTGGTCATTAATTACAGTCTTAGGTCTATGAGTGACCCGAACCTGAATGCAAAATATATGGACAGTGTGAAGAGTAGATACGAGGCACAAAATGAAAATGGAAACTCGAGAAGCTTTAGTGACATATCATCGCAAAGGAGAATGGACGAAGAAGAAAAAAACTGATGGATCACTGATGAGAATCTTGACATGATCCAAAGGAGACAGAAATCTCTGCCAAGTTACGGAACGGAATAGAGAAAAATACACAACGAAATAAGGACCCAATGCAAGCAAGCTAAAGAACAGTGGATAAACAAAAATTGCGTGGAGATTGGGCACTACAAGCAAAGGAGATATGCATAAACTAATAAGGGAACTAACAGGACAGAAGACTTGCTCGTTAACAGGATGCATAATATCCAAGGATGGAACGCTCATATTAGAGAAGGAAACATTCTTCAGTGCTGGAACGAATACATTGGAGAAGTCTTCAACGACGAAAGAAAATAACTGGCAATACACAGAATTACAAGAATTACCGGCTTATTTCGACCACTGTGTTGATTGTTCTAGTTCCACGTGCCATGCCTTTTCTGGATAGCTCAGTTTCAGTTATCTCCCTTTTGTTTACTCAACTCTCCAAATCTTTGTTCACCTCTGCTATAACCATGTATTGAACTCAAAACTCTTTGGGTCAAGTTACTGGATTACTTCAACCAACTCTTTTATCAATTGGGTCATGTGTCTTTGAGGAAATAAAGTGTTTCATTCGAAATTCCAATATATATCAACTAAAGAAGGCCGGAGCGTACAATGGCCGAAACCCCGTGAATATGACAATAAAGATGAGGACAATATTCCGAACAATGTGAATAGTTAAGATATCTCCTCAGATATATAGACACATGTACAATGATAATATTAACTATTCTTAGTCCATCTACCATATCCTTTCAGGAAGTGTCCGATCATGTTTCTCCACAACTTCCTGCCTTTTATCGCTCCAAGTAATTCTTAAACATCTGCAACTATCATTTTCGTATTAGTTCCTGCAGCCATTTACCCAAATTTGTTGTTCTTATTCTGTTTCTCTTGTCTTCTGTGTGTGCGCCTAGCTTAGCGGTTATCGGAGCAGGAATTGGGATTATCGTATCGAGTTCAAATTTCAGGCGATGACATTGCGTTCACTTTCACAAAAATACACTTGGAAAGGTACAAATCCATCTCTTCTCTCTCCAGCTAATAGCAGGACAGGCTGATCTCGCTAGCATTATCCAGCAACCATTTTAAGAGAAGAAAATACCAGACCGAAGAGGGTCCCATCAACCGATCTTGTCCGAGACACACTACTGTTGTTCCAGCTGCAGTACATGTGATGCCTCTACGACTCTAATGATTTATGGAACTCGTGACATGACCGAGTATGACTTGCCTTCATTGTGTCCTTTGTGTGTTAAATTCATCCAGCCTTCTTTCCTCATTATGTGACCACAAAATTTCAGCCTTTACTGGCTGTTAGTGACAGTTTCTTTGTAGTTTTAATTGTCCTTAAAAGGTCCTCGTTTCTCATATATGCCATCATTACTTGATCGAATTGTGTATAATAACTCTTATCTCACCAGGTCCAAAATGCCCACGAAAGAAATTCGGCTTTTGCAGCAACTGGCTCAATGAAATGCCAATCGGATCAGAAGTACCTTGTTTTATTCGAAAGTGAGTATTCGTCATGTTTCTCTTAAAAAAAATACGTGGCATTATTTTCTCCTTGAGAAAATTTTTTTAATTTTGTATAATTGGTCTTACAAAGGTCCATGTTAATAGGAGTTACTTTTTCGTGATAGTTTGATTGGCCCAATCGCTACCTCTCAAATACGAGGAGAAAATACCTTGAGACTCGAGATTCAGATCACGTTCCTCTTATGGCTAGGTAATATCAGATACATTGTCAAACATTGTCAAATTTAAATGCATTGCCAAATTCAGATGCATTGTCTAATTCAAATGCATTGTCAAACATTGTCAAATTCAGATGCATTGTCAAATCAGATAATTGTCAAACATTGCCAAATTCAGACACATTGTAAAGCATTAAATTCAGTTACATTGTCAAACATTGTTAAATTCAGATACATTGTCAAACATTATCCAAATTAGATACATTGTCAAATTCATATTTATTGTCAAACTAGGATGTCATTGTCAAATACATTTTTACATTGTCAAATTCAAAATCGGAATCAGACTAGAGTCAGTAAAATTTAACTTTTGAAAATGTCATGTTAGAAAGTTTTGAACTCTGACTAAATCGAAAAGAATATAGCTTAAATAGTTTGAGGATATAAACCTTCTCCTTTCTGACTATTTCTCCTCTGTTTATCTATCTGCCTAAGTCAGTTCATATCTATGTATCTATCTGTTTCGATGGGTCTATCCAGGAAGTCTATAAATGCAGGAGGCTTAAAAAGGGAAGTCTATAAATGAATTGTAGTAATTCATAACTAAAACTCACTAATTTCCAAACGTATTTCCGTGTAATTGCTCGTTCTTTAACGGAATATATTTTTATCTGATAGTACCGCTATATCTCAGTCACTTATGTGCTATGCGTGATACATGCTTAGGCGATCATGTATCTTTAGATACATGACTGACGAAGTAGATTTTCCCGCAGTAGGATGCCATTTCTTTCTGTGGTAGACCAGTTGCCATCCAAGGCTATAGAACTCGATCTGTCCTGTTATTTACCTATAGCAGGTGGGAGAATAAGGGGATTCATACCTTTCCCAAGGTATTTGCACGTAAGTGAATGTAATGGATTCGAGTGGAATTCGAACACGGCTCTCCGATTCCTTAATCCGAACCGTGAAGATAATCGCAACTGGACACTGGAGTTTGTTTTGGTGACAGTCTGTGGTGTATTCTAGTGTAGTGATATTCAAAATGTTGTACGCGTACCGGTGCCGGTACGCGAGCCATCGTCTATCTGTACGCGGAGAATTTCTAGGAAACAAAAAAAAAACAATAATCGCATTCCACACCATGAGAAGCTACCGGGATATCTGACACGTTTTTTTTTTTTTTAACATTTTCATTTTATCTTTATATTTCATAAGATTACATTTTTCAATTACTTACACATGTTAAAAGTCATTGCTATACAACATAATAATGAACAGCAAAATAGGGAATTGAGATATATAATACAACGCCATCATGATAACGTGGCGTATGACTGTGTGGGAATCACACCTAGGAAGGTGTAGTTCCCACACAAAAAGGCCATTTTCATGGCCATATAGTTCTAAAATTGCCTATAAAAAAAATTCGCTTGACTGTGGTAAAAAAGAATAGCCACGTAGATTTTTGCAAAACAATTTAAAATTAACATTTAATTCCTTAGATTCATAATCTAGCTGCCGAGCAGATTTTCAAATTTCACTGTAAGTCTGTAACAACACAGCTGCAGAGTGGTAAGGTCAGAAGAAGTAACACCTTGTGTTGCCAGAATTACAACGTTTCTCGGCCACTAGTCACGCCATATCGACCCCAAAAAATAAATCGTTTTATGGAAGGGGAATATATCAGGACCGGCGCGTAATACTCTCGCATTACCCCCTCCCCGAACCTCCCCAGCTAGATTGAAACGCTTCACTCGCCAGTTCCTCACACACTGATAAAAAAAAAACTGCTGGTACGCTACATCAGATAGTTTGAGAAGGTAGTGTTCAACCCTTACATGATCGGCAAAGCTTCTTCGGGCTGATCGGTTAAAGCACGATGAATCTAAGGACGGTTTCTCTCCGCTCGGAGGAATCCAGGTTTGAATCCTGCTAGAGAGTGTATATTTTTCTTTAATAAAATTTCTCCAACATTCAGGCCGGTAAACGAAAATAAATAAACTGTTTAATAAATAAACGGGGCGTCTACTCAAATACGAGTATCTACAAAAAATAATATTTAACGTAATAAAAACTGACCTTGCGGAAGCATAAAGAGTTGAAATGAGAAACCCCTCCAGCAACCTATTCTCCATATTTGGTTCCTTAAGGACTTTCATTTGTTCCCGTCTCTACAGAACAATTTAAATGTGACTCTGCACAGTGAATCGAAAACTATTTCACAACCTTCTTTCAGCAAAAATCATTAAGTTTTTACGAAAATGCCGTGTTCGGTTAAGCTTGCCTGCCGTGTGATCCGTCGCTAATGCCAGCCGAGTCGGACCTGCCTTCGTGGGTGAAATCGGCGTTGGCTTTATAACGAATCAGTAGCTCAGAAAACCGCTTATGCCTTTTTCTGATTGGTCAGAAAAGTTCTTTTTGGACGGTACTCCAGAAGTTGAGCCGTACGAAATTAATGTCTGTTTTTGTCATATGGGCTGCGAATGCCGAAGTGGGCACTTCTATTTCTGATAAAAATGGGAGTTCCGACAGGGTACGACACCATTTTCAATATGTTGCGCACTATAATATTGGCATCTTCCAATGAACATACTGCCCAATATTGTCGTGTCGATCTTATGTCATGATCAGACAACAAAAGACTAAGTGGTCAATAGTCTTAACATGTCGTTTATATAACCTATATATTAGATCTGTGTGTGATTTTTTATTACACTTGCCTGGTAATTCCTTGTATATAGACCTCGATGCTGTGTAGCCACTATAAATGCCTCTGTCTCTACTTTTAGCCTTGCATTCGTCAAATGGATTTTTTGTCTATCTGTATCGATATAATTACCACTTCTATTATAAAATATCGTTTATTTGTTTTTATTTTGTATGTTTTGTTTCTTACTTTTTATATTAGAGTTTATTTATTTACTATAGGGAAAATTCATTTCATCTACCCGAAAATGCTGAGCTACCTGTTATTATGGTGGGGCCAGGTACTGGAATAGCTCCTTTTCGAAGTTTCTGGCAACAAAGAAAAGAAGAAAAATCTTCTGGTTCTACAAAATCAGGTGAGTCCTTAATTCATCGGATTTGTAGGAGAGTGCAAAGAACTCACAAGGCTGAAGCCATGGCGCTTTGATCACAAGAGTCAGTGACAATCATTAAATCATTGATCACCTAATTTATTCTTATAGACATATTGATTTTTATGAAAAAAAAAAACTAAGTAACATAAACCAAACATACGACCAGGCCCCTTAGTCGATTTACGACCATATCACGTTGAAACACCGGTTCTCGTACGATCAGCAAAGTTAAGTAACGTCAAGACTGTTCAGTAGCTAGATGGGTGACAACATAGAAATAACAGGTGCTATAATTATACTTTTTCTCATATTCGCTTACATTCATTAACCTCTTGCGTCTTAGGGGGTTTCTTGTCTTGCTTGGGGTGAAATGAGTAAAAAGAAAGCTTGAATGTATGGGTGATGTAACTCAATACCACGTGCCACATAGTCCTGGGTATGACGATAAGCTACTTCCGGTAGCAAGGCCTCTGATCGAGAGATTGGAGGTTTTTAGGAACGTGGAGCTACCACTTAATTGCTGTTATCCCAGGTACACCTTGGCCCGGGGTGGTTAAGGTCTCAGCTATGGACAAATAGTTAACCCTACAAAGTGAAAACAAGACCCTATGGAAGTATAAAAAATACATTTTATATAAAAATAGCAACAATACATATTTATAGTAAAATTATCAACAGCACATCAATCAACATTAAAGAACAATTTCATGACATTAATCCATATAATATCAAACTGTATTCCAAAATATAACTTCAACATAAAATACACATATCACAACCTTTAGTAACTATGTCCATACGAAAAAAGTATTATCTACCGTGTATACAATTGTGGAAGCAGAATAACATTTTTATTATTTCAAAGTTCCCAAGAAAATTAAATTTCGGTATTAAATGACCTATAAGTGGTTGATGTGTCATTAAACAAACAATAAAATCAAAACTCTCAAGCAAATTAAATTTCAGCATTAAATGACCCATAAGTTATTGATGTGCCGTTAAACAAACAAATCAAATCAAATTATCCAATACTAGCTACCGCGCGTTCATCCGCGCCATCTGCGACTACACCAATTCCTCAGCCAGGCTTTTCTAGTGAGAGTGGTGGCTAAAGAGCGGCTAGGATTAGAAACATAACTTGTCAAAGAGCGGTTGCACCTTCTTGTAGAATCTCTCAGATGTTCCTCGACTTGTCAAACTTTTGCTTTATGACATGTTTCGATTCCCGTTTGCTTTAGTATGAACAAAGCTGGGGAAACGTTCAACAAAAACTAAAAGCGAAATATCGGAGGGAAAAGTCCCGAATACGGTCGTTTCAAGAAATTTTCTTTGGTAAAAGAAAAGTCTTTTGGTTCCGATAAGCAGGATTCTTTATTCATGGATCAGTACACCTGGCACTGTCTGGAATTAAGTACGTGACACTGCTGCTTTTGACAGACTAAGGGGACAGATCCTCCCTTCCGCTAGTAAGAACTCCATCTCCGTCTAGCTCAACGTTGCTTCTTTTCTCTAACTTTAACTTTTTCATTTTTTTACCCTGCCATTGATTCTCACTGAAACTCTGACTGTCCTTATCTAGAATGCAGCCTGATTATATAAACCCATAACCGAAATTCCCTGCCTTCCGGTCAAGTGTCACTTAATCCCGTAACTCCAAATATAGTCTACCAATATTTACATTACACCAAAATAAGTGAATTCTCATAGAAATAAATATAGTCAGTCAGTTATGTGCCATGCGTGATACACGCTTAGGCAATCAGGTATCTTTCGATACATGACTGACGAGGGAGATTTTTTCCCGCAATAGGTTGCCATTTCTTTCTGCAGCTATAGAATCCGGTCTGTTCTGCTATTTACCTATAGCTGGCGGGAGAAGAAGAGGATTCATACCTTTACCAAGGTATGTAAGTGAATGTAATGGATAGAATGGAATTCGAACTCGGCTCTCCGCCATCCATTACTCCACCCTGCCTCCCATAAATAAACAACATTTACCTATTCCCAAACAGAGCACATGGCTTTAGACTCAAACTTAAACGACCAATATTTTTCTATTACCGAACCAAAGATATGCTTTTATAAGCCCAATTATAAACGACCGATATTTAACTAACCCCAAATCAAGTAGATTCTTATAGATTCAAATATAAACGACTGATATTTACCAATCCCCGAATCAAATAAAAGCTTTAATATTTAAATACAAACGAACAATATTTACATATCCCCGAACAAATTAAATGCTTATAGATTTGTGAGAATATCCAAACTTCTCTGCCAATGGAGTTCGCTCAACAACCACTAGGTAGCGTGGCAATCAGCAGTATAAACGTAAATGACTCTCTCTTTCTTGCAGGAAAATGCGCTAGTGACAACGTGTCTATAGTCCTCACCGGCATCTCCTTCCCAGGAAAACCAACTTCTTAATTTCACCCAACCACGGGTGAAATTAATGTTCTTTTTCTCTTCTTTTGTGAGCTATGTTCTTATATATATATATATATATATATATATATATATATATATATATATATATTAGGATTATGATTGTTTTTGTAACCTATGTTCATCGATAAACTTTTGTTCAAAAGTAATGAAAAAGGGCATTAGTTTGTTTTGTTCTTGAAAAAAGTTACCCCCAAATCGAAAATTCGATTTTACCATATGCGCAATGAGGGTAAAATATCAAAATATTTTAGAAGCGTTATTTTTTAATTGGCTGATGATGTAATTGGAAAGTACTTATGTATTTTTACGCAATTAAGACTTTATAGCTATAGCATAACATATGAACAAACAAATAAACAAATACAAGTTCTAGAAGTCTCCAGAAAGTCATAGCACTACTATATTTAAATACGATTTTAGAAATGTCGTGTTTGAGGTGACATTTTTTTTTAAAAAATAAACTGAATTAAAGCTTTCTTCGTTATTTTTAAACAAGAGTTTATCCAATTATGATACAGGAAATCATTTTGCAAAAAATCATAATACTAAGTTATATATATGTGTGTGTGTGTGTGTGTGTGTGTGTGTGTGTGTGTGTGTGTGTGTGTGTGTGTGCATAATGAGTTGGTTGAACCACGAAACTTTAAGTTGCACTTCGAATGTAGGTATATGTAGCTGCAATATATGGTCTGGAGCCCCTGCTGTTTGCCTCAAGGTTCTTGATAAGATCCAGAGACGGATATGCAATGTAATTGGCCCTGATCTGTCATCACGTCTGCAGTCGCTCTCTCAGAGATGCGACGTTGCCTCGCTCTGTCTTTTTTACAAATACTTTCACGGTAATTGCTCCGAGGAGCTGCTTTCGCTGGTTCCTAGGCCTCATGAATTTAAACGTCCCACGAGGCTGGCATCCCGTTCCCACCCCTTCACCGTTGAAACTGTTAGATGTAGACGTCTCTTCTACTCCAATAGCTCCATGTCTCGCACATCTCGCCTGTGGAACTCCCTTCCTTATTCCTGTTTCCCTGACAAAGACAATCGCCAACTATTTAAGTGTAACGTCAATCGACATCTCCAGTTGCCTTGATCTATCCACTTCCCTTCGCCACATCCTTTCACCTTTCATTCCTATCTGCTCTCGCTCCAAATCTTCTGTAACCCCCTTGCCTTGATCGATCCACTATCTTTCTCTACATCCTCTCCTTTACCACTCCTATCTGCTCTTCCTCCAAACCTTCTGTAACCCCTTGCGTGCTAATGGCTTCCAGCCTTGCTTGGGGTGATAAGCTTAAAAAAAATGTATATTTATTAATATATAATTCTTAGCTCTGTCTCACCACGTTGAGCACTGTTTTGTTTACACCTTATATTAAGGAAATATTTATTCGCTTACCTGTCTATGCACGTTAACGCACGTATATACAGTTGGTAATATCTAATTATTTAGTTTATATCCACATTCATACCTATTTGCGTGTGTGTCTGTGTGTATGTGTGTGTGTGAAAACCCAAGTTGAATTCTTTTATTTTGAAAGACTGAAATCGCGTCCGTTACAATAGGGTATCAGCTCATCACTACAGACTCAAATGTAAATGACCAATATTTACTTATCCCTGAACTAAGTAAACGCTTATAGAGTCAAATATAAACGAACCCTATTTACTTATCCCCTAAGCAAGTAAATGGTTACAGATTAAAAAATATATATTTTAAAAAAAAGACTGAAAAAGAAGATTAAATAACCAAAAATATCGAGCTATGAAACCCATCAAAAAATAATGAATTTTTGTCCCGAAATTTGTAACACGCGTATATGTCAACCATCTTCAAAATAAAAATGTCTCGATGTGAGGTGAGAGTTACAGAGGTTAACTAATGTTGCTGTTGTTGTCGATGATGATGATTGGACATGTCTACTCAAACACGTATACCCATTAAGTATAATGTTTATAGGGATAACAATTTTGTAAAGATACCACATATTTAATAACTTTCTATATTTTTTAGGTAAAATGGTTATGTATTTTGGATGTCGTCGGCTTGACCATGACCACATCTACCAAGAGGAACTGACCATCATGCAATTTCAGGGCGTCTTGGACAAAGTGCATGTTGCTCTTTCTCGACAGCCTGAAATCCCAAAAGTAATTATCAATTATTGCATTAATTTTGTATTTATTTATTCATTGCAATGTTTATATATTTTGGTGGGTATTATTTGAATAACCTATGGTTAACGCAGACCCCAAGTGGAACTCATACATACGATCCCTCGCTAAAGAAACTGGAAAAATGAACCGCTGTACCGCTCCAGTAAGTACCTGACTCCTCTTGCTATCCTCTACTTTTACAAGATCCGGATCAGGCCGAAAATGGAGGACTGCCTCCATATATGGGCAGGAGCTTACACAGTCTTCATTTTTCAATCTCGATACAGTTCAAAAGCGTCTCTGCGTCCTTGTGGGTGGTGAATTATTTTCCCACCCTAAAACCCCTTCCCCACGGACGAAACGTCGCAAGCCTCTCACTGCTCTATCGCTATTTCCATAGAAAGTGCTCAGACGAACTGCATTCCTTAGTGCCAACAGTTGTAACCTTCACGGCTACGATCCGCCATGCCACGCCCATTGTATCCAACCACCCTCATTCACTTCGTGTTCCATTGGTGAGATGTAAGTTCCACTTGAGCAGCTTCTTCTCACAATCTTAACTTTTTTCACTGACGGCAGTTTAGACTTCCTCAAACTTTGTAATATGCGCACTCCGCAGGGTTTATTACAATTCTGGTAACACATTAGTTTGAAAGTTAACATTCTAAGCTTTATTTTCAGATATTTCATATTTTTTAATTTTAATAAAAAGTTTTTAAACAATTCAATTGAAAAGTTTTATCGTAAAATTCAAATGCTACTTGTAAAAATAAAAACACATAAAATATATCCTTAAAACGCTCATTTAATAATCTATGAAGCTAAATCAAAATCAAATAAGAAACGATAGCTCCATTTTGTGCCAAATGTGCCAAAATTTTGCGAAATCACCAAATGTCTCTATTTTCAAACTGTAATGTTCATCGCACACTGAAGTACATATAAAAATAAATAAGATAGAAACAAAGTTCATGAAATAAGCTTTTATTTGGTATGCATTATGTTTTTATGGAGATATTGAATGAAATAACACGGTGTGTTGAATATATGCATTTTTTAGTGTTTAGTTAGTGTTGGGATACCTACTTATACTGCTGAGCAGACCTTAGTTACAGTTTCTGGGTAAGAGCGTGTTATCTAGTTTGATCAACAATTTGGACAAGACCAACACCCTTTGTGATATCGTGCTAACAATTTCACTCACAAGGCTTCAGTCAACCCGTGATGCGGTTTTCAGGCACTTTCCAAGTCTGATAACATCAGGAAGTCTCCTTCTCGACAAATCGTCTATGGTGAGATTCGAACCCGGGTCTCATTGTTAGAATGCAATCGTTCTAACCAGTCGGTCACGTGCCCATGATACACATATAAAGTAAAACATTTTCTTTATTATCAAAATTTACATACACAAAAGAAAGGAAACTTTTAACATACATTTTAAATAAAAAGAAAACTTCTATTTGACTTATCTATGGATACTGAAAGGATGGAAAAGATTTCATATTTTAATTCGACGTTTAGTAATCTTTTACAAAATGAACAAATTTCATACGACAAAGGCCCCCACCACGCCACTTACATTGTAGCAAATCACCCAAGTTCCCTCCGTATTCCATCGGTAAGAAGTAAGTTCCATTCTAACAGCTTCTTCCTGCGAACTGTGGCACAGACTTCCCAGAGGATGCTTCCCCAATCATTAAAATTTTAACGTGTTCCAGGCTAGGGTCAACCGTTATTTTATACTCCTATCCGCACAAATTGCCTCCTAACATAACCCTCTACCTCGAGTGGCTCCAGGGCCTTGTAAAGGGTGAACTTTACTGTAAAAAAAAGTATTTCATAATAGACAAATTTGTTAAGAAGTAAATTGTTAGAAGAATTTCATTTTAATTTCTGCATTTAATCTTCTACACATTTCCATAATAAAATCATTAATAATATATATATATATATATATATATATATATGAGAGAGAGAGAGAGAGAGAGAGAGAGAGAGAGAGAGAGAGAAGTGTTGTCGAGTCGAATTTAATACATTGACTGACGCACAAATAACCTTGGGAAAGGTATAAATTCATACATTTTCCCCGCGTCCCTCCATCTATGGGTAAATAGTAACACCGACTGGGTCCTATATATTGATTAACAACTAGTCTAGGAGAATAACAACTCTGAATTAAAAAGAGGGTCGTTTAAAAACCTTTTGGCACACTATCAACACCACTTCTCTGTATACAGATCTTCCAAAAAGTGTGGCTTTTTCTGCACAAGTCTTCACCACTATAATCGAATCGTATCTGTGCGTAGTCTAGCTATTCTGTTATAAGAACTGGGCTGCTGGATCCTTTTACGTCCAAAACAACGGGCGTGACCATATATACATCTTAAACAGGCATTTATACATATTAAACAGACAAACATGTAAAGAAATTAATAATATTTATCAACAAAAACCCCTTGAAAATTGGTAAAGAAGTGGGCAAAAGCTCTTGGGACAATAGACTATCTATGGACAATTTTTATACCCTCCTTACTCTCACCAAACGGAAAAATGTAAAAATATTAGAAGAACTAATCAAATAAGTAATCAAATTTTCCCTGTCTCTTATATTCAACGAAACCTGTTTGAAAGAAATATCTATAACTGGCATTTTACTAATGCACTTCTATAGTAAAATACCTTATCAATGCATTTCCATAGTAATTTGTTGTTATGTTATATATTAGAACTTTATTCACTGCCGACAATCGTCGTCTTTTCAATACTTGGTTATGTTTTGCTCAGACTTACGTTCAAAACCTGATGGAGGCAACTTCTTCTGAAATCTACCAACTCCTAGTCGTTGACGGGGGCCATATTTACATCTGCGGGGATGCTGGAATGGCTGCTGATGTCACAAAGATGTTGATGGAAATCATCAAAAAAGAAGACAAGAATAAAAATCCGGATGCGGTCATGGAGATTCTGAACGTGAGTTCAAAGAAAGAACATTAGAGAAAGTTTTCCTTTTATTTCCGCTAACAAGAAAAAAATTCTATATTAAACTATATATGGTATTAAATTATTCAGCAAGAAAAATATATTTAATAGATTAAAAATTTGATTGTTTTTTTTTTTTAACAAATCCATAGACACAAATAACCGATTGATTTAAAATTTCGGTGAAGTTGCGACCAGAAATAATCATCTTTCCAAATTTATTTTTCATATCACTATAAATTAAACACTCTAGATCAAGAATATTTTTTTAAAATCGCCCTACGGAAGCCAAAACAAATATGTTTATAAGATGTGGTTTCTTAAAATATAAAGAAAAATGAAGAAAATGTTTGCGATTCGAAATATATATAAAGAATTTCAGATTACGAATTTATATAAATCATAATTAATTCTTCGAGTTTAGAAGAATCCTCAACATAATGCAGAAAGCACTGGACAGCAAGAGCCGTCCTATATTTGGGACTCCTCAGCAGTGCGTATTCACTACCGAGAATCGAACCCGGACCGTTACGATATAATGCGACTCGAAGAATTGATTATGATAAGAAAAATTAATATACAAATACATAGCAATCTGGACCTCACTATTAACGTTTATAAAAACTTGTTTTTTTAGATATTCTTTATATGGAGTTCTTAAATTTTAAGCAAGAGACACAGGAAAACAACGCATACCATAGAGCTGTAATGAATGGATAGCAGAACAGGTTTTAGGAGAAATAACGTAAAGACAATATTTATTAAGAGCTACAGAAAATTGTGGAGAGCCATGACTGCCTACGTCCTGAAGGGACACGACATGTAAAAAAAAGAAGAATCTTTGGATCTTTTCTGCTAATTAACTTCAAAATATTAATTCACCCCAAAAGAAAAAGAATTTATATTTACTAAAATTCACACCAAATTCTCCTAGAGTGAGTCCCTGCACTCCAGTTAGGTTGACCTTTGCGATCGCCCCAAATGTGGTATTCTATTTCTAAGTGTGGGATCTGCATTCTCGCTCACCCCGATAAACACGCCAAAAACAGTTTGTTTGTTTTTTTAATTATAAATTGTTAAAAATTCATTGTAAGTACCTCGAATATTATCCGCACTTACGAAATGTGAATAGCTCACTGATTTTTAGTAATTGTTCTGACTGTTGAAGTTGTTCCGAGGTAAGCTAAAAAAAATTGATTTAAAATTTCAAGAGTGGCAATAATTTTATAGGAAAAGAAACTTTCATTTAAAATTTATAATTTCAAAAGAATGCCAAAAATTTAATAAAAACAAATAAAATTTTCTTGGGATGAATTAATATTTGCGATAAGTAACATTTTTTACATTATTTGGAGTAAATTAACAGAAAAGATCCGAAATAATAAAAAGACAAAATTTATTAAGAGCTAAAAAGGACAGGAAATCGTGGAGAGCCATGGGACACGGCACATGAAGATGAAAAATCTGTATATAGAGATATGAAAAAAGATCTAAAAAGTTGATTATTTCTGGTTTCATTAGCTAATGTAGAAGTTCAAACCTTATAAGGATTTTACTTTCAAAAATTATTCATGCTTCTTCTTCGATTTAACTCCCTTGCATTGTAAATGTTTTCCGACCAAATATTCGTTTGAAGTCAGATAAAAAAAAGTAATTAAAATAATTAAGATCAAATAAAATAATTAAAATTGAAATCTCAGAAAAAAGGAATAAAATCGGTTAATTTGCAGTGTAACACCCTCACTCAGTTCCCATTAAAAATTTCCAGAACACTTACATTTTTATGTGTAATTGTAAATGTTTCATTCGCGTCGCGGGCAGCCATTACTGGCGTTGTTGATATACATTCGCTGCAGAATAGCGATCAGTTTAGGTATCATTGCGCAAGCTGAGCGTGTTTACGTAAATAGTTCTTGTGCGCAGTAATTGAGAAAATTTAAACAAGAAAGGTCAGTTCCGCGCTTAGCTTTCCGTAGTCTTCCGCGTTTAGCTTTCCGCAGTGAATGTATGCAGACAATGACAGTAATGGTTGCCGCCCAAAACGCGAATGAATCCAAACTTTCACTGTCGATAACTCCAAAACGGTGGATTTTATCAGATTTATCAAGCCAGATTCGAATGGAACATGTACAATTACACATAAATGTATGTATTCTGTAAATTTTTAATGCGAACTGAGCGCGGGTGTTACACTGCAAATTAATCATAAAATCTAGGAGTAAGGCTACGAAAACTTTGTCCAAAATTTTTTTTTTTTTTTTTTTTTTTTTTTGCTTTCAGAACGAGAACCGAATACACAGAGATATCTTTGGAGCGTTAGCTCTTAAACTGGGTTCCGAAGAATCGACATCTGTTGCCTGTATAAAATGTTCATAAACAGAAATATAAAGTAAGTTTATTGAGATTATTAAATGGCAGCTACCTGGTTTATCAACCGGTCTTTTGAACAGGAATAGAGATTTATACCTTATTTCTTGTAAGATTGAGTTTCTGGTTCCTTCTAATGTAGGGACCTCAACTAATTCGTGATACCTAAGGTTTAAAATGATTTTTTTTAAATGAAAAAGCTTTCTTGAAGCTTTCATTTTCGCTTTAGTTGAAAGCTAAAGGATTAAATTTAATTTTGCCAGTAAGCAAAATACTCTGGTGTATTTTAAACAAAAATTATATTGGAATCGATTTTCATTTTTTTTTTAATAGCTAATTAGCGCCCTTTCATCGTAATGTAATTCTCTGTATTTTTTAATCTAGAGTTTTTTCATTCTCTTTCACTCCCAGCAGCCCCTTGCGTCTTGGCCACGTTGTCGCCTTGAATTGATAAAAAAATGTAATTTGTTTTCCTCTTAGAAAACTCAACTTTTGCCTCTTTTTATATCGGTCTCACTGTAAACCAGCGATCAGTATTTTAAACAATATTTTTTACAAGATGAATCGATACGCGTTATTCTTTTTTTTTCTTTTCTTTTTTACCATTTCTCTCCAAACAAGGCGATAATGCCACTAAGACGCAAAGGTTTAGTGGCAGTGACAGGAAATGAGAACACTTTTTATCAGGGCCGCATTTTCAGATGAAAATTTGCACGCGCCTCACTAAAGGGAAGTCCTGGTGAAAAGACACAAGAAGCAGCCTTACGTTAAAGAAGGTCCAGAGAGAGGGTTAAAGGGAGATAAATTTAGATTTGAAGTCAGATTATTATCATTATCCAATTTGTGGATCCTACTTACTATATTCTTAATACTTGATATAAAGCAAACATATCACAATGAAAAATTCGGTCAATAATGATTTATAACTATTTATACTGGGAGTCGTGCATGCAATGACAAGTACAGTGTAACCCGGATATAAGAGAAACCCGGATATAAGAGATTTTCTCTGGTCCCAAATTAGAGCCTGTGTTAATGTAAACAAAATAGACCAAACCCGGATATAAGAGAAACCCGTATATAAGATACTTCTCCGTTCCCGACAACTCTCTTATATCCGGGTTACACTGTAATCCATAATAATATTTTAAATTTTGAAATCATATTTATTTCTGGCATATGAATTTTTTTAAACTGTTTTAAAATCGTTGATTGTCTTACAATCACCTGCTATCCTTTTCTGCCGCAGCTGTGAGTCGTGCTGCGCCGTTTCGGGACCACCGCTTTACAAGGGACCGGAAACCCAATCCTAAATAGAAAACAATGGATAAATCTCTACTCTTGTTCAAAAGACGAGGAAGGAGAGTGAATTCGGGTGATAGGTGAACTTAACTACACCCGTGTTTTATGATTTCTGTTAAAAAAGATCATGTCCCACGCATTAACAACTATAATGATAAAATAATGAAGTAACGTTCGATTAATTGAAGTACAGAACATGTTTATAAAAATATTTGTTAAAATCTACAAATTAAAATCATTGAATTCAAAGTCTTTCTTAATATTTCAAACATATTTTTTTATAATAATCATTATACGTATGTCATATTAGTGGTTAGAATGTTCGCTTTCTCAACCATGAGTCCTGGGTTCGAATCTCATCGTGGTCGATGTATCAAAAAGATTACTTATCGGCCTGGGGAGGCGATCCCAGCGTGAAGCACCTTCGGAAAGTACCTGAAAAACATACCACGGTTTAACCCAAGACTTGTGAGTGAAATATGGTAGAAGGAATTATTTGTGAGCTGTCGATGGCTGTGCTAGCACGGAGTCGCAAGTCATCGTAACCGAGGCTTTGAACGTACTGGCCTTGCTTAGATTGTTGATCAAGCCAGAAAATGCGCTCTTTCCTAGAAACTGTAATTAAAGTCCGCTCGGCATAACTGCAGAACAAACCATAGGTGTGCTCTGTGGATGTTGAATAAACACAAATGTACCTGAGCAGGCGTCTGTAACAGGGATTTGCTAACCACCCTAGTAGACAGGCATACTCTGATACGATCGGCCAGCCCCACATACATGACACAAGCTATAATTTAAAATATTTATTTTCACTAACAAAAAAATCACACGCTTGTATGGTAAAAATGGCGGTTTATTCAATACTGCGAATTTAACAAACCTTTTTATTTACAACAGATATAAAAAATATAGAGGCTTTTCAAGGGAACATTATATTTTGGGCTAGACGTAGAAAAGTTCTGAAGCACTCAAACATGTATAATCTGACAATTTTTGTTCAGTCATGAAATTTATATTATTATAATTATATATTATAAATCAAGACATTGTCGCAAAATATGCTTTTAAAATTTCTTCTGTTGACTTAATCAGATGGCCGTCATATCCCAAAGGTGTTTTAAATTTTATATCATGCATTTTAATAACCTTGTCTCATTAAGGCTTTTGAAAGTGATCTAATATCTCTAAAAAAGAATTTTCTGACTGTAGGGCAAAGATACAAAAATTTAACTCCCTACTAAATCCTAAATTCTTGTGCCAAGCGCAAAAATTTAGTTAGTAGGGATAGAAAGGGAAAAGAGAACTTGTGTTTCTCTTATCTTAAATTAAAATATGACTCAACAATTGCGTAAAATTTTAAAGGAAAAACTTTAATTACAGTAGAGGAAAAAAAAGGAAAAATACAAAATTTGCACAAAAATTTGCTTTTGTGCCTATTAAGACAGAATAAAGCTTTTTAATTTAACAAAAGGATTGCAACTACGAAAATGTCAAAAGGATTACAACTACGAAAATGTCAAAAGGATTACAACTACGAAAATATGGCAATTATAGAAAAAGCAACATTTAGAAAGGCAGAAAACCAAGTATATGAGATAAAAGATAAAACGAAATATTTCTTTCGAAATGTAACAGCATTTATTTTTAAATAAAATTTAATGTCCATAAATAAAAATGCTCGGATATATTTTAGCTTCCATGGGAATTTGAGGCTTTCAAAAACAATAAAGGAATGTCCTTTTTTTTTAATTCAGGGAATATTTTCTTTCCGTACAGACAGCTTCATTTAGAATAAAACATTCTTCGTTTTAAATTTGTAATGTCACTCTGTTTTTATTTTGTTTTTATTTTTTTTCTTCCAGTGTCACCACTCCAAACAATTTTTGCATAAACATTGAATTACTTTATGAGGGCTCAGAATACGAGTCTCGTTCAAGAATTGATGTAAGGAGGATAAATCTGTGTTTGGTATGTAGAAAACCGTTTGAAATGTCGAAAAATGGACTATACTCCAAAATTGGAAGTGACAAAAAGATCATGGAATCGTAAAAATTTTGTAACAGGAATTTATTCGAATGACATCTGTAGTTTAAAAAAACTTTTTCCATTTAAATCTTGAAGGTTTATAACTTTGTAAAAAAGCACTATATCAATAAATAATATATTCTCTCGTTCTCACTCAAATCTCATCTCAGATGTCTCGTTGTGGGTCTTCAATGAAGTATCAATGTATTTTAACCCAAGATTCAACACATTAACGCGTGAACCAAACAGGAAGGATTCAACATTCATGATCTTATGAACAAGATTAATTACCAACTGTCGAACAAAAAGATAAAAAAACGGGTCTACTAAGGCGATCTATGGGGGTCAGCAGATAGGTAGAGAGAGGCAACCTCACCCAACCAATTTCCCGATAATTAATTAATATCAAACACTGGAAAACTTCAGTGTACTGTAGTAAAGAACGACAAGATGTCATAAAGCCAGTGGCGTAGCTAGTGTTTTTGCCGCCCGAGCGGCCCCCAAGTTTACCGCCCCTCCCCAAAAGGAATACAATATTACAATGTACATTAATCCCTTAAAGTTTATATATATTGTACTATACTTATCTGCCCTTGGCATTTTGTTATTGTAATTACCTCCCTTACATGCATTCATCAGTTGACGAATCGCACAGTCAGGGAATGTTTTGTTAATTAAATCCTTGTTAAGGAAAACCTGTCTTGTCAACTCATTTCATATATATATATAAATTAACTTAATCCAAACCCACATCAAGTCCTTTCAAATTTTTTTCACACCTTTTGCTCACGTAAGTGGGGTTTATACCCCACCAGTTGACAGCACGTTTTGGGGGACAAATTTTTTATTGCTGGCTGGCTTTGAGCCAGCCATATCAAAGACAAATTGGCTTCCTTTGAACCCTATCTTCTTCATTATCGCTGCTTTTTATTTTTTTTTTTTTTTCAAAAATTATTGAAATTATGCTATTTTTTTTCTTTTCTAAAAACTCTAAAAAAAAAATTGTTTTTAAAGTGCCGTCCGTAGCAGACCAAAGCTACGCCACTGCATAAAGCCATTCTTTCAGACTTTAAAAAATACTTTTTCCCCAATTTTTTTCTCTTTTTTTTCCCTGGCATGTGCACCATTTTCTTTTTTCTTTCTTGAGCTCAATGTCCGTTCAACAGTATTTTGAATTATTACTCTCGTGTTCTCTATCGTTGAATGCTTGAATTATCTCGGATATTTCCATATTGTACCGGTTACTGAGTATTTCGCCATACATAAGTGAGTATAGTGATACTTTATCATATCACTTTATGTAGTGATATTTCATTATCAAACGTTGAATATGCCATCAAATCTCTGAAACACAACGCAAGTAATAGTACTGATAGTCAGCCAGGCCGGTGGCGAGATTCTCACTTGGAGAATCCATGAACTACGTATAGAAAACTATAAAGCTAACCGAGGAGGAGACAATGTCCACTATTGCACCTTCTCACTTGTCAATATCGTATAAAATTCTAAGAATTATTCTTGTAACCCTCAAAGCGAACCAAATTTATTTGCAAAATGTTTGTGATTTTAAGAATTCGCTTTAGTCACCGTTTTAAAATGCATTTAAAAAATCAAAAAATCTTTTTGACGCTTTTATTTTAATTTTACTTCCAAGCTAATAAATTAAATTTAATATTCCCAACAAGCAAAATACTTTCGTGTATTTCAAACCGAATTTAAACTGATTGGAATCTTTTTTTCTACTTATCAGTCAAATTTAGATAAATTCGTCCATATGGACAAATCTGTCATCACAAACTAAGTCTTCTTATTTTTTAAAAATCTCCCCAAAATAAAATAAACTTTTCTGAAACGTTATTTGAGAGAAATTAACTGATTTAAAGTTTAATTAATCTGAAGTGAAACAAATATTACTTACCTTTGGCTTAAAATATCATAGAAAAATATATTTTTATGTTGTAGTGGATGGTTTTGACGTTTTGAGAGATTTATTGATAGCCTGATGTTTGGGAAATTTATCTAAGGGGGTCAATAACTAGAAAAACTACATGACAAATAAAACGTGAATGCCTTTTTTATATAATTCTTTTATATATAATTCTTTTAACTACTCAGTAATTTTTAAGAAATTAAATATTTTAAGCATACTAATATTTTATTGAATTTTAGGTACTCTGTCTTTATACCCCATAGATTTTCTAAAAAAAGAAACATTTTAAAAATAGTTTTGTTTATTTCTGAATAGGTCATGAAAGTTTCATTAAAATCGATAATCATCTGATTTTTGCAAGAATTTCCAAATCACTGCGTTTTTCATTGCAAAAAGACATTCAAATTTTTTTGACAATAAAATATTTATCCTTTCCTACACACTAACCCTCTAACTTCAGTGGCTTTTGGGCTTTGCATTGGGTAAACACTAAATCTATCTACGGTATATACTCGTGTAACGCGTGATCTCGTGTATCTGCGACCCCCAAATGTCCACTTATAAAAAATGATTTTATCATGTATCTCGTGTATCATGCGAGTTTTTTTAGGGTTTTTTTTTTAGAGAGAGAGAGAGACTAAATTACAATAAACTAACCTCTTTTCCTCTATCCTTTTATCCTATCCTCTAGTTAAAAAGTTCAAAAAAGTAAAAGAGAATGATAAAAGTATTGTTAGTAACGCTATACTCATTGCATAAACGTGTACAGCTATAAACAATCGAACGAAAAACAGCTAAACATAAACAATGGAAAAGATGCATATTCACTATGTTTGCATTCTATAATACGATACTAATATGTGACTATTACATGCATTATTACTGGATACAGTTAAGTAATTCATCACTTTTATCAAAATCCTGTTTATTTTAAATACAGCTGTACTTTTTGACTAGCGTAAATGGATATATAGTTTGGTTAACGGCGTAGCCTGGGCCAGCTATACATACGTTAATTTTATATCTCGTGTCTAACGCGAACCCCTTAAAATTAGCTTCAAAATTAAGTTGTAGAATTTAAATTCTACATCATTTCAAATAGCTAAAAGTAACTTGTTCAATTTTGTGCAAAAAGTGGATCACAGAGCCTTGATATTTCTCTGACTCCCCATTGGTCAGTTAATCCTAATATCATGTTTTCAACTACGTCCGAATTGTTCGACCTAGTTTCTGACCTGAACGAAAATATTTCCACCAAAAATCTGTCTGTGTTTCGAGCCTAACTCGTCACTTGATAGTAAATAAATACAAGCGACATTTTCAACTCTTTCTCTTTTGCCTCTCTCTCACGCTACAACAATGTAGTCAGTGAAGAGCCTGCGTCTGTTCCTTAACGAAAGACGCTATGACACTCACACAAGTACGTACGAACATTGAACATGTCTTAAACTCATTACAAGCAACAGAAACTTATTCAACTTCGAGCAGAGATTTTTTTTTCAGCCCTCAACAAGTCTGAAAATTTCTTCATTGAGACTGAACATTATTTCATGAACTGAAATCTTTTCTGGGAGTCCAGATAAAAATATTTCCTCTTAAAAGGCTTTAAGAATTACAAGTTAAAGGGAAATAACTCTTAACTATTATCCCAACTCTTACTACTTAAAAATCACACACTTAATTGCTTTTGCATTTCATACAGTAAAATGTTGCTATAAGAACAGTTTTCTCTTTGCTTTTCGTTTGCTTACACATTTGTAAAGTAAAAAAATGTACGGCTTGATTTAGGCTGTCAATACCACTACAAGTTCTTCAAAAGTTGCATGATACGACAGTATATATATATATATATATATATTATTGCTTGAAGTTTGTATTTTCTTGATTTCAGAAAATCTCATCTGATGGAAATCTCCCATCATATTTCATTGAATATTTAATTTCCAAAATCATGGTTTATAATCCTGTCTTAGATAAAAGATGGATGAAATTAGGATAGGAATAGATAAATGATGTTTTGCTCGAGACATTCTTTTTTTCTTGCTTTGCTTGGACATTCATTTTTTTTTCTTTTAACAAAATTACAAACATGGTCCCGGCTGTTTACCTTACCTATAGACAGTACAAAATTAACGAATGCGAACAGAAATAAATTTCGTAAGTAATTCGTATGCTCTCCATAGTCAGACGAAAACGTGGCCCAAATTGTTTTTCTCAGATAGAAGTGGTTTTCCTAAGTTGCGCAGTAACATAAATTAATTTACAACCGAATTAAAATAAGGTGAATAAAAACTTACTTTAAATGAAGTTAGTTTAAAAATTGAAATATATTTTATTTGTATACAAGTATACCCGTGCCGTCAAAATTGACAAGAAGGAATGTATTATAAGTAATATTTTATTATATTGTAACTTTCGTTTATTCCAAGTACAATTTTGCAATTTAAAATATTTCATTGTTAATGTTAATAATTGAACAGTGTACTACTTATAAGCACCACAGGAGAGATATCCGTATTTTAAAATATGTAAAGATGGGTTGATTTTTGTCTAAATTGCAAAAACTATAGTGAGCCTTATATTTTCGAAAATTTGTAAGAATCCTTCTACTCTTTGTTAAATGTCAAAATTTGGAGTGTCGGGATTCGATACAATACAATTTTATAATATAAAATATTATTGCGTGACTTCTTGTAATTCGACGCTTTAGAACAATCCTGGTATTTTCATTGAAAGAATAAAATCCAGTAGGAAAAACAGTATCAACAAAAAAATAATTTATGTACGTATGTGAGAAACAGTGAAATGTTATGTGTTTTTGTGTGAAAGAGTCAATATATGTGTGCATACTTAGTATTAACTGGGGATACAAGAGATAGAATTTAGGTTTTACTGAGAACTAAGTCACCGTAGTTTGAACCGGTCTCTTTTTAGTTTGTCGGCGCGCTAGGTTTTTGGAAATATACGTGAATGGAGGCTTTGAAGATAAGCAGTTAGAATGACGTGGAGTTGGCGACTTCTGAGCGTCTCATGTTTGGGAATGGACTTCGTGAGTTTTATAAACATTTTCGTAAGAACATCGGTTCCAGAATTACATTTATTTCTCCCTAATTGGCACTAAATGCCGCGTGGTATATCTACTACTACGTCCGCACGATATCTTCACGAAATATTTTAGCGGACACGACAAATTAAATTAAATAAAATACAGTTAAATTCGTACAGCAAATATTCAACTCGACTAATATTGTCCGTAACATGTCAGTCTCACATAATTTTTATTTAACTAAAGTTCTTTTTTTCTCTTCAAAAACAAATATAACTTAAATGTAGGCGGGTGGGTTATCGTTGTTTTGCACACGTCCCCTCAATTATCAGACACATTATATATACACACACACACACACTATATATATATATATATATATGTGTGTGTGTGTGTGTGTGTGTGTGTGTGTGTGTGTGTGTGTGTGTGTGTCCTACTTTTTACCGATAGCTGGAGGTACAACAAGAGGATTAATACCTTCCCCAAGGGTAATAGTACGTAAGTGAATGTAATGGATTCCACTGCAATTCAAACTTTATATATATATATATATATATATATATATATATATATATTGTGACGTAGCCTCGAATTCCATTAACCACATAGGCGTGAGGAAGAGAAATCCCAAATTCTAGACGAAAATTAGTTAGGTATAAAAAGAGAGAGATAAATAAATAAATCAAAATAGATAAGAATCTACTAATGCTTTCAACTTGCGAGCGAATATGTTCATACCCTCCTCTTCTCTTCACAACTTCTTTCCCTCTTTGCCTACTCTTCCACCCACACACCACGGGTCCCTGACTTTGAAGCGACCCGAGGCGAAAACGACCTTGTTCCGAAACCTCACAGCTATCAGGTGGTCGACCATAAGTGAATTCCAGCCATTCACGTGATCAGGCCATCCTAAGGGCCGATTGAAATTTTGGCCATCACGCAAACGATGCGTGATCTCTGCCCCATCCTCCCGTGTGCCCGGTCAAGGACGAAGAAAACCCACGTGACTGTCTTTGGGGACAGCAAGAATCGAAAAAGGGATTTTCAGTTTCCGTCCGATCAGTGGCAGACGAACATCGCTGGGCAAGATCGTCCCGATTCCAAAGCGGACTGCCCACTGAAATGAAGAAGACAACGAAGTCTGTCGACTAGAGACGAAAGGGCTGCTATGAAAACCGTATCGACCAACGAAACGCCTATACGTGATGCTGTAAAACTTTGAACACTCCCGAAAGGAATAGGATTCAGGAAAATTGTCGGCCGACCAAATGTTGTGTTAACCTACGAACTCTCACTTCGGCGAATCTGAACTTTGTGTGAAAACGTCAACTCGACTGTCAGATAAGTTGATTCTCTTGACTTGATCCCCTCTCTTTTGTTTATATATATATATATGTATTCGCTCGCGCCTTCTTTTCTTCTATAGGTCCCTTCCCCGTTGTTAAATGTATTTCTTTTTTTTTTACCTGTTTGTATATTGGTAAATAAATTTTTTTATTTTGAGAACCATCGTCTTGCGTCTGTTCTTCGTTGACTCCCTTGTGTCGCTTTCTTTTCTGAGTGAAGACCGAGAAAGGATCCCACGTTTTCTTTTTGAACCCGTGGTTATTCTATATGCTACAAGTTCGTAACAAAATATATATATATATATATATATATATATATATATATATATATATATATATATATATATATATATATATATATATATATATATGGCGTATTATATATATGTATATATACATGGCGTATTATATATATATATATATGTGTGTGGCGTATGATATATATATATATATATATATATGGCGCATTATACATATATATATATATATATATATATATGGCGCATTATACATATATATATATATATATATATATATGGCGCATTATATATATATATATATATATATATATATGGCGCATTATATATATATATATATATATATATATATATATATGGCGTATTATATATATATATATATATATATATGTGTGTGGCGTATGATATATATATATATATGGCGTATTATATATATATATATATATATATATATATATATATATATATATGGCGTTATATATATGTATATGGCGTATTAAATATATATATATATATATATATATATATATATATATATATATATATATATATGCCGCATTATATAGATATATATTTTATACTAAGTCAGATAAATATTTTTCAATTTTAGTCGTCGCTGAGTTGGTACTTAGTGTTATGTGACTAATTTTGTTAAGGTTATTTGTGTTTTCTTTTTTTGTGGATTTTGTAAACTTTTCCCTTCGCATTATATATGGCAGAATCAGGATATTGGAATAGTTTTAAAATAATTTCAGCCTATTTTTCTTCTTCATGTAAATATTGAGGGCTACAAATGCTAAGTTTACAAGGACCAGGGGCACTCGAGGTAGAGAGCTTCGTTATATGGTAGTTTATATGGATAGGAGGGGCATATAACATTTTACTCTAGACTTGAACAGATTAAGATTGTAGTGATAGAGGAAACATCCTCTTCGGAGTCAGTTCCACATAGCAGTGATTTGCGGAAAGAAGCTGTTCGAGCGGAACTTACTTCTCGCCGATAGAATACGTAGGAAACGTGGGTGTTTTGCTACAAATTTTAAAAAATGCGTATCCACAATATATTTTTCTCTCTATATGTGAGGAAAACAACTGGGACCATTTTATTTTTTTTAAATATTTCGTTTATAACAAAATTGCATTGAAGCGATAGATAGATAGATAGATGTGTCTGTGTGTGTTTACAGAAAGAAGAAAGGGAAGGCAGGGGATGTGATAACGCCCATCGAGTGTTCAGTGAAATGGTATATTAATATGAAATATGGCAGCCCGAAATGATTATTTTCAGTAATAAAAAATAGCAAAAACCGTGGAATTTCCTCGGATTCCTCCCTACACGATTAAAGGAAATAGATGTCATAAAAACCTATTTGAAAAATTATTATAACGCCATATGCAGTGTATGACCGTATAGGTATTTAATATATAGTGCTGTGGGAGCCCGGGATTAAAACGAACATTTGGTTTACCCACGCCAAGAAGATTAATGGAGGCAGATAATGACAAGGAAACACACAGCTTATTTTAAACAAAACAAGATAAGGAATTTATTTACGAATTTACACGCTTGAAGTTGTGTCAGTAGCTCGTTTCAGGAAAATAAATCAGAATTTTTTTAAAGTCTGTAACTTCAACAAATTGTCATGAAGAGGAAATGTTCATACAACAGATTAAATGATCTGACACAAAATAATATTCAAAAATGTTTAAAGCAAAGGTAAGAAAGTTCATTGTTCACAGAAGAGATGTATGATTGCATACGTTCAAAAGTAGATGAACAGAGATAGTCTGAATTACTTAGCTTTCTTGGGTTATTAAAATAAAGTTCTTTGAAGTGCTAAGTACTTGGTTAAGGCCAATAATATAATTGGCGAGTAATTTGACACTGGCGAAAATCTGAACGTTGGACGCGTGAACAGAAATGAAACTTTTCACATGGCTTCAGATACTCTTGTTGAGTTGTTTTTTTCCTTATTTCATATCAAAAATGATTTCGCATCGGCTCGCTATTTTCTGTTCTATTTCTAGGCTCAACAGTTAATTCCTGTGAAAACAAGGTTTTCATTGGTCCAAAGAAAATTTCACTCATTCATTTACTAGAAGCCATTTTTGATCATTGATGTGAGAAAACGGTTGTATGCAGCAGTTTAAACCTCCACTTTTCGCGGGAAAACAACATAGCGTAATGAAAAAGGCCACAAACTTAATAAAAATAAAGTTTTATCGGGAGGAACATGTTTATGTTATTATTAAGATTAAAGACCAAAGTATTTTTTGATAATTTTAAAAATATTTTAATCCTTTCTAACACGTTCGAAAGTTTGGTTGAAACAATCGGAAGTCTAATCACACTGATGAGCAGTGATCCAGCGAGACCATCTGTTATGCTTTCGAAATATTTCGATTGAGCTCTCGAAGAGGAAGGGGTGATTTTATAAATAGTGACTGCTGCCGCTAATGCAATGCTCTTCAACTAGTTCAACGGTGGCATAATAATAACATTGACGTTTTGCGCTTTTTTCCGTTGAAAACACATTTAGAAATTCTTGTAAAAATCAAATAATTGTCCAATTTAAATGAAATTTTCAGGGCTTATTCCGTAATGTATTATATCATGTGTTAGAGGTCCGTTCAAGATGGTCTGATAGACGAGCTCGGTCTTACAAAGCAGAAGGCTCACTCTATATGGCCTTGGTCATCCGGGTTGAAGTATATTAAAGTCTTTTCATTCTCTTTCCTATTAACATCTTGCGTCTCAGTGTCGCCTTGCTTGGAGTTAAATGATTTAAAAAATGATTTAAAAAAGAAAGAAAAAGTTTCTTTTCTCTCACTTCTTGCTTGTGGAACTCTCGTCTGAATGAAATTAATTTTTAATTTTTTTTAGAAAATTTTGGTAAAATATATATATAATTTTTTTTACATATGTTACCCCCCCCCACACACACACACACTTACTTAATTTCATGAAATTTCACAATATACCTTTTTATTTCCTGACTTTCTTTATTCGTTAAAAGTAGAACTTCTTGGAGAATGTAAATCACTTTTTTTTTCAAACTTTCACTATTCTAACTGAAAATCTGCTCTGAATTGAAAAATAATAAACGCACTAAAACTATGACATTATTTAATTAGAAAAACTTTTAATTGCTTTTGCAAAAGGACACTATTGTCTGAATAAATAAAAAATATCCGATGAATAATTAATTTTTACAAGAATTTTTTCATCGTTTAATTTTAGTTATAATAATTTATAATAGTTTAAAAATCGTGTAAAATTCTGTATTCGTATATATATATATATATATATATATATATATATATATATATATATGATATGATAAAAAGGAAACATCATATATATATATATATATATATATATATATATATATGATGTTTCCTTTTTATCATATCACCCCATCCACAGCAGTAAAGCCACTAAGACACAAGGGCTTACTGATTGTGAAAGAATAAGAAAAAAAGAAAATAAATTAAAGAGCGAAAAAATAGAAAAATAATCAAGAAGACAGTAGATGAAGTTGACAATGAAGATCAAAGTTGGTGGGAAAGCAGGGTGCGAGAATAGAGTTCCACGAGCGAGAAGTGCGAGAAAACAAACTCTTAGCATAAAACTTACGATTACATCGAGCCAATTCAACTGTAAATTGATGAGACCTTGCCGCCAATCTAGGATTCTGCTTAAATTCATAAGGTTTAGGTCCCATCTGAACAATTACCATGGAAGTATTTATAGAAAAGGCACAGGGAAACTACATTACGGCGGTAGAAAAGTGACTGAAGCCAAGATGCCACTCGGCTATTTTAGCCTTCCTTCTGTCATAAGGTGCTAGAATATCGTGGATATACTAATTCCTATAGTGAACTTAGAAGAGTAGAGAAGGCCAAGATATTTGCTATCTCTTTCCAAGCATTAAACCCAAGTTGCTGTCTCAGGCAATTTATTTATTACAGCCAGACCTATTTTCATCTCATTGAACTATTTTTAACCACTTCACCTCAAGCAAAGCAATAAATTCACTAAGATGCAGACCGGACGTTAATGGGTGTGAAAGAATATAAGAAAAAGAAAAACATTATTAAGAAATAAAAACAATAAAAGAACAGAAATTAAGAAAACAAAATATAATAATTGACATTGCATTTAAATTTTTGAAGATCAAAGTTGACTAGAAAGCAAGAAGACAGAAGAGAGTTCCACAAGCAAGAAGTGCGAGAAAAGAAACTTTTTTCTTTCTTTTTTAAATCATTTTTAAAATCATTTAACCCCAAGCAAGGCGACACTGAGACATATGGGGTTACTAGGAAAGAGAATGAAAAGACTTTAATATACTTCAACCCGGATGACCAAGACCATATAGAGTGAGCCTCCTGCTTTGTAAGACCAAGCTCGTCTATCAGACTATCTTGAACGGACCTCTAACACGTGATATAATACATTACGGAACAACGCCTGGAATTTAAGCAACGCCTAAATATTAAATAGGATAAGCTCTCCTGTATTTGATGGTAACCAGTCTAGGGGAAGGAAAACTTTGAATTCAAAACCAGCCTGAAAATTTTTTTTAAATCTAAAAATATTTTCTGGCTTTAAATGCAAATGGTTGATAAGCCATAGAAAACGAATCAATCAATCAATCAAATATTGATTAGCTACACAGGCCTGTCTTTTAGATTTATATACATTGTCTGGAATATAAATATATAGAAACTACCGTGACCAAAAATTGGGGGCTCAGTTTATATATTGATTGTAATATAGAATTGATATATATATATATATATATATATATATATATATATATATATATATATCATTTCTTCAATTCTGAATGGGTATGAATCCACCTGCCTCCAGCTATGGGTTAATTAGTAAAACTTGTATCACTAAGCCATTATTATCCTTAAAACTTCTTACAATCTAAAATATTTTCTGGCTTTAAATAATCTGCAAAAGGCTAATACACCGTAAAAAACAAATCAGTCAATCATTTTAGACTTCAAATGTAACAACAATGGTAGTATAAGTTTAAGCATCAATAATTGTCTCCCCTTGTTCAATAACTCATCTTTTTTTTACTCTTATGTCTGTAATAACAGTACTACAACCCCGCCATTTCTAAGAAAAAATTAAATTGTAAAAAGATGATCATTTGGAATTGCAAAATTGATTTGATGCTGATTCTAAAACTTATTTAAATTAAAATTCATTCAGAGTCTGTCTATATTTCTGAGATGAGGTATTATGTACAGTATTTACATTAGTCGGACTATTGTCTTCATCTTTGTCGCCATATTTGTATAATGTAAATACTGTAAAATTCATTCAGTTCTAAAAATTCTTCTTTTTCTTTTTCGTCCAACCAAGGCAATAAAACCACTAAGAAACAAGGGATACTGAAAATGAAGAAAAGAAAATGAGAGGGTGTTAGTGAGAAGATGGGCAATAAAATAACAGGATCCAGGAAAGTAGAAGATAACGATTGACGTCGCATTTAAATTTTTGAAGATCGTCGGTGACAGGGGAGCAAAAACCAGAAGAGAGTTCCTAGATAAGAAGTATGAGAAAATAAACTATTAGAATAGAAACTACAGTTACATCTAGCGATTTCAACAATAAAACAATGAGAGACCTAATTGCCAATCTAGTAACACGTCTAAATGTATGCAGTCAACTACCAGCGAAGTGAGCTCATGAGGACAATTGAAGTTGAAATGCCAGATAAGGCCCGATAACATTACATTTGATGCATAATGTAAAATAATATTTTAGTTATATTATATGACGTCATTGTTTGTTATTTTTTAAATCCATATAAAAAATTCTATGAAACTACGGACTTTAAAATTTTGTGATTTATTATCCTGAAACGAGCTACTGACACAACTTCAAGTGTGTAAATACGTAAATAAATTCCTTATGTTGTTTTGTTAAAAATAACCCGAGCGTTTCCTCATTACATGCCCCCACTAATCTTCTTGGAGTGGGTAAATCAACTGATACTTTTAACCCACTAAGCCCCACGCCACTATAGTGCGACACTATTTTTTGCGTAAAACAATAGATCATAAAATTTTGCACTATACTCGTGTACATATAGTAATTACTGTAATTCCTATTCAGATTCAATTTTACTTTTCTGTCCAACAGCTTCAATGACTTGCTTTAATTTAATAGAATATGACTCATACGAGTCACCCCACCACCACCACCAATGTTCTTTCCTCATTCATATCTTTTAGATTACTAGAAAGGTTTTGCCACCCGCTAACGCGTGTTGAAATCCTCACAGTATTTAGTGTTGTTCAAGTTATCGCTACATTTTTTAGATTTACAAACTCTACGTTTCGTTCAATTTCGCAAACCGATCGATGAAATTTGGATAAGCTGATTTGTTTGGAAAAATACTTTGACAGAAACCCTACTTTGCGATTTTTACACCCCCTAGTAAAAGCAACTGTACTTTGTACCCTCTTACCTGTTTGCACTTCTCCCCAAAATTTGATTTCGATGCAGTCGATGTACTAAGTTACCACGAAAATATTTATGGAAAAGACAGAGGGAAGGCACTTCATGACAGTGAGGAAAGTAAAGTCGAAATGCTAAGTCAAGACTGATAACATTCATGACAGGTAAATTTTTTATGGAGGGGTTCAAATTCATGCCAAATTTTTACGGTTCGCCCTATAATGTCTTATACACGAGTATATACAATAAAAGGTAAAATAACACATTTGAATACTAAGTAAAAAAGATGTATTCCTGACACACGGAAACAAAGATATCCTACCAAAGCACTTTGCCCTTTTCACTCCAACTTGAGTACAGATAAACATAAAAAATAATGATACTCTATATTTTCTGGGAAGAAAGGAATAAAAAATGAAGGATGTCTTTTCTTCAAATATTTTCATGGCAACTTCTAGGAGCTTTTTTCCCCTTGGTACTCTGACTACATGAATTTAAACGTGCTACTAGATTGGCATCTCATTCCCACCCATTGCAATTAATATATTTTAGTTTTACACTAGACAAAGCCCCTCCTCAACAAAGAAGCTATTACAAATTCTGACAGTGAACACGGGTCAACATACATCTTTTGTACAGTTTAGAATATGTATTTTGTATAAACTTCCTTCTTACTCGCATTATCTGTCCATGCTGAGAATACCATGGATGGAGCATGTGATTAATGGGGAAGTTTTAAGGGGAACAAAAAGGAGACTTGTACTTAGAATCAGAAAGAGAGAGAGTTGACATTTCTGGGACACATAATGAGGAAGGCTGGCAAGGAGAATTTGACACTCACTGGATATAATGAAGGCAAGAGGGACAGGTGGTAACAGTGAGTAACCTACCTAATAAGCTTGTGTAAATGAATGGCAGAACTCTGGTTGGAAGGGATATTAAAAGGACAAAATTGCTTTGAACTACAATAGATAGGGAAAGTTGTGGAGAACCATGATTGCTCACGTCCAGAATGGACATGGCACATAAATGAAGACGAATAAGAAACGTTTAAACATTGACTGTCTCTCTTTCTAGACAGTCTGACAAAAGAAAAGTGACACTAGTAAAACTCACATTGAGAATCAAAGTCACTTGTAATAGGCTACGAGATGTGTTTTTTCGAGGATCCAGAACATTCGTCTAAGGAACATTCGTCTAAGGAACATTCGTCTAAGAATCACTGGTCTAAGGAATATTGGTCTAAGAAACGTCTAATGAATATACGTCTAAGAAATATTCGTCTAGAGAATTATGGTCTAATGTGGGTTGTATTAATAAACAAACAATGCATGTCAATAAATGCTTACAAACCACAGCTTTTCCTATAAAGATCATTATAAACAATGTTTTTTATTGGGAGGGGGGTAATTAACCCATTTACAGGTTATTTAAAGCCAAATATGGTTTAGTGTCCTACTAAGTCCTACTAATTAAGCTATAACTAGTGGGGGAAAACGTGGATTTCTACTTTTCACAAGGCTATTCTCGTATGCATAAGTGAATATAACGAACTCAACGGGAATTGGAACTCGACTCTCCGATTAAAAATTGACATAATATATATGACAGAAAGCCACATTGTACAACATCTAAGCAACTAATACATGAATCGATAAACTAACTTCAAAATATAGTATTCAATCTAGTGTAATGTTATGTTAGAAAAGTTTGATAACAATAAAGCGACTACATTTTTCATGCCTAAAATATTTTTTTTATTTATGACTAGTCTCTGTCAAATTAACGCCAGCCAAAACGAAGGTATATGGTGTCGGGTCTTTCTTCGAACGTTCGATCTTCTTGTGAGGATTTAAGGAAGCCTGACTCTCCACTCACGGGTCCGATTCTGAAATTTGTGGCTTTAATTTCTAGGTAACCTCTCCTTTTCACGTTTTTTTTTTTTACAGTGGTGTCCACTCTGTACAATGCCCGAGAGTCACTCGAGATTGATGCTTACACGGCTTATACGGATATGTGTAGAAGAAAACGGTTAACCTTAGACTTGAACTAGTTAAGAACAAGTTCGTGAAAAGACGCTGCTTGTGTGGAGCTTACATCTCACCAAGAGAATACGAAGGGAATGAGGGTGTTTGGCTACAATGGGCGTGGCATGGTAGGTCTTAGCTTGAAGGTTAGAACTGGTTGAACTATGGAATGTAGTTCGTCTGAACACTCTCCATGGAAATAGGGATAGAGCAGCAAAAGGCTTGCGACGTCTCGTCTGTGAGAAAAGGTGTCGCAGAGTGGAAAATAATTCGTCGCCTACAAGGACGCAGAGACTGTTTTGGACTCTATCGAGACATGAAAGGGAATACTGGTCAGTTTCCGTTTACATATGGCAGCAGTTCGACTCCAGTCGCTTTCTCACAGATGTGAAATGGCTTCCTTTTGACTCTTCTACAAAGATTTTCATGGCAACTACTCTGACGAGCTATTTTCCCTGGTTCCCCGACTGCATGAATTTAAGCGTGCTACTAGGTTGGCATTTAGGTCTCACCCTTTTACTGTTGAAACAGTTAAATGTAACCGCCTTTTCTACTCCAGCAGCTTCTTCTCTCGCACTTCCCGACAGTGGAACGCCCTTCGCTTTACTTGCTTCCCTGATAACTACAATCTTCAAAAATTTAAACGTAACGTCAATCGTCATCATCTTACGCCTTGATCCCTGTTCTTATTTTTATCTTCCTCAACCCCCCCCCCATACTCGGTCGTTTCTCTTACCTTCACCCTCTGTGACCCCTTGTGCACTAGTGGCACTCCCGCCTTGCATGGGGTGAAATGCTTAAAAAAGATAAGGCCTGATTTGCCCCTGTAAATCTAGAGAGGATAGTAGAAGGAGTGGGGTACTTGCCGGATCTTTGGTGGTGGATCGTATGTAGGTGTTCCACTTGATCTCTGGGTCGAGTTTAAGCCCCAATAGGCACTGAAGGTACGGGCCTCCCTGAGGAAGATTTTCAAGATTGGTGAATGTTCTGAGTCCGATCAGCGAAGGTGGGAGGTCACTAGTTTGGTTTTTGTGGCATTGAATGTAACCAGTTTCCCCCCCCCCATTGAACTGCTAGAGGCAGGTCTGGAGAGAGATCAGCTACTTTGGTATTTCTTAGAGTGGACCTATTATATATTAGAGAAATCACAGATCAATTATACTTAGATCAAGTTTTCTAATAAATAAATGCAGAAATGTTGTTCTACAGAAGTATGCAGAGAATACCATGGACCGAACATGTGAGCAACGATGAAGTTTTAGAGAAAAAAGAAACAAAAAAGACACTAGTTCACATTAAAGGAACGTGAAACCCAGCGCCATCGGCTATTGCCAAGTGATTCATATGCCGTCGACAGACAGGTATTCCGATTTCGGATTTTATCGCTCATCAAAAAAAAATATGTAAATTATATGAATTCGGCAATACAGTAGAAGTTATAATTTTTTACAATAATGTCTACCTTGTACAAGGCCAATGAGCCACTCGAAGTTACAAAGTAAGAGCTACATTTTATGGGGATATGTGAAGAAGATACCGGCTAACGTTAGATTTGAACAGGTTAAGCGTTTAGTGATCG
The DNA here is from genome assembly GCA_964036315.1 of Acanthosepion esculentum. NCBI lineage: Eukaryota > Metazoa > Mollusca > Cephalopoda > Sepiida > Sepiidae > Acanthosepion > Acanthosepion esculentum. The sequence continues at coordinate 56,433,141 of OZ038502.1, forward strand.
GGAAAGCATCCTCTTGAGAGTGGAAAGAAACTGCGCGAGTGAAACTCTCATCTCACCAGTGGAATGCGTAGGGAATGATGGTGGTTTCTTACAATGTGCGGAGCATGACGGCTCTTAGCCGTATGTGTTAGAATTGGAAATTTTTACTGGTGCCCCAACTGCATGAATTTAAGCGTGCTACTAGGTTGGCATCTCGGTCCCACGCTTTTACTGTCGAAACAGTTTAATGTAACCGCCTCTTCTACTCCAACAGCTTCTTCTCTCGCACTTACCGACACTGGAAATCCATTCCTCTCACTCGCTTCCTTGATAACTACAATCTTCAAAAATTTAAATGTAATGTCAATCGACATCTTCTGAAGCCTTGATCTTGATCCCCGTCCTTCTCATTATCCTTCCTTCAAACACCCCTCTTTACTCTTACTTTCACTCTCTGTAATCCCTCCTTCTTTACTCTTACTTTCACTCTCTATTTCATGCTTTTCGGAATGAGCTGAGTGTGAAAAACGGGGGTCTGTTTTAGGACTCTCGAGTGTTGGTTTCCCCGCCGCCTCAGACAACTTAATCTTTAGATGATCGTCACCAATATCACCCTGTCGAAATTATGCATGGTGACCCGAAAGAGATGCCAATATTGAAGGAAAAAATAAACAACGGGTTTCTATGCAAATGCCTCAGAAGCTTACCAGCTAAGGAACCACATCTCTGGAAATGATCAGTAGAACCAAGGCACTATGTTCGTGTAAACTATACGAATTATAATAGTCAAAACATATACATTCAAAATAGGTTAATGTTTGCACAACGTATGCAGTAAATTAGTAACTATTATACCTTTTCGTCATCAAACAATGGTATGACTACAAATTGCGAGGCAACTATATAACAAAGATGCAAACCATTGATTCAATCATTTTCTACGGCTTATCAGCCATTTGCAGGTTATTTAAAGCCAGAAAATATGTTTAGTTTGTAAGATTTTTTGGAGATAATGATTTAGGGATATAACTTTAATTTTTTAACCCATAGCTGCAGGAAAGAAGTGGTGGATTCATAACTTCCCCCAAGGATATTTGCGCGTAAGTGAATATAACGCACCCAACTGAAATTGGAACTCCGCTCCCCGATTGAAAATTCCGAGCCATTATCCATTACACCACCCGCACATCCAAGCCTTCAGCCCCTGGTAATCCCAAGTGATAACCCATCTGGTACTGACCATGCACGACGTTGCTTAACATTGGTGATCGTACGGGAACTGCTGTTTCAACGTAATATGGCCGTAAGCATGATGCAAATCAAAAATCTAAGCAATGCATAATCCAACAAATCGTGATATGATGGATGATTACTTTGCAGAGTTTATATGCAATCAAAAATTCAAAGGCTCAAGATTTTACCATTTTTTGGCATCAAATTTCCATGGATTTATATCATGTTTAAAATTATATTGGTTCTCGAATTTGAATTGTTTTTTTTTTTAATCATTTCACCCCGAGCAAGATAATAAAACCACTAAGACGCAAAGAGTTACTAACTGTGACGGAAACTGAGAAGGCGTTGCTAGGACACTTAGTTTTTTATAGATTGTAGTTGACAGGAAAGCAAAAAGCTGGAAGAAAGTTCCACAGGCGATAAGTTCGAGAGAAGAAACTATTAGAATAGAACTTACGGTGAAACGTAGCAATTTTAACGGTAATATGATGAGACCTAACTGCCAATCTAGTTCTAAATCCATGAAGTCGAAGTACCAAAGAGGAAAGCAATATTTATGTTTAATAATACAAAAAATGTGGCACGGTGGCTCTTAGTCGAGAAGGTTAGAATTTTAGTTCGTCTGAATACTTTCCAAGGAAATAGCGATAGAACTATAGGCTTGACACGTCTCGCATGTGAGAAAAGAGTTTTAGGGTAGGAAATAATTAATCACCCACAAGGACACGGAGACTTTTTTTGATTCTATCGACACTGGGCAGTTCCTGTTCATATATAGCGCCAGCCCTCCATTTTCGGTATGAGCTGGCTCTTGTAAAGCTATGAGGAATCATGTACTTACTGCAGCTGTACAAGGAACCGATCCATTTTCCAGTATCTTTAGCGATGTATCGTATGTGAGAGTTACATTTGAGGTCTGAGCTGAGTTTAATTCCCGATAGGCGCCCTAGGAATGTTATCTCAAGTCGGAGATAAAATTAGCCAATGGAGGCCTGAAATTCGCTGTAAGAGGCATTCAGATTTGTTAAGGTATTTTTTAATCGCTTTATAAGCCGTCAAATTCGGTCGATTCAGTTCCGATTTTGATTATATTTCAATTTTTAATAATTTCTTTATATTTTAATAATTACTTCATTATATTATATTACTATCTTAAAAGCCACACTCCATGCGGACATTTAAGCTTGCTCCTGCGGAGGTTTAATTTGGCCTCTGGCCCAAAACTAAAGGAACCTCTGGCCCAGCTTAGAAAGTAGCAATGATAATTTCGAAGAAATAATTTTGAATTCCTTAATTTACCCATGGAACTTCAAAACATCATTTTAACCCTGATTTGGGCGATAAGTCCAATTCCGGCCAAAAGACCGATTTGGGCCGATGGTCCGATTTGGGCCTATGGACCGATTTGGACCGAAATTCCAATTCAGACCGAAATTCCAATTCAGACCGAAATTTCAATTCAGACCGAAAATTGAGTTCTTCAAATCACAAAATCCGTGGAACTTTAACTGAGTTGTGTTCTTCAAATCCCAAACTCTGCAGAAGTTCAAAATCTCCCGTCACCAAACCTCTCACTTTAACTCTGATTCCTTGGCATTTTGAAGAAATAAAATTGATTTCCTCAATTCACAAAGTTTTGCAGATATTTTAAACTGAATTTAAAACAAAAATTTTTCACAAAGGTTTTGTTACTTTAAGCTCAATATAAATTGAACTTTTTTTTAAAATCACTAATTTTTTTTAGTTATTTTAAAATTTGAATTTTTAACTGTTCCCTCTTCATCCAGAGTCAAATGTCAATGCTGGATATTCAAGTACCAGATGAAGAGTAGATTTCGTTTCCCAGTGGAATTCTCGTCTTTTTGGACAAAGGAAAAAATAGAATGATTTTTAAAAATTTTAATTCCATTAGTCAACATCCATTGTCATATAACAGATTTGATATCACGCAGTAGGTGTGCATTCTCTTTCTTCGATTCTAAAATTATTTTTCGATTTCTATTTTACTTGGTTTCTAAAAGGCAACTTTCATTCTACCTATGCGTCTTTAGATTTCTGTCACATTCTCCGTCATCTACTACCGTGCGAACTTTACGTCGATAATTTTTAGCAACAACAAATGGGTTATGCTCTATTTCTAGAAACGAATTAAAAAAGTTAAATTTAAACATTAACATAATAACGTTTTTTATTAAATGTTGCATACTAATAATTCATACGATTTTTTTTTTTTTGCTGTTTTTTCCTTTGTCCAAAAAGACAAGAATCCGACTGGTTTCTATAAAGCTAAAGAAATAATCAATGCATTACTCACCAAATAGCACTTGTCACACTGTAAATACTTGTTCAGATCAACAAAGCGCAAAGCGGAGTCTCTCAAAGTGTTGACAATTTAAAAAATGAATTACCACCCAAACATAGCAATTTCTTAGGTTGGGAGCACAAGCAGTCTGAGTTAAATGAAATTTAACCCTTTACCCTTGTCTGGAGACTGATAACTAATTACCTCAAATTTAACGTCAGAGCTCTAAATTAATTCGAAAAAGTTTTATTCTTAAGAGACACAACAGAAAAAGCAATCGATTCAGTGACAAGTTGATATAAAAATGAAGAACGGGCAAGGAATTTTGACCCATAAATTTAGATGAGAATTAACAATAATCAAATCAAAGAGACGCCGATGAGAGCTTTCAGACATTCTTTCTAGTTTTTTCGTGGGAATTTACTTAGGTGATTGCAAAAATATGACACGCATAATGTAATAAGAACTTAATTCTAAAATAAATTCATTTTGAAATGTGGTATATTTCCAAATAAGCATTTTCATTGTGAAATATCTTAAAAATTATTTTTGATAGGTTTTAAAAATTTAGTTAAAAACAAAAACAAAGCAAAGAGTATATACATTATTTACACACTCTTTATTTCGTCCTCCAGGATAGGTTGTTCTAGTTCCACGTGCCATGCTTCTTCCATATATATCAGTTTTCAGTTTCAGTTATTTCCCTTTAGTAACTCAATTCTCCAAGTTTATGTCTCCAAGTACACATGATCCAGTGGATAAATGCCTTGGCTGAATTAATCCAGTGACTTGACCTAAGTTCAATACCTGGCCACAGCTGAGGTGAACAAAACTTAGAGAGTTGAGTTAAAGGGTCAGGTTCGAAATTCCAACGAGCTGAAGATGGCCGGAGCGTATAACGGCCGAAATGTCGTAAATAGGACAACAAAGATGAAGACGACAGTCCGACCAATGTAAAGAGTGTAAATAGTTACAATGCCTCGTCTCAGGAATATGGACAGATAAAGAAGAGTGTACTTAACTGTTGCGTAGTATCGGTCTTCCTGTCTGGTAGTGAATGCTGAACAACCTCCGCACAGATGAAGAAGAGACTTGAAGCGAAATAAATGTTACACAGAAGGATACTGAGAATAAATACCAAGCACCGAACATGTGAACAACGACGTAGTTTTAGAGAAAAAGAAAACAAAATGGACACTTACACACTTACATGAGAAAGAGATAGTTGAATTTTTAGAGCACATAAAGAAGAAATACGGTTCAGACATTTTCATAGTCACGGGACAGATTGAAGGCAAGAGATACTGAGGAAACACAATGCATAACCCACCTAACACCAGGAAGTGGTAGTGGAATATTCTGGAGCACATAATGAAGAAAGAGGGCTTAGAAAATTTGACACTCACAGGACATATTGAAGACGGGGGGAGGCAGAAGAAAACATTGTTTTTAGATAACAACAATGTCCTACGACGGGAGAAGAGAGGGATTCATGTCTTTTTCAATGTTAGCACACTAGTGTCCCGTAAGTAAGAAAAAGTACACATTTTTGTATTATTTTTCATTATTTTTGTATTCATTTTTCATGTTGTATGCAATTACATTATACATATATACATAAAAATACATATAGATATGTAACACTTACTATGAACAGAAAATGTACTGGTGTTGGAATGGGGAAATAATTTGAAACACTCCTCCTTTCTCGACTGTCAAGTGAACTCTGCGTTTGACAGCGTTCTCACTATTGCAAAATGTTGATGCAATAACTGTTGCACATATAAATGTCCGCTTTATCCATATCAATGCGTTTTGGGGACAATTATGTCCCGCAGGACGTGTTGAAAACATCTGTGGGACACATATGCCCCATGGGAATCGAAAGGGTTAAGGCATCTAACGCAATAGTTTTCGTGATGAAGTTATCGTCGAACGCTTTATAGATCCTATATTTCCAAACCGATCGATGAATTTTGAAGAAGCTGATTTTCTGTGAAAAATACTTTGACAAAAACCCTACTTGGCGGTTTAATAATTTCTTTAAATTAATTTTATACGACTTCATTTTTTTTTTTTTTTTTTTTACTTTTTCCATTTTAACAGCGAAGAATAAATTCTTATGATTTCTTACTCTTGAGCATACAACATATAAATGCATAAATATTTCTTTCTGGAGCCAAATTCCATGTTTTTGATGTGTTTCGCTTGGCAAACGGACTAACTGAAGTCAGAGAAATTTATTTGCAGATTCCCCCGGGGTGGGACGTTAGTAAACTGCATATGTAAGTATTTCATGCATTTTAAGGGTTGAAAGGTCGGTAGATTCTGTATATTTTTCCCAATATGTAACTTAAAATATTCGTCGAAATAACAGTCGTTTTTAATAAAATGTTCCGAAAGCTCCGTTGATGTCACACGGATGTGTCGGATATCCAATCTTTGGCAAATAAATCTTTTGTTTAATTTTTATATTGTGCAACTCACATAAATCAATTTATGTTTAATACATTGGACAGTATGTGTCAAATGAGAATCAGTATAAAAAACAGAAAAGTATATTCAGGGAAAGACTGGGCGTAAATAGACAGGACATCAAACAAATTCAATTATGGAAAATGGAGAAACAATAGAAAAATATTATTAGAACAGAAAACAGGAAAGCGTTTCCAGCGCAAATAGATTTCTCATATAGGAGATCAATCAGACAAATTGAAGATGTTCCCGAGAAAATGGAAAGAAAATAGAACAATATTAATAGAATGGAAAACGGAAAAGTGTTTCCAGCGCAAATAGACACGGCTCAAATACACGGGAGGTCAATCAGACACAGCGAGATAACGCAGAATCATTGTAATTGGAAGGAGAATAGAAAAATATTAATATAATGGAAAATGGAAAAGTGTTTCCAGTGCAAATAGACTCGGCTCAAATAGACGGTAGATCAATCAGACACAGCAAGATAACCCCGAATCATTGAAAATGGAAGTAGAATAGAAAAATATTAATATAATGGAAAATGGAAAAGTGTTTCCAGCGCAAATAGACTCGGCTCAAATAGACGGTAGATCAATCAGACACAGCAAGATAACCCCGAATCATTGAAAATGGAAGTAGAATAGAAAAATATTAATATAATGGAAAATGGAAAAGTGTTTCCAGCGCAAATAGACTCGGCTCAAATAGACGGTAGATCAATCAGACACAGCAAGATAACCCCGAATCATTGAAAATGGAAGTAGAATAGAAAAATATTAATATAATGGAAAATGCAAAAGTGTTTCCAGCGCAAATAGACTCGGCTCAAATAGACGGTAGATCAATCAGACACAGCAAGATAACCCTGAATCATTGAAAATGGAAGTAGAATAGAAAAATATTAATATAATGGAAAATGCAAAAGTGTTTCCAGCGCAAATAGACTCGGCTCAAATAGACGGTAGACCAATCAGACACGGCAAGATAACCCCGAATCATTGAAAATGGAAGTAGAATAGAAAAATATTAATATAATGGAAAATGGAAAAGTGTTTCCAGCGCAAATAGACTCGGCTCAAATAGACGGGAGATCAACCAAACACAGCAAGATAACCCCGAATCATTGAAAATGGAAGGGGAATAGAAAAATATTATAGAATGGAAAATGAAAAACTTTATAGAATAGAAATCGGAAAGTGTACCCGGTGGAAGTATACTCGGCTCAATTAGACGAGAAAGCAAAAAGGATAATACAAATTATCCTCGAATCATGGAAAATGAAAGAATAGAAAAGTATTTATAGGAGAGGAATCAGGAAGTGTTCCCAGCGGAAATACACTCGGCTTAAATAGACGGGAGAGCAAACAGACTAATGTAACTTATCCCCGAATCATGGAAAATAGCTGAAGAATAGGAAAATATTATTGGAATCGGAAACGGAAAAGGAAAATAGACTGAGCTCAAATAGACGGCTGAGAAGATATCATCGAATCATAGAAAATAAAAGGCGAAGAGAAAGATATTAATTGAATTTAAAACGGAAAATTGTTTCCAGTGCAAATAGACCGGGCTCAAATACATCGGACATCAATAAGATCAATGCAAGATACCCCCAAATCATAGAAACTGAAATAGGAAAATACTAATAGAACGGAAAATAGGAAAATACTGATAGAATGGAAAACGAAAAAGGTGGTTCCAGCGCAAGTAAACAAAGTTCATGTAGGAGACTTGGAAAACAGACTGATGTAAGATATTTCCGAATCATGGAATATGCAAGGAGAATAGAAAAATTTTAATAGAGTGGTAAATGGAAAAGTTATTACAGGGCAAATAGTTTGGGCACAAATACAAGGGAGATCAATAAGAAAAATGCAATGTCGCCGAATCATGGAAAATGGGACAATACAAAAATATTATTAGAATGGAAAATGTAAAAAGAGTTTTCAGGTAAATAGACTGAGCTCAAATAGATGCCTGGGAAAATTTTCGATTTCTATTCTATAAATATTTTTCGATTCTCCTTCCAGTTAACATAATTCGTGGATACCATATATTAGTTTGTTTTCTCTCCGGTCGATTTGAGCCGAGTCTATTTCCGCTAAGAACACTTTCTGATTTCTCTTCTATAAATATTTTTTTATTCTCCTTTCATTTCCGTGATTCGTAGATAACCTGCATCAATCTGTTTGCTTTCCCGTCTATTTGAGCCGAGTCTATTTCTACTGGGAACAATTTTCGATTTCTATTCTATAAATATTTTTTCCATTCTCCTTCCATCCTCTCTACACCCGTTTTCAAACATATTTCTGTTCAGTGACTTTAATGACCAGCACGCCAGGTGCCTTAATCACCCTGTCACTGACCTCGCTGGCGTCCAAACCCAGAATTTCTCAATCACTCAATCTCTTACGCAAGTGGTGGACTTCCCCACGGATTTCATCAGTAACCCTGATGGACACACTTCTTAAGTTCTTCTTTACCTCTGTCCCTGACTCATGTCACACTCTAAAGCTCTGCTCGCTTGGCAACTCTGATCATGTCGTAGTGTCTATAAATATATCTTTCCGCTCTCCAACAAGCCAAGAGCCTCCAACTAACATAATATATTTCTGTTATCAACGAGCTGACTGTGATACCTTCTGTGACTTCGTTCGTAACGTCCCTTGGAATTAAGTTTTTAATCATTTCGTTCAAAAGTGAACCTCTGAGGTCTCCTCCTGGGTGAAAGCCGGCATCAAAGTTTTCATTCTAGCACGGAAATACCAAGTGAAATCACGTTCATCTCCTTGCTTCCCACCAGCATGCTCATCCGCTATAGCCCACAGGAACCAGTTCTTCCGGCTGTACTAGAGTGACATGTCTGATTGTAACAGACGTCTCTTTGTCTCTGTTCGTAATCAGTGCCAGCGTGTTCTCAAAGAAGCATGTTAATATTTGTTGATAGAATGAAAGAACGTGTAGCATCTAACAAGTTTGGCTCTAGAGATCATTGGCGTCACATCCCCAATCCCACCTCTATTCACACAACTTGAAGTTCTGCCATCTACAGCAAATAATGTTGAATGCTTTGCTCGGAAATCTCTCCCAACTTCACACTCGACTCATCAGAAATATCTACACCTGATTTCCCCTAGAACGGAAGTTCTACTGAGTGATATGTACATAACCCCAACACTGGTTTCAAACGTCATTACCAAACTAGACTCCTACAAAGCAAGCGGAGGTGACGGGATATCAGCTGTCGTCCCAAAGAAATGTGATCTCGAGATGATACCACTGCTCACTATACTCTACAACATTTGCCTCGCTGCTTCCTACTTTCCAGCTTGTTGGAAACCACCACTGTTTTAAGAACTCGGGAGAACCTTCTGACCTCTCAAACTATCACCATATTGGTCTCTTACTCCTTTTCAGCAAAGTATTCGAGGCTCCAATCAGTGCTGAAGAGGTTAAGCATCTTGCCTCTCACGACCTATTCTCGGACAAACAATATGGCTTTCGTTTCGCCAGGTCTACCACTTATGTGTCAACGGCCATCACTCAATATTTATATTAAGCTCATGATAATAACGGCGAAGCTCGAGTTGTGGCTCTAGATATCTCAAAGGAGTTTGCAGAATTTAGCACGCTTGTCTTTTACGTAACCTCCAGGGCTACTGTATTACAGGACGACTGTTTTATTTAATCTGCTCGTTGCTATCAAATCGTGAAATGAAGGTCGCTTTGAACAGGCTCGCTTCCAGATCCTTTCACACGAACGCAGGTGTCCTATAAGGCTTTATTTTGGGCCCTGCGCTGTTTCTGATCTTCATCAATGATATTCCTGATGTCATCAGTACCCACGTAGGTATTTATGCAGATGATACTACCATTTACTCCTGTCTCAATAGCAAATCTGTCAAAGTAAACCAAAGTAAGCCGCTGCTCTTGAAAAGGATCTCCAATCAGTGGTTAACTGAGGTAGGAAATAGCTTGTAAATATTAATGCTCCAAAACAAAACCGCTCTCATTTAACCACCATAGAGAAATGTTTCTGTCTGCCATCAGCATGGCTTATGTTAGATCGCTGGAGAGCAATACGTTGCGCCTACTTCAACTCATGTTGTCAACTGACTTGAAGTGGAGCGACTATATCAAATCAAGTGCTGCATCTACTGTAAGGAAAGTTGGGTCACTGAAAACCTTTGTTGTCAGAGTCCATATTACATATTGACAAATCTACCATTTGTCTGTGCATGGAATACTGCTGCCATATCTGGTCTGGTGCTCCTGCTATTCATCTCGAGGTTCTTGACAAAATCAAAAGAAAGATCTGTAATGTAATCCATCTTGACTTCTGTCACATTCTCACCGACGTGATGTGGCTTCTCTGTGTTTTACAAATATTTTCATAGCAACTGCAGTGACGAGTTTTTTTTTTCCTGATGCCCTGACATGAATACTAGATTGGCATCTAGGTCTCACTCTTTCATTATTGAAATAGTTAAATGCAACTGCCACTTCTACTCCAACAGTTTCTCTTCTCGTACTTCCCGCCTATGGAACTCCCTTACTTGCTTCCCTGATAAATACAATCTTCAAAAATCCATCTGTCCTTTCCCCAATCCTCTCACTTTCACTCTCTGTAATACCCTGCGTACTAGTGGTATTCCTGCCTCCCTTGGGGTGAAATGATTAAAAAAATATTTTAAACATCTTCTCATTCGAAACACACCCTTACCAACACCGAACAAAATTTAGCCAAGTAAATCTGTACGATAGTCTCAACTCAACAACAAGAAGGCCCCCAAAATATATAGTTATAAAAGATTAAACAACAAACAACATCATTAAAAAAAACTGGAGAAACACAGTTAATTATATTGAAAACCGAGCAGTAAGTAAACCAATTCTCTGTAAACATACATTTATTATAAATATTACATATAAATATATAAAAACATTAGGTATTTTTCAAAATATTATTACTCTCTATCTCATTCTCTCTCTATCTCTCTCTCTCTCTCTCTCTCTCTCTCTCTATATATATATATATATATATATATATATATATATATATATATATATATATATATATATATATATATAACGTAAATCATTCAAACGAAAAACAAATACTGAAGCTAATTATACGGCGAGAATCACTCTCACAAACAATATTTACTAATAAAATACAATCAACTTCGAATCTGTTAATGAATGGTGTGATCCTTGTTCATAAATTCCGGGTTTATCAGGTCTTATTTTTTCTACGAGCCGGGCTTTCAGTCGTACCGAACGACCATCTTCAGGTAGACAATTTACGTTACATAAATTGATTACGCACTACAAAATTGACATATATATATATATATATAAGATGACAACTGGAAAAAAATCTTAGTTTTTTCTGACGCAAAAATGAATTCGAAATGTTTTTGTTGTTATAGTTACATTACAAAATCCAAATTTAAAAAAAAAAAGCGAAAGACGCTTCTGCGTAAGCCTCTTTCTGGTTAATGTAAATTTCCTTTATACTGAGAGATTTTTTTTTCTTTCCATGTCGACAATGTAGTTAAATTCCCAGATCAGTTCTGTGGACAAGACATATTGTTATAAGATGACATCTGGAGAAAAAAAAACTTAGTTTTTTGGCCGACGCATGTCGTCCTATGACTTTTTCAATGCAAAAATGAAATCGAAATGTTTTTGTTGTTATAGTTACATTTTCTTTTCATGTGCCATGTCCTTTCAGGACGTAGACGATCATGGCTCTCCACCTCCCTCCAACCCTTGCAGCTCTTAACATGTTACTTCCCTCTGCTTCCTCCCCCAGACCACGTTCTGTTGTCCAGTTGCTTAAGCCCGCCAGATATGTCACACGTTGTTTTCCCTTGTCTCTTTTTCTTTCTATTCGACCCCTGAGTATCAGATTCTCCAGGCCCTCCTTCCTCATTATGTGTCCTAGAAACTCTAGCTGCATCTTCCTGATGTTAATCATAAGCCTCCACCTTGTTTGCATTCTCTCCAATATATATATATATATATATATATATATATATATATATATATATATATATATATAGGTATATTTCCATATCAATTCTGTGGACAAGACAATTTGGTATAAGAGGAAAGCTAGAAAAAAATTTTACTTTTTTTGCCGACGCGTTTTGTCTTCTGACTTTTTCAAGGCAAAAATGAAATCATCTTTTTGTTGTTATAGTTAATAACAAAATCCAAATTTAATAAAGAGTGAGACAAATTGTTATTTTAAAAAAAACTAAGATTTAAGATTTTTTCCGGTTGTCATCTTATACCAATTTGTCTTGTCCACAGAATTGATCTGGAAATTTAACTATAATGTCGACATGGAAAGAAAAAAAAAAGGAAATTTACATTAACCAGAAAGAGGCGTCTTTCGCTTTTTTTAAATTTGGATTTTGTAATGTAACTATAACAACAAAAACATTTCGAATTCATTTAACGTTTCATGAAACGCGTCGGCTAAAACTAAGATAGTTTTCCAGTTGTCATCTTATACTATATATATATATATATATATGTGTGTGTGTGTGTGTGTGTGTGTGTGTGTGTGGTGTGTGTGTGTGTATGTGTGTGTATAATTGTGTGTGTATTTATGCCTGTATGCATTTGCTTTTTAATTAGCATAGTTACCTATATATATATATATATATATATATATATATATATATATATATATATATAACGAATTAATGGATTTTTTTTTTGATTTTTTTTTTTTTTTTTTGCCAGTGGGCACATTTTCGTTAATAAGTTTTCTCGGGTGTGCAAGCCGGTAGACGAAATGAATAGCGAAATAATTGATGTTTAAAATTTTAAAAAAAGAAAACGGAGTGTCTAATCAAATACGGGTATACACAAAAAATAGCGTTTGAATAAATAAATAATTTATATATATATATGTCTATATATAATTTTATAATTATTTTGTTTTTAAAAATATGATTCCATCGTGACACAGAAAATTTCCATGTTTCAAAAATGAAACTAAATTTATAAACTTAATTATTAAAATTAATCTCAAAATTCATCGTCTCGTTCCATCGTCAAGCGATGATAGGAATAAACTTTCAAAAAAATCTACTTAATTTATAGGCGTATACAATATTGATATCATGTGCTGTTTTTTAAAAAGAAAATAATTGTAATATTTTGCTATACTGTTTTCTATCGAGCACTTATTTTTTTTTAAAGAAAAATAAGTGCTAAGATCACCGGATTATAAATCTTACAGTTCTTTCTTATTATTTTAATACATATACATTCATGATGTGTTTTTAAACCTTTGGAGTGAGATCTTCTCTAAATGTCGACACATAAAACGGTTCAAAACATAAACACAGTTTTGTAACGCGTTGTCGGGTGTGACACTTCCACCTTAATTCAGTAACATCGGGCATGACTTTCTGGTGTAATGACTATTACTTATATGTATCATTGTGTATGTTTATGTGATGCGCCATGTATTTCTAATTTTCGTAATTTTGGTTATTCTTTATTCATGTGGTGATATATGTGTGAGTGGTTATGTAGGTAAACATTCCCCCTAATAACTGATTTGCAAAATCAGATAGCATTATAATAGTTATACACCTAGGTATATATTCTAACGCTAGAGATAAATACACGCTACTCACTCAGCGGGCTTTTAAAATATTATTTATTATTTTTTTAATTAGCCTTTGATTTTGATTTAAATATAGAAATGTATATGAGCGTTCATATGGGTGTATGCGTGTGTGTCTGTGTAGATGTGTATATATGAGTATACGCATATATATACATGTATATATATGTGTATGTGGGTAAGTATATAGATATGTGTGTGTGTGTACATCTGTATATATGGACGTATGGATATGTAGGTAGATGTATATGTAAATGTGTTTATATGTGTGAGTGCATATTTAGATATGTAGGTATACATATATATCTGTATATGGGTGTAGATGTACGCATGTATGTATAGTCAATCGTAAGTCTTGATGGAGAGAACGGACTTTTTTCTGTAGTTTTCATTTGTCTTTTATCTTTTTAGCATGAATTCTTCAACATTCCTTGTGTTGGTCAAACGGTCTCTTTTGGGTTGTTATTTGGGACGAGGGCTGGATGGAAACATGCCGCCCGAGAATCCTTTAGCCAGTCTGATAGTTTTATGGGGGGCTCTGGTAGGTGTGGGCGTGTGTGTGTTATTTGGTCCTTAGGTAGGGAGTGAGTAGTGTAAGTGTGACCGTGTATACTGCGGTGGGTGTGGGTGATCACTTGACTCATTAAAGAGTATGAGGTGATGTGTGTACGTGAATAGATCCGTGTGGGTGTGGGTGAGTAAGTTGTGATTTGCAGCGTTATATATTAAAACTATCTATATTGTTAAGTTTATGGCTTGGCCCGGCTAGACAATGTGATTCCGAGCGTCGTCTCCACTTAGTTTCATGGAATCTTTCTAATGTTATCTTATCTAAACTTTTCCATTCTCTCAATTATAGCGAATTTAGCATGGGTTTTGAAATCAGTTTTTCTAGGCGTGTATATGTATATGTATATATATATATATATATATAGGTGTGTGTGTGTATGTGTGTGTATGTATGTGTGGTAGGTGTCTGGGCGGGAGTATAAGATTTTATCGTCTATGGGGTGTGTATGTCGCCAAGAAATGTACACTCTTCTGGTATATCTTCGGACGGTTGAAAATACGCACACTTTTCTCACTGAAATCCTTCTTAAATCTTCTCTCTGTTAAAGGTTAATGCCCCCTCCACCTTGGGACCTCCCTGCCTCTCTCGTCTGTTACCCCTTTATATAGATCCCATGTCCTCCCACACACTCTCACATATACTCTTACTAATATTTTCCCGGAGTTGTTTTTTCTGTTTTCTTTTTGAATCTGTAGATCTGATGAATTGGATCGTTTTTACGATTCCAATGGAATAAATTATGACCATGGAATATTAGTGTTTAAGTCTTTTTATTATATATATATATATATATATATATATATATATATATATATATATATATATATATATATATATATATAAGTCTAACCACTTTCCCCCCAGCCCCTCAACCTCCGACGTCTTACTCTCTAGGTTAAGGTGTCTACTCGGTCTTAACCGAACTTAAGGGAGTGACCGTAGGTCCCCTGGGCATCCGTAGATCATTCGACCGGTCCACTGGTTTAATCCTGCTTCCGGCCCACGTTGTGTTTGGTTTGATCCAGAAAGCAGAAGTGATGTTCATCCATTCACGGTCGACTGAAGATGTAGACACGGCTGGAGAGTCTGTGCTAAGAAATTTCGAAAGCATCAAAAATAAAATATCTGCAGTATGCCGAACTATTCAATGGTTGAATTGTTAATGTTTTTTATATAGCAGAAAAGAATAGTATAGTAAAAAAAACGGGTTACAGAAATGAAAATAATTGACGTAAAAACTCATACACTGGATACTAGACAGAAAGAGAGTGGGTTGTGATTAGCTTGTTGTGAAATCGTCTCAGAACGATATGAGACTCTTGATTATTGTAGCTTGTTCCACGTTTCCGTTTCCAGTGGTAGTAATAATAGTAGCAGTAGTAGTCTTAGACGTTGGAGGAGTAATTCGCTTCTTCGTACGTATATCAACAAAATATGTAAGCGGGCGCCTGGCTCCAACCTCTGACGTCACTCCGAATCTCCGACCTCTCTCTCCAGCTCGAATGCACTCGACGACAGACCATCCAACCACTCTCTGCCTCTTCCGTCTGGCTCTTCCGTCTGTCCTTTTCCGTCTGTCTTTCTCGTCGACCTTTCTTGTCGGTCTTTCTCGTCTGCCTTTCTCGTCGGCCTTTCTAGTCTGCCTTTCTCGTCGTCCGGCTCTTCCGTCTCTCCTGTAGCACCGCGACCCGTAATGGTCGCCTGCGGGTGCCCATGCACGTGACGGCACGCAGCGACGACGATGTGCCGACCGATCGCGGTCTCTCTCGTCGGCCTTTCTCGGCTGCCTTTCTCGTCGGCCTTGTAGCGCCGCAACCCGTAACGGTCGTGGCCTCTCCAGTCTCTTCAAGAATTCTCTCCCGTTTGCTTTTCTCGTCAGCCTTTCTCGTCACCTATATCGTCGGCCTTTCTCGGTTGTCTTGTAGCGCCGCGACCCGTAACGGTCGACGCGGGTGCTCATGCGCAAGACGGCACTCAGGTGACGACGACGCGCCGACCGATCGCGGCCTCTCCAGTCTCTTCGAGAATTCTCTCCCGACTGCTACTTTTTCAGCATAACCACGCGCTTATATAGACAAATCTGACGGATCATAAATCGATCCTTGGTCCACACCCGATTATCAGGAGTGTCGCTGTCAACCCAAAACTTTGTGAGTTTCAAAGTTCTCGTAGCCTGAGTAAGCTCTATTGCAAATTTTAACCGATAATAGTTATTTTGATCATCTCCCATTGTCTTTGTAATGACCCAATTCCAAATGGACGAGATCAGATTTCCCATCCGTAAACAAAATTACTCTGATCTAATTTCGCTACCTAGATTCGCTCCAATTTCAATAAAAAAAATTTTAAAAATATAGGTGTGTGTGTTTGTGTTTTTCCCAAACTCTCTCTGTTACATAAGCCGAAATTAATCAAATATTGAACAAGCTGTATTCAAACTCTCACCAGAAATGTTTTTTTCCTTCTTTCTATCTCTCTGTATATACAGAGTGCAATGCACCTGATCTCTGTAAATGTTTTTCGCTTTCTATGGCTTATCAACCCTATGCAGCTTATTTAAATCCAAAAAATATTTTTAGATTGTACGGATTCCTTTTTGGAGATAATAATGATTTAGTGATACAAGTTTTACTTATTAACCCATATCTGGGAGGAGAAGTAGTTGATTCATTCTTTTCCCAAGGTGATTTGCGCGCAAGGGAAATAACAAACCCAAATCGAATTGGCACGTAACTCTCCGATTAACAATTTCGAGCCATTACACCACCCGCACACCCAAGCACCTGGTAACCTCAAACGTTCACCCATCTAATTACTGAGCAGGCTCGACGTTGCTTAACTTCGGTTATCGTATAGAAACCAGTGGAAACAGGACGATCAATTTTTTTGAGATAATAATAATTTAGTGATACAAGCCTTTCTAATTAACCCATAGCTGGGGGAGAAGATGTGGATTCTCAAAGGTAATTTCGAGCTATTATCCATAATACCACCCGCACGCCCAAGCTAACAGCACCTGGTAACACCAAACGTTCACCCATCTAGATACTAACCAGGCTCGACGTTGCTTAACATCGAGAAGAAGAAGAAGAAGAAGAAGAAGAAGAAGAAGAAGAAGAAGAAGAAGAAGAAGAAGAAGAAGTCAATGTTCTGAAGGGACACGGTAAGCGCCCTCGCAAATTAGCAAAAACATTTGCGCATATTTTAGCAACAATCTGCCCTTCACACCTGAAGAATTCTGTATAGGAATAGGAAAAATAAAAGCATCGTTAGCATAAATAGTCACGTGTACGAAAATACCAGTTGACAACTGTTTGCATTTTCTAATGAACTACCACACAAAACAATAAAACAAACAATAAAACTGTTCCTACCGATCAACATATATATGCCATGATGATCTGTATTTTATCGTGTGTGAAAAACACCTATAATATTATTTCATGACATTTCCCAGCAGAAACACATCCTGGTGAAAATTTATCATCAACATTTAAGCTATGATATAAACTTAAAATTGTATTTTTTTTTCGGATGACTGTGTATTAGAAAGACATTAAATTTTATTGATAAATAGCAAATTGAACCGAACAGAAAAAAAAGAACATTAAAAAAACATTTTTCATGTTTTTGATTAGCGCTATATTCATATTGTTTCTGCCGTGTCCCTACAGAGTGTGGGCGTCATGATTCTTTCCAACTTTCAGTCCTTTGAAATTCTATTTTTGTGAGTATAGGTGTCTTTTTTGTGTCCATTTTCCTTAAAATTTCGTTATTACACTATAAACAATCAGGTTATTTTGTCCATTTTAGGTTATATGCTTTATCGCCGCCAAGTTTCAAATTTTCGAATTCGTTCTATAAAACTAGAAGCAGAAGATAAATAGTTCTCATGGAATATTGTCTTCATTTACACAATTTACATGCAGACTATCATCAGGTGTATGTCGATACGGGAACCTACGGGGAAATGCGAACCGAAATCTTTATTTAATCAATGGATTATATATAGAGAGTGTTCACTTCTCCTTCTTACTTCGAGTCTGGTCAGAAATACCAGGTGCTGTAAGTTTGGACGTGCGGGTTGAGTAATGGATGAGGTCGTGGAATTTGAAATTGGAGAGCCGAGTTCCAAATCTAGTCGAGGGTTCGTTATATTTCTTTACTTTCTTGGGAAAGGTATGAATCTACCTCTTCTCTAATTAGTAATGACTTGTATCAGTAAATCATTATTATCTCCAAAAACTTTTCACGGTTATCACTAGGAATTTGTCGTGTAGTTCTTATTTTTAGTACTGTTCAGTTATTGCTCGCCCTGTTTCAACTGAGTCCAAGTACACTCTGCCAGGCCAGGGATTGAACTCAAAATTATTATGTCAGTAAATTCTTGAACCAACGCTAATCTATTACGCTATTGTCCCGAGTAGAAATTTCTGACTTTTAAAATGGAGGCCTAAAACTTGTAATAAATAAATATACACTTATGCTAGTCTCATTGTATTAAAAGAAAAGCTTTTTTACAGACTGCTAATGAGAGTACAAATAATGAGGGAACAACACTGTTTATATTTCTGAGATGAAGCATTATGTACACTATTTACATTATTCGGACTATTGTACTCATCTTTGTTGACATATTTATCACAACATTTCGGCCATTGTACGCTCCATCCTTCTTCAGGTGGTTGAAATGTCGAACTTAACCCTTTATTTCGCTCGTTGGGGTAGACTTGTTCTAGTTCCACGTGCCATGTCTAATGGATATCAGTTATCAATTATCTCCAGTTTATTCCCCTCTCTAAGTTCTCCACTGCCTTAACCAGGTAGTGAACTCACACTCTTTAGGTCCTGTCACTGGATCTAACTAATCCCTTTATCCACTGTCCTATGTTCATACTCGGCCACACCAAGAAGATGTTCAGGTTCTACTGGACCATGTGAACTCAATAAGACCTTTGATACAGTTCACGATGGAGAAAGAGAATAACAACACACTCCCATTCCTGGGTGTTCTAGTATCTCGAACAGCGTAGTGGTTCAAGACATCCGTATACCGTAAACCGACGTTCACCGGACAGTACCTCAATTTCAACTCCCACCATCCATACAGCGTAAAGAAAGAGGTCGTCCGTTGCTTACAACACTGAGCAAAAGTCATGTGGCGACCCAGAGACATTAGATAAAGAATTGGTCAGTATAAGTAGTACCCTACAACGTAACAACTACCCTGGGTACATGGCAGTAGCCCCAATAAACTGAGATAGATGGGTATAAGAAGAGGACAACAACACTCAGAAAACAGTCTTCCAGCATTATGTGAAAGGGTTATCAGAGAAAATACAAAGAATCTGCTGTCCATATAACATCAGAACAACCTTCAAAAGCTGGACGACACTTCGCAGATATCTCTCCCGAGTAAGACCACGCATAGAGGAGAACATGACTAAAGACTGTGTACGCCATCCCATGCAGCTGCGGAAAGAAATGTAAGGGGGAGACAGACCGCCCCTTAAGGTAAGGCTTCAAGAATACCAGAAAGCTGTAACACGAGAGGAAGTGGAAAAATCAGGCGTGGCTGACCACATATGGAGAGAAAAGAGAGATCACCACCCTCTGTGAGATCAGGTTGAAATCATAGACAAAGAAAATCATTGGAAAATTCGTAAACTTAAGGAATCAGCACATATGCTAGGCCACAAAAATCTCCTGAGCCGACCAAGCACAGAAATTAATACAATATGGGAACCAGTAATAAGGAGTGCCAGAGAAAAGCGATAACAAAGAAAATTGCAATATGAGCTCTGATAAAAACATGTAATGATAACAGCAAAAATTGCAATATGAGTACTGGTAAAAAAGGGTTGCTGAAGACATTAGGTTTATAATACCCAGAAATTCATACACAAATATCCTCAAGGCTAGGGTTAACCGTTATCTTCCCATCCTATCCGCACACATTGCTCCTAACGTAACCTTCTCGCTCAAGTGGACCCTGGGACTTGTACAGGGTGAAAATTACTGTAAAAAAATATAGACTTGTCCTCTCATAAAAAATAGTGATTTTTTTTTTCAGGGAATGATTTTTATAGATTAGCATTTTTTTTTTTTTTGATTTGCCTCAAGCCGCAAGTCAGAATAAAAACAAATATTCATTTATTTTTTCGATTTCGAAGTATGGTCCTGTTCATAATATCGATACAGTGTCAAATCGATCCCTGACTTTTACAGACGAACTATATTCCTTAGTGCCACCAATTCTAATCTTCACGGCTAAGACCCTCCATGCCACGCGCATTGTAACGAACCACCATCATTCCCCTCGTATCCCTTTCGTGAGATGTAAGTTCCATTCGAGCAGCTTCTTGCCACGAAACATTGCCTTGTGGAACCGGCTCGCAAGAGGTTGCTTCCCCTTTCGTTACTATCTTAACCTATTAAAGCCTAGGGTTAACCTGTATCTTCCACACATATTCACATAATCTGTGCCTCTTACTTTGTAGTTATCTTCAAGTATTAAAAATATATAATTCTTATTTACATAAAAAAAACTATCATTCTTTAAATACAAGAAAACGTGTAACAGCTGTTTGCAGTACTAGATATGACGTAAACCGTCTTTGTGTTAGTGTTCATTGTAACGGGACGGGCTGAATTAAATAAAACTCCCCTCAATAAATATTTTTTTTATTTTCATCATAAAGCGCAAAGTTTATTTAAATCAGGATTTCTCGTTTTATATCCAATATCTCGCCATGTCATGCGCACAAGTGTGAATCATCATTGTTGTTCCCTCCGTCTTCGTGAGAAATTATTTTCTTCTTTTACCCAGAACTGCTGCCTTGCGGAACACCAAATCACTACAATTTTGACCTACATGCTTTGCTTGCTCTGTCACTGACCTTTCCAGGTGAGGCCCTCTATGTCAAGCGGGAATCATCCCCATTCCCTCCGAAATCCATTAGTACCAAGTAAATTCCATACATACACACACCCATATATGCACATAGATACATATAAAAGCATGCATACATACATACGCATACATATACACACACACACACACACACACACACACACACACACACACACATACACACAAACATATATATATACATATATATATATATGAAGAAATATAGTCTTAAGATATGCTATATTTATGGGATAAAGTGCTCAATATCAGAGATAGAGCGTGTCTAAATATAAAAGTTAAATGTTTTTGGATTTATCAGCTTTAATCCATAATTTTTTGAGTTTTTGATATCCTTAAAGTCTTTTTTAATTTGGGATTGGAACTGGTTGGATATTTTTTAAAGCGATCTCTTTCATAAAATTAAGCATCTCGAGTTCGAAAACTGTTTAATGAGAGTAAGTTTATATACAACCAAGCGCTAAAAATGGCAGTTTTAAACAAGTACAAAATTACGAAGAAGACTTAAATAATTATAATTATAATAATTTCAAAAACAGAAAAAAGAAAGTCATATGGTTCAACACACCCTTCTGCAGGCTTTCCTGTATTAATATAGGCCGTTTTGGTCCTTAAATAATAGATAAGCATTTTAACGATAAAAATCCATTACCAAATTTTTAATAGGAAAACACTTAAAATCAGTTATTCTTGTGTTAACAATGTAGAGAATATAATCTCAGCCCATAATAGTAAACTCCTTAATAAGTTTCAACGCAATGAAGTATAAGATATTAAACCCGCATGCAATTGTAGAAGAACCGTGTATCACGTTGAAGGAAAATACATGTATGAAGCATCTATCTTCCCAGAAGAAAATATTAGCCTAAAGATCTACATTGGAATATCAGCGGGAATATGGAAATGACGCCTATATAATCACAGGCACACTTTCAGCAATAGATCGCTGGAAAAACAAACTATTTTACCCAGGCAATATTGGGATGTAATTGACAAAGTTCTCACCCAACATTTGGAGTGGAAATTCATATCCAGGGCTCGGACACCTAAGAGCTTTAGAGGCTGTTGTGACCTATGTCACCAGGAGAAAATATTTATAATTAAATATAAAAACCAGGAGTAACTGATCCTTCGGAGTGAATTCATATCCAAATGCAGGAATAAACCCCGCCTTAAAATATAGAACAACCACTTCACCTGGATTATATAACATCAGATATGACATAACATATATTAATGTATTCAGATCTGTATGTTCATTGAATTGATGATGTTATGGGGGGGGGTCTTACTTGGGAGAGATATCTGCGAAGTGTCGTCAAGCTTTTGAAGGTTGTCCTGATGTTATATGGACCGAAGATCCTTTGTATTTCTTCTCCGATAACCCCTTCACATAAGGCAGGCAGACTGTTTTCTGAGTGTTGTTGTCCTCCTCTTGTACCCGCCTATCCCAGTTTTGGGGGGCTGCTGCTATGTACCCAGGGTAGTTGTTACGTTGTAGGGTACTACTTACACTGACTAACACGAGGGGAAGTGGAAAAATCAGGCGTGGCCGACCACATATGGAGAGAGAAGGGAGATCGCTGCCCTCTGTGGGATCAGGTTGAGATCATAGACAAGGAACACCATTGGAAAATTCGTAAACTTAAGGAATCAGCACGTATGCTAGGCCACAAAAATCTCCTGAGCCGATCAAGCATAGAAATTAATACAATATGGGAACCAGTAATCAGGAGTGCCAGAGAAAAGCGATAATAACAACGAAAATTGCAGTATGAGCTCTGGTAAAAACATGCAATTTTACAGCAAAAAAATTGCAATATGAGCACTGATAAAAATGGTTGCTGAAGACATTAGGTTTATAATACCCAGAAATTCATACACAGATGTCCTCAAGGACGCATGGCACAGTGGATAAAGGCGTTGGTTAGATCCAGTGACAGGACTCAAAGATTGTGAGTTAAAATTAATACAATATGGGTACCAGTAAGAAGGAGTGCCAGAGAAAAGCGATAACAACAAAGTTGCAATATAAGCTCTGGTAAAAACATGTATTGATAACAGCAAAAAATCGCAATATGAGCACTGGTAAAAATGGTTATGGCAGTGGAGAACTTTCAGAGGGAAATTAACAAGAAAAAACTGATAACTGACATCCATTAAACATGGCACGTACCCCAGAAAGCGAAATAAAGAGTTCAGTTCGACATTCCAACCACCTGAAGAAGGCCGGAGTGTACAACGGCCGAAACGTTGTGATAAACATGGCGACAAAGATGAGAACAATAGTCCGAATAATGTAAATAAGATACAGGTACGTATATTTATTGAAGGTAAATCTGTGAATTTTTAACTTAGTCGAGATATACTTCATAGATAATTCGGATCTTATTAACTTTACTTAGTTTATAAAGTCTCTTCGGATCCCGTTAAACATTAATAAATTTATTTACATTATAAAAGGTTTGGGACTATTGTTTATTTTATATAGTTTATAACATATGTCTATTTTTTTCTTTATATAAATAGATATTTTTCTAGGTATATTTTCTTCTGCATATCTTAATGTTTTTATTAATTACTAGCAGCATGGCCTGGCGTTGCCCGTGCTTGATTCAAAAATCGTACGACTCATACAGCAATCGCTATCACTTGACTTAAAATATTTTTGCCCTTCCTTTCCTTTAAAGGAATGCCCTTTGCCGTGCTGATGTTGCTACATACCTTACTTATTGCCTATCTCACACTGCAAATTTTTTCTAAGCTATATACTAAACATTAAATCTGTTACGAAAAAAGAACTAAACAAAATGAACACAAAACGATCAGCTTTAAAAAAGGACTCGTAACTGGAAAAAACGAATGAAAAAAGAATGTTAACAACAAATACTCTTTCACACCCAACCCAGTTCTGCGGAATCAGAATCAACATTGAGTTTAAGCAAGCGAATGAGCCAACTGCAGTAAAGTGCCATGCAGATTTAAATTTTTCCCCACTTGTGACGAATGCAGCTATCGATTATTTTTGTACGCTAGCATGCTAGTTAACATTGTTGTCAGTCAGCTGTTGGCTCTCACGCTGGCCAATAAAATCTTCCTGCCTATTCGTGGCAGCCAGCTATAGGCTCTCACTCTGGCCAGTAGAAAATGGCCGCAAACTACATGAAAACTACCGTAGAAGCATGAAAAAATCAATTATTTCCACTATCGATGGGAGTTGGGAAATGCAAAGTCGGTCTTGGCCTTCTCACTAACTTGGAGCATGTGCATGTAAATTTTGGTGCTAATCCGTCAAAATTGCGGCCGTGAATTCGTTACACACACACACACACATCCTGCCTTTTATAGATAGAGATTTATGGAGAATCTCATGGATATATTAGAAAACACACTCATATGTGTAATTTTATTTGGAATATATCTTCTTTATGTTTAAATTGAAATCTTCAGCTAGGTTCTGAATTTCTTTTTTAAATATTTAGTGAATGTCCTTAAACAATCACTATTTTTCATATAAATTATAACAGTTTTTTTTTAAGTTGAACACATATGTGTCAAAATCTTGATCGAAGAAGGATCCAGACAGAATTTCGATTTTACCCTAAATACTTTTTCAATTCTGATTTACCTTTTACTTTCCGTCATTTTATGTATTATGTATTCCCAACTGCCATTTCATGTGACGAATTATGCCCACAATTTGGTCTCACTGTCAATTCATGTATACACACCATTCCCCCCACTTATACATATATATATATGTGTGTGTGTGTGTGTGTGTGTGTGTCAGTTTAGTTAAAGACCAATGAAAGATCTTTCATATATGTAAGTGAGATGTAAGTTCCATTCGAGCAGCTTCTTCCCACAAAACACTGCCTTGTGGAACCGGCTCTGAAGAGGTTACTTCCCCTTTCATTACTATCTTAACCCCGTTCATGTCTAGGGTTAATCGATATCTTCCATACGTATTCACATAATCTGTGCCTCTGACTCTGTAGTTATCTTCAAGTAATAAAAATATATAATTCTTATTTACATGAATAATTGTCATTCATTAAATACACGAGTGAGAATGTGTAACTGCAGTTTGCAGTAATAGCTGTGACGCAAAGAAGTTTTTTTGTTAGTGTTCACTGTAACGGTCGGGCTGAATTAAATAAAATTCAGTTTGCCTCATTAAATTTTGTTCTTACTTTCATTATAAAGCGCAAAATGTATTTAAATCAGGATTTCTCGTTTTATATCCATATCTCGCAATGTCATCATTGATCTCACCGTATTCCATTCGTGAGAAGTTATTTTCTTTTTTACCCAGAACTGCTGCAGAACTTGACCTACATTCCTTGTTTCCACTGTTCCTGATCTTTCCAAGTGAGGCCTGCTATGCTAAGTGTGAATCTTTTTTATTCCTTCCGTATTCCATTAGAAGAAGTAATTTTCTTTCGGACAACTTGTTTCCAAGAGATGCGTTATAGAACCAAACACTCAGCAGGATGTCTTCCCGATCACAACAGCCTGAACAACTTCAAATCTGAGATCAATTGTTATTTTTACTATACAATCTATAAAGTATTGCAGACATATATAGGCAAAGGCTACGCAGTCTTCAGTTTCCACTCTTGAGAGCGTCCAAAACCTTCCCTGAATAGTTGTGTATGACAAATTATTTTCCACTCTGCAATCTCTTTCTCAGAGACGCCGCTCTATTCCTATTTCCACGGAGAATGTTCAGATGAACTACACTCCTTTGTTGCGCCAGTCCTAACATTGACGGCTAAGACCCGCCATGCCATACACATTGTAGTGAACCACCCTCATTCCCTTCGTATTCCTTTCGTGAGATGTAAGTTCTATTCGAGCAGCTTCTTCCCACGAAACACTGTCTTGTGGAAGCGACTCCCGAGAGGTTGCTTCCCTTTTTCATTACTATCTTAACCTGTTCAAATTTAGGGTTAACCGTTACCTTCTACAAATATCCGCATAAGTTGTACCTCTTACTCTCTAGCCCTTTATTCGAGTGACCTTCAGGCCTTGCACCACACAGTCACCCTCTACATTGAGTCGCTTTCAAACCTTTTGCTGCACAGTAACCGTCTACATTGAGTGGCTCTTGGACTCTGTATTAGGTGGTCATTAATATAACAAATTTGATAAAATAATAAACTAAAACCATTAGAAATTTTGAAGACAAGGATAACGAGGGGCACAAATTCTCTTCATTACAGGGAAATGTAGTGATATGTAGATTAACTAATTAACATATTCGGAATACCCAGGCTATATAATGACTCCGATTATGAGGAGGAGGAGGTGTGACTACGCATGAGCATTAAATAGTAACACGAAGGAATTAGACTTCACAACAATAACTTTTAATTTTTATCAAAAATAATAATGAAATTTGATTGTAATAAGCTACGCACACTAGTGAAACCAACTGTATTTTGTACCCGCTTACCTGTTTGCACTTCTCAAAATTCGGCTTTGATCGGTCAATATATGTTTATTTTAGAAGTTGTGACGAACGGACGGACGGACGGAAGTCACAGAATTTTATATATAATGTAGACCACCCCTGACCCGTTGTGTCACCTGCGATTCAGGCTACAAAACATGGAAGTTGATTTCAACATTCTATTATTTTATTATGATTCAGTTAAATATTTCAATTCGTTGGTGTCATTGGGCTGGTTTACAAGTTCATGCTTAACGTTTTATTGATTGTTTACAACATTTAATAGGAATAGAACTTCTGGGATAAACGTGAATTTTAAATCAGATTGACATAAAATACTTTTTAATATGTCAAAAAATATTTTAAAATCATATTAACTTGAAATATTTTTTTTAAATATATCAAAAAATATTTTTTCAATATTTAAAATATTCTTTGTTTAAAGAAAACTGAAATATATATAATTACTATACAAACAAGTAGACAAAAGTTTAAAATATTTTAATTAAAACAATTGTCTGTTTGAAGAAAGTTACTTTATAAACAATTTGCATTTTTAAACTTTATTCACTTAAATCAGATTAACTTAAATCGTTGTGCGCTGGACGGACGCACCACACAAGTACGTATGCAATGACAGACATTTAGTATTATATAGATCATTCTTAATGAAGGGTAATTAAAAAGTAACTCCCTATTTTATGTATGATTAGGAAGCCTGACTTAACACCGTGTGACTTTTTTATTTGGAGTTGGGTAAAGGAGCAAGTCTACTATAGCAAATAAAAGATTTTGGAAGAACTTGAAGGGCGAATACAAGAAGTTATGTCTTCCATACCACAAGAGCCCCTGGTAAAATCAGTTGGCGCCATTCCTAGGCGGCTCAAGAAGCTGGTAGTCAGCTCGATTCATGTTATTAAAAAGATATTATTAAAATCATTGTGATCATCAGGATGAAGTGAATTTGCGCGACGTATCCTCAACAATAAAATGTTATGACATTGTTATGATTATGAATAATAAATTTAATTTTAGTCAACATTTAAAGTTATGAAGTAGAAAGAAATAATATTCCTTGAAAATAATGAATGAAAACCACTCAGGATATTTTAATCTTAATAGTTTGGACAATATAAGTGTGTAAGACAAGGATGTGTCTTCTCACCGGAAGTTATTCAGCGAGGCGATTCTGAGAGATCTAGAAGTCCTACCGGGATTCATTACTGGCGGGTACAATCTTAGCAACATAAGGTGTGCAGATAACACAGTGCTGATAGCAGACACACAAAGAAAACTACAAAAAACCTCCTACGGAAGATAGTGAAGAAAAACGTGGAGAAAGGGTCAAATATCAACAGCAAGGAGAGAAAATGCATGGTTGTTAGCAAAAGGATGAGTTCAAAGTGCAAATTCCAAATCGGAGATACCAAAATCAAATAAGTGCGGAAATTTAAATATCTGGGAAATATTCTAACAGAAAACGGAAATGGTGACACTGAGACACGAAGGCGTATTGGGATAGACAAGGAAGCATTCCGAAAGATAATCAGAAATAGAAAAAAATCGCTAGTAAGAAAGACTAAACTTCTATGTGATATCTGTATTCTTGTATGGCAGTGAGTGCTGGACGATTTCATCAAAGATGAAGAGGAAACTTGATACAACAGAAATGTGCTTCTACTAAAGGATGCTGAGGATACCGTGGACCGAACACGTGAGCAACGACGAAGTTTTGGAGAAAATAGAAACAAAAAGGAAACTAATATTTAACATCAGGAAGACACAGTTGAGGTTTCTAGGGAACGTAATGATAAAAATGGAAAATCTGATACTTCCGGGACAAATAGAGGAAGTCAATGCATAACATACTTAATGGGTTTGAGTAAATGGATGGCGAAACAGGACTTAAGAGAAATAACACAAAGACAAAATTAGTTAAGAGCTACAACGGACCTGAAGTTGTGGAGAGGCTCACGTACGTCCTGAGGTGACACAGCACATATAGAATAAATATATACATCGAAGATAGACCATTACAAGCCTTTCTGTACGCGGCTATCATCAGCCCCTAAGTGTCTGTCTCGGAGCATTGTTTTAAATGTATTTTCAATGTCAGTCCTCCTCTGGTAGACGCCTTGTTAATGGCAATGGGTTTGTGTTAGCGATTGGTGGAGGCGTAAGGTATCTTATCCCGGGGGAAGCGGTCTGGCGTTAGAGTTTATTTATGACCAGGACTTCTTGTGTGTAGTTTAATATCAGTTCCTAATATGGGGAGTTTCTTATAAAAGCACCGAGTGTGTTTTTCTGGGATTCACAGTAAGTAGATTTTGTACTACAACTGACCAATATTATTAATAAGCAATGGGAGATTTAAACCCGTTAAGAGTAATGTAAATTAGTTGAGTTATAGATTTATAGATTGTGGGTAATACCAGAACACCCAGTGGAATAAATTATGCTGTCCAACACACTTATATGCGTACATATCTTCATACATACATATATGTGCATTTACATGTCCATAAATATATGCCACTGTACTTACACATACACCCCCACATATATGCACATGTATATTTATGTAATTTGGAATTTATTTCTATGTCTACATTTCGTATTTAGTTCTCACTGTTGATTGTTAGTTTGCATTGATCTTTATATTTTATTATAATGATTTTTCTTCTAAACATAGCTTGCACCTATCCCTAAAACTATTGGAGGTGTTCGTGAAACCAAGAATTATTCAATCTATTTGAAGATTCAGACCCTTTTGCTGAAATTCCCAAAAGTTTTTCGAAAGGGCTGTTTGGTGTTTTAAATTTGGATTGGTGAATGAATGTCTGTGTGTATTGATTCTCTTTTTAAATTCTCCCGCAGAAATGCCGAGGTAAATATTATGGTTTGTCGTAATTTCTTTAGGGTTAATGGTTGCCTGATATACTACCCTAGTGGATCTTCACTTGCCCTCTACTGGGCAGTTTTCCTTATTTCTACAGTTGCAGGGGGTTTCCGTATTAGATTTTTTTCAAAATGGAATTTACTTAAAATGTAATTGTTATGGGAATTAATAATTTGGTAGATATTATCAGTGCAGGTGTAACTAATTTTGTTTCATTTCCTATTGAAGATCTTATTTAGGGTTTTTTTGTTGAAGTGTTTAGTAATTAAGTTGAGGGAGTACTGCCTGTTGTTGATACTTGACAATTTGCATTGGGGGTATTGAACCATGTGATTTTTCTTTTCCTATTTTTATACCTACATTCCACTTTTCGTATGTCGGTATTACTAATGGCGGTTGCGTAAGACTGTTTACTTTTGAAACCACCTGTTGGTGTGCCTTTTTGTATAGTTCTTTATTCTTATTAAAAAAATTTTCATTGGACGATAGTTTACTAATCCTGGTGCAAATGATAGTGAGTATTTGTTTTAGCAAAGCACTGGGGTGGTTAGAACCGATATTAATATAGTTGAGGTTTTAGATCTCATTATGGTACGGTTTGAAGGTTGCATCATTATGGTCAAGGGTGATATCTAGGTAGTCAACAATTTTAAGTCTACAGGAAATCTCGATCTTAAAACCTAGGAATTTGAAGGCTCTCATATTTTATTTATTTATTATTTTTTTGTTATTTCGTTGTTAGTGGATCATTACTATTAGGTATAAGGATGATTCCGCGATCCCGATACAGTCCTATTAGCTCCGATTCTACTAAGCACTGATGACAGCCGCGATAAAAACGGCTTGAAACATCTTCGATGTTGAGGTAATGTTTTTTTGTTTTGTTTTGTTTTGCTGTAAAAAATACATATTACCTATTATAATAAATACATTGAGCCCTCTGTGGCTCAGTTTTAATAATTTATATTACTAGGATCCACCCGGATTATATACCAACGGATCGATTACCTGTAATATATATATATATATATATATATATATATATATATACATATATATATATATATATATATATATATATATATATATATATATATATATATATATATATATATATATGTATCTATATATGTATAAAGAAACACACAACTTTAAGGTTTCATGGGATTATAATGTATTTCGTTAGGACCAGATCTCCATTTTCATACAAAAATATGGGTGACAAATTTTTCCAAGCGTAAATACTTACATATCATTATTTTTAATTTATGCACACATGTGTTTGAGGAGGCAGTTTTAAGTTGGTATAAGATTATAGAGAGGAGGAGGAGGAACACGATAGATATGTGATTGAAACTAGAGAGGAAATGGAGAAAGATGTTTATATCTATCTTTATTAAGATAAAAAACCAGACATGTTGACCTATTTATCAAGTCCTTTCACAGCGAAATTTAAGATACAGATTAATACAATTTACAATTAAATCACTTGATATTATTGTAAAGAAGAGCAACAATAAGAAAAGAATAAAAAAGCATGAAAATAATATTATTAATAACATCTAAAAATTTAAAATTAAAATTTCAAAAAATTTTGGCAAAAAAACAAAGTAATACGACCAATAATAATACTAAATAATTTACTAATATATTAATAATACTAAATAATTTACTAATATATTGATAATATTACTTCTAATAATAATAATGTTGTTTTGTATACTTATTCTAAGAGAAAATTATGCAAAATAAATTGGAAAGAAAAATTCCATATGTATACGTACATACACACACACACATATATACGCATAGATACACATAAAAGCATGCATACATACATTCGCATACATACACCCACCCACCCATATATATAGATATATATGAAAACATACATTCTATTAAGAGTCAGCAAAATTAATTGACAGAAAATACAATTTTTCAGAGGTAGGTAGTAATAATAGTAATACAAATGACGGAAATAGCATTAGAGAAGTAATAATGAAAATGATAATACTAGATAAGTTATAACAAATTCATTCATATATACCAGTACAATATATATATATATATGTGTGTGAGTGTGTGTGTGTGTCTGTGTGTGTGTGTGTGTGTGTGTGTGTGTGTGTGTGTGTAAATATAAAATGTATGAGTGTTGACTTCAATGTTCACATTTATAACAATCGGTGGCGACATAAACGTACATATACATATATATATACATAAATATATACATATACATCTATACATACAACGAAATTCACACATATACGATTAACATATGCAATTAATCCTACACATAGACATCAAGTATTACTCCATATCCTGATAATTCAAATTCCATAGTTCCCATGGACAAGTCTCCTAAAGATTAGGTGTAGTTTGCTACTTTGAGTCGATGTTTGTGCCTTCATTTGAAGACAATCTCATTGCGATGGTTTAGTAAATCCTCAGGTCTATTATAATTAATTATAAAGATTTTCCCCTTAACGCAGTGATAACATCTGTCTCTGATGTTTTTAGGATTTAGAGCCTTGGAGATAATTGACCATTTCAATTACGGAGTGGAGCCGTTTTTGACAAGATCACAATAATATTTAGACAGCGCTTTTTGATGCTTAAGTGATTCGTATATCATGGCTTCATACAACACATTTTTGGTCATACATATTCAACCCCCTGGGCATTCAGTTTGTACCCTGCAATGTATTGTCGATCGGTTTTTCTTGATGTTAATGTTTATTGGCATTTACTCATCTTGAGGGCTTGATTATATCTAATTTTGTTTTCATTAAATATTTTGCAGCTAGATGAGAGTTTGTTGATTCTGGTGTTGTCGGTATTGGGAATCTGGTTTATGACTGATCTTGTGTGATTCAAGTAGATGTATATGGGGACTTGGTTTTCTTTTTGGAAGTGTTTGAATGTGTTATTAGAAAGATTAAACGTAATATCCAGGAAATTGACGATTTTTAAATTAGATGATATATCAATTTTAAATCCCAGAAGTTGGAAGGCTTTATTGATCTCTGTACTGCTCTACATTTTTGGAACCAAGAATCTATTTAATCTAATAACTCTACCGAGTGAAGATAGCTCTGGCTGATACAAAATTAGTTGTGTTTCAATACTGTCTGTGAATACTGTCTGTGAATGACATAATATATATATATATATATATATATATATATATATATATATATATATATATATATATATATATATATATATATATACTAAATTTGTTATTTCGTTTGAATCATAAGCTCCCATTGGAACGCCGATATTTTTATCAGAGGAGTCATTAATAGACTGTATAGTAGCCATTATAATTTTTTGTTCGTCATCGGTAACGTCAATATAATCTTTTGCAAAATTTAAGCTATTTTCTAATAGGTTCTCAGAAATGGAGGTGTAAAAATCGATTATATCGAATTGAATAAATGAAGCGTTTTTCTTAGAGACTATATTCAGGAACCATTTAATGGTATCCGAGGAATCTTAATGGTATCAAAGATTTACAGGGTACTTTCCCATTATAGATGTGGTTATTTTATAAGTATATTTTTTTAAATCAGACCTAATTGCAGATTATTGTTAAAATTGGGGTTATGGTCGTTAAATAGTAGGTAAGCATCTTTCATATGAGTTCTTCCCACTCTATCGGCAACATCGTATTTATAGTCAAATTTGACAGTTCCTCTATTTATTGAGAACAAAGTATTACTCTCCCTATATTGTTTTTATATGAGCTAGAGTTATTATTTAAAATGAGATGGTGGTATTCAGAGAGCTCAATTTCATAAAGGTTTGGGGATTTTGTCTGCTTTGCTCCATCATTACTTAGAGTTTTTGATATACTTAATGACTTATTTTAATTTTGGATTGGAACTGTGTGGATGTTCTTTTTTTTCTAACAACTTATTACTAGGTGGAGTAATTTGTCATTTCAGGTTATAGGCTTCTTTTCAGCACTTTGGTTTGCTGTGAGGGTTAAAATGAAAGTAGATTCTCCATCCCATTCTTTTTATGAGATCAAATATTTTTTGAAAGGGTAAACGATTGTAAAGAAGGATAAGGGATGTTTTTGAGTCATTATTCTGGAAGAAATTTTCCCATTATTTTGACGAAGATGTGGACACTTAATATAATCTGGCGGGAAATAATATAATGAGAGTTCAACTTATACATATAAAACAGACTAAACTGAATAATGTTTCGGCCAACACCTAATCAGAAATATCGTTGGCGACTTTTAAAATGATGAAGTGTTGGCCAAAAGTTTTCCTTTAAAGGAAAAAAATGGGGCTGTGTCGGTTCAAAACTTACATACATACATATATATATATATATATATATATATATATATATATATATATATATATAGAGAGAGAGAGAGAGAGAGAGAGAGAGAGAGATAGCTATATATATATATATATATATATATATATATATATATATATATATATATATATATATATATTAATAATATTGTTGAGTCTTGACTCATTGTTGAAGAGAGCTCAATTTCATAAATGTTTGGGGATTTTGTCTGCTTTCCTCCATAATTTCTTTGAGTTTTTGATATACTTAATGAATTATTTTAATTTTGGATTGGAACTGTGTGGGTGTTCTTTTTTCCTAACAACTTACCTGAGATGGAACAAATACATCGAGTCAATTGCATCATCCACCGCAAGAAAAGTTGGTTCCCTGTGCCGAGCCAGGAAATTCTTCTCCCCTGAATTGATCCTCCAAGTCTATAAGTCTAC
This sequence comes from Acanthosepion esculentum, assembly GCA_964036315.1. Taxonomy (NCBI): domain Eukaryota; kingdom Metazoa; phylum Mollusca; class Cephalopoda; order Sepiida; family Sepiidae; genus Acanthosepion; species Acanthosepion esculentum. The sequence goes on from OZ038502.1 coordinate 56,467,415, forward strand.
CATTCGACCTTGCATGGAGTATTGCTGCCATTTATGGTCTGGGTCCCCTGCGTGTTGCCTCGGGGTTCTTGATAAGATCCAGAGACGGATATGCAATGTGATTGGCCCTGATCTGTCATCTCGTCTGCAGTCGCTCTCTCACAGACGCGATGTTGCATCACTCTGCCTTTTCTACAAGTACTTCCACGGTAATTGCTCTGAGGAGTTGCTTTCACTTGTCCCTAAGCCTCGTGAATTCAAGCGTCCTACGAGGCTGGCATCCCGTTCCCACCCCTTCACCGTTGAAACTGTCAGGTGTAGACGTCTTTTCTACTCCAATAGCTTCATGTCTCGCACATCTCGCCTATGGAACTCCCTTCCCTATTACTGTTTCCCTGACAAATACAATGTCGAACGGTTTAAGTGTAGCGTCAATCGTCATCTCCAATTGCCTTGATCTATCCACTTCCTGACATCTTCCATTCCTATCTGCTCTCGCTCTATATCTCCCGTAACCTCCCTACCTCGATCGGCCCTCCGTCCTTCTCTTTCTCCACATCCCTTCCTTTACCACTCCTATCTGCTCTTCCTCCAACCCTTCTGTAACCCCTTGCGTGATAGTGGCCACCGGCCTTGCGTGGGGTGATACGCTTAAAAAAAAAACAAAAAAAAAACTACGTGGAGTAATTTGTCATTTCAGGTTATAGGCTTCTTTTCAGCACTTTGGTTTGTTGTGAGAGTTAAAATGAAAGTAGATTTTCCATCCCATTATTTTTATGAGATCAAATATTTTTTGAAAGGATAAACGATTGTAAAGAAGGATAAGGGATGTTTTTGAGTCATTATTCTGGGAGAAATTTTCCCATTATTTTGACGAAGATGTGGACCATTAATATAATCTGTCGGGAAATAATCTAATGAGAGCTCAACTTATACATATAAAACAGACTAAACCGCATAATGTTTCGGCCAACACCTAATCAGAAATTTCGTTGGCGACTTTTAAAATGATGAAGTGTTGGCCAAAAGTTTTCCTTTAAAGGAAAAAAATGCGGTTGTGTCGGTTCAAAACATATATATATATATATATATATATATATATATATATATATATATATATATATATTAATAATATATATATATTAATAATATATATATATATTAATAATATATATATATATATATATATATATATTAATAATATATATATATATTAATAATATATATATGTATATTAATAATATATATATATATATTAATAATATATATATATATATATTAATAATATATATATATATATTAATAATATATATATATATATATATATATATATATATATATATATATATATATATATATATATATATTAAAATTATTGGAAATCTGTATGGGATTTCCAAGAGGATATAGATCCATTGAGAGCTCTATAGATCAATAATTATTATATAATGAAAAACAAACACTTAAAATGCCATAGATGATATTTATTTCATTGAAGTCGATAAAAAATGATTTCAAATCTTCAGACCAGTAAGCCAAATGTAAATGGAAAAATCCATTCCAGGTTTAGAAATTAAGAATAGTGATTTCATATTGAGAGAGTTGGGGAAAGAAACTATGTAATTTTATTATCGTGTAGGAAGGATGAAGGAAACGGTGTCTGTACATAAATTGATATTGAAACCAAAAGAGTTCGTCTCAGTTTTATTAACTGCCATTAGGACCCGTGGTGACCTAATTTAAATTCCGGATTGTGGACATAATTCGTTACATGAAATGGCAGTTGGGAATACATAAAATTAAGGAAAATAAAAGATAAATCAGTGTTGAAAAAGATATTTAGTGTATAATCGAGATTCTGTCTGGATCCTCCTTCGGTCAAAATTCTGACATATGTATTCAACTTAAAAAGAACCTGTTATAATTTATATTAAAAATAGTGGTTGTTTAAGAACATTCAAATAATATTCAAAAAGTATTGAGAACCTAGTTAAAGATTTCAATTTAAACGTAAAAAAGATCTATTCATAATAAAATTATATATGTGTGTGTGTGTTTGTGTGTGTTTTCTAATATAGAAATATCCATGAGATTCTCCATAAATAATCAATAAAAACATTAAGATATACAGAAGAAAATATATATAGAAAAATATCTATTTATATAAAGAAAAAATAGACATATTATATTGTAAACTATATACACTAAGCAATAGTCCCAAACCTTTTATAATTTAAATAAACTTATTAAAGTTTAACGGGATACGAAGAGACTTGATAAACTAAGTAAAGTTAATAGGGTCCGAATTAACTTTTTATTATATCTCGACTAAAGTTAAAAGTTCACATAACACTTTATCCTCTATTAATGATGACATTGCTAGATTTGCCAATGAATGTAAAGTTGCAAACAGGATTGGTACCATTCATATGAAAAACGCTTACATACTGGTTAAAGATCATAAGCCAAATTATATTAACAACGTACAATCCCGCTTAATTAATCCTTCTATATCCGAATTAGGATTAATCTCAAAAAATATACTCGAAACACTATCCGTACATCAGATATACCCTGTCAACCTTTGGAAGGACTCCTCTAATACAATCGAATGGTTCCGAAATCTCCAAGATCGACAGACACATTCATTCAATTTGACGTAATCGACTTTTACCCATCCATTTCTGAATGATTATGAATAAATAACATAAATTTCGCTGAAAATTACATTGATATCACTGAAGATGAACAAAATATTATCATAGCATCTAGGCAATATATGGGATGTAATTGACAAAGTCTCACCCCACATTTAGAGTGGAAATTCATATCCAGGGCTCGGAGACCTAAGAACTTCAGGAACCCGTTGTGACCTATGTCTCCAGGAGAAAATATTTATGATTGAATATAAAAACCGGGAGGATTTACTGAGCCTTCAGAGTGAACTCATATCTAAATGTAGACACAAACATCGCCTTAAAGTATAGAAGAACCACTTCTGCTGGATTATATAACATGAGATATGACATAACATATATTAATGCATTCAAATCTGTGTCTTCATTGAACTGAGGCTGTTGCGCATGTATACATAATTAGGTTTATTGTACTCTGAAGCAGATGTGTTTTGATACGTATATTTATTTGGATGTTTGTGTATATATATACATGGATATATACATGTGTGTGGGATATATATATATATATATATATATATATATATATATATATATATATATATATATGTGTGTGTGTGTGTGTGTGTGTGTGTGTATATATAAGGATAACTGTGTATATAAATGTACATGTGGGCTTATAGGGTATATGTGAATTTGTGTACTTGTATATCATGTAGGGGGTGGTATATGACAGTAGTTATGCACCTTATCTGGGTGAGAATATACATACGTACATACATATGTATATATATATATATATATATATATTTCTCTTTTTTGTGCGTAAGTGTATATGTGTATGTGTATATATTTAAATACATGTATATGTATTTATATATATGTATACACGTATATATATATATATATATATTTATACATATATATATATATATATTTATATACATATATATATATATATATATATATATATATATATATATATATATATATGTATATAAATATATATATATATATATGTATAAATATATATATATGGGTATACGTATAAATATGTATATGGAGATGTATAAGTTTGTGTATATATGTATATCTGTATATGAATATATTCGTGTTTTAGAGTGTTCTTCTGTCTGACAGACTCTTTGTAATGTGTTTACATAATGGATTATAACTGGAGTTAATACATATATGAAGTTATTCTGTATGTATATTTTTTGTGAATATGTATATATATATGTGTATCTATTTAGCTGTAGAATGTGTATGGGTATGTGATTGTTTTTAATATGTAATACGTATTATGGTATTCTTTGTATATATGTCTATATATGTGAATATATATAATTATATGTATGTTGGATATACCACTTCTATACTGGGATGGGTTATTGTCTTACTTGATAGATTCATATATAACTATATAATTGGGTGAGTGTGTAGATGTTTATGGATCTGTATATTGTGTATATATAGTATATATGAGTATGTGCAGATACAGAAATACACAGGTATAGTGCTCATGTTTTGTATTGATGTTAATCATGGGTATTATGTATTTATTATTTGTTTGCTTTTTTTTAGAAATCTGATGTTTCCACTGTGACTGTCATTAATGCAATGTATATATTAAGAATGGAGAGCAGTTAAGTATATGTTTGACAAATTTGTGTACTACATGTTAATTTTTATAAAATCTTTCTCCTATAGATACAGACACGTGTGCATATTGGGCTTAAATCTGTGAACTTTTAACCTTAGTAGAGATATACTTGATAGTTAATTCGGATCTTATTAACTTTAGTTTATAAAGTCTCTTCGTATCTCGTTAAACTTTAAGAAGTTTATTTAGATTATAAAAATGCTGGGACTACTGCTTATTTTTTAATACTTTATAATATGTCTATTTTTCTTTATATAAATAGATATTTTTTCTGTGTATATTTTCTTCTATATATCTTAATGTTTTTATTAATTATTTATGGAGAATCTCATGGATATATTAGAAAACACACACAAACGCGCAGACATACACATATTGATATATATATGTATATGTGTAATGTTATTTTGAATAGATCTTTTTTATGTTTAAATTGAAATCTTTGCATAGGTTCTGAATTTTTTCTTTAATATTTGGTGAATGTTTTTAACAACCACTATTTTTAGTATAAAATATAACAGTTTATTTTCAAGTTGAACACATATGTGTCAAAACCTTGATCGAAGAAGGATCCATACATTCGATTTTACACTAAATATTTTTCAATTCTGATTTACCTTTTCTTTTCCTTCATTTTATGTATTTCCAACTGCCATTTCATGTAACGAATTATGTCCACAATCCCGATGTTAAATTAGGTCCCCACGGGTTCTAATGTCAGTTAATACAACTGAAACGAACTGTTTTGGTCTCACTGACAATTCATGTATACACACCATTTCCCACCAATTCCTATACGATAATAAAGTTACACGTTTCTTTCCCCAACTCTCTCAATATTAAATCACTTGTATTTTGAAACCTAGAATGCATTTTTCCATCTACATTAGGTTTACACCACTGAAGATTTGAAGCCGTTCTTTATCAAATTTAATGAAATAAATATCACCTATGGTATTTTAAGTGATTGTTTTTCATTATGTATATATATATGTGTCTGTGTGTGCGTGTGTGTGTGTGTGTGTGTCTCTCTCTCTCTCTCTCTCTCTCTCTCTCTCTCTCTCTCTCTCTCTTTCTGTGTGTGTAAGTGAGATGTAAGTTCCATTCGAGCAGCTTCTTCCCACAAAACACTGCCTTGAGTACAAAGAGTGAAAATGTGTAACAGCAGTTTGCAGTAATAGCTGCAACGTAAACAAGTCTTTTTGTTAGTGTTCATGGTAACGGTCGGGCTGAATTAAATAAAACTCAGTTCGCCCCAATAAATTTTCTTCTTACTTTCATTATAAAGCGCAAAATGTATTTAAATCAGGATTTCTCGTTTTATATCCATATCTCGCAATGTCAAGTATGAATCATCATCATTGATCTCACCGTATTCCATTCGTGGGAAGTTATTTTCTTTTTTTCCCAGAACTGCTGCCTTGCGGAACACCAAATCACTATAATCTTTACCTACATTCCTTGTTTCCACTGTCCCTGATCTTTCCAAGTGAGGCCCGCTATGCCAAGTGTGAAACATCCTCATTCCTTCTGCATTTCATTAGTAAGAAATAAATACCATTGGGACAACTTGTATCCAGAGCTGCTTTATGGAACAAACACCCAGCAGGATCACAACAGTTTTAACAACTTCAAATCTGAGATCAGTTGTTTTCTTTCCGATATAACCTATGAAGTACTGCTGCCATATATAGGCAAAGGCTACCCAGTCTTCAGTTTCCACTCTTTAGAGCGCTCAAAAACCGTCTCTGCATCGTTGTGGATGACAAGTTATTTTCCGCTCTGCAACCCCTTTCTTAGAGACGGAACTTCACAAGCCTCTCGCTACTCTATCGACATTTCCATGGAGAGTGTTCAGATGAACTACACTCCTTTCTCCCACCAGTCATAACCTTCTCGGCGAAGAGCCACCATGCCATGCACATTGTAGCGAACCACCCTCATTCCCTTCGTATTCCTTTCGTGAGATGTAAGTTCTATTCGAGCAGCTTCTTCCCACAAAATTCCCTAATGGAATCGACTCCAGAGAGGTTGCTTCCCTTTTCATTACTATTTTAACTTTTTCAAGTCTAGGGTTAACCGTTATCTTCTACAAATATCTGCATAAGCTGTGCCTCTTACACTCTAGCCCTTTTACTTTAGTGACCTTCAAGCCTTCTACCACACATTCACCCTCTATATTGAGTGGCCTTCGGGCATTGTACTGCACAGCAAACCTCTACCTTGAGTGGCTCTTGGACTCTGTGTTGGGTGAACAATAATATAAAAAACTTGATAAAATAGTAATCTAAATCTATTAGAAATTTTGAAGACAAGGATAACGAGGGGCACAAATTCCCTTCATTACAGGGAGATGTAGTGATATGTAGATTAACTAATTAACATATTCGGAATACCCAGGCTATATAATGACTCCGATTATAAGGAAGAGGTGTGACTACGCATGAGCATTAAATAGTAACACGAAGGAATTAGACGTCACAACAATAACTGTTAATCTTTTCAAAAACATTCGGCTTCGATCGGTCAATGTTTGTTTATTTTAGAAGGGGTGACGAACGGACGGACCGAAGACACAGAATTTTATATATAGATTAGACTACCTGTGACCCGTTGTGTCACTGACGGTTCAGGTTATAAAACATTGAAGTTGATTTCAACATTCCACTGAAATGAAAGTTAATTTTATTATGATTCAGTTAAATATTTCAATTCGTTCCTGTCATCATTGGTCTGGTTTACAAGTTCATGTTTAACGTTTTACTAATTGTTTACAACATTTAATAGGAATAGAACTTCCGGGATAAACTTGAACTTTAAATCAGATTAACTTAAAAATATTTTTTAATATGCCAAAGTTAAGTTTACATCATATTCAACGTGAAAATATATTTTAAATATACCAAAAAGTATTTTTTAAACGTTTTAAAACAGCAAAGCGGAATATCTTTGTGTCTGTCTTTAAGTTTAAAATATTTTAATTAAAAACCACGTCTGTTTGAAGAAAGTTAAAATAAAATTATTTACTGTATATACAATACGTATTTTTAAACGTATTCACTTAAATCAGATTAATTTAAAACATTATGTGCTGGACGGGCGCATCACACAAGCACTCACACAATCACAGACTTTTAGTATTATATAGATAATTCTTAATAAAGTAACTCCCTATTTTATGTATGATTATCAAGCCTGATTTAACAACCTGTGACTTTTTATTTGGAGTTGGTTAAAGGAACAATTCTACTATAGCAAAAAAAAGATTTGGGAAGAAGTTATGTCTTCCATACCACAAGAGCTCCTGGTAAAATCTGTTGGCGCCATTCTTAGGCGGCTCAAGAAGCTGGTAGTCAGCTCGATTCATGTTATTAAAAAGATATTATTAAAATCATTGTGATCATCAGAATGAAGTGAATTTGCTCGACGTATCCTCAACAATAAAATGTTATGACATTGTTATGATTATGAATAATAAATTTAATTTTAGTCAACATTTAAAGTTATGAAGTAGAAAGAAATAATATTCCTTGAAAATAATGAATGAAAACCACTCAGGATATTTTAATCTTAATAGTTCGGACTATATAAGTGTGTAAGATAAGGATGTGTCTTCTCACCGGAAGTTATTCAGCGAGGCGATTCTGAGAGAACTAGAAGTCCTACCGGGATTCATTACTGGCGGCTACAATCTTAACAACATAAGGTGTGCTGATAACACAGTGCTGATAGCAGACACACAAAGAAAACTACAAAAAACCTCCTACGGAAGATAGTGAAGAAAAACGTGGAGAAAGGGTCAAATATCAACAGCAAGGAGACAAAATGCATGGTTGTTAGCAAAAGGATGAGTTCAAAGTGAAAATTCCAAATCGGAGATACCAAAATCAAATAAGTGCGGAAATTTAAATATCTGGGAAATATTCATACAGAAGATGGAAATTGTGACACTGAGACACGAAGGCGTATTGGGATAGACAAGGAAGCATTCCAAAAGATAATCAGAATATTAAGAAATAGAAAATAATCGCTAGTAAGAAGGACTAAACTTCTATGTGATATCCCTATTCTTGTATGGCAGTGAGTGCTGGACGATTTCATCAAAGATGAAGAGGAAACTTGATACAACAGAAATGTGCTTCTACTAAAGGATGCTGAGGATATCCGTGGACCAAACGCGTGAGCAACGACGAAGTTTTGGAGAAAATAGAAACAAAAAGGAAACTAATATTTAACATCAGGAAGACACAGTTGAGGTTTCTAGGGAACGTAATGATAAAAGAGGGCTTGGAAAATCTGATACTCACGGGACAAATAGAGGGACAGGGAAGGCAATGCATAACATACTTAATGAGCTTGAGTAAATGGATGGCGAAACAGGGATTAGGAGAAATAACACAAAGTTAATTAGGAGCTGTACCGGACAGGAAGTTGTAGAGAGGTATAGTCACCTACGTCGTGAGGGGACTCGGCATATAGAGGAATATATATATATATATATATATATATATATATATATATATATATATATATATATATATATATATATAAAACAGACTAAACTGCACAATCTTTCGGCCAACACCTAATCAAAAGTATCTTTGGCGACTTAATAAAAGGATGAGGTGTTGGCCAACGGTTTACCTTCAAAGGTAAGAAAATGCAGTTTTGTCTGTTCAAAACTATTTACACGTTTTATGGTATCAAACTTTCGTTTATACACACATATATATAAATATATATATATATATGTGTGTGTGTGTGTGTGTGTGTGTGTGTGTGTGTGTGTGTGTGTGTGTGTGTGTGTGTGTGTGTGTGTCTGTGTGTGGGGGGTGTATGTGTATATGTATAATTTTTGTCAAAGATTAACGAAAGACCTTCCATAAGATTTTTTTTATTTTCCTCATATTTCTTACCATATTCTTGATATTTAAATATAAATTGTCCAATGTCTGAGTACTTTCCACTTTCGAAGTAAAGATTTATTTTGCTTTGTCAGTTTCATCGTTTTTCAAATATCGCTTCATCGCGTGTCATATCTATTTTTACATCAAAGCGTTTTCACGTGTTTTCTTTTATTATTTTTCATTTATGAAATATATTTAGTATGTTTGTTCCAAATTTGGTCACATTTCGTTAATTTTGGTTTCTTCGTTTTTATGTTTAATGCTTCTAGTGTTTTAAATCGATTTTTTTCACAGCATATGCGATATAGTAATTTTAGATTCTTGGAAAAGATATGTCAGATTTTTTTGTATGTTTTGTTGTTGTGTTACTGGGTGATATGCGATTTAATTAAACTATTATCAGATGGATGGAAAGTTAATCAGCGCGATAATGTAGCGGCTGTGTAACCAATGTATATGTTACTTGAATTATTATTAGAGATACATTGTGCATGCAGTTACATGGACAACATTGGTTTGTTGAAGTTTTAATTTTTACTGTTGTTGTAACATTGGTCGTAACCATCTTAGAGGCTTGCAGCTTTTTGTAATAAATGATGAATTTAATTTGTCCTTGTTACTTCTTTCTGTACTAAACAAAATCAAATATCACTTCTTTTACTTAAAAAATACATTTTAAAAAATAAGACACGTTCCCTATATAATATATAGAAGCTTTCCAGAATAAATACTAAATACGCAAAACCGGATTATGATCTCTGTGCTCCTCCTAGGCTAATCAAATTATGCCCTCGCTCTCAGATGGAGTCACCCTCGAATTCGCCCACACCCGTCTTGAATATTTTTTATTCGTGATATATTTTAGCAACATTTACATAGCTTCAAGTCAACTTACTGCAAATTCTTTAAATAAACTAAAATAGCTATATTTTTGGTCAATAAAGACATTCTTTATGAAATATCACTATTTTACAATATATTGCAAACTAAATTAGCAAATGTTTTAACCCAAATGTAGTAAAAAAGAAAAAATATAACCAGTATTATAACCTAGCTTGAGGAGTCCTAGGCTGCACCTTGAATTAAAGTTATTGCAAATTCTTTAAATAAATTAGAATAGGTATATTTTATTTGTCAATTAAAATATTCTTTAAGAAACACTACTATTTTACTATTTAATGTAAACTATCGCCTATAAAATACCATAGGTCTGCTAATATGTTTCCTTAAAAATTCTTAGTAAATCACTATATTTTTGATTCTGAAATAAATGTAAATAAACTATGTCATCAAAAAAAGCCAACATATTCAAAAGAATTAAATCAACCATTGAAATTCATTTACACAAATAGTATTAACTTTAAGGTAAATGTAAAAGAAAAACAGGTTAAAAATGATGAGTCACATGCGTTTTCAGACTCAAAGTCTATCAGAGGACGAAAGGATAGTTTTTCCTCTTGTCTCGTTATTCATATACATACATACACACACACACACACACACACACATACATATATATATATATATATTTTGCTTGGGGATTAGCTGACATATTTTTATGATTTTATGTGTAGGTAGAGGTAATTTAATTTTTGCTTTTGTTAGTTTTTTTTAGTAGATTGAAGCATTTCTCTATAGGGACGTTTGTGTATAGCGATTTTATATCTAAACTAGTCATATATTTTATATATGGCTAGTTTAGATATAATATATATTTAATCTAGTAATCTAGTTAATAATTTATATCTAAACTAGCCATATATAAAATATATGACTAGTTTAGATATAAAATCGCTATACACAAACGTCCCTATAGAGAAATGTTTAAATCTACTAAAAAACACCTAACAAAAGCAAATATTAAATTACCTCTACCTACACATAAAATCATATATATATATATATATATATATATATATATATATATATATATATATATATATATATATATATATATAACACAACCAACAGTTGTGGTCGGATAGGAATTCCAATGCTACAATACAGGCTAGACACCATCGTCAGTTTACGATTGATGTATGAGCTGAAATTGTAGGTGACTGTCTTGTAGATCCATATGTTCTCTCAGCACGTCTTACACGAGCTGTCGACAGGGACTTTATTTCGAACTCATTTCCAGAACTGCTAGTAGATGTGCACCTGCTAATAGGAAAACGCATATGGTTCATGCATGGTGGGGCTCCAACACATTTTAGTCAAATTGCTCACGATGCAATGGCTGACATATACTCTGAAAAATAGATAGCTAGGAGATGACCGGTTCCATGGCTTGCACGATCTCCCGACCACAATCATTTTGATTTTTATCTGTGGAACCACCTAAAACAGTTGGTTAATGCAGCAACCATTAATAATGCAGAGACGCTTCATAAACCTGCTATGGGGGTCTGCAAAACTATTCGACACCGTGTGGGAGTATTTGAAAGGCTTTGCCAGTCGGATGCATGCGTGCATAGAAGCAAGCGGAGGACATTTTCTGCATTTGTTATTGTTGAGGGGTCTCCCCTTTTTACACAAATGGACTCACCCAGGGTATACATATACGACTGCCAGTGAATACCCGAAGAGTCGGACAGTAGTAGTAGAACGTAGAGTCGGCCGTGTAGAATAACGTAGTGGCAAGAGTCACAGTAACAAGCCCGTAGACTCAGTAAGAAGTCATACAGCGATACGTCGATACCAAAGACTATATATATATTTTCCTACTAACCCGCATTCCTGGAACTACTAACCTGTATTACCAGTTTGTATTATTACGTTAATACATTTATTTCCTATATTCATTCTTGGCGTTTGTTATTATTTGATACCGGATTTCATCCCGGAATCCACAACAGTTATGAGTTGCTGTGTTGAGGTACAACGATGGCCGTTTAGACTATTTTACCTTGTTTTGGTGTCAGGAACGCGCCCCCAAATTTTGTAAAGGTATTGGCCAAGGGGTTATCGTCGTTTTTCTAACCATGCGACTGTTATGGTCCAAGGTTAGGACCAAAGAAGAACAACACGAATAAACAAGAATAGAAATAACAAAGATATATTACACAGAATAATAATACAAGATGTGGAAAGTGTTAGTATGACTGTCTGTCTGGTTTGGAGTGAACTACTATTGGCTTGACAATTGTGAAAACTTCCTCTGGACTAGGGAGAGGATAGTGATAATCCTTAATCGCTGCATTCAATCCCGTCGAGAAATAAGCGCATGCTCGTATTTCACCCGATTTCTTTTTCACGTAAACCGTAGGTGTGGCCCATTAACTATATTCCACCTTTGTCAATATACCGGTTTTCACGAGTCTATCCAACTCTTTGTCTATTTTTTCTAATGATGCGAAAGGTACATTTCTTTTCTTTTTGAAAATGGGTTGTACATTTTCTTTTAGTTCGATTTTGGCCGCCATTTTTTACACCTCTCGGGACCGGCTGAAAATACGTCGGGGAAACTCTCCTTTAAGTTCTCCTTCAATTTCTCTGCCTCGGTCGATAACCTTTCCACTTTTTGGCAGAACGTATTTATCGGTAAATCCCAGATAAAATTTCTACATCCAGTCAGTTCCAAATAAATTTTCCGTATGTTTTAGAACACACATCTTTAATTTCTTGGTCATACCACTGAACGTCACATTTGTGATAATTTCAACCCTCAAATTTGATTTTTCTTCCTGTTACCGACCTGATTATTTTTTCTGTTCTCAACATGGTCGGTTTGTTTAATTTCTTCCACGTCTGTAAGCTAATAATGGTTAAATCTAATCCGGAATCTAATTGTAATCTGATTTTTTTGTTTAACATTTCTACTTGTACGTATTTTCGTATATTTATCCCGTCCGCTTGGTCAGTTCTAGTGGCTCTTACTCGGCTTTTGCTTTCTTTCTTTGTTCTACGGTGAGAACTTTTATGTCCCACTTTATTGCACGACAGACAAGTCTTATAGCGGTATGGACAATCTTTGTACCAATGCAAAGTCCCACGGCGATAGCATGGACTGGGTGGTGGTTTCTTCTGAGTTTTCATTTGACTTTTTGTAGTAAAATAATTTGTTTGGTTTGTTTTTGAGGAGGGAGAAAAACGTGTTTGTCGTTGTACTTTCCGTATGTGAGCGACGCCAGACTCTTCGATATCTTTCGAGTCCTTTTTTACGCTTATACATCTCTGATAGTCTTCAGCCAATTTTTGTAGCGTCAATTCTGGTTCACTCTCAAGTTTTGTTAGAATTCTCCGTCTGATCTCCGCATCTTTAGTCGAAACCAGGCCTTGGATGAATATCAAACATTTAAAATTGTCCGGGCTAAGTTCAGATAACTTAAAGTCATCGCAGTGTTTGTTTACTACGGAAGCGAATGTTATATAGTTTTCGCTATCCTTTTTTGTTAAATTTAAACATTTCCACATTTTGTGGAATAGTGAAGTGTTCGGACTAAATAATTCCGTTAAAAGTTTCACGGTTTCCTTGAAAGTCAACTCATTCGTTTTCCTCGGTAGGATGTAGTCTACGAATTTAGTGTATTCGCTTGACCCTAGTTTCCTCAGTAGTAGACGTACTTTTTTCGCGTCTGACCAATTTCCGCAATCAAACTCATATGAATCTTCATATCTTCTGAAGTAAGCCGCGAAGGTTTTATCTTCGTCCGGTGCATAGGTGAAGTCTTTGATAGAGCTCCATATAGCATTTTACGAGAATGCCGTTTCATTTCCAGAATTTTGTCCTTTATTTGTTACTACCCGTAGTAGTAATTCTTTTGGCTGACAGGTTCGTGTCTTCGTTACCACTGTTAAGGTTGGTATCCAAAAAAATGTTTTCTTTTTTTTTATCTTTTTTTCGCGTAGAACTTGTTTTCTTTTCTCAATACTTCCGTCGCCTCTGTTATGGACGGCCGATAGCAAAAAGGGTTTTTTTGTTTTTTTAGATGCTCCGCGTAGAACTTGTTTTTTCAATATCCTCGTCGCCACTGTTATGGACGACTGATAGCAAAAAGGTTTGTTTTTTGTTTTTTTAGATTCTCCGCGTAGAACTTGTCTTTTTTTCAATATCCTCGTCGCCACTGTTATGGACGACCGATAGCAAAAAGGTTGTTTTTTTTTTAGATTCTACGCGTAAAACTTCGTTTCTTCAATATCCTCGTCGCCACTGTTATGGTCCAAGGTTAGGACCCAGGAAGAACAACACGAACACAAGAGTAGGAATAACAAAGATATATTACACAGAATAATAATACAAGATGTGGAAAGTGTTAGTATGACTGTCAGTCTGGTTTGGAGTGAACTACTATTGGCTCGACTCGATTCCGTCTCGTCCCTCTTTCTTGAGAGGCGCAGTATTCATAGTATCAGAAAGAGTTCACTCTGTCGTTATAGGTAAGGTCCCATAACAGAGATGCAGGTTCAAACCTCACCACGGTCGTTCTGTCAGTGAGGTGACGCTCTTGATTATATCATCCTAGGGAGGCGATACCAGCACGCGGAACCATTGAAAAGCACATGCAAACTATACGACGGGTTAAACCGAGCCTTATGAAAGAAAATATGTCGAAACAGCCGCCCGAAAACTGTCGGTGGTTGTGCTAGCACGAAGTTGATCGTGTTGTCCTTGTTAAAAATTAATTATAACGCCAGATTGTGTTGTTTTGTTTTATTGAGTGAATGTCTGTATTAGATGTGAACGGAAACGACTATCCATCCATTATACATGTGTGTGTGTGTGTGTGTGTGTGTGTGTGTGTGTGTGTGTGTGTGTGTGTGCAACCTCGCTAAAAGTTGTAGAAAAATTCACTAGAAAAGTAGTATCACTAAAATTTCATTTCTGTTCAAAAATAGTCTCACACAGGCATCCCCTCCCTCGATTTTATGCAAAAATAAGCCCACACGAACTTCAAACTCAAATATCCACATTAGCATTTATTAAGCAACCAGCGATGTTATCTCTAACGCCATTCAACCTTTCAAAAGACATCGTTATCTTTTGCTACATAACTTGAGGGATCACAACGAGAAAATGATTAACATTCTTTTCCCACCTGAAAATAGATACTAAAAATTTGGAAATATATTTCTTAGCCCATAAAACTACTAAATCTAACTTTTAACTTTTTTGATACGATTTTTTCTTATAAATAACGTAACGTAAATTAATATTTTCAGTCTTCAGCATAATTTTGACTGGGGATTGTGAACAATAACTGAAGTCTCAAAATTTTGCAAAGTCAGATTAACTTACTGAGTACAAAGATCCTTCTTGCAAATTATTTCTCGCTTTTAACGTATTTTATAAACCAGTCTTACATTAAGAAAATACACGAGCGAATATATAAATAATGCGTAATTGTAGAAACAGTAGTAGCAGAGATTTTATTACGATTGCTGATGAACATACATCATACAAACACATAATATAACATAAAATTGTGGATTTTACGTGATAATCTCACACATACTTTTCAAATATACTAACACAATTAATTTATTTTGTGTTATAAAAAGAAAAACAATATTTTTCCTATGAACTTTCTTTGCGATGAACTTTATAACATGTTTCTTTCAGTTTAAAAGAAACAAAGATTATTTTTGTACTCAATAATAAAATTATTGAAATTTGTAGAGCTGTGGTTGAAGATTATTTCTTTTCTTCGGTTTTCACAGGCTTTTTCCTCTACAAATACATACTGTAAACTTAAAATTTTTTGCTACCACTTTATTTTAGGCTTGAGTACTCCACTTGTACGTCGCAATTTTTGGTATATATATATATATATATATATATATATATATATATATATATATATATATATATATAATTATTTATTTGAATATTACAACATAAATATGTTATAAAATCACGACAAAAGTAGCCATTTTGTTTCAACACTTCTTGTGTCTTGTCAAGTGATAATATAGAATATAGAATAAATGGTTTTAAAAGTTTCAAATTAATCAACGATCCTTAGCTAAGAGTAAACGCTGTTACATAAGCTAGAGTGGCCAATCAAAAAACAAGTATAGGATGATTCGAAAAATTTGACAACTAAGCAAGGTTATCTAGATATTAAAAGATTTATAAAATTTGAAATTAAAATTAGGTCTGTATATGCGTACCTATTATGCTTATATGTGTCTATGCGGGTGCATGTATTAATTTATATGCGGATGTGCGAGTGTTCTATTATATGTGGAGGTGGTTATTTACTTTTGTCTGTAAATGTGTCGAAAACTATGTTTTCAAAAATGTATATATATATATATATATATATGTATATGTGTGTATATATATATATATATATATATATATGAATATATATATATATTTATATATAGTTATTTGTTGAAATTTTATCTATGTATATTTGACCGGTTTAGCTATTTTTCAAGTTTAAATTCGTTTAATAACATATTAAGCCACGAATAGCTTCGACATCTGACCGTCTAGATCATATTGAATGTAGATGTATGTGCCTGTGTGTATCGATGTGTATGTGTAAGTATAGTGCATTTGCCTATGTGTGGTTTGATTTTTTGTATGTGTATGTATATATCTAAATACGTCCGAGCGCTTAACATGCCGTTGTTCGAATGATTTCACGTGAGAGGCGACTAACATGTTGAAATGAAACTAAAAATGTATACATCTCTGTCTGGGATTCCGAATACAACTTTCAACTTAATTTCAATGAAAATATAAATTAAATAGCATATATATCTTTTATTTTTATTTTTATATTTTTTCTCCTTGGTAATTCTACAATTTAAAACTTAATAGAGATCTGATCTAGATTTCTAAATAGGTAATTTTAATTTTTTAATTTTTTACTTTTAATTTTAATTTCAAATTTTATAAATCTTTTAATATCTAGATAACCTTGTAGTTGTCAAATTTTCGAATCATCCTATACTTGTTTTTTGATTGGCCACTCTAGCTTATGTAACAGCGTTTACTCTTAGCTAAGGATCGTTGATTAATTTGAAACTTTTAAAACCATTTATTCTATATTCTATATTATCACTTGACAAGACACAAGAAGTGTTGAAACAAAATGGCTACTTTTGTCGTGATTTTATAACATATTTATGTTGTAATATTCAAATAAATAATTATATCTGCTCTACTCTGTATTGAGCACTCTTTAAAGAATATTAATTGTTGGTTATTGGATTTCACTCCGTATATACCAATCCTAAACTTGGGTATATATATATATATATATATATATATATATATATATATATATATATATATATATATATATAATAGTGGATATATCTGAAAAGACAATATTAGTAAAAACAATTGCCGATAGGAAAACTTATTTTTACAACGCATTGCTGTTCATGATCAACTTCATCAAGTCTTATCTTTTATATGTCTAGGTGTCAGTCTTAGAGTAATCTTTAACGTTTCGTAATCGAGTTTCTTAGACTTTTGATAATGTTCTAATTCGGTATTCAACTACTCTTATCTTGTGCCAGACATATCTACTATAAATATAAACAGATATAAGATTAGTTGCCTACTTTCTACTGGTGCTAGAGTTCTCTGTTCAATCTCAGGTAAAAGCAACAATTTGAAATGCTGATTTTTCAAGATAGAGTCTCCCTACTTAAAAGGTATGCGCAATTTTTATACTTGTTATTTTACCTTCATTTGGCTCTGCGTCAGACTATTTTTCTAATGACACGTCCTTTCAAAACATGGGTGGTCATGACTCTCCACAGATTTCTGTTCCTACTTGTCTGTGAAATGCCATGGATTCTTGGGGAAGATAGGGGAGTGGTTTCCTGTTGCATACTAGAGAAACGTGAATAAATCAGTTTTGCTTTAAAACTGACTGCCATCCAAGGCTAGAGAGTCCAGTCTACTCTTCTGTTTATCCCATAAAGGAGTATCGGAGAAAAGAGATTAATACTTGATTTTCTCAAGGGCCTTAGTGCGAAAGTAAATGCAACAGATTACGTCGTCATTTGAACCCACCGATTTCACTTTCCGCGTCGATATCTGTTAGACTACTCGCACACTCTCCAGACTACGTTATTTTTGGCAAATGGCAGTACAAAGTGTGTCGATTGTCTCCAGCACGGAGTAAAAAACTGACGAGCATTTTGTCATAGCCAATTGCACTTTCAGCAATATGTTGTAGCATCGGCCACGCCTAGCAAAAACGTGGCGATTAAATTATTTACAGGTCGGGTATTTATTGAAGCCGTATTGAACAGCAACGAGTTTTAAAAGTAAAAGAAATAAAGCAGTTCAAATTTCTCATCTGTCTGAATCAATCGTTGATCAAAGCGAAACACATGTACCGAAGAGATTCACACCTGGCACCTGTCATTGGATAACAAAAGACGCGTACAGATATTACTCATTACAAAACAATGTATCTATATTGAAGTGTCACTGTGTGGGCTATACGGGATCAGAGCGATGCAATAAACACCAGAACGTCATTGAGAGAGAGCTGAGGGGACAGAATGATGGAATAGACACCATATCGTCATTGAGCAAGTGCTGAAGGATCAGAGGGATGGAATAGACACCAGAACGTCATTGAACGAATGCTGAGGGAACAGAGCTATGAAAAAAACACCGAAACGCCATTGAGCAAGAGATGGCGGATCAAAGCGATTGAATAAACGTTAGGACGTCATTATGTGAGAACTGAGGGATCAGAGCGATGGAATAGACATAGAAAGTTATTGATCGGGAGCTGCGAGATCAGAGCGATGGAATACACACCAAAACGTCACTGACTGAGATTTGAGAGATCAGAGCGATGAAATAGATACCAGAACGTCGTTGAGCGAGAACTGGGAGATCAGAGCGATGGAATTGACTACAGAATGTCACTGAGCGAGAGTTGAAGGATCAGAGCAATGGAATATAGTTCAGAAAATCATTAAGGTGCTGAGGAATCGTAGCAATTAAATAGACACAAGAACGTCATTGAGCGAGAGCTGAGCGATCAGAATGTGTGGGTTGTGCTGTAAACTATTTTAAAATATCAACCAGTTACGTAAAATTGCTAAAAATAAATAACAAATTCAATTATAACTTTGGGTATACGTATCAAATAAAAATGCAATAAAGAAACAAACACAGAGAAAAGTTTTAGTAATAAAAGAAATAATTTAGGAGTTTTTTTATCAGAACGATCACAGTGAGTTTTCCAAACTGCTGTACTTTCGTTATCACCATTAGACTCATACAACTCTTTCCGAATCCCTTGAACTCTACTCAGATTGACACCCAAACACTCTGAAATGTTCGTATTAGAACTTCCGGCACGAATGCCAAGCAGTACAGCATGCCGCTTCCAAATTTCTGGCAGAGCGAATTGTGTTATGATGCTCTTTTTTCTCACAGACGATGCCCAATTGACCCAACTATAGTGTGCAGCCGACAAAATCAAAAACAAACAATGCGCATGCGCGAAATTAAAAATATAAAATTGCGACAATTTACCCATCGCACACTGTATATCACTATAATTATATCACTAAAATTGCGAAATGTGGAGAATAATTACTAATTACATAATTAATAACTGTCTGGTTCAACTAATATTTATAAATAAATAATTAATAATTACAATAACCCAAATGTAATCAAAATATGCTTTCTTTAAAAATTTTAAATAAGCGCCTCAAGCGCTAAAACGAATATTTTAGCTATACAATCGTTTTCAAAAGATGTTGAAAAAATAGCCTGTTTATTCTATCGCCTCAGAAAGTATCTGACTCCTTCTTCTATTGTGTATCTTTACAAGTGTTAAATTAAACCAAAACCACTATATCAGAGCTGGATCTGCTCAATTCTCATTTTTCAGCTTTGATTGAGTTCCAAAGTCATTTATGCCGTCCTGTCGGTGATGACGTATATTTCCACTCTGAATTCTCTTTCCCCACAGTCGCAATATCGCAAGCCTATTGCTACACATCGATCAGCTCCATTTTTTAGTTCTTCTCTAATCACATCAATCTTGATCTCCTCAAGCCAAGGGTCAAACGTTATCTATCTTCCTTATCCTCATAAGTTTTACTTCCTACCGACCTCTCATCCGTTCATAACACAGACTTCATTCATCATTACCTTTTCAACTTTAATTTTAATTCAACATTAATGGCTCTCGAGTCTTGTCTTCGGCGAAATCTTTAAAAAAATAACGCAGCCCAAC
This sequence comes from Acanthosepion esculentum, assembly GCA_964036315.1. Taxonomy (NCBI): domain Eukaryota; kingdom Metazoa; phylum Mollusca; class Cephalopoda; order Sepiida; family Sepiidae; genus Acanthosepion; species Acanthosepion esculentum. Next base: position 56,487,783 of record OZ038502.1, read on the forward strand.
ACAAAAGTACTATTAACGTGAAATTATGATATCGGAACTAGCTTTACGCTCTATATCTCCTCTGTTTAGGAACATTATTAACGTGAAATTATGATATCGGAACTAGCTTTACGCTCTATATCTCGTCATTTTAGGATCATTTTTTTACGAGAATTTATGAGAATTTAACTAGTTTTTTCTTTAATTCTCGTCATTTTAGGATCATTGTTGGCTTGAAGTTATCAAATTGTTAATTAAATTCTGTAATTTATTTATGACTCTAAACCAAATTAACAAAATATACTTTGATTAATATTTACTAATTTATCTTAATTTTAGTTACTTTTCACTGAGATGCTTCGGACCGTCAGTTTACGACTGTCAGTATCCCGCGCTGATCGGAAATAAAGAATAACCGATTAGCAGCTATTGAATGAAGTTCTAACTAGTTCTGGAAATAAAACAACTAAAATAGAGATTAAATAAATACTAGACAAAAATAATAATGGCTGACATATATTTCCTGTATAAGACGACATTTAAATCCCCAAAATCACCCTTAAAAACATGGGGGTCGTCTTATACTACAATTCTTCAATTCAATTGTGAGTGATGTTTGTTAATAGGCTGTCCGTGAAATGATTCACATTATCAAATAAACTGATAATAAAAATAATAAAACTATTTCTACCTTATATATTACTGGCATAACTTCATAATAAATTGCCTATTCAAAGAATAATTCTATATCAATGAAATCAATTTGTATCCATGCAAGCTCAGATGTGAAAATGTCAACATCGAGTTATGATTGCGTTTACAGCAGTGGAATGTACTATTATCGTACATTATCGTTCTGTTATTAGCGGTATTTTGAGATTGTCGATGAAGTATAATTAAATGGTCCTTAGTACATCAGGCTGTCTGTAACTGTTTAGATATAAGAAAAGGAAGAATCAGAGTTAGCAAGAGATCACATGATGAAACGTAAACAAAACAATGTTTTCTCTTTTAGGAAACTTGTGTAGGAAAACATGATATAGAATCGGTTTCCTTATTTCAATTATTTTAAATTTCAATGGATGCAATAACATTTCCAATAACCTCATCTTTATATAATCAATAAGCAGTCGCCTAATACTACAGTATATGATAAATTCATGACAATTTACTATATTTTTTGACCTCGTCTTATCTAAAAGTCACCTTATACGCGAAAATATACGGTAATTATCTTGATTTTTCATTAGATGAAGCTTTGCCATACTAATTAGTATTTCTTTCATCTCAATTTCATTTGCTTTCTGAAGTACTTAGACTTTCATGCTGTCGCCTTTATTAAAAGAAATAAATGAAAGAGGATAGGGGTAGATGGGATGGGCTGAAGGAAATAAATGTAACACGTTGAGCAAGTAAAGAATTTAAATTTTCCCATTGATTTCTTTGACTAAAAAAATCACGCGCATATTTTCGCTCCCCATATAACTATTTCATATAAAGTCTCAAGTATTTTTTTTAATCTTTTTTGTATTCTGTTTATTTTCCCACGCCTAAGCAAAATAGAAGAAATGAGAAATTGTAAAATTACTACAGGCACTGATTTGCAATTTATACAGATAAATTCTAAAACATTAGATTTGCGTTAAAAAGCGTACATGAGCAGGCTCCCTTCATGTCTTCGTTGCGTGCTAATGTCGTCAGATCATTTTTCATCTGCCCCTCTTCCTCTTCTTTTGCCTAAGGTGGAAACTTGTAGAACGGCAGTGGAAAGATAGTTGGGTCTTAGGATGTGCCCATACCATTTCAACTCTCTTCTTGACGGTGGTTATGAGGTCATCCAACGTGCCTGTTTTTTGTCTAAATGTGTCTCACACTGCGCCATTTGTGATACGGCTTACGTAGGAGATGTATAGGATGTTTCTGTAGCATCTCATATGTAATTATTGGATTCTTCGCTGTAATGTCCAAGATTCGGAGGCATACAGAAAGATTGAAAAGGCCAATGCATACAAAAATATCTTTGATTTCATGCAAATGTTCTTCTCTTTCCAGATGGTTCTTAGTGTTGCTGCCATTGTTTGAGCTGCTCTTGAAATTATTTCTATTCTGAAGCCCTCTTTGCTGATAATTGAACCATTATATTTTAATTGTTTTCACTATTTTAACCTCTTGACCACTCATTTGTATCTTGCTTGAAAGCCCTTTCTCATTGTTCGTCATGAGTTTTCTTTTCGGCATTAATCTCCAGGCTGTACTTGGAGGATGTTTCATTCAAGTTCTTCCTCAGATTGATTAGTCCCTCTCTTCTTTGCCAGTTAGACCATCTATGTCGTCTGCAAAGTAAAAATGTTTGAATTAGTGGCCTCCAATGCTGACTATCATTTGATGTTGCTCATGATGCGGTCAAGGAAAATCTTAAGTCTAATTTAGTTATCTCCCCTGAATTTTCGATATCTAAGGTTTAAAATGAATTTTTAAAAATGAAAAAGCATTCTTGAAGATTTCATTTTAGCTTTAATTGAAATTAAATTTACTATTTCCAGGAAGTAAAAAATCTGGTGTATTTCAAATTATATAGATCGAAATCTCAATTTGTTGGCCAATTTCAGAAAACTTTTTTAAAAGCGGCCATTTTATTAATTTTAAGAAATTTGCAAACAAAACAAAAATATAGGTTTTAAAAACCTTCCAAAAATAAAATATATATTTGTGATACGTTATTTGAGTAAAATTAGCAAATTTAAAGTTAAATTAATCTTATTTGAAATAAATATTACTTACAGCATAAAAAGTAGTATACAAGCATTTCTTAATGACGGGTCTTGTTTTTGTTTGATCTTTATTGATGTATCAATAAATTCCGAGGTGATGACAGCTAGTATGGATGACCAGAAGTGAAATAAATTTACGAAATCTAAATGAACGCATTTTTGTTTTGTTTTGTTTTTAACTACCTAGTAATTTTTACAGATTAACATATTTTCAGCAATTATTTAATATTTTATTGAGTTTTAGTTAGGTTTCAAGATGCTTTATGAAATTTGGGTTTCGTCTCTTGGTTCTTAAGTTTACTAACTTAAACAAAAAACATTACTTAATTGAAGTATGACCCAAACTAAAATAAATACATAAAATAAAAAATATTTAGTGAAATAGTAATTGAAAAAATAAAACTTAGTTTTAAATTTTGAAGGGATGATTTGCAAGGACGTTAATGATGAAACAGAACTGAATGATGAAATTGAAAAAACTGCAGAGCGTGAGACGATTTTTAAATCACGAGACCTTTTAAAGGATAATATTATTTATGATGGCTTACCATAGTTAGAAATTGGAAATGTCTATACACTAATTTTTCTATTTTATTTTTTTTTTAATATTTGCGTACAAGCGACTGTTATGATCTTTTAAATTTTTGATTCATAAATGTACTTTTTACCAAACCGCCACCTTGAAGAATGCAGAATTTTAAATGATCAGAGCAGATTTTCGGTGAAAGGGTAACTGTCACACAAAAAAATTGATGATTTACTTTCTCCAAGTAGTCTTTCTTTTAACTAATAAAAAAATCCCCGCCCTAAAAATTGAATTTCTCGAAAGTTCATGAAATTATTTTCTAAAAGAAAATTACAAAAATAATTTAATTCATTTTTCAATATATCCTGAAAGTTTCATTAAAATCCGACAATTATTTTATTTATGCAAAATTTTCCAAGTTAGTGTATTTTTCACCGGAGAAAGCGCAAAAAGAAAACCTAATCGTTATCATTACTTCGGCCGCTGAACGTGCCAGAAAGGATTTAAAAAATTTAAAAAAATAATGTTAAAAAATACTTTTAATAATAACACAAACATTTTGATGACAAAACTTTGTTTTTAGAGTTTAGGACCCTTTTCCATCATGCTATGCAGTTTTTTCCGCGAAAAAAATGAAGGTACCTAGTCTAATTGGAAGTCATTTAATGTTTTTAAAAAATTGGGAGATTTTATCTTTAACATTTAAAAATCTACCATCAGTTTTGATGTATTAAGTATATTTCGAAGTAAATATGATTGATAATCGAAGTTAACATTATATTATGTTAATTAAAATTGCAGTTTCCTTTAATGAACAGATATCGAGACTTACATTATATCAAATTTAATCATATTTTATTAAAAATTTTAAATCCAATTTTACTAGGATTTTAAAATCTGAGTGTATTTTGGCACAAAAGTCGAATTGTTGAAATGAATTGAATTTAAAAAGAATTAAAAAATGCGAGTATATTTTGACACAGAAATCGAATTGGTAAACTGAATCGAACTTTAGAAGAATTTTAAAAAGTGAGTGCATTTTAGCATCGAAATTTTCTAATTTATTTTCTAAGCTATTTTATGTTAACGCAAATTTCAAACATAAAGAATCCTGTTTCTATGCAATGGTTAAAAAATTATAATCGATTTTTGTTCAATTATTCGTTTTACTTATATAAATCTTTATAAAAATTGACAAAACTAATATTTCTGATTGAACGGTCATTTTGTCAAGGCTTTTTTTTTAAAATCGGTATCATCCCATGCGAGACAGTAAAGCCACTAAGACACAAGGGGTTACAGAGTGTGGAAGAATTAGGAACAGAAACATTAATAATGAGCAGGAAGAGAGTAATCAGGAGGACAGTAGATAGCGATTGACATTGCATTTACATTTTTCCAGAATAAAGTTGGCTTGAAAGCATGGAACCGGAAAAGAGTTCCACAAGCGAGAAGTGCAATAGTGAAACTGTTAGCATAGAGTTTACCGTTACATCTCGCCAGCACAAATGTAAATTGATGAGATCTCGACGCTTGTCTCGTACTACGATTCAAATTAAAAATGTTTTTGTTTCTTGTTGTTTTTTTTTGTTTTTTTGACAATTCCCTGTTCAAGGGAGATATTGATTAATGTCTTCAAATGCGTATTTTACAGGAATTAATTAGTTGTTTATGTGCTTATTTCAACAGTAAGTAACTAAGTATATTTAAGGTCACACAGTGAACGACGTGTCTCTTTCATTTAATAAACCGAGTGAAGTAAAGTCGGGATTCTTTCTTTTTATGCGCCATGTCCTTTCAGGGTGTAGGCGATCATGGCTCTCCGCCCACCCTCTATACCTTGCAGCTCTCAATAAGTTCCTTCCCTCTGCTATCTCCCCCAGACCACGTTCTATCATCCACCTGTTCAAGCCCGCCAGGAATGTCACGCGCTGCTTTCCATGGTCTCTCTTTCCCTCAATTCGTCCCGTGAGTATTAGATTCTCAAGGCCCTCCTTCCTCATTATGTGACCTAGAAAATTCATCTGCCACTCCCTGGTGTTAAGTATGAGCCTCCTCCTTTTTTGCATCCTCTCCAAGACCTCATCGTTGCTCACGCGCTCACACCTAGCCATGGAACAAGATGGGTTCGTTACCCAACAACTACCTACATTGACCACCTATGTTATGACGCAGGATATCATCCTAATGACCTTCCGGCCCTGGTGCAGGACCGTGATGGTTGGTGTTCATTTCAGTCTATCACTCATGAATGTCCAAGCCAGCTGGACCGAATAAAATAAATAAATTAGAAAACATATTCAGTTTAATACACAAAGAGTGACTTCAAAACGCCTAGAATTTCGGTTTATACTCTTTTCCAGTTATCCAGTGGTTGTTGCCAGAGAGAAAGGAAAATTAGTCTTTGTGAAACGGACGTCCATTTCAGTTTAATTCAAATTGTGTGTGCGTGTGTTTGCGTTTGCGCATGTATTTTCTAATTCAGTTTCAGACCTAAATATATTTCTACAAAATTGGAAAAAACCTTTTGAAATTAAATTTATTACTGAATAATTTTCAAAAACTTCAATAAAATATTTTAATTAACATTTAAAAAAGTAAGATTTGTTCTTCAAATTCATGATTATATTGCTCAGTCCAGAGTAGCGGTTGTCCAGATTGAATGAGATATAAGAAATGTCTTATTTCAAACTCAATGAAATTGTGTCTGTGTATAAATTGAATGATAAGTTACTTGCGAGCAACACAGACATGCACTTATACCTAATATACGCTCGCGAAATTCACAGGAAGATGATGTGGGACGTGCATTGTGTTTTATAACATAGATTTTACAATCTCTGTGATTGCGGAAAATGTATGGTTAATTTTTTTCTATTAGTAGCAATTATTTTGAATGTTTCTGAGACGTGTGTCCTAAGGTTTATAATCAGAGCATGTCGTGAATATCAAATTACCTGACAAATAATAAAGTTAAAAGTTTATTTGGCAATTTGAGAAATGCACTTTTAAAAAAGAATGAATATATTAGTCTCACGATCTACCTTCACATTCATCTATCTATCTATCTTTTGTTCCTTTCTTTTAATTAAATACACGATGTTTTTTTATGATTCTTGGTCTATCGAATATTTCTTTCATGATGTTGGATTTAGATACCTATCTTTCTTCACATGTATAGGTCAGAAGACAATAACAACATCGGCATAGACTAGGATAGTTAGTTAGCTAGATAGATAGATAGATAGATAGATAGATAGATAGATAGATAGATAGATAGATAGATGTGAACAGTTTTATCTATCTAAATGTCTTTTAAATGTATACATTAGTCTCTCATGATCTACGTTTGTCTATCTATCTATCGATCGATCTATCGATTGTTCCTTTCTTTTAATTAAATACGCCAAGCTATAGATATATAGATAGATAGATGTGAACGGTTTTATCTATCTAAATGTCTTTTAAATGTATACATTAGTCTCTCATGATCTACGTTTGTCTATCTATCTATCGATCGATCTATCGATTGTTCCTTTCTTTTAATTAAATACGCCAAGCTATAGATAGATAGATAGATAGATAGATAGATAGATAGATAGACAGATAGATAGATGTGAATAGTATGCGATACATAGTGTGTGGATTTTAGGGACTTTAAGCTTATAAGTCTCATGCACTATCTCAATAACTATTCTTTTGTTGTTATTGTTGCTTTTCCCTAGCACTTTATATTACTGGCTCTCCCATATTGTATTCCTTCCTATGCTTGGTCGGCTTAAGAATTTTTTTTCTTTTTTGACATAGCATATTTTAGTTCCACCAGTTCTAACTTTCACAGCTAGTACCCTGTAGTGAACCACTCTTATTCAATTCTTATTCTATTGAGGAGAAGTAAGTTCCACTCGAAAGCTTCCTTGTAGAACTGATTCGCAAGAGAATGCTTCCTCGACCAATTCAATGTTAACCTATTCACGTTTAGTGTTAACCGTTATCTTTCCCAAATATCCTCATAAGCTGCGCCTCGTAAAATTCCTTCAGTAGCACTGTACCTCGTGTGGCACTTGGGCCTTGTATAAGGCGAACATTAGTAACAAAAATAATACACTTGTACTTCCGTATCTCCGGTAAACTGTGAGTAATGATCTTTACTAAGATATATTAACTTTTTATATCTGATCTGATGGTTCTGTAATGTATTTAGAGATTCTTGATATAATGCAAAGAACAATCTGCAATGTTATAGGTCCTAACTTGGTATCTCGGCTTCTCTCACTATCGCATAGCCGTAGCGTAGCTTCCCTGTGACTTTTCTATTAATATTTTCATGGTAATTGTTCTAATGAGCTTTCCTCTTTGGTAGCTCGTCTTTACAAATTTAATCTCAAAACTAGATTAACAGGATAGATTAAAATGTAACATCTATAGTCTAGGAAAAGACTTAATTGTAACAGCTATAGTCTGGGAAAAGATTAAACAGTTATATCTATTAACTAAGAAAAAGATTAAAATTTAAGATCTATAAAAGATTAAATTGTAAGATCTATAGTCTATGAATAGATTAAGCAGTAACCTCTATAGACTATGAAAAGATCAAAAGGCAACATCTATAGTTTAGGAAAATATTTAAATGTAACATCTATAGTCTAAGAAAAGAATTAATTGTAACACATATAGTCTAAGAAAGAATTTAATTTTAGCACCTACAGTCTAGGAAAAGATTAAAATGTAATATCTATAGTCTAGGAAAAGGTTTAATTGTAACATCTATAGTCAAGGAAAAGATTTATTTGTAACATCTATAGCGTAGGAAAATATTAAATAGTAACATCTATCGTCTTGGAAAAGAGTAAAATATAACATCTACAGTCCAGGAAAAGATTTAATTGTAACATATATAGTGTGGGAAAAGATTAAACTGCAATATCTGTAGTCTAGGAAAAGATTTAATTGTAGCATCTATAGTCTAGAAAAATATTAAAATGTAATATCTATAGTTTAGAAAAAGATTTAAAAGTAGCATTTGTAGTTTAGGAAAATACTTAATTGTAACATTAAAAGTCTAATGAAAGCGAAAAATGTACCACCCATAGTCTAGGAAAAGGTTAAACAGTAACGTCCATAAGATTAAAATGTAATATATATTGTCTAGGAAAAGATATAATTGTAACATCTATAGCCTAGGAAAAGATTAAATTGTAACGCCAATCGTCTAGGAAAAGATTAAACAATATGATCTATAGTGGAGGAAAACATTTAAATGTACTATCTATGATAAATAAATGAAAACAATATTTCAATTAACTTCAAGCTGACAACTTTGTAAAATCACTTGCAACATCAACGCCCGCCACTTAAAAATCATGGCACTCTCTTGCATTTTTGTTCGAATTTTCGAAAAGTTTAAAAAAAACACAAAATGCATAGCGTTTCTTTATTACTACAGTGTAACCCGGATATAAGAGAGTTGTCGGAACCGGAGAAGAAGTCTCTTATATCCGTGTTTCTCTTGTATCTGGATTTGGTCTATTTTGTTTTATTAACACAGGCTCTAATCTGGTACCTGTTGAGATGTTGCGTGTTTCCACGTGAGTATATGGTAATAACGAACAAACACAGTCGTAGGGAAAAATACTGGTATATTCAGAGAGGTATTTACATCAGAGAGATTAGTAGTAGAACGAACGTAGGTTAGTAGTAACAATAAGTAATAGTAATAAAGTCCAACGGTATCTTCCGGTCGAGAAACGGAAGTGTAACTGATCACTACAGAAGTCTCAACCTGCACTGCACTACACTGCTACACTACTCGCAGTCTCTAGAACTACTGTTCTATTTATAATAATAGGATCAGTCTATTGTGGTTGTGAAGGTGGGTGCGCCCCAACAGTACCAGAGAAAATCTCTCTTATATCCGGGTTTCTCTTATATCCGGGTTACCCTTACCATATTTGCGTGCATAAGAGACGCCCAAACATATTGACCGAATCCTCGTTTCAGAAGATCACCCTCAGTAAAAAAAGTTTCTATTTTATTTAATTATGTAATTTTTAAAGCAAGTTGTCGGCACTTAAACAAAACATCACAGAAAACTTTGGCTATATCAGAAACATGACACTGTATATAAAAAGCAAGCTGGATGAAAATAAACAATAGATATCATTAGCGAACATACCCTACTCGATTCTTTTTCTATCTACCTTATTTTTTCAGGAAGTGGTCGATCATGGCTCTCCACAATTTCCTTCCTCATTGCTCAAATCAGTAATAAAAGATTGCAAGAGAAAACAAAACAGATAATCGATCTACATAATACTAAACGTCTGTGATTACGTGCGTGCTTGTGTGGTGCGTCCATCCGGCGCATAATGATTTAAGTTAATTTGATTTAAGTAAATAAAATTTAAAAATACGAATTGTTTATACAGTGTAACTCGGATATAAGAGAGTTGTCGGGACCGGAGAATAAGTATCTTATATCCGGGTTTCTCATATCCGGGTTTGGTCTATTATATATGCATTAACACAGGCTCTAATTTGGGACCAGATAACCATCTCTCTTATATCCGGGTTTCTCTTATATTCGGGTATCTTATATCAGGGTCTCTTATATCCGGGTTACACTGTACAATAAGTAATTTTATTTTAACTTTCTTCAAACAATTTTTTAATCAAAATCTTTTTGAGTTAAAGACAGACACAAAGAGACCCCGCTTTGCTGTTGTCCAGTTGATTGTAGAGTAATTATTTATATTTCAGCTTTCTTTAAACAAACGATATTTTAAATATTTTTAAAAAATATTTGGGGTATATTTAAAAAATTAAGATTAAAAGTTTATCCCAGAAGTTCTATTCCTATTAAATGCTGTAAACAATCAGTAAAACGTTAAACATGAACTTGAAAGCCAGACCAATGATGACATGTACGAATTGAAATATTTAACTGAATCATAATAAAATTAACTTTCATTTCAATGAAATGTCGAAATCAACTTCATTGTTTTATAAACTGAACCGTCAGGGACCCAACGGGTCATGGGTAGTCTAGTAGTTTATAAAAATCAAACTACCTTTACAGTAAAACTATGCGGGTATCTGCTTCTTCTATGTAGTCTGTCCCTTCAAGACGTACGCAATCATGTCTCTCCATAACTTTCTGTCCTTTGTAGCTCTGAGTAGGATTTATCTTTTTGTTATCTCACTTAATTCTTGTTCTACTAATAATTTACACAAGCTCGTTAAATGTTATTCATTGCCTTGCCTCCAGTATATCCTGTATCTAATTCTCTAAGCACTCTTTCCTCATTATGTCCCTCAGAAATTTCAACCTTCTCTCCCTGATGTTAAATATAACTGTCCTTCTTGTTTCTATTTTATCTAGAACTTCCTCATTACTCACATATTTGGTGTATGGTATTCTCAACATCCTTCTGTAGAACCAAATTTATGTTGCCTCAAGTCTCTTCTTCATCTGTTAAAACACTTCCCAAATATATAAATTTTGTACTTGCTGGATTTTACTGTTTCGACTGATCTTGGGCTGTTCTTTTTGCTGACAACCATACATTCTATCGTCTTACAATTGATAGTTAGTCCTTTCTTCTTACTTTCTTTTACTACCTCCAATCCATAGTTTGCATCTTGAGATGTTCCTTTTGCTGACAACCATAAATTCCGTCTTCTTACAATTGATGTTTTCTTTTTGTGTCTACTCTCAACACTGTCATCCGTCATGTTGTTAAAATTATGGCGGCCAATAATGAATCCTAGTAAGACTTCTAATTTCCCAGCATCACCACTTTGTAAAGGTTGAACATGTCCAATGAGAAGGCACATCCTTTTTTTACCTTCCTTTCTATTTTTTGTGTATTTACTTAATCCATTTTACATCCTTACGCAGATGTTTTTCTCCCAGTAGTATTTCTGGATTATTCTAATATCTTTCTTAAATATAGCAAGCTTACCTATCAGTTCGAAAAGCTCTTCATGTCGTACTTTTAATGCGTTGCATCAGTTCCATCAAGGACATCGCTAATGCTACACAAGAATTTACAATAAGTACAGTACTTACATATTCCCAGGATTTATTCGCGTAGTCACACGCTTGTGTAATAATTGTACGGTTTATTCTTCCCGTAGGCTTAAATCATGATCTGGATTTTACAACCATGTACTCCAATTTTGCCGCATGTTTTGCTTGAATAGCTTATTCACGGACACATCTCAAGACTGTAACTGGTTCGTCAGTTCACCAGGAATAACATCTAACCGACATTTCAATTCTCCCAAATTCTTTTCTACTATTAGGTTGGTGCAAAAATAATGTCGTTTTCTCACATGAAGTTGAACGTCAAAAAACGACATTATTTTTGCACCAACCTAATATTATGGACCTACAAGCAGGGGGGGGGTACTTATTCTTCAGGCATTTTTTCACCACCCAGATGGTATTGAGACCATTCCGTTTATTAATTTCTCCCTTTGTGACACTTTTAATAATTTCTAATACTCCCTTTATTAAGATCCCCCTCATTTATCACCTACTGAATAAAATTCTCCCCGCCACAACATTTATTAAGACACTTTGTTTCATTCGTCACCTAGGAATGGGTTCTCTAAACTGATCACAAACAAGAAGAGAATGACTGTATTTTTTGTTTTTTTTACTGTTGTTTATTCAATACAAGGCACAAGAGCCACTCAAAGTAGAAAGTTACTGAATTAGGATTATCGTAAGTAAATAACCGTTGAATCTAGAATTGAAGATGTTAAGATTGCAGTGATCGGGAAAGCATCCTCTCGGGAGTTTGTTCCACAAAGTAATGCTTCTTGAGAAGTAGCTGTCCGAATGGAACTCCCTTCTCTCCAACTGAATACCTTGCCTATAAATTTTGTAGCCACTGTTTTTTTGCAGCTTAGGTGTGTATGAACAGATACCTCTTTGGAACTTTTTAGGGTGAGTTTTTCTTCTGAATATCAAAAACGGTGGCAGTTTTAAAACATTCCCTATCAATGGCCATTAAAAGATCTGTTGGAGTCAACAGGTCTTTTAATGGGCATTGATTGAGAATGTTTTCGACCGGGTCGGATTCGTAACACTGAATTTCATTTGTCCAAAGGTTTCATTTCATCAAAAAAAATCAAAATTAAAGGGAGATAATTTATTATATCTGAATAGTGCTTTTCTTAAAAAATTCACACTTTAATTTGATTGTTGCTTATTTACAATAATGAATGACTGACAAAAGCCATTTTGGTTGTTTAAGCCGATTATGTTGAAAATGTTGAAATCACTTAAAACCAGGAAATTGATTGTCAGGTAACGAAAGTAAAATATAAAATGAGCCAATAAAAAGAATATTACAAATTAATATTGAAGACTTTTCATTTAATTTATTTACGTGTGTATTTTTCGGATTTGATAAGTTTTAAATGAGTTTGTTTTTCGTCATTTTTTTTTTTTTACTAATTTTTAAATCTTCCTAGAATAAAAGCGAAATATTAAGAAACATTAAGTGAATTAATAGTCGGTGATGAATTTATGGAGAAAAAGATATTCATTAACGTAAGTTCAGTTAGAGCATTTTGCTCCTCCATCTCACAATTGTGGCTCATGGCGACTTTCAAGGCAGGATATTACAATGGCTTACCGGTTCCTTTTGCACGGGAGATATTGAGGTTACCCCATCTCTCTTCTCAGAAGTTAAAGAGGTACAACCTTTAAACTTTCAATTCAGAGTTTTCCTTCTCCTGCGCTAGTTGCCAACCAAGGCCCAGTCTGACTGGCAGTGGGGAAGAGATGGATTCATACCAAAATACCCAAAGATATTAGAACGTAAACAAATGCAATGAACCCGAACGGAATTCGAACTCAGCTTTCCGATTTCTCAATCCGTGACGCTATCCATTACTCCACCGTACCTCCATACTGTTATGTCTCTTCTTCATCCACGGGGAGATTATTCAACGTTCGCTGACATGCGGTAGAACTGATATCAGCTTGGTGCAAAAGTAATGTCCCATTTCAAGGTCTGTATTAATAATGAAAAAGCCCATAAATCTAAAAATATTTATTCGTTAACATAACCTCTTTTACTTTCTAGAACATCCTTCAATCTGTTCAAAACAATTTTATAAATGCCACGTCAGTAAAATTCCTTAGGTTTTGAATAAAAATATGAATCAAACTCATTTTCAGCCTCTTCTCTTGATGTCAACCTAAGGCTGATGATCCTGTAGTTCCCGAAACAAGTTATAATCAGAAGGAACAAGGTCAGGAGAGTATGATGGACGAAGCAATATTTCCCAACCAAGCTCTTACAAAAGATTTTTAGTCATCCGAGCTGTGTGAGGACGAGCATTATCATAATAGATGATGACACCTTTTCTGTTCACTAAGAAGGTCGTTTTTGGCTCAAAGCTGTTTTCAAACGACGAAGACGATCACAGTACAGATTAGCTGTAAATGTTTGATTGTTATTCGTAATGGATAATTCCTTCAATATCCCACCATGCAATGAACATGATCATCTTGGTTGTTGAATTGAGCTTCCTCTTCGACTGATCCACGATCAACGGCGTTTACCGTTATGGCAAAGGATCCACTTCTCGTCACCTACCTAAAAATGATGCCTGAAGGTATCGTGAAACCAATGATTCACAACATGCAACACGCTGTTGCAGATTCTCTGGAGACAGTTCGTGTGGGACCCATTTCCCAACTACTGAAACCTTTTCGATCCTTTTTAATTGGCATAGCACGGTTGTATGGTCGACGTTAATGGTAGGATTGTCTGTGACAACTTCCATCTCTTCGGAATCAAGTTTTTCTGAACGACCTTCTTTTTGCCGGTCTGTCAAATTGATATATCCACTTCGGAAACGGAAAAAACCACCTCCTGCAAATTCTTTCATTCACTGCATCAACTCCATAATCGCATTGAATAGACTTTGCTGCTGTACTTGCATTGACACCTTTATGAAACTCATACAGTAAGATATGTCGAATGTGATCTTTAGAACACGGGTGCGAATATTGTCGAAGACCATGAAAAATATTTTTATAATCAGAAAGAGAACGGAATAAATTACTTATTGTGACATTCCTTAACTATAATGAAAAGATCAAAATTCATAAATACTATCTATCATTTTAGTATTTAGTATACACCTACGGAAGTTGGTTACTTCTGTGTTTTAACACACACACACACACACACACACACACACACACACACACACACATACATACATATATATTATGAGGAAAATATTTGTTATGGATGACATGAATGAAGGGCAGGGAAGAGAAAGATAAATAAATAAAAAAAAAGGGAAAAGTCTATATAATTAAATTTTTTTTTAATTATATACACTTTTCCCTTTTTTTATTTATTTGTCTTTCATGTCATCCATAACAAATATTTTCCTCATAATTTCTATTCCCCGTTAAGCAGTTCTGATGAGAGGGGACTAAACCGGTTAACTGGTGTTTTTATTTTAAATCTAACATGGCCGTTAATAAAAAAATTGTTTTTTATGCCTTGATACACTTCTGTACCGTCGCAAATATATTTAAATATACACACACACACACACACACACATATATATATATATATATATATATATATGAGAAAATTATATATAAATTTTTATATATCCAGAACAATTTTAGGCCGATCATGTTCTAATGGACAAAACGCGTCCTACGAAAGCATTTTCATAGTTTTCTCATATATATATATATATATATATATATATATATATATATATATATATATATATATATATATATAAAGAGAGAGAGGGGATACATACGCAAATCTGCGCAGACGGGTGGATAGGAAAACGCATACATACATTATTGAAAAAAAAATTCACCAATGATAAAAAGTGCATATAAAAGTCGGGAGGTACAAGTAATCAGTTACTGATACCCCGTAAGGAGTGGGCGGACGGGTCCGTCTACGAAACTCTGGAGTCGGGATTTTGCAAGTAACATCAATCAGCTAAGTAATAAACCTTTTACTTGTATTAATTCCACCTATCTATCTATCTATCTATATATGTATATATATTTAAAAGTTTGAAGTCACCTCCAGAATTAGCATGGGATGAACTTGACAGAAGAATAAAAAAAAAATGATAAACTGCTCTTAGAGTCATTGAAGAAGAATGGAATCAGTTATCAAACTTATACTTTGAGAAACCTTTGCAACAAATGCCAAAAATTTATGCTGCAGTAATCAAGGCTGAAGGAGGATATTTTGACAGCAAAATTTAATCATAAATGCTTTTTTCTTTTTGTCATAATAAAAAATCTTATCTCACTTTTTTAACCATGTATAATAATTTTCTCTTATTTAAAGTAAAAACCAACTACTTTGGGGGCCAATTTAAAAAATGATCAGGGGTGGCCTCAAACTTTTGAACTTTAGTGTATATATGTGTGTATGCGTGATAGGATAAGGAGCAAATAGGAAACGTTTATACATCTAACATGTTTCACCTTTATTAAAGATTCATCAGAGAAGGAGATATGGAGGTGAAAAAGAAATAAAAAATAGGAAAATGTCTGCTATTTTTAATTTTTGTCAACTGATAATCTTTTTTTATTTAATTTTTCTTGTGTTCGTAAAAGTATTTTCTTCTCTGGGCATAATGTCCAACTGTATTTACGAGTTCAAATGCCCCATAATGTTCCTGATCAAACCAAACTCATAAATAATTATATCAATCATATTACTACATGCCTATCTCGACGACTCCCGTTTCACCTAGCTGACCATTGCTCACTTAGGACTCATTTAAACACATGCAAAGACCTACTAAACGCCATCCGCAATATGCTAGTAGAATATACAAGTTTAATAGATTCATCCACATATAAAAAAAAGATTGAAAATAATGGAAACCCTAATAGTAAAAAAAAACCGAAAAGCCAGCACTCAATAACAATAACTACGAATACGACAACAGTATGCTGACCGTGTTCGGAAAATAAAATATTCCTACAGACACATACATAAAAAATCTCACGCATTCAGTTAAAAATAAAAATCGTCCTTGATAATGGTTAAAAGAATAGACGAAAACGAGGATAGGCAGAACTTCTGAACAGTTTTTACACATTTTGTATCCCGAAAAGAAAACAATTTTAAATAAAATGTTTAATCGCAGTACCATGTCAGTCTTCTTTAACGAAACTTGTATAAAAGAGGGATTGCTGCCCAAATACACAATATATATATATATATATATATATATATATATATATATATATATATATGTGTGTGTGTGTGTGTGTGTGTGTGTGTGTGTGTGTGTGTGTGTGTGTGTGTAGCTATGTATATATATATATGTATGTATATATATATACTACAGTTCAAAAGTGTGAAGCCACCCTCAGAATTAGCATGGAATGAAGTTGACAGAAGAATTTTAAAAACTGAAATGTATGTATATATATATATATATATATATATATATATATATATATATATAGTAAATGAGGTAAAAACATATATAAATTTGCTATTAACAACTAATCACACCTACTTAATCGTACATAATAAAAACCAACCCACCTCTTCTGTATTTCACACTCAAACACGCTTTCGTGTGAGTGTATCAGTGTGTGTCTGCGTGTGCCAATTTTTTAAACATATCAAATCTTAAAAAATAAATGTTTATTCTTTTCTTTTGTCATTTTCGTCTCACGTTATTAAATTTCCGAGAATGTCGCTGCTATATAAGTTCGAGACTCAATAAATTTTTTGTCAGTTTTGTTCCAACCAAATGCACAAACGAAGAACTCGCCAGTTGACCAGAAATCTAAAACTCATTGATAATTAAGGATCTTAAGAAGTTAGTATATTTTTCATTATCTCTTTATTTTCTTTCTTTACTATGTTGCATTTTATTTCTCTTCATCTTTTTTTTTTCCTTTTGTTTGTTTCTTTCTTTATTTTCACATTGTTTTACCTTCACGGTACTTGTCGCATTATTTGTACCTTATTTTCTCTTTGAAAGAACGCTGTTGTATTTTTAACATTGCAAGTAAAAGCTATTTAAAATTTCCCTCAAATACATACGACGCTGCCATTGTAGAATGATGCACACGGACCAAAGATCGTTCTCGATTTGCTTACGGCCAAAATCATGTTGAAACACCGGTTCCCGTACGATCACCGAAGTTAAGCAACGTCGAGCCTGGTCAGTACCTCGGTGGGTGCCTGCTTGGGAACACCAGGTGCTTTAAGTTTGGATGCGAGGATGGTGTAATGTCCAGTGGCTCAGAATTGTTAATCGGAGAGCCGGGTCCCAATTCCCTTTGGGTTCGTCGTTATATTGACTTTCTCGCAAATGCCCTTGAGAAAAGTACGAATCCTCCTCTTCTCCTACCAACTATGGGTTAATTAGTAAGACTTGTGTCACTAGACAACTGTTTTTTGTAAAACAGAAAAAACATTTACCGAAAGTCTGCTTTGAACCGTAAAATTAAAAAAATGTAATCAAACTGACACATAGAAAAGCTTTTAATTGATTTTTATAAATAAGATATATTAAGGACACTATTTTCTTAAGAAAGAAATTTTTTGGTGAATTATGGATTTTTACAAGAATTGTTTTCACTTTTTATTTTAATTAGAATAATTTTTAAAGTTTTAAATTTTTAAAGTTCTGTATTAATTTCACCCTTTTAGGGGATATTATTATTAAGTAAAAATTATATTTACTAATCATAAATTGAAAAACTTAGTACAATTCATCAAACACCAATATTTTTAAAAGAATTAAAGTTTTTTCAAAGTGAATAATATTTCTTTTCAAATGCTATTAATTATACTTTAAATCAGCCAATATTCCTCAAATAAAATTTCAGATAAGTATATTTTATTTTTGGAAGATTTTTTAATAAAGAGAATTGCGATAAACAAGGGCTCAAGATCGTGCTGAAATCAATATTTTTACTAAAAGAAAACTCCTTCTAGTCAATTTGAATTCATTTTGATATAGAACAAAGTATTTTGCTTATTATAAATATTAAATTTCATCTATTAAAAGTTTTATATTAGCAGCACCAAGAATATATTCAAAGATCGTTGGTATAACCCTCTCCCCTCCTTTATTAACGCTACTTATCGAAATACGACTTCACTTTCAATATATTTATGTAAGTTGAAAGAAGAAAGTAAAACCTCTAAGGTTAAATGGAAAATCCTTAAACTAGCTAGAACCTGTAGATCTTTATATGAACTTTGTTCTCTATGTCTACAGGAGAAAATGTAGATAATCAGATTTCTGAATATCGATCAGTTGTTTTATCAAAGATATGAAATTACCGTTAATTGTAGGCACATTACGGCTATGACTTTACAATCTTTCTAAACTGTAAATTTAATAATCACTTCTCTTATGCTATATAGCCTTCTTATAAACATTTTAAATTTATCTTTAGTAAGTTTAATTTCGAGGTAATGCGGTAGATTAGTTATTACTCTTAAATTACTGGTATAAAAAGTTTGGTATAAGTCTTTAAATTTATAAATGATATATATTTAGAATTTATAAATTTAAAGGTTTGTGTGGTGAATTGTGTATTTTATGGGTTTGTAGCTTATGAGTTGTAGATTTTATAGATTTGGAATTTACAGGTTCTAAATTTATGAATTTACCATTTATAAGTTTTGAACTTGTAGATGTTTGGGATATATAAAAATTTAAATTACTGGTTAGTAAAAATTTGGTTTATCGGTATATAAATCAAGTTAGTATTGTTACATTTTCATTGTTTTATTTTATCATTTTTTATTCTTTATTTTTTTATTTTCTAATTTTTCTGGTTTTAAAATTCGATATAATTTCCATGTTTTTTTCTTTCTTTTACTTCTTAAAGTCTCTTTTATTTACATAATATGTATATTTTTGCTAATATATGTTCCATCTTCTTCAAAACGCTAGCTTCTCACGTACGGTTACATTGTATCAAAAATTGTCTATTTGACATTATATCCGGTAAATTTGAATCCTTTTTCTATAATATCTTTCTTAACATAGATGTTTGTCATTGGCTAAACTTTAAAATATCATATCTTGTTTCTCTTTTTTTCTTTTTCTGTGCCTTTGCTTCGGAAAAGGATTTATTGATAATTCTTTTTCTTTTTTTTCCGGGGAAAGAATAATATTTTAGGTCTTTCTCTTCTTCCACCGCTTATTATTTCTCTTTCGCCTTTCTTTTTTATTGATTATATCTTGTCTCCCTCTTTTCTTTTTTCTACTATAACTTGTGTATTTCTTCCTTTTTTGTAAATTATTTCTTATATCTTTCTTTTGTAAGAAAAAAAATGAAGAGATGTTGTATAAGTAGTGTTTAAAAATTGTTATAACCATCATTTACCATTGCCTGATGAGATGCCATGTTGTGCATCGAAACAATGATGCATTTTTGTAGCAGTAATATGTATGTTCGAATATAATAATCTATAATAAAGAATTATCGCTCTACTTTTTGTATTGAGCCCTCTTTTAAATTAATATTATGAACGTTTGAATTTTAAATTAATATTATGAACGTTTGAATTGTTATTCGTTTCGTTCTCTTTGGATATATATATATATATATATATATATATAATTAAGTAATTCATTGAGTCTGAAAGAAACCTCAACAGAATGCAGAAAGGACTGGACGGCCGTTTCGTCCTATATTTGGGACTCATCAGCAGTGCGCATCCACTACCGAGAATTGAAACCCTGACAGTTGAGTTATCAAGCAAACGTCATACCAACTGTTCCAACGGGCCTCGGTGACGAAGAGATAGCAAATCAGACTCAATATAGCGTTGCTCGCTCACATATTCCGTGGTGGAACTCAACTGAAATTCTCTGTAACTTGTAATTTCTATCATATGTATACCATTGCTTGATCCGGCTTCTAATGCTTCAATTTGAGCGTCTTGGTGATAGTAGTCGTGGCTCCAGGGGACACAATCCTATGGTTACAGAAAATTTCAGTTTTTAAACTTTATTTCATTTACATTTAAAATTAGCTTTCTAATTTTTTTTATTAATTTTGAATAGTTTTTCTTTTCCATAGAGAGTGTTCACAATTTTTGGATTGAAGAAAATATAAAAAAATGTTTTTAGCTTATGTTAAAAGTTTATTAATTATTAATGATTAAAGAATATTTTAATTATTAAAAACATTTCAAATCAAGGTGTTAATTTTTCACTTAGATTTCGTAAATTTATGTACATTCTGGTCATCCATACTAGCTCGTAATGTCTCAATAAATCAATCATCGTCTCAGAAAAACAGGGCCAATGGTTAAAAAATGCTTTTGCATTACTTTTTATGCCATAAGTAAGTAATATTTATTTCAAATCAGATTACTTTAACTTTAAATTTTACTCAAATAGCATATCAGAAATATATATTTTATTTTTGGAAGATTTTTAAAACCGATAATTTTGTTTTGTTTACAACTTTTCAGAAAATTTTTAAAAATCGCGCAAATATTTGATATTCCAATCTATATAATTTCTATCTGAAATACACCAGAATATTTTACTCACTGGAAATAATAATTTAATCATTTAGCTTTCTATTAAAGCGAAAATTAAATCTTCAAGAATGCTTTCTCATTTTTAAAAATTCATTTTAAACCTTAGGTATCGAAAATTTATGCTGAAAATTGGAGGTACCTACATATTAAGTGTACATTACTATTGGACACATTACCAAAAGTAGGTAAGATAGATACGAATAGACTGCGATAGATAGATACAGACAGACAGACAGACAGACAGACTGGGATAGATAGAGAAGATAATAGATAGATAGATAGATAGATAGATAGATAGATAGATAGATAGATAGATAGATAGATACGAACAGACTAATTTTTTAGCGGCATATCAACCATTTGCAGGTTATTTAATACCGACATCTAAATATTTTGTACATAAGTTTTCTTTTCATTTTAGAAATAATGATGATTTAGTGACACAAGTCTTACTAATTAACCCATAATTATGAGAGAAGACGTGGATTGATACCCTTCCTCAGGGTATTTGCGCGTAAGTGAATATAACGAACCCAACGGGAATTGGAACTCGACTCTCCGATCAATAATTCCGAACCATCGGAGATTGCACCACCCACATATCCAAACTTACCGCACCTGGTATTCCCAAGCGGTCACCCATCTTGGTACTGATCAGGCTCGACGTTGCTTAACTTCGGTGATCGTACGGGAACTGGTGTTTCAACGTGATGTGGCCATAAGCGAACAGACTGAGAGTGATAGATTGGCGAATGACATGAACAGGTTGTGATGATCAAAATATTTTTT
Organism: Acanthosepion esculentum; assembly: GCA_964036315.1. Classification (NCBI taxonomy): domain Eukaryota; kingdom Metazoa; phylum Mollusca; class Cephalopoda; order Sepiida; family Sepiidae; genus Acanthosepion; species Acanthosepion esculentum. Next base: position 56,509,417 of record OZ038502.1, read on the forward strand.
GTATATTTTTTATTTGGCTCTACAGAAGGCTACTGAGAATTAGGAAGAGACGGCTGAAATTACTCGGAAACATAATAAGGAAGTAGGGCTTGGAAAACCTAAATCTCACAGGACATATTCAAGAAAAGAGAGCTAGAGGAAGGCAGTGAGTCACCTAGCTGATTGGGCTTGTGTGAACGGATGGCAGAACAAGGGTGGAGTGCGAGCCTTAGCAAAGGGAGAAAACTGCTAAGTGGCACAAGGGATAAGAAGATTTCGGAAAGCCATGATCGCCTGTGTCCTAAAGGGACGCGGCGCCTAAAAGAAGATTTAGTTAACGTGTGGAGGCACAGCCAAGGATTTGGAAATTGCAAAATTTTCGTTTGCCTCTACTTCAATGTATGCCTACTGTACGCTTACTTTTGTTCGTAATTCTGAACAATTGTTCATAGAGAGGGCATGTTTACATTTTATACAACTGCTCTTTTCTTATAGATACCTCACGGACTTTTAATAATTTTTGGTAGCCCTCAAACGGCAGTTGTTTTTTGTTTACGTCAAGGGACATAATTCAGAATTTTATATTTTGATCTTCCATAAAATAATAATCAAAACAATTATAAAAAAAAAAAACATTTATTTTGGGTTGGGTTGGGTTGGGTTGGGTTGGGTTGGGTTGGGTTGGGTTGGGTTGGGTTGGGTTGGGTTGGGTTGGGTTGGGTTGGGTTGGGTTGGGTTGGGTTGGGTTGGGTTGGGTTGGGTTGGGTTGGGTTGGGTTCTTCTTGGTTTTCGCACATCCGCACATTGAGAGGACCTCCCTCGACTGAGAAAAATAACTAGTTTTATATAGTTCTCCCAGTCCCAGACCCACGCTAACTATTGGCTAATACCTGACCAGTATCGTTCATATGCAAATAGTCAGCGCCACCTACTCCAAGTAGAAGGTTTTCTCCCAACAGCCCATTGTGGAAGGGGACGCAACTCCTGGTGTTTACAACACCACATACAACCAACTCGGAGTCTTTTATCGGGCTGATCCGATTCTCTGTTACACTACCCCTGATCTCCTGATCACAGCACCAACATGCAGGGGGGGTGGGGCGGGCGTTTCCTTCTGGTACGCCTTCGCAGGAGAGGTACTTCGTCCTCATTGTTGTTACTACGGGGGAGGGGTACTTCATCCTCAGTGTTGTTATCTATCTCCACCGCAGCAGGAGACGCATCGAAAATCCGGGAATTTATTTCCACCCCATCACTCGTGGATAAATCATCGGTGTGGCTTGCGGCAGAGCATTGGTCACATGCAGGTAGGAGGTCTTTAACAGGATTGTGGACTAATGATCCCAGTGACCTACCCGGTTGTAAATTTGGAGGTACATCGGTTCTGGGGTGGTCTCACTCACACCACGTCTCCAACTTTATGTTTTGTGCAGTGTCTATGGTGTTAGTGCAGGTACAACGTCAATGTCCTTGAGCCTAACCTCATAAGTATGAATTGCGTTAGCCGGTGCAGTTGGGCTGACGTGTCATCCTTCAGCGCCCGAACGGTCCTCAATCGTCTCCTCGCCAGCATCTCACGCACTGCCTTCGTTTTCAGGCGTGCCTTTTCCAGTTAAGGTGTCGTTGATTCAGCTTGTACTTGTGGAATCAGTGACCAGATGCAACACTTTCGCATTCCACTGAAGGGCCAAGTTTATGCCCTTTAATGTTGCATTGAACTCAGCTAAGTTGCGTCCTCCACAATGTCTCAATTCCCTTCCATTGCCACCCCAGTGGCCAGGGAACTTCCATCCACCCACACTGTCATTTCCTGGCCGCTTATCCACCAGCCTCCTCTTGCAGGGTCTTCTTGGCGCACTCTCGTGGATCATGCGTCTCGAGGGTGTGGTAGGAGGTTTCGTCGTCCCAACCTTTGAATACTGCAGTGGCCCATCGCTTTAAGAATATCGCAGTTGCCCTAAGCCAACTACATACCGGAAGGTGACCTGCAAGTTTTCCGCAGAGAGAGAACGTATTACGATACGTGATAACAGTTGGAATATCTGGGAACTTATTCCCTCCTTTCCATCGAATCACGCCGCGCTACTCCCAGACTTGAAAACCAAGCACTTTTACACCCACGTCGAGTCTCACGGGGTCCTTACAGATCAGTCCAAAGTCAGATATATGCTTTCTGACGCGCGCCACGAAAACTGCAATTTCGTCGGCGATAATGTCATTTATTTATGACGAAGTGGCATCTTGGATTGCATCAACTGCGACAGTGCCGTCTTGATAATTCATTACAAGAGGCGTTACATTGAGACCGAAGTCCAATAGTGTAAGGCAGTGCCTCCGCCCTTTCAGTAAGACGGTCTGGAAAGGCCATAACAACCGGTGTACGTGGACTTGTAGATACGCTCACCGTTGTCGCCATTCCCTTAGCTTGTCTGCACAGACATCCGCATTTGGTATGAACACGTCTACGTACTAGTTTAACTCTCTGTAATCCATTACAGTGTGTACCTTTTCCTTGCTCTCTTGGATAACGGCCATCAATGGAACTAGACCTTTGGGTGGTCTGAGCTCCTCCTCAGGATATGATATGAGCCAATCGTTATCCAACCATGTCTTTAACTCCTGGTTATATTCCTTACGCGCTCGCTCGTACACAGGATACACTTCTATCTTGTTTCGTAGGCTCGTTGGTGCTTGATTTTCGGTCCACATCCATGACGCTGTCAACTCTTTCTTTTTCTGGTCGAACTCAACGCTAAAGTCTGGTTCCTCAATGGTGAGAGTCGCACACAGGGATGGTTTACTGTCGAAAAATTCCACTGTACCCGAAGGAGTGATTCCTACTCCTCCTAGTTCTTTGATCGCATTCATCCTGATCAGAAGATCGAATCCAAGTGGCTTTTCCCGCTCCACCAGTACGCCAATCTTGACAGGAATTTTACCTTACATCCGGAAAGCAATGACTCCGATTCCACAACAGGCTCTGGTCTCCCCATCTATCGTTGTTACGCATACAGGTAGTGTCGGGCTCGAAAAGATACTGGCAATGATATATCTCTTCTCACGTGTTCTCGGACAATTTAGAGATATATGGTCCACGGTATGGCAACGGTAACAGCGTATGTTATTGCGTTACCCTCGCTCCTGTCCCCTGTAATTTTGTATCGAGACACAACCAAGATCTGAAAAAGTTCTAAAATCGCACTGGAAAAGTAGATGTCAATTTTTCACAAACAAATTTACAATCTCGTCTGCAGTCGCTCTCTCACAGACGCGCCGTTGCCTCGCTCTGTCTTTTTTACAAATACTTTCACGGTAATTGCTCCGATGAGCTGCTTTCGCTGGTTCCCAGGCCTCATAAATTTAAACGTCCTACGAGGCTGGCATCCCGTTCCCACCCCTTCACCGTTGTAACTGTTAGATGTAGACGTCTCTTCTACTCCAATAGCATCATGTCTCGCACATCTCGCCCGTGGAACTCCCTTCCTTATTCCTGTTTCCCTGACAAATATAATCTCCAACTATTTAAGTGTAACGTCAATCGACATCTCCAGTTGCCTTGATCTATCCACCTCCTTTCACCTTTCATTCCTATCTGCTCTCGCTCCAAATCTTCTGTAACCCCCTTGCCTTCATCGATCCACTATCTTTCTCCACATCCTCTCCTTTACCACTCCTATCTGCTCTTCCTCCAAACCTTCTGTAACCCCTTGCGTGCTAGTGGCTTCCAGCCTTGCTTGGGGTGATAAGCTTAAAAAAAAAAAAAATACAACAGAGATTTTTTCCCGTGAAAACAAAAAATATTCAGTATATTTTATTAAAATTAATTATCAGCAACTCCCTACAAAAATAATTCATGAATTCTTTTAAAGATTTGTATTATTCCTAAAATTCATTTTTTAAATTTCTGATATTTTCAATTTTCAGTCGATATTGTGGAAAAATAAGTGAAATTACCGCTGTGTGTCTTTGCCATACTGGTTTACCAAAGCAAAGCCGCTCCGAGCTCTGGTTTTTATAATCACTTTACCGGAAGGGGTGGGATAAGCAGGTCTGCCACCTTGTTACTTAAGATCTGCCTGCGTTACCTCCTTTCTCCACTTTTCCTTTGTGGGAGAGACTTATGAGAACTGAATTGTTCCGCGAGCTCTTTTCTTTTCACAAAGTTAACTGATTCCTGTTTGGATTTGGGTCACAAGTTAGACTGTTTCGCAACACTTACTGTACCGCACCGGTTTTAGCTACCCTTGTCGAAAAGGGAATTTTCAGTCGATATTAAATATTTTTTAACCATGTAACACGGTGGTTCTCAACCTTTTTTCTCCAATGCACCCATTTCACTGTAAACCAGAATGTCATCCCCGCTTTCCAAGATTGTCCGACTGAAAACTTGCATTACAAATAATATGCATATATTATTGAATCTTTATTCTTTTCCATATTAGTACATAGATTATTTTATAGGAGATTTTTTACACTCGTGATGGGCTCCAAAATTTGTAAATGAAAAGAAAAAGTTAAATATCCCCGCTACATCCACACTGAAAGCATGAAATTCCCCACGATGGATGAATTCCCCGCCCCCCTGGTTGAGAACCAATGAAACATATTCGTGGATTTAGCTTTATAAAAATATAAAACTTACAAACATCCCAAATCCACTAGTATGAATAAGTGACGTGTTAAGTGAAGTTAAGTATAATTGATCTGAAAAAAAAGTAATTGCACAAAAGTTAAAAATAAAAAACATTCAATATAAAGTTAATTCAATAATGAATAAATGCTGAAAATTTCGATGAAATCTGATAATTTCTTGATTTTGGTGGGGCACATTTTAAAAACAGGAGTATCTTTTCTTTTCTCTTTCCCGTGTCGAAAGTGATTTGATATGGATTTACAAGTGTTTTCAATTTTACACAAAATAAAGACTTTCCAAATATTACACAATATCCCATAAGTTTGTTTTAAATTCTCTTCCCTCGAATCTTATATTTACCAAATCTCTGTCCCTCAGACTTTTATCGATGACTATGTACAGGTTTCAGCAAATATATCCCGGTATTTCTGAATTACGGTTACCAACATTGTTACAGTTAACAACATTTTTGCCACATTAACTGAGTCAGGACAAGTTTTTGTCTCTCATTTTGAAAATCGGTTATTCTTTTAAAAAATTAGGCGTAAATTTTTAATTTTTTTTTTAAAGATGTACTTGAAAAACACGGTCGACTGGAATACTTTCTTTTTTTAATCAATTCCCCCAAGCAAGGCGATAAAGCCACTAAGATGCAAGGGGTTTTCTGGGAGTGAAAGAGAATGAGAAGAATTTTTTTAAAAAAAGAACTTGAAGTCTAATGGTAAACAGAAAACAAAGAATAAAGCTGTACACCTGTTCAAAAGATCGGTGTGGGGGAATATAATCGGATGAAATTCGAACCTATCTTCTCCTATTGTACTTACGAAATGTTATATAATACCCCCCTCTCACGCTTCCTCTTACTCTCCCTCTCTTTCTTTCTTTCTTTCCTTCTTTCTTTCCTTCTTTCTCTTTGTCTTCTTCACTTTCACACTGAAATTCTATGACCAATTAAAAACATTATTCCTTTGATATTGATTTTTTTTTCTGAAAATACATTTCTGTCTCACACGAGAATTCTGAAATGTTATTTTGCACTGACCGTGTAAAATGTTTGCATAATAATATGGTTATTTGCTAAGCGTAGCTTAGATGCGACTCAAGGCCTATTGAAGTAATAAGTGATGTTTAGACTTGGCACAATGCTGGAAGTATGAAGCACTCACTACTCAGGTATAATTGCTCTAGCGAGACAAGCTTATTAACCATTCCACCACGTCGGAGTGCACACTTGCATGACATATGTATTACTCAAGAATAAAAAAAACTGATTTAATTCAGGTTTGTGAGTCTGAGTACACCTAGTTGGAAACCTCTCCTGAGGTGAGGCCGCGGACTCCATGGTTGAGAACTTGTTGACAAGGTCCTCGTCACCTCCATGTCCCATATTTTAATTTTAGGAATTTGGCATTCCTATTCATTGTCATTAATTATATTTTATACGCGTTGATTTTTCACACGTAAAATACTCGATGATGTTCATTTGAGATCAAGTGCCTGCAAATATACCCAATACTAGAGTATCCCACTTAAACCTCGTAATACGGAATGGTTTGTATTCTTTTCTCAAACTTCCAATTCCTTTAATCTTTTCGAGACTATTTCAAAGTCACCGATTAGCATAACTTTCGTATTCACAGCGTACAAATTATCTATCACATTCCTTCCATTGACATGGCTTCATTAGTTCCAAGTACAAGAGAGTTCCATGCAAACAGTTTTTTTCCTCCAAGGACTGCCACTTTGTGGAACAGATCCTCGTGTGGCTACTTCTCTGAACACTTCAAGTCAAGGATCAACCGTTGTCTACCCTCCTTATCTTTATATGATCCACTTCCTACCACCTACTCCTTAGGTCCTGGATATGATCGGGAGTTGTTTTGAGGAGCGTGGAGCCACCTCCTAATTGTTGTTGTTCCCAGGTTCACCCTGACCTGGGGTGGTGGCACCTGTTAGAGTTCAGGCTATGAGCAAATAGTGAAACCCTAAACAAAAACAAAACCCCATGAAAGTATTAAAATACATTTTTACAGTACCAGCAGTACATTTTTATCTAAAAATTTACCAATATATATTTATAGTAGAATTACCAACAATATATTTTTAAAGCAAAATGACCAACAATACATTTTATCTGTAGTTGAAGACACACAATTCCGTTAAAAATATTATTAGTTGAAGCCATAAAATTGTGTTCAATATATTTAGATTTCGGCATTAAATAACCCATAGAGGTGTTGATGAACCAACCAACCTACCAACCAACCAACTAATTCCTCCTGCATTCATATGACGTACTTCATCAACTATCACCATTTTAACAGAGGCCTTTTACACACACACACACACACACACACACACACATATGTATATATATAATAAATGCCAATGTCAGTGTGTCACATTTTTTCAATTAAAGTGACACAACTCTCAATAGCTCTCTCCTTCTTCTATATAATAAATGCCAATGTCAGTGTGTCACACTTTTTAAACTTTACTTCTAAAGTCCATAGCCTAACATTATACCATTGTGGAATCAGACCGACTCCATGGACAAATTAAAAACATTCCGAGCCAGAATCCTGACATTTTGAATTCCTAAGATTTCATTACGGCAATTGTTTTCGGCAATTTTTTTTTACGTGATTTTTGCGACGAATTTTTTGTACGATAAAAATTTTTATAACTTGGAAATAAATTTGGGAATAATTGAAATTAATTGCGAAATCTAATGAATCTGCAACTACACATGCGCACGAGCCAGAGATACCGGGAATTTTTAATTTTAAAGTTTGTCATACATTTTCCCCAATATTGTTCCTGATATATAAAAAGATATATCGCTATCTCATATATATATATATATATATATATATATATATATATACAGGGTGATTTACTATTTTATGTATGATTGACTCTCCCGTCTTGTAAAAATTATAGTTAGACAGGAGAGTCCATATATACAGGGCCTATCAAAATTCCGCATTTTTGAATTCCTCATTTGTTTTAAATTATTCACTCATTACATACATACACACACATATGCACACACACTCACTAAATATACATACAGGGTGTATCAAAAATCCAAAA
>OZ038502.1:56527124-56597124 GCA_964036315.1 Acanthosepion esculentum
ACATTTTACATAGATCAAGGTGTGAGCTCTACTTGTGAGAACAATAGAAGTCATTTTCTAAGTAAGCCAAATTAACTTGCAGAAACATTTTTTCCAGCTTTTTGACAGAAGGGAGGTAACCACTCCAAAGCAGATGTTTGACGCACTCTGTGAACATATTGGCTATGCGAATAACAACGGAAATCTGAGGTAAGTTATAAAATTACTGGACGATTAAACTCCTTAAGATTTTCAGACGAGCAGAAGTATGAGTAACAGTTAAATGCAAAGGGAATAGAGACCTATTATATTAAGAACTTTAGCTAAAACTTCATAATTGCATGTTATATCTATTGTAAATACGTTTATTTATCTATTTTGCTGTCTTTGGCTTATTTATTTTTAGAATTTAGTAAAAATTTAAGCTAAATGCGTGACCTCTCAGAGTTCGAAAATGGGCAAATTGTTGGAGCTCGCATGGCAGGAGCCTCGATCACTAAGGTGGCTAAACTAAAGGGAACCGAGATCAAATTCAAGCTGCAGTATTTATTTTCTAGTGTTGCCTTTAAGAAATATTATTTGTAAAGAGCGTGGTAATTAAACCTTCTTTAATAAGCAAACCCTCTCTACTACATATCAGTTTTCATAAGGTAGTAGTCATGTAAAATATTCGTTTTATTGTAGCTTAATTATGTACAATAAAGGATCAAACGCAATATAGGTGAACAATTCAACTAGAAAAATTGAAAATAAATACAATGTATTTAAACACAAATTAGAAACATGTCATAATCGAATATTTCATCTTAAATCAATGTTTTACGGTAATTTTTAACATCAACTTGAGATTTCTTTTTCCTTGCTAACAAAAATTGAATAATTATAACACATCCAACATTATGGATAAAAAATAGTGAATTTTAAATACTATTTTTTCGATGCCAAATTCACGGATTTGGACGAAATAAAAGATCCCAAAATGACGTAAAAATCCGTGAAAGTTTTTCATCCTTTCATCGTCAGTTTTGCTGCGTTTAATTTGTAACGTATATAAACGTAAGTAGAAAAAAAAGCAAATGTTGATAAAATAGCGAGGGTCATAAAGCACTGCCCCGGACCCCAATCAGGCTTGCCACCCCGAGCGGTGGATTCGGAGGTAGTACGCGCTAGCCCTGCCCCTTAGACTTGTAAGACAATCCATTTTAAACATTCGATAATAGTTTAGGTCAAGGATGGTTGCCCGTTGCCATGTAACCTAGTACAGATTGTCGCATGTGACATGGAAATGAGATAGATAAAAAAAATGCACTAAGTAACCAATCTTATTTTAATGTGAAATCAAGAAGCAAAAATAGTTTTATTACATTTATAACTATAGTGCAGCATTATAATGTGAATTGTTTCAACTAGAAATATTTACATCGGTAGTTACCATACCGAGGCAGTTGTTAGCCTACTTCGATCCATGGCACGAGTATAATAAATAGCCTATTGAACAGTGCCGATACACCACAGGATTTAAGGTTAACTTTTTGTAACTGTTGTATTAGACGACCCGGGGTAATTTTTAAGATTTAATTGTCGTCTTATACACGGAAATAAGCGGTAGTAATTTCAACATAGTTGATCATTTTGTATCATCAAATTTGGCAAATTTTAGGACAATGCTAATACCTGGAATTTACATAATTTTTTCCTGTTCATTCATGAATGTTTCTTTTGTTGTTTTAGATCCGCGATTACCATCTTCCCTGCTAGAACTGATGGCCAACATGATTTCCGTGTTTGGAATCCTCAGTTACTTTCTTATGCGGGATATCAACAACAAGACGGTTCTATAATCGGAGATCCAGCGAATGCTGAATTTACTCTGGTTTGTATTATTTATAGCCCCTTGCCCAAAGACGCAACAGCGCTAGTCTATCGCTTCTCTATCGCAGATGTTCAGCTGAACTCCCTTATTTAGTTCCACCGGTTCAGACCTTTACAGTTAAAACCCTCCTTGCTACGTCCACATGGTTGAATCATCCTTATTCTCTAAGTATTCCATTGGTAAGAAGAATAGTCAACTAGAAGAACTTCTTAACAATTATGGCTGTTTTGTAGGACATACTTCCACGCGGATGCAATTTTAATAACTATGTAACTAATCTTGATATTTACGGAGCTTTATAAGCATATACATTCGTAATATTAATTACATGAAAATGGTGAAACTAATTATTGTAATAAGGGGAGAAAGACTGAACATCTTGTATCAACATATTAGTTACTTTCGGAAAGAGAAAGGTAGGGTCGGGGTGTTTATTTTCAAGCGGATGCCGACATCAGTTTGAAGCATATCGTCTGGTCTATTTCAACGACAGAGAGTTGTTGGCATTATTATTACACCGTTAAATTCGTATTTGTATACCATAACTTTTTTTTCTAAAAGGGTTGTTTGTATATAAATACGTTGTATTGAACTACAATTTGTTTTTTGACGACTTCATAAAGGATTTTTTCCCTTATGATTGGGTTGAGCTTTTAAACTTTTTGCTTGAAATTGAAATTGTTTGTAGACTATGAAATTTTTAAATTTTTAAGCTAATTATTTAAGGCGAAAATTTGTTGATGTCGACAAAAAAACCGTTAACTCGTGTCTATGAGGATGAAATAAAGTTGTTTTTTTAGTTTCTATTTTTGTAACATGAGAACTCTTATATAGCGATGAAATCATATTTTTTTAAAATAATTATAATTTAGGCTCTACTTATGTATTGAGCACTGTTTTTTTTAAAATAAAAACAAAAATACTAAAGACCTTTGGATTATTAACCTAACGGTCTTTCCTATTTTTCTATATATTTGCACACACACACACACACACACACACACACACACACACACACACACACACACATATATATACACACACACATATATATATAAAAAAACGACAGACAAAGTAATGCGATTAAGATTTTCTTTTTTGGACACAAAGTGTGTAGAAAAAACAAAACAAACTTTTTGTCCCCCCCAAAAAAATCAAAATAAACGTTTTTGTCCAAGAAAGAAAACACTTGTTCGAACACAAGAAAAAAAAATAAAAAGCTTAATCGCAGTACCTTGTCTGTCGTCTTTAATGAAACATGCATAAATGAAGGATTACTGCCTAAATACACAATTATTAAATATATATATATATAAACAAAAGTTTGTCACCACAATATTTGTATATTGCCTTAAATATACAAAACATATTGTTAAAAGATCCTCTTTTGCCCAACACTTCTTCAGAAAAATACGTTGGTACCTTCTTAAATATAGAAAATGAATCAAATTCGCACAGCGAAACCCAAATATATACAGGAGTGTTAAATGAGGAACCACGACTAAAACTGAAATTCATTAATAAAACGAAGTAAAAGGGGAATATGGCAATAAACCAAAATATATAGTTTCCTAGTGAGTATAAAATATAACAGAAACAGAGAACGAACAAAATTCTATTTCTGTCTATCCAGAGACAGTCGATGTAACTTTATATACAATGTCTCTAAGATTCGCAAGTGCTCTGCCTAAAATGGTAAATGCTGTATCCGTGTACTTGACAGCACATCCTGGGTTATCTATCTAATGCTGTCCGATAGCTGAATCAAGTGTGTGCTGCTGTTTGAAACACCTCGTCTAATATCGGCAGGCGTATATATATATATATATATATATATATATATATATATATATATATATATATATATATATATATATATATATATATATATATATGTATGTATGTATGTATGTATGTATAAAAGGCTCAAACACTAATATTCCATGGTTATAATTTATTACATTGGAATCTTAATCACGATCTAATTCATCAGACCTAATAATTCAAAAAGAAATCGGAAAATATAACTCCGGGTATAAAAAGCAAACTTTTAATACTATGTGTGGGAGTGAGAAACAAGCGTGAGAGGGAAATGTATGAAAGCTCTAGAGAGAAGTGTAACAGAAGAAAGAAGAACAGGAAGGCCTAAAGGTGAAGGTGGGGATTAAAATTTAAAAGAGACAAGTTTTAAAGAGACGAGTTAAATAACGGTTTAAATGAGTGAGATACAGATAAATATGAATTTTTTTTCAATGCATAATTCGCTACCGATTCGCTGACTTAAAATTTAAAAAAACAGACACCGCAAACGTATGAATACATTTGTGGTGACACTACGTACGATAAAAAACGATATGATCTAAACTTAAAATCCAGAAGATGAGAGAGAGGGAAAAAAAGCGGGGGCGCAAACTAAAAACGAGGGCATTTATAAGAGAATTGATGTGTAATCAAGAAAATTTGACATAGCAAGTAATATCACCTACAGGTTACCACTTTAACATAAACATATAAAAATTAAAGAATATTTAATCTAGTAAGGACCTACTATTTATATCCCCAAAAACACATACGTAGATACACACATACACAACAGCATATCTATATCTACTCGCACATACAAACATATGTGTGTACATATATATATATATATATATATATATATATATATATATATATATATATATATATATATAAATGTTTATGTTCTATCATTGGAGATCTGGTGAATGCTGAATTTACACTGGTTTGTATTGTTTATAATTTTGAAAATAGTGATTGTTCGAGCTTTTTCCTTTTTTCCTCGGGAAAAGCGGTTTCCTTTTTTGATACATCTGGCGAAGCTCGAAGAATTAATCGGCTGAAGTAAACATAGAATTCGTTCAAGTGTCCATATTTGACATACTTACCCTTATTTGTCAGTGTTTGTTTTGTTTTTTCTTTTAGGGGCGGGTATTGTATACTTATTCTGGTTTGTCTTATTACTTTTTAAACGTAATGCATATCTTTAATTACTATATATAGATTCCATATACGCTATTGCTTGGACATTATAGTAAATATGTGTCATACTCTGTTCATTCTATTTCAGGTGTGTGAACGGTTAGGTTGGAAAGGAAATGGTGGCCGCTTTGACATTTTGCCGCTGGTCTTGCAAGCAAATGGCGGAAATCCAGAGATTTTTGAACTCCCCCAAGAGCTCATTCTTGAAGTGAATCTCACACATCCAAGGTGAACTTTTCTTTTGGTTTGTTGTGCCTTAATGAAGGATAGTTAGCCTATATCCTATTGGCGTCAGTTTAAACTAGCGCCTTCTTTTTTCATATATTTAAACTGTATATACATTACAGTTTTGAAAAGTGCTGAATTTTACTGAAATATATTGGAAAATTTCCATCTGAAATGAAGAAAATGTTTACAATGTATGGGGAAAAATAATGTAACTATTTACACTAACTTCAGAAAGGTATGGGGTAAGCAATTTAGATTATAAATTTGTAATTAATAGATTATATTTTCTTAAATTTCATCATAATTTTTCAGATGAGGAATCAATTTTGTTATATCTGTGGATGTTAATTAGCTTGTTGGTTTTGTGTGTATTTTTAGGCGCGTGTTCAGTTTATAAACTAATATGATAAAAGAAGCAAACAAAAAACTTGAGTTTCTGCTACAGACGTTTATCTCTTTGATGTTGACTGAAACAAATTTAAATGTCTCTTGAGTAAATCCGTTTTCCATTTTGGTTCAGAAATTATGAACAGTAAAGATAAAAAAAGATAAAAAAAAAGATGTTTGAGCTCGTCAGCCTCGCGCTGAGTTGGGATGGACTAATCTCGACTTCATGAGTAGGGCTACAAAAAACACGTCCGAATGAGATATCGTCGGAAAGTAAAAACGAAGTTAAATGTCTGTTTACTATGCTCGTTTTCCTTTTTGATTAAGAAATCGTTTATGGGAAGTGAAGATAAGAACGAATAAAGATGGTCAAGCTCAAGTCAGCCTTGCGCTCAGATGGGATGGCCGAATCTCTACTTCATGAATAGGGCTGCTAAATTGCACGTCCAAATGGTATCGCTGAAAAGTGGAAAGGGTTCCATCGTCAGTGGACCAGGGAAACTAACATTCCCCAGCAGGAACATAATTACCAAGTGGTTACCAAAAGAAGAAAGAGAAAGATTATGCCCTTTCTAGAAGTGGAGTCATAAAATTGCGTATGTGACCAGAAAGCCTTTCCGGTTTCTTTATAACATGCATATTTTATTATTATTATTATTTTATTTATTAGTTGTATTTTCCTTTACGATACAGACCAGCGTGCTGAGCTTCGTCCTTATACAAACAACGTTTTGACAATCGTACTCTTCGGCTTATTCAGGTGCCTGCCTTCGTATTCCGGAATCTTTTTGGAAATTATTAAATCTACAGTGTATATTGTTCTCATCCTGCTTTCCATGCCGAGAGGATATCCAACAAACATGGATCTCCGAGCTCGCAATAAAACGCAATCTTCCTCTTCATATATATAGAGATAGATAGATGGGAGCACCTCGAGGCGGTGTAATGGTTAGCAAGCTTGTCTCGCTAGAACAATTACGACGGAGTAGTGAGTTCAATCCTCACTGGGGGCTCCATACTTTCGGCCTTGTGCCACATCTAAGCTATGCTTGGAAAATCACTGTATCTATACATGTGGTGTAATAGTGAGTGTCTCAGAACGAGAAATCGGCAAGCCGAGTTGGAATGCCGACCAAGTTCGTTGCATTTCACTCTCGCGCAAAGGTATGAATCCATATCTCCCATAGCTATGGATTAAATAGTAGGACAGACTGGAATCTTTAACATTGACTGGCAAATCTGAATTCAAAACCGTATGGAGTTCTGGCGTAGCACATACTATGCAGCCATCAACAAGATCACAAAGTTCACAATGACACTAAAATATAAGGCTGCGGTCGGCCTATGACTGCGTCAATATTTTATTATTATTTACTCCTCCTCTTCTATCACTTGTCCCTCTCGCTGTCTATCTCCTTTCTCTGCTTGCGGGTGACAGGGAAAGATAGGGAAATTGTCTTGCAAATTAATCTTATTCTTTCTTTCATTCCCGTGTCAAGTCATACACACATCAATTACGTGATATAACACAAACGAATTAACGATAATGTTTACACATTTGTCAGAAAGGTCACCTCCCGCTCCAAAACCATTACAATGTATAACTATTTATTGTGATATAAAGAGACATTTATTAGAATGTATCAAAAATATTTTCGTTTTTCGCATGCATTTACATCAAAGCCCATTTCGTGTACACATCTAAAAACTATTTATAATTATTATTACTTACTTACTTACCTCGCACAGTATTGCGTTATCCTGGATATCCCCGGGGAACAGACTCCCAAGAGGATGTTTCCCCGATCACTGCAATCTTAATCTGGGGCACTTCAAATTGGTGTAATAGTTAGCAAGGTTGACTCGCTACAACAATTACGACTGAATAGTGAGTTCGAACCTCACTGGGTGCGCCATACGTTCGGCCTTGTGCCACATCTAACCTACGCTTAGAAAATCACCACTACAATCTTAACCTGGTCAAGTGTAGAGCTATTCGTTATCTTCCCCGCCTATCCTTATGAACTACCTCTCAACGTAATCCTCTACCTCGAGTGGCCCCCGGGCCTTGTACACGGTGAACCTTACTGAACATTACTATGTATCTCACGGTATGTCCGACGTAATTGAAAATAGCCAGCATATTATTCGTATACGTTCGGTACAATCAATCATGTGGACAATTTCAACACACACTAAGTCCCCAAAAGAAGTCTCTTGTTTGCACACAAAACATAATAAAATAAAAACATAAGGCTATTGTCAATCATTCTCAATGAAACTTGCATTAGAGAGTGCTGCCAAATATAAAACTATGTATATAATTTGCAAATATATGGTTTGCACATTCCGATACTCAAAAATATCTTCAGAAATAACGTTTTCCAAGAACCAGTACTCCAACAACACGGCAACTTTGGTCTTTTTTTATTTGACAGGTACCCTTGGTTTGAAGAGCTTGGCCTAAAATGGTTCTGTTTGCCCGCCGTGTCCCACATGTGCTTTGAAGTTGGTGGACTCGAATTTCCCGCTTCCCCATTCAATGGTTGGTACATGGAATCTGAAATTGGAGCCCGGGATCTTTGCGACAACCAGAGATATGACATCATACCCGTGAGTTATGTTTTCAGTGGAATTTACAACTCTATGTCCGAATGTGCGTTGTGGTTTAATGGATACCCGTTCAGGATTGAAAGTGGGAGAGTCGAGTTCGAATTCTAGTCGGGTTCGTTATAATCACTTACGCGCAAATGTTCTTGGGAAAGGTATGAATACATCTTTTCTCTACCGCCACCCTGCTATGGGTTGAATAAAGGAACACACTGGTTGGTAATCTGTCTACTGCAGAAAGAAACGGCCTTCTACTGCGGGAAAATGTTCTGCTTGGTTGGTCATGAATCGAAAGAGACATGATCGCTTAAGCGTGTATCACGTATGACACCTGACATGTCTGAATGAATTTTCTATCTTTTCTTCTATATTTCAATCGTGCGATTATTAAATATTATTTAAATGTAAAGAAGAAACAGCAAACTGTATTGTTATATTAATAGCAGCAGCAGTAGTAGTGCTAAACCTGCCATGTCTTCTGCTACATTTGATTTCCATTATTTTCAATAACTGGACAAGGGAAGTAACTCTGACTTAATATATTACTTTCTTAAACCTTTAAACCAAAGGTCGGCAACCTTTTGGTGAGAGTTAGCCAGACAACCTTGATATATTCGGGAAAGACACCAGAATAATCAAAACTCTCTACTGGCAGAAAACTACTTGCATACGGATAAAAAATGAGTTCAGAAGATATACAAAAATAGAAAGGGGTGTAAGGCAAAGATGTGTCTTCTCATCGGACTTATTCAACCTATACAGCGTGACAATTCTGAGAGACCTGGAAATCCTACCAGGATTCATCATTGGCAGCCCCAATCTTAACAATATAAGATATGCATATGTCACTGTGCTGATAGCAAACACTGAAAGGAAACTACAGGGTCATAAGAACAGGGAAAGCAACGCATGACATACTTAATGGATTTGAGCAAGTGGATGGTGGAACAGGGTTTGGAAATAACAATAATACAAAACAAGGGACAGGAGGAGGTGGAGGGCAATAATCGCCAACGTCCTGAAGTGACATGGCACATAAAAGAAGAAAAGCCAGGCAGAAGGGTTTTGGGAATTAAAAAAAAAATTATCTAGCTGAGTTCATTTAGACTATTTTTCTTTTTCTTTCCATCATTTTTGTAAGTAGATATTCCATTCTGTGATATTAAAAGATCTGCCAGGAATGGTGTAGTTCTGTAAGAGCCAGGGCGCAAATTTACTGTAGATGACCTAGCGATTTAGTCACTCTCTAAACATTTACGCCGTAGTGAATTGTTTCTCCTTTGATCAGAGTAGCATTTTTTATGTCAAAATTATGATGAGTTTCGTTACGGTGGGCAACCAATGCATTTGTCGTATTATTTTGTAAAATGTCTCTTTTGTGTTCATATAATCTGTAATTTAGAATTCCTTGAGGTTTCTCCTATGTATTTTTATGACAATTATTACAGGCGATGGAGTAAATTCCGCCTTCATGTTTTATTGTTTTGTTTAGTATTGGCTAAGTCTTTTATTGTTTTGGATGTAGTAATAACAACGTTTATGTTGACTTTAGACAGATTCTTTTCGATTGTAGATGCGATAGAATTAGTAGGCAGGATAATATTTTTTTGATTCATTGGGTTTCTCAGGAGGGGTTGTTTTTTGTTTTGGAATATTTTATGGGCCTTTTGTTTCGCATTGAATATGAAGTAATTAGGCTACCGGAGAAATTTGAAAGTGTTTTCAATGTATTTCTCCTCTTCGTGTAAATAATCCGAACTGCATATTCTTAGTGCTCTTCGACAGAATCCGATGATTATGACGATTTTTATTTTGTTGTTTACGCTGAAAATAGAAATTTATTAGGTCGTTTTTATCGGTTGATTTCCGCTGGACTCCAAGATTTAAACTGTTGTTAACGTAGTGTAGCTTGATATCTAGGAACGGTAAGGAATTGTGTTCTTCCATTTCGTATGTAAATTCCATTGTGTGTTTTTCCTTTTTTAGTTTATCTACTAGGTCAGGTAAATTAGTATCACGAGGATATCTAAGTAGAGCATCTTCAATATAACGGAAGTATGTTACAACTACTTAAAAAAAATGATAGAAAGAAAAAGAAAAAGACTAGATAAAAACAAATTCTAAATTTCCCAGAACCCCTCTGTCATGCGCATGTATAGTCCTACCAACATAACAAATTTAATCCAATGAAGTCCGGAAGGAGGAAACACGTCACAAGTAAATTTTTTCCACTTTTTTTTACAACTTCCCCAATACTGTTCTTGATATATAAAAATATATATTGTTATTTCAAACAAATCTATAAAAATGATATTTTAACTCTTTCAATATAAAGCAAACAGAGAAATAAAACAAATTTTAAGTCCTAAATTTGATATTTCTAACAGTATACTCGTTGAAGTATTCGATGCATAATGGAGTTGTGCATTTTTTTCTCCAAGTTGTAACCATTTTGCGTATTTTTCTCGTTGGCTTGTTCTTCAAAAACTCGGGTCATATAATCTTTTATGATAATATTTCGAACCAATAATTTTTCGGATTTTCAAAATTCTAAATTTCGTTCTTATTTGAAATTCGAGGTTTTTCGATTTTTACACACACACGCACTCAGGCACACATACACATTATCTTTCCACACATTATCCTCCTTCTGTTAGATGCGTTGTCTCTTCAGGATATGGGCGATCATGAGTCTCCACAACTTCTTATTCTTTATAGCTCTATGCAATGTTTGTCCCCTTTCTATACCTCCCAGTCTATGTGCTCCTATCTATCTGCATAAGCTCTTTGGGTGTGTTACTGTTTTTTTCAGCTTCTCTCGCCTTTAATATGCCCCATGAATGTCAAATTCCTCAAGCCCATTTTCCTTATTATCACAGAAATTTCAATTGTTTCTTTATGATCCTAACTACAAGTGTCCTAATTCTCTAAATCGAGACTCATCTACTACTTAAAAAAAATCAGAAAAAAAATAACAATGCTTAACTTTAGAGATTGACGCTTGAAATGCTTTAATATAATTTATAATCCATTTAACAAAAAAGAATTAAATCACGTCTGGAACAAAGACAGTGTTTTTTATAACTATTGTATTATGTGTTGTTTGACAGGAAGTGGCCCAATACATGGATTTGGATACAACAAGCCAAACATCCCTGTGGAAAGATATCACCATGATAGAAATCAACGTTGCTGTGTTGCATAGTTTTCGGGTAAGAATTTTTCTAATAAGCAACATTACAATTCTGAGTAGACAATAATATACTGTATTATAATTTGATTTATTCTTTTCAATCTATTGTCCTTTTACAACGAAACCGATCATCTTCTGGGTCAATCTGAATAGGTAATTTAACTTGAATTATGTTCTTAAAAGGGTTTGTCGTTGTTTCAAAACTGTTGGTAAAGCCTTTTCTTATTGGACCTATTCCGAAACCAAGTTCTTCTATAAAAACTGATTGTGACGTTAACATGTCAAAAAAATCAAGCAATTCCAATCCCACCTGTTGATTCGCCCCTTTCAAATAATTTATTGGCTTCAACGTATCGTTAAAGCTCTAACTTGGCTTCTGTCTTTATCATCTTCTGGTCTCTCACGTTTTACAAGTGATTGTTGCACTAAACTGCATATATACTTTTAAAATGTGCCCCCCTCTAAACCTATTTTTATTCTCTGGTACGCATTTGATCTCAAATATTGTTTTAAAATTTTTCCAACATTTAAAAAAAAGTTGTTGCTGTTATTAATATCATGTAATAGTTCGAATTCTAGTCAAATCCATTACATTAAAAGGAAAGGTATGCATCCTCTTCTTCTCCCCCCAGCTATGGGTAAATAGCAGGACAGGTTCTATATCCTTGAATGGCAACTGATTAGAAAGAAATGAAATCAGAAAAAATCTGCCTCGTCAGTCATGTATCAAAGGATACATGATCGCCTAAGTGTGTATCAAGCATGACACATAACTGACTCAATAGTTAGGAATCACGAACACGTGTCCAGTAACCACAGTAGAACCACAGAGCCCAACCTAGATCGGATGCGCCTCTACTTCTAATGCTGCTTCTTCTTGTTCCGCTTGGGAGGAGCCTTTCTGCCGGTTTCAAAATAATTCTTTTTCAGTTCAAAGAGTCTTTAAATAAATTAAAACCTTATAAGCTCTTGTCTATATTTTCATCTTGAGAAAAATTCCCGCCCACTTTATATTCACACGCTCAAAATTAACCTTGGGAAAAGTGTATGAATCTATCTCTTATGTCCCACCCCCACTACTTGTGGGTTATATCAGTGGTTATCAAACGGGGTATATGTAACATTACGGGGGGGGGGGCTACACAGAAAATAGCAAATTGGGGTTCACCGTAATATGTCAGTGATCCATAGAGCAATTTCACTTCGAAACGATTGTTACAAATGAGAACTGAAATTTCAGCAGTAATGTATGTCATATTAAAATACTAAACATAGAAAAACAACTTTAAATTTAAGGATTGGCGCGATTGCGTCTCGATTAAGGAACGAGCCTCGCGAAACGGAGTGGCTCTTGCAGCGTGTCTCACTGGCGACGGTTCGAGGTAATGCTTTCTCCTTCATAGCGGCTGGCAGAGGATAGAAAAAAAATTTTGTTTATAGTTACGTTGTCCTGAATTGTCATCATTGGCCGACTGAACTCGCTTTGTTTCAATTATTGTTTCCCTTAGATTGAACTTACCATTTCTTTTTATACTATAATGTATTTCAGTGTTATCCAATAAACCTTATTTACTTTTAAAAAAACTTTAAAACTAGCAAGAAACGAGATCAAGCGATGTAAGTTAGCGCGTCCTTTTTACTCTACTGAATGTTTTCATTGTAACAGTTGAATAAATACCAAGAAGGATATATAACGGAAGGATTATGTATATAACGGAAAATTATATGAAGATTATAATTTATTATATAAATTAATTTAATATATTAATAATAAATAATAATATTAATTTTAAACATTGATAAAATAAAATATTAATATATTAATATAAATTAATTAATATAGAAATAGACTCGACATTGTGAAAAGGGGGGGGTGATTTTCGACTATCATTGACATCGATGCAACCGAATATATAAAAAAGAACTCGCAGAGAAGCATCAACCACAGGGATCTCATTGAATAAATCCGCACTTTTTTTTACTTTATTAATCACTCACATATTTTAAAATGGTTTATTATGACTTATGTACATAAATATTCCATAGAATTTAGTTGTTAAATACAAGTTTATTTTCATTAAATTAGTTTTACTTCAAAATGAAGCATACACATTTACTATTTTTATAATACAATTCCTAAACTTATCAATTAATAAAAAAATAAAATAACCTTCTTTTTTTTATCGAATGGTTATGGGGATCCAGCAAAAAATTAAGGCTAAAAGTAGTCCACGGACGAAAAAAAGGTTGGCAATAGAAATTCTATCTAGAAAAATCATTATCTGCAAAAAAAATGTTCGCGCAATATTCAATCGCAAAAAAAAAAGATTTCTTCTTACAATCAAAAATATATATCGAATTTAAATGACCCACAAAGGGTCGATAAGCCGGAAAAAATCAGTCAATCAATCAATTCTTCTGGAGACAAACAGTAAGCTCTTTTTTATTGGGGAAATTATCTTTTTAATTTGAATAATTTGT
This sequence comes from Acanthosepion esculentum, assembly GCA_964036315.1. Lineage (NCBI taxonomy): Eukaryota > Metazoa > Mollusca > Cephalopoda > Sepiida > Sepiidae > Acanthosepion > Acanthosepion esculentum. The sequence continues at coordinate 56,540,879 of OZ038502.1, forward strand.
TTTAAAATATTTCATTTAATTTTTCGTTTGAATTTAACTTTTTACTCTTAAATAAAAAAAAATAAAAATTATTCATGTATTTATTGTACATGTCTGAAGGTCGATGAAGGATGATGTATTCCATGAAGAGATGAATGGTCTAAAAATCTGGTTGAGAACCCCTACCATTAACCAATCAGTTTCAAGCATGTCTTTCATTTCTTTTACTTTTTCCTAGATGGCCGGAGTGACTATCATGGATCATCATACGGCGACAGAGACATTCGTCACGCACATGCAACAGGAACAAATATCTCGAGGTGGATGTCCAGCGGATTGGGTGTGGATAGTTCCTCCTATCAGCGGAAGCCTCACTCCAGTTTTTCACATGGAAATGCTTAATTATCGACTGAAACCATCTTATGAATACCAAGTAAATAGTTGTGTTAACTACGACTAACTCAAACCAAAAGGGACTCCAGAAAGTGATGCAATACGGAGTCTATTTACACAATATTAGGTTGAAACACTGACTCATTAAATATACTGATAATAGAATGGCTTTGTTGAAAGTTAATACGATTCAGATAAATTCTGCTGTGATTATGCATTATCTGGAAAATACTAAAACGTCTAACAAGACATTAAGAGAAATAATAAAGGCTACTGAGAAATATTAAATAAAATAAAGCAAATAGTGACAAAGTATATGTGCATATATATATATATATATATATATATATATATATATATATATATATATATGTTCAAACATATATTGTTAAATATAACATACAACGAATATCTATTATGTTTGATTATGAGCCGTTCTACGCTTCATATAGTGGCTTTAGTTTCGGGAGAAAATAAAGACAAAAACTCCAATATTTGGATATATTTCTATTATCCTGTTCCTCTATCTAAGCTTTCGGCTCACATGAGCCATCATCATAGTGATTATATGGACATTATAACATGTTCACCATCAAAGATGACATCGTGTTATGTTCACAAAGAAGTTTACTATGCGACGATAACTGTCGTAGAATAGCAGACGCGGGTTATAAATTCGTAATGCGGTTCTATGACGTCGTACATGATCACGTGAGAGAAAGAAATGTTATCAACAGAACTGTGTTTAAATGTATTGTCGTGGCCTGCTTGAAATGTAATTTTGTTGAGTGTGGGTTGATTTGTTTTAATGTAGATGGCCCCTAATATCTGAAGGTTCTTTTTACTGTGTGTATGTGTGGGTATTGTTGTGTTATCAACTAATATCTCTCTAATATGTACATGGCTATGTTTTTCTAAGAAATGTTGTTTAATGAAAGATCAGAAAGGTGACAGGTAAGTCTACGGGGGAGCGTGATTGTAATAAAACCAATATATGTAGTGAATTTATAATTAATATCAGAGATACAATCTCTAAATAGGCATGTAAATTGATACATTATATTGGTTTTTGTAGAGGATTTAGTTGTGTGGTTGTAGGGTTATTAGAGCCTATGAGGTCAATTGTTTTAATTTTGTATAATATATGATGAGCTTAACTTGTTTATTATTATTAATAGGTTTAACATTTCTATCTATTATGTTTTTGAGTGTAGTTTCATCATATTTGTGATTATTATGCATCTGGTTACAATAGCATAATAAATTTAATAGTATTATGTTTATTTTAACGTACCCTATTGTGGTTACAATTATTATTAATATTATCAATTTTGTTAGTGGTATTAATAAGTTTAATGAGATACATTTTAATTTGTTGATCAATGACGGAATCCATTATTAGTGAATGTTTGTTTGATGTTATGTTATTCTTTATAAAATATGGTTTTGGGAGAAGATATCATTTGTGTGCGTTGTATTAATTTTTTATAACTTATCTCGTTGGGGACATTCACTGTTATAATTAAAGAAGACATGAATTAATGATAGTAGGTTATGTGTGCTGGCATCAATAAGTGCATCAAGGAATGGAATTTTATTATTAATATTGAGTTCTAGTGTCAATTTTAGGACGGAGCGACTTTTAAATTTGTTTTTAAGTTATGTAATTTGATCAATATTTTTTAGCTAAAATAAAAATGTTATGTATGTATCTTGCATATATAGGAGGTTTATTAGTGTCATTAAGTAGTTTATTTTCTAAATGTGCCATAAAATAATTAGAAAAAAATGGAACCTAAAGTAGATCCCATCGCGATACCGTCTATTTGAGTATAAATATTGCCTAGGGGGTCATGAAAAGGTACTTCAGTGGTACATGCTAATAATATTTTTTTAAAATAGTGGGTTTAATACTGATGGATGGGAGAGAAGTGTGATTGTATACATCACGGATAATGATGTCAACTGTCTCATGGACGGGGACATTAGTAAATAGATTTTGTACATCCAAAGATGTGATTATTTGGTTGCTTGGTTTTACAGCATGAGGAATTTGTATAAATTCATTTGTGGAGTTAATACAATATTTACGTGGACGATAGGGAGTAATTAATTTCTTAAGGGTTTTTTAAAGGTAATAAACTGGTGTATGTGTTTATGAAATGATAGGTGGGAGGGGATGATCTTTTTAGGGATTTTTACATTTCCATAAAGGTAATCAGGTCGCCTATAATCTTTTGAAGTTTATTTGGATCTTGTGTCAGCATTGTGAGCAGTAATAAGTTTATTGATATGGTTTTTAAGTTAGGAGCTGGCTAACATTTTAAATTTATTGTGATCGTCCAAAATGGCCTGTAATTTTGAATTGTACTCATGTTCCTTTAAAATAATGAAAGTATTAGTTTTATCAGTTCGTCGGATAAAAATACTGTTGTTACTTTTAGTTGTTTGGCTGCTTTTATTAAAGGAATGTTTATAATTCCATTCGTATTTTTATGGTATCGGAGCTTAACAGATTCGGCTTTAAGTAATTCTTTTAAACCTACCTGTGTAGAAATATGGGTATCTTGTTGCAACAGAAGTATTTGTTGGTATAAAGCTCCAATTTGCGTTTGTTTAAACATTAAATAAGTTTTCTGTACGACATAAAAATTTGGTCCAAGATTAAGAATGATATTTCATTTGTAATCCGATAGGTTAATGAAGTTACTTTAATTCCTGCGTCTGCTATTCCGCTATCGTCGCATAGAAAACTTCTATATAAACATAACACGATGTCATCTTTGATGGTGAACATCTCTGTTGTAATGTCCATATAACTACTCTGATGATGGCTCATGTGAGCCGAAAGCTTAAATCGAGGAACAGCATAATAAAATATATATATATATATATATATATATATATATATATATATATATATATATATGTTGGATTTAATCAATTTCATAATATATATATTATGAAATTGATTAAATTCGACATATTTTTAATTCGTTTTGCTTCAACGTTATTTTAGATGTATTGTCATATTCGAGTAAATGTTCTGTTTATTTAATTAAACAGTATTTTTATTTGATTACATTTACTGACCTGAATATTCGATAAATCTGGTCAGAAAATATGCGTAGGATTTGAACCTGCATCCTCTATTTCGGGCTTTGTTTACCCAGAAGTCCTACGTGGCCGAATCGATTAAGCAGGTCAGATCTTATGATGGTTCCTCATAAGGAAATCTAATTAGAAAATATACGTTCCCCAACATATATTTACTTTTTGTAACAACATTTATGCCGCACCCTGCACCCTGTAATAAACAAAAAACAATTTGACAAACTCATGGATATGCTCGTCACACCAAATAAAATTTTTACTTACTCTTTTTCAGCAAGTGCCCTGGATTGGATACAAATGGGAAAATTTCAAGAGGAAAAAGATTCGACAAGTGGCCCTGTAAGTGTATTTGAACTCCTAACCCTAAATTAGGTGTTAATTTTGCAGGTCTGTTGCTGAGGTGGTAGCTTGGGAAGGGCTGATGAAGTCCTGAGGAAGCGTATCATAAATATTCTATGAATTATTTAGACTAGTTTCCTCATTTTTTATTAAATTTAGGTCAGCTATCTCTGGGCTTCCTGGAGTTCCCGAATTTCTGAGACGTGTGATTGTAGGGAAACAGAAGGCAAATATCTCTCTTTGGTGGAGATAAGTACATGAGTCACGTGACGACCGTTTAGTGACGTCATTTCATACAGCGACGAGAGTAGCCAGTCATTCACTTTGTTTACAGCAGCCAAACCGAGCGGTTGCTTTTTTAGCCTGGAACAAACGGCCCGGGCTGAAGCTAAATCTGCCTCCCTCCAGCAGCTTACAAGCACGTGGCCCCATTTCCCTTCGCGGGTATATCTTTCCCAGATATAGAAAGAAATCAGGCTCGCAGTTTGGGAAAACCCAAGACTCGTCGTTTCCCCCTTCGTGGAACTGGGACATAGCAGATGAATCCGGCCCATTTGAATCTGGTGTCCTAAATATGGCTTAACCAGAAACAAAATAATTTCCATATTATATGTAAGAGCCAACATTTTTGTTTCTCTTTACACTCTGCTTTGCAGTGTAGATATATGTGATTTATTATTCTCCTAGTGGGAAACATGTATATATGTATATATATAGTTTTGGTATGAAAGACTCTCTGAGAACAAAGCATGTTTGTCATTGCTTTTCCTTTCATCCATTCCATTCCGTCCGTGAATTACGGTGTTATTATATCATGGATATAATAATGCCCATAATGGGGGAAGTACAAATGGAACAATAACCCTTTCTATCATATCCCGTTATATGATCATTATTCTGTGAATGAATCAAATGTAACACCCTACACCTCCGTTTTTACTTCCAATGTCCCTTGGCTGGTTCTTTGCATATTAGGTAAATTTTCAGAATATAAATCACTTGAACGTTAGAGACAAGGAAATCCAGGAATTTCAATGAGAACGAATACAATTTTATATCACAGGCAACAAAAAATGTAGGTGAAATAAAAAGGCTTGCCGCCACATCATGTTGTAACACCGGTTCCGTACGTTAAGCAACGTCGAGCCTGGTCAGTACCTAGACTGGTACGCTTTGGAATACGATGTGTTGTAAGCTTGAATATGCGTGTGGTGTAATAGATAATGGCTCGGAATTGTTAATAGGAGTGTCGGTTTCAATTGCCCCTGAAGTTCGTTACATTCACTTACGCGCAAATACCTTTGAGAAATGTATGACTCTATCTCTTCTCCCTCAGTCATACTTATATCACTAAATCATTATTATGCCCAAAAAACATTCTTACAATCTAAAAATGTTTTCTGAATTCAAAAATAGCTTGTAAAAAACAAATGAATCAATCAATGATGAAATAAAAATGTACATACGGTTAAAAAAGAGTAAGGATAAAATAAGTGTCTCTGATCTACTCAGTCCAACCAAATAAAAATCCTTTTTATGACTAATCTTTATGTAGTGCTCCTTTGGGCCGTTGACGACCATGGCTCCCCATCGTTTCCTGTCCTTTGTAGCCCTTAATATTATATTTCTTTTAACTATCTCTCCTAATCCCTGTTCTACCAGATATTTACACCAGCTCGTTACGTAATTTATGCGCCGTTTTCCGCTTTCCCTCTTGCTTTCAATCTGTCCCGTGAGTGTTAAATTTTCTAAGCCCTCTTTTCTCATTATATTTCATAGAAATTTAACCTGTTTCTTTCTTATGTTAAGTGCGTATCGTTTTGTTTCCGTTCTCTATAAAACTTCGTCGTTGCTCACATGTTCAGTTAATGGCATCCTCAGCATCATTCTGTAGAACTACATTCAGTGAGGAAATTGTTCTGCATTCATCGCCAACTAGGATGACCGATATTATATAACAGTTCACTACTATTTTCTTAATTTCCAACGAAATTTTCCTCGTTCTTAATACTTTTCTTGGCTTTTGGAAGGCACCTTTCGCTATCCCAAAATGACTGCTCAGTTTGGTGTGCATGTACCTACGTGTAAAAGTTTTCAACTCGAGAAAATCTTCTAATAACATCAGTGTGGCTTAAGAAACTAAAACAAATTAAACAAAATTAGTCACTAAGTACGTCATTTTATATTATATTCAAGACTTCTACAAGTTTAGTTACATTGAAATGTCTTTCTTTTCTATTATTACTTTTCTTTTGGATTATATTGAATCAATTGCTAGGTATACTGATAGAAAAGTTAGTTCATTCTGTTGGTGCTAGACAATCTTTCTCTCTAGAATCTATCATGCCCATTTATAAGTCTACCATTTGTCCATGCTTTGAATATTGGTGCTACATCTGGTCTCATTTTTCTGCTATGTATTTAGAGATTCTTAATAAAATCTAAAGTAGAATCTGTAATGTTATTAGTCCTGGCCGGGCATCTCAGCTTCAGTCACGTTCCTACCACCATAACGTAGCTTCCCTGTGTCTTTTTTATAAATACGTTTATGGTAATGAACTTTCCTCTTTCCTACCTAGACTTTAAGCGCAGTACTAGACTGGCGGCAAGGTCTCATCCTTTTAGAGTTGAAATAGATAGATGTACCCGTATGTTCTATACTAATAGTGTCTTCTCTCGCACTTCTCGCTTGTGGAACTTTCCTCTGGTCTCTTGCTTGTCTGTCAACATTGGTGTTCAAAAATGTCAATGTAAGGTCAATCGTTATTGTCTGTCTTCTTAATTCCTGTTCTTTTATTGTCCTCTCTCCTTAATAATGTTTTTCTTCATTTTATGTCACACTCAGTAACCCCTTGAGTCAAGTGGCAACTCGAGTCCGAATGCTTACACGAAAATTAAGCAACTGGTCAAAATCCTAAGTTACTTATTTTAAAAATATATTTGTTTTTTTTTGTTATCTAATCGACTCAGCTTATTCTTTTATGTGTCGTGTCCCTTCAGAACGTAAGTAATCAGGGCCCTCCACATCTTCCTGTCTTTTATAGCTCTTAATAAGTTTTGTCTTTTTGTTATTTCTCCCAAACCTGTTCTACCAAGCATTTACTCAAGATCATCAAGTATATTTCGCGCTGCTTTCCTCTGTTCCTCTTTCCCTCAATATGTTCTGTGCGTATCAGGTTTTCCAAGCCTTCCTTCTTCATTATGTGCCCCAGAAATATCAACTGCCTCTTCTTGATGTTAAATATGTGTTTCGTTTTTGTTTCCATTTTCTCCAAAACCTCATCTTTGCTCACATGTTTGGTCCATGGTATCCTCAACATCTTTCTGTAGAACCACATGTCTATTGCTTCAAACCTCTCCTTCATCTTTGAGTAGATTGTCCAACATTCGCTGCCATACAGGAGGACAGTTATCCGGCAACAGTTCAGCACTCTTTCTCTGTTTCTAATGAAATGCTTCTGCGTCATAATACTCTACTTAGCTTTTGGAAAGCCTCCAAAAATTAAAATGTTTTGTGCGTTCTCATTGGTCAAAATTGTATCTTCGTTAAGTTATGCTTCTGTTATGCTTTTTTTCTCTTTGGATCCTTTCGAGCACACGGTGGAAAGACAAGAGTAATATATTAATAATATGTTCTTAATATATCATATTATTATTATTATTATTATTATTATTATTATTATTATTATTATTATTATTATTATTATTATTATTATTATTTTCTTGTTTCAAGTGCAGTTTTATTTACTGGTTTCCTGATGTCAAAGATTGCTAAGAAAAGAATTCGGTGCACAATACTTTACGCCACAGAGACGGGCAAATCACTTCAATTCGCACATTCTCTTGCTGAAATATACAAAAATACTTTTACCACGGAGGTAAGTGTAGCCTATTGATTATACAATAACCTCTCAAATGGAAATCCCAACAGAATAAAACAAAATTTAAAATAATTTAAAACAACTGGTGATGCTTGGTCGCTAATTGAAAATGTTACGGTGAAAAAAAATGTGATATTAACAGTGGCGGACTGACCAGGGTGTAGAGTGCCCAGTGGTAGTTAGGCTCCTTATGGAGTGCACCGTCCTTCACCATATCAAATAAAAATTCAATAAAGAAAAAACACAGACAATTGTTTTAGTAATAAAAATGACTATGTACTTTGTAAAGTCATCTGCACGCTATCAGTTATACAAGTCCAGTGTGAGAGGACATTTTCAAAACTAAAGATCATAAAGACAAGGTTAAGAAATTCGCTGTCTGAGGAGAATTTGGAATCATACATGTTGCTATCCATTGAAAAGGAATTGTTAAATTAACTGGATGCAGCTTATCTTTTTTTCAACAGAGAAATTACCCGCCCTTTAAATATATCATAACAGGTGATGAAAAACGGGTTACTTACGGCATGGTGCAATGCTTGTTTCGATAGAACAATTACGACTGAGTAGCGAGCTCAATCTTTACTGGGTGCTCCATACTTTCGGCCTTGTGCCACATCTAAGCTACTCTTACAAAATCACTATTCAAGCGAATGACACTAGGGAAACTCTATCTATATAAATTTTGTATTGTATATAAAAAGATGTGGTAGAGTGGGGTGATATGTGATCGATTCGGGGTGCCCCGAGACTCTTGCACCGGCCCTGGTCGCAACTCCTTCTGGAATCATGTGGTTCTCAGTTTGTGAGTGAATGGATGGGTGCCTGTCCATTGGAAAATAATTGATCCTCTCCATAAGCCCAGACTATCATAATATACCATCAGACCATAACATCGGTCTGTTGATGCATGCAACTTGAACAAACTCAATATGTATACAGGAATTTTTTTACTGGATTTAGAAATTACAGCCATATCATGTTGAATCATTGGTTCCTGTGCGATCACCGAAATTAAGCCTGTGTCGAGCCTGGTCAGTACCTAGATGGGTAATCGTTTGGGAATGCCAGTTGTTATAAGTTTAAATGTGCGGGTGGTGTCATGAATAACAGCTCAGAATTACAAATTGGAGAGCTTACTTCCAGTTTCAATCGTTTTCGTTTTATTCACTTACACGCAAATTACCCTGGGAAAGGAATAAAAAAAAAAGTTCTTCCCCCTCCTTAGTTATGGGTTAATTAGTAGAACTTCTATCAGTAAATTTTTATCTTCCAAAATATTCTTACACTCTAGAATATTTTTTAGCTTTAAATAACCTGCAAAAGGTTGATAAGCTTTAAAAAATTCAAATCAATCATAAACCCCTCTAGTTCCTCCATGTTTAGTTTATTGCCCATGTAATATTAACGAAACTATCCCCGAAAAGGCTGTAATACTTTACCACACATAATGGATCTTCACAATGGAGAGGTCATTGCAAAATGACACATCTATAGTTCTAGGTGTATTGTGATTTTCTAAGCGTAGCACAAGGCCGAAAGTACAAGGCAGCCAGTAAGGATCGAACTCACTACTCAGTCGTAATTGATCTAACGAGACACGCTTGCGAAACCCTTACACCACGTCGAAGATGCCACAGAAGACCATTCCGTAATGGCACTAGTACTCTGTCAAATCGGGTGCCACTATCGTGTTCACTGTTATGTATACCTTTCTTTTTTAAGAAATCAGAATAATATAATATTTGCTTTATTTTGCAGGTTATTTGTGCAGATGAATATGACATCTCAAAGCTGCCGAATGAAACTCTCTTGTTGGTCGTCACGAGCACGTTTGGAGAAGGTGACGCCCCTAGCAATGCACAGGTAAATAATTGCCTTCTTTTAATTACTAATTACATATATACATACATATATATATGGAGGCACTTTACATCGGGTCCCGCAAGCCTTCCTTGTGTAAACAATGTGAATGTTTGTTGGGGCTCGCTGTCATTTGCCTCTAGCTCCTTTTGCTTATAATTTTTTTTTTATCCCCCTCCACATTTGTAAGCCTGATGAGCGGGAGCGAAACCGGTTGCTTCGCGCGTTTTTAATATGTCTAGTAATATTAAGCTTAATACTTTTATTGCTATGACAAAATTTTGTACCTTTAAAAATATCTTTAAATATATATATATATATATATATATATATATATATATATATATATATATATATATATATATATGCACAGGGTCGGTTGAAACTTCATTGGCTGACTATGGAATGTGACTGAATAAGGTTTATTTTTTAATATTCTGTCTACAGTTCTTCCATTGGTGTTGCAGTGCTTGGATCCCATTAATGAGGAAGCTTTCATTCCGTTGGTCAAAAATGTCATCAATATAACATATCATTATCACTGCGATACTAGTTCCAAGTCAAGTGTTTTTCCATGTTGGGGAACAGATGATAGTCAGGTAATGTCAAATCAGGAGAATAGGTCAAGTGATCAAGCATTTCAAAGCATCAATCAAGCATAGCAGCCATTGAAACCAAGGACTTGTGTGCTGGAGCATTTGTCTGATGAAACAAAACCCCTTTCGTCAGATTTCCTGGGCGTTTGGTTTTGATAACCTTTTGTAACTGCTTCAGAAATTTGGCATACTACTCTCTCCAGTGATGGTGTGGCCTTTTTGAAGATAGGCAATAAACAAAGCTTTTTGCATCTTCCCAAAAGAAGCTCAAAAATTGTAAATGAAAGGAATAATTTGAAAAATGAGAAGCAAGAAAAGAATTTCTTTTTCGTCTCCTCTATTACACTCATGGCGACTCTATGAACTCGTCCAATACTATAAAGAGTTCCACGTTATGAGGTCGAGAGTAGAAGAATCGGAGTCAGGCAGTTCGCTGCTAGGCTCGCTACAAGACAAGACTTCTGTCTCCGGGTAGATGGTGACTCAGTCGGGACTCTGTCTTCGGATAGAGACTCGACTGAGAAAAACAGATGACTAAAGTACCCGGTCACGCTTTCACAAGTGGGTGGGTAAATTTTTCTCAACCTTGTGCCACAACTCATCTCAGTAGGAGGACTGAGTAGATACCAGTTGTATTGGAGTCAATCTTCATACTAACTATACAGGCGTTACGGCAATATCCTAAACATTACATATAGAGAATACTTTAACAAATTACGTTATACAAAGTACGAGTGTACGTTATAAGAATAACCTTACAATAGTAAGTGTTAATAGTTGGTGACGAGGATGAGATGAGTTGTGACAATTACTTATCCTTTATATATCTTTTTCGTTTATTTTTTTATTTTATTATAATTTATATTTTTTGCTAACGTGTCTGTGTCTGCTTCTGCGCGCGCGTGTGTGTGTACATTTATGTGTGTGTGTATGTGCGCGTGTGTACCTGTTTGTGTGTGTGTTTTGGTTCATATACTTGTGCATATGTCTACGTGCATGTCATCGGTATATGCGAGTGTGTACGTATGTGAGCATTTGTGGTTTTATGTCAACGTTTAAATTCCTCTTTGAACGTCTTTGCAGGAATTGAAAAAGACTATTTGGAACCTGAGCCGGAAAGCAAATGATCAGTAAGTAACTTCTTAGTTGCAATCTGAAAGCCACCATGAAGTCAAAACCCATTCCATTTTAATTTCTTCTTCAAATCTAGCGTCTTATAAAGACCGTTAACATCCTTTAGCGCCAACGTAACTTGATATCTATTTTGTAAATACTTGAACGTCTATTGGGACTCAGGGTCACCCCAGACCCCAATTGGAACTCATATATGCGGTCCATCGCTAAAGATGTGGGGCAAATAATCTGTTCTTTGTACCACTCTCTGGGAGTAAGTTATTGGTAGGGATAAAAAAAAATACAGCATACTACCAAGATGACATTTGCATTGGTGCTGTTAACGGCGAAGAATTAAAATGGAAAACCGGTTTGATTTTGAATAAGTTAAAACATGCTGGATTAACAATTAACGAAAAACATGTGTGCGCAACACTGAAAAGATCTCATTTTGGGGGGGATATTCCATATTTAACGAAGACATATCACTAGACCAATCTTTAATTGACAAAATATTAGGTTGAAGTACCTAAGAACAAAAAGAATTTGAATCTTTCTTACGACTTGTAAATTTCTACAGACGATATGTAGAGTGATAATTGACAGAAACTTTTGCCGCTTTAAAAGAAAAATGTGGAATTTATTTGGACAAAAGAACAAGTGACATTTGAAAATTTAAAAGCTGATCTGGCAAAGAAGCCAGTAGTAAAATTATTCGACCCTAGAAAGGAAATAGTAGTAGCAACTGACACAAGTGAACACACAATTTCGGGAATATTGGCCCAGGGTAATAATCCTATCATTTATCTTCCAAGAAAATTGTCAAAAGCCGAATTGAACTATTCAAATATTGAAAGAAGCGTTAACCATAATATGGACGACAAATAGAGCTCGTCAGTTTTTGATTTTAAATAAATTCCTACGTAGGTTCAACCATACACCTTTAAAATTCATATTTAATCCTAGGAAGGGATTTCCTAAAGTAACGTCTTCTAACTTCTAAAATTCCAAGATGGGCCTTAATGTTAATGGCGTTTGACTTTCATATTGAATTCGTGAATGGCAGTACCATTCCGCATATAGACGTTTTGTCGAGATTGAGGTTCATTTCTTCTGAAAGAGGAAGGGAAAATTCGAAGATACTTTTTTATACTGGACCAAAACTTATATTTTGTCGATAGACAAATTAGCTGAGGATACGAAGCGAGATCTCATATTGAACCGTAGATTGTTCAAGATAATAAAATAAGTGGAATAATTGCTCACGGGCAGAAAGGCGTTTTAAAACGGTTAAACAGAAGTTAACCGTAGAAACGCGTTAACGAGACGTAGTGGTTCCACCAGCAACGCAAAGGAACAAAATTATAAAAAGCATACATGACAATGTTCATTGCTGAATAAAGTCTACGCAAAGGAGATTAAGGCTAGTGACATGGTGGCCAGGCAGTTCTACGGATGTTGAAGAATACATAAATAGGTGTAAAATATGCAATGAAAGAAGAATATTTAGACAGTCCAAAACACTTACATGGCTGAAAGAGTCTCAACCATGGGACAGAGTATACGTGGATGATGACCTCGCTTGGGGTGAAATGACGAAAAGAATACGTTACTGACAGACATCATATTACTAGTGTCGACAGGCGTTTATTTCCATCACTTCGCGAGAAAAATAAGCACCGATATAGTAAGAAATATCCTTCTGTTAGGAATGGCATAAAATAGTTGTCTCTAAGTGATGGTGCTTCTGCCAAGCCAAAAACATACGAGAACAAAAGTAACAAGGATTACATCCTTAAAGGACAGTCAGGTTCAAGCTTCATTAATGAGACAATGGTCTCAGAATGCAATACCGACAGGTATTTTCTGACATGTAGAAGATCCCACCGATTTGATATTTTCGTAGTTTTATATAAATCACTACTTTATCCTGATTGCTAAAATTTTATTTCCAGCATGGAAATAGCATGAAAAACAACATTGATAATACACTTTTGTTATACACATGACAAATTTATTATAATAAAATCAGAGACATAAACAAAGCAATTTTATCGTAAAATGTCATTTATCAATGCATGGCTGTAAACATTCTTACTTGCAATGTTTTATAATTAACTAGCGGCATGGCCCGGCGTTGCCCGTGCTTGATTCAAAAACCGTACGACTCATACAGCAATCGCTATCACTTGACTTAAAATATTTTTGCCCTTCCTTGCCTTTAAAGGAGTGCCCTTTGCCGTGCTGATGTTGCTACATGCCTTACTTCTTGCCTATCTCACACTGCGATTTTTTTCTAAGCTCTATACTAAACATTAAATCTGTTACGAAAAAAGAACTAAACAAAATGAACACAAAACGATCAGCCTTAAAAAAGAACTCGTAACTGGAAAAACCGAATGAAAAAAGAATGTTAACAACAAATACTTTTTCACACCCAACCCAGTTTTGCGGAATCAGAATGAACGTTGAGTTTAAGCAAGCGAATGAGCCAATTGGAGATTTAAATTATTCCCACTTGTGACGAATGCAGCTATCGATTTTTTTTTTGCATGTTAGCATGCTAGTTAACATTCGTGTCAGTCAGCTGTTGGCTCTCACGCTGGCCAACGGAATCTTCCTGCCTATTCGTGGCAGCCAGCTATAGGCTCTCACTCTGGCCAGTAGAAAATGCCGCAAACTACATGAAAACTGCCGTAGAAACATGAAAAAATCGATTATCTCCACTATAGATGGGAGTTGGAAAATGCAAAGTCGGTTTTGGCCTTTCCACTAACTTGGAGTATGTGCATGTAAATTTGGGTGCAAATCCGTCGAAAATTGCAGCCGTGCATTAGTTACACACACACACATCCTGCCTTTTATAGATAGAGATTATATACAACATGTGTTTGGTATATACGAATTCCGTCTGTAAAATAACGGGACTGATCACGTTCTTCGATGTGAGAGGCATCGTCCACAGGGTGTCCTTGTCACAGAGTCAGACGATCAATCAGCAAATCTACAAAGAGATCCTGCGGTGTTTGCTTCGGTGAATGCGCGAGAAGAGACAAGAGTTGTGGCAAGACAAATCGTGGCGGCTTCACTACGACAATGCACCTACACACAAGCCCAAAAAGAACATCGCCGTACTGGAACAACCTCCCTATTCACCTGATCTTGCTCCGTGTGACTTTTATTTTACCCCACGCTCAAGGGATGTGTTTTGAAGGTGTGGAGGCCATCAAGAGGGCCGCAACAAAGAAGCTGAGGGGCATCCTAGAAGATTCCTTTCAGCAGTGCATAGAAGCACGACAGAAAAGGATGGAAAAGTGCAGTAGTAGACTCTAGGGTGATTACTTTGAAGGGGAAACCATATAGTTTGTTGTTTGGAATTATAATAATATTTTTGTGACACCAGTTCCGTTATTTTTAAGACAGACCTCGTAATTTGCAATGTATAACTATTTACTACAATTCTACGTTATAACATTAATAACTGCAATAAAAATAAAATTTAAAATTGTTTGCAAAATGGCTTTTTAAAATTTGAGCACAAAATGAAAATTTAATTCCGTCTTTTATTTTTCTTCCTAGGAAAGGCAAAAACAAGAAAAACACTGAAAATATTGACTCAAACTATCTGAAAAATGTGAGGTAAGAATGGAATTATTGAAATAATTTTGCCATTAAAACTGATGGTAGATATGACGCCATTTTTTCATAAATATTATATAAAAAACACCTCCTGAGTCGTAGTCTACCAAAACGTGTACTTAACAAAACTCAATAATACCTTAACATTAAATATAAAAAATAGGAGTATTTCTATGCTATCAAATGTAATTCTTTTTATTAGTGTTGGCCATTTTGTATCAGCGGTCGATCGAGTAGCAAAAAAAAGCCAAATCGTCCTCATAATAACTTCTTATGGTCATTCTCATCATATAATAAAGTCAGATTTATCTTAAGGTAATGACACAAATTGACAATCATACGTAAGAAGAATGAGAGAGAAATAGAATGAGTTATGAACAAACTGAAATATAGAGAGATGACGTGCACTTTATTGCAACTTTTCCCACTGTTTATGGCTTAAACATCATCACAAAACCTTCCCCATTAAATAATTTTAAAGCATAAGGAAGAAGGAAACACACATTGAAATACTGATGAATAGATTGATAAACATGTTTAAATTATCCAAACCTTTTGGTAGTACTTCATAGATAGATAGATAGATAGATAGATAGATAGATACATACATACATACATACATACATACATACATACATATGAACAGACCGCGATAGATAAACAGATATGAACAGAGGATAGATAGATAGATAGAAAGAAAGAAAGAAAGAAAGAAAGAAAGAAAGAAAGAAAGAAAGAAAGAAAGAAAAGGTAACATTGGCATGACTTATTTTCAGTATCATAATGCGCTCAGGTTTATATTTTTCCTCTTACTGGGTTCATATAAATGCGACAACTTGCGTTACAATCCCGAATGACCACAGATACCAATCCTGGAAGTATGCCGTCGGATATTTTTTTTTTTTTCGTAAGAATTAAACAAATTGATTGGCTCGTTTATTTTGCTCGTTCGTATCCCGATGCCTGCTATGAAATTGTTTATTCATGCTTCTTATAGAGAATAGATTCACAACCATGCCTAGTGATATTCAGATGGTTCCATGATAAATGATATAAGGTAACAGATAAATCAAACTTAATGATTGTTACAATCTTTTGGCACACTAAACATTTGGTATATATCTATATGTTGATCTACTGAGGGTAGATATAACGCCATTTTTTCTAAATAATAACTAAAAAAAATCTCCTGGGTGGTAGTCTACCAGAGCGAGTACTTACCTAAACTCTATAATATCTTAATATTAAATATAAAAGACAGGCAGATTTTTCGATGCTATCACATGGCCCAGTGGATAAACGCGTTGGTTGAGTAATCCAAAAAGTGACTTGACCGAAAGAGTTGTGAGTTCATATATCTGGCCATAGTAGACAGTACAAACAGTTGGAGAGGAAATTAACTGAAAGTGATGTATTCAAAAAATGCATGGCATTATAGAACAATCTAAATGAACTAAATAAATCACTTAACCAATGCTCAAGTGGGTAAAATTGTTGGTTAAGTGATCCAAAAAGTGACTTGACCGAAAGAGTTGTGAGTTCATATATCTGGCCATAGTAGACAGTACAAACAGTTGGAGAGGAAATTAACTGAAAGTGATGTATTCAAAAAATGCATGGCATTATAGAACAATCTAAATGAACTAAATAAATCACTTAACCAATGCTCAAGTGGGTAAAATTGTTGGTTAAGTGATCCAAAAAGTGACTTGACCCAAAGAGTTGTGAGTTCATATATCTGGCCATAGTAGACAGTACAAACAGTTGGAGAGGAAATTAACTGAAAGTGATGTATTCAAAAAATGCATGGCATTATAGAACAATCTAAATGAACTAAATAAATCACTTAACCAATGCTCAAGTGGGTAAAATTGTTGGTTAAGTGATCCAAAAAGTGACTTGACCCAAAGAGTTGTGAGTTCTATATCACAGCAGAAGAAACAAAAAAAATGGTGAGTTACTAAAAAGGGAATTGACTGAGATATCCAAAAAAGGCATGGCATGTGGAATTAGAACAATCTACCCTTGTGGACTAAATAAAGGGTTTGGTTCGAATGATGTAAATAGTATAAATGTTTTTTTTTCTTTCTGTAGATTTTCTGTTTTTGCTTTGGGATCACGGGCCTACCCAAAATTTTGCCAATTCGGTCAAGATCTTGATGGACATCTGAGAAAGCTTGGAGCTGTCCAAATCCATGAAGTCGGAAAAGGGGACGAACTCTGTGGTCAGGAAAATTCGTTTAAAGAGTGGGCTTTCAGTACTTTCAAAGTAAGTATACCCCCTCTCTCTCTCTCTCTCTCTCTCTCTCTTTCTCTCTCTCTCTCTCTCTCTCTCTTATTTGTTCCTTTTTCCGATTCTGAAAAACTTCCAAAATCAGCATTAATTTTTGTAGCTAAATTTTCTTTTTAAAAAATTAAATAAACCCAAATTATTTTACACTACATTGTTCTGACTGTTGTCTTCATCTTTATTGTCATATTAACGACGTTTCGACGGTTTTACGCTCTTGCCTTCTTCAAGAATTTCGTTGGCATTTCGAACCAACCCCTTTATTTAGTCGTGAATATGACAATAAAGATGAGGGCAACAGTTCAAACAATGTAAATAGTGTAAATAGTTACAAAATCTCATCTCAGAAATATAGACAGTTGCTAAATTATTTTGCGTACAAGATTTTATTTTAAGGAAAGTCGAATCTAAAAAGTTTCTTTCTTTCGTATTATTTTCTTTCTTTCTTCATTTACATTCTTTCTTTTTGTCTTTTTTATTTTTTGTTCTTTCTTTCGTCATTTATTTTCTGTCTTCTTTATTTCTTTTTTGTTCGTTTTTTCTTTCTTCCATCCGATTTTTACTTCATCTTTCTTTCGTTTCATTCTTGCATGGATTTATTTTATCCTTTCCGATGGTAATAATTATTTCATTAAGATTTCATTTCGCAAAATATTGAGCTTCTTCTTCTTCTTCTTCTTCTTCTTCTTCTTCTTCTTCTTCTTCTTCTTCTTCTTCTTCTTCTTCTTCTTCTTCTTATTATTATTATTATTATTATTATTATTATTATTCAGGATCCTTTTTGAAGGCATATATAAAATGTCAGCCACAGCCACTTTGTCTATCTGGCTATCACATACCTACCTTTCTTTTTCTCTTTTCGTTCAGGCCGCGCGTGACATCTTCTCTATCGAAGTTGCTGACAACCCCCCTGTGACACTTACAGCGTCTGACATTAAATGGCAGCCATCGATGTACCGAGTCCGGCGAGTGGCAAATACGTCACTAAATATTGCACAAGGTTTGTCCACAAGAACTATTTTTTTTTTTTTTTTTTACCAGAGTTTAAAGTCGAACAACGATTGAATGCTATAAATGTTGTTGCTGTTATTGTTGGTAACCAAAGTTGGTTGGTTGGTTGATCCGAAAGAACCATGCCGAATGTTCATGGCGACCTCAGGACAAAGTGCATTATTTAGTAGCAACCTTCTCATCTCTCAGTAACAAAAGAAAGTTGTTACAAGAACATTTGACGTGGTCAGGCTCTTTTCTCTATCAACCGTCGCGACAGTTAGGCAGGGCAAAGGGAGAAGTAATGTAGTACTATGCTGTAATAGGATTTGCACTCAACTTCACGCCCAACTTCATTAATAATTCAATTATTGTCGTGACCGAGAGCTTGGACATACTACCTTTGGATTTGGGTTTATTTTGTTTTACAGCATATCAACCTCAATGGCTTATTTAATTTTGTAGTCTTTGTAAGAAATCAGTTTGTAGATCAGGTTTCATTGACGTATTTTTGAAAAAGGATTTTTGTCGAGAGTCAAATGTATTACTGGTAATATCATTTATTTTCAAGAATTAAGGTATTTTACTATAAAAATGTATTTTTATACTTTCATAGTGGTAACTATTCGAACCCTAACTGATGCTACCGCTCTGGATCAGGGTGTACCTGGAAACAACAGCAATTAAGGGGTGGTCCCACACTCCTCAAAACCCAGAACGACGTACAGGCCTTGTTCAACTACTAATCACGCCATGTACTTTCTAGAAGAAACTATAACTAACGTCCTCTCGGAAGAGTTATCTGAGCAGGAGTATGCAACATGTATACTCGATAATTAGTGACTAACCATTATATATATATATATATATATATATATATATATATATATATATATATATATATATATATATATATATATACATATATATATATATATATATATATATATATATATATATATATATATATATATATATCGAGTGAGGTCAAAACCAAGCAGAATAGTCTGTGACAATGTGACATGTGTTTTGTGTTTTGGCTCAACTATTTATATATGCCGGTCAGTGGTGCATTATATTTACATACATTCTATTCGTGATATTTAGCACTTTTATATATGAATATAGCATACTTTAGAACTAACTAATTATACACACACACACACACACACACATATATATATATATATATATATATATATATATATATATATATATATATATATATATATATATATATATATAATTTTATTATAAGAGATTATAATAAAAACGTGCTGAAATCGCTACACAAAAGATTTCATATTTCAATACTATGATTGTACTTCTTTAGGCGCTGGTAAGTAACTGATAATTAAATGTTCTTTAAGGAAATGTTATCTCTTTAACTGCAGGCACAGTTTATCTTTTACCTTAAAATATAGTTACTTTTTTTTTAAATCAGGTATTACCATTTTTTACAGCCATAATTTATTAGTATATAATGGTCCCCCTCTACTGGTATTTACCTTATTTTGTTTATTCAGCTTAAATATTACTATGTATTGCCGTACAGTTAGTATTATCTTATATAGATGTTTCACATTTTTAATTTTAACTGCAGGCCCCTTTAAGAAGCTTCCTGAATATAAAGAATTATTTTAAAAACTTTGTTAACTTTACGTCTGATTATCCTACCCCACTCTTCAATGCCTTTTCAAAAAATTGAACATGTCATATTTGTCTACAATCACGATACATTTGTCGCTGACATATTTTCCGCAATTGTCAATGATTCCAGTCTATGTTCTGGTTTATCGTGACATGAAAAAATAACTCACCCACCTACACCCTCTGAGCTTACTTTTCTGATTAAATTTTGCTCTCGTCAAAATATCCTCCTTTAGCTTTGATTTTTGCAGCACCAATTTTTTGTATTCATTGCAAAAGTTTTTCAAAGTATAAGTTTGATAACTGATTCCATTATTTTTCAATGACTCTAAGAGCTCTTTTTCATTTTTTTTTACTCTTCTATCAAGAACTTTTAACTGTAGTATATACATACATACATACATACATATTATATATATAGGGTGATTGAAAAGTAACTCGCCATTTTAAAATACTTATAATTTATTTATTAACAATAATTTTTATAAAGAATGGATATGGAAAGAAAGCCTTTAGTATGAGGTGTTATCTAAAATTCGATATGAACACTACATTTCGCTACCAGCTTCATGAACAGCCCAGAAATTGCGTCAACTGATTTCACCAGGAACTCTTGCGACATGGAAGACATATGTTGTATTCGCCCTTCAAGTTCTTCCAAATTCTTGGTTTGGTATTGTAGACTTACTCCTTTAACCAACACCAAAGAAAAAGTCAGTGTCTTAAGACAGGTCTCCTGGCTGGCCACTCATACATAAAATAGGCATAAATCGTACGTGGGCACTAATGGCTTCAGAATTTGTTCTTGTGTCCCAAACCTTTAAAGTCCAACTGATATGATATAAAAACCTTACTTGCGGTGTTTACTAAATATTTTCTCACGATTTTGTTTTTAGGTCTGAGCGAAACACACAACCAAAACATCGTCAACTGTCGTCTGATCAGCCGACAAAATCTGCAATCGAATGATTCCAAGTGAGTATCTATTTTTTTTTCTTTTTAACATATAAATTCAGAATCCTTCTGTCTATGCTAATAATCATTTAATTATGTTTTTTCTCCTTTAAATTAATTACTTTGGAGTTGGGAACGGTATATTTTATTGTCACTAGCATTGCAGTCTGTCTTTTTCACGATAAACTGTAATATTTTGATCATATTTTTAAGGACTTAAAAGAGCCATTAACAAAATATATGATAAAACTATTACATTTCAAATTCTTTAAGACGATATTTACCAAGCTTATCTGTAGCATAATTCAATGAGTAATGAGTTCAATCCTCATGGAGATCCTCCGTTGTAGACCTGTCCCAAACTAAACCAAGATTAATAAATATCTAGCAGCATCGTAACTTTTAGTTAGTTAGTCTCGCTCGATCCCCACTGGGGATTCCACTGTTGTGATCTTATGTCAAACGAAGTTGAATTTAGTAAATATGACCCAGAATAGTGACTCTGTCCTTTCTTCATTTCACTTAAATATTTCTAATAATAATTATAATAATAATCGTATTAAATAGCAGTTCTAACCCCATCAGCTTCAATTCTTAAGTAAAGTTTATTTTTTCTTCACCTGAATAATAATAATAATAATAATAATAATAATAATAATAATAATAATAATAATAATAAGTTGTGAGTGTCCCCTTAGGGCTTCTACACCGTTTAACTCTGTTCATGAGTGGAAGTTCTTGGGCCGCATCATAGTCAGGTGTCGAGAAAGTTAAGTGTGTGGTTTACAGGTAAGTTCATTGCCATAAATTCACCAGAGAAAGGTTTACGGCCTAATGGGTATTCATCGCGAGGTAAGTTTACTGTATAAATTCATTAGATTTTTTAATTAATAAATTTATAATTTATATATATATATATATATGTGTGTGTGTGTGTGTGTGTGTGTGTGTGTGTGTGTGTGTGTATGTGAAGAGAGAGAGAGAGAGTTTGAAGTTATGCTATATTTATGGATTAAAGTGCTCAATATCAGAGATAGAGCGTATGTAAATATAAAAGTGTACATTGGGGTCAACACCCAGTGGCGACAATCTGTTTCATGCTTAAACGCAATCGTCAGGTCATGGATAATTCCTATCTACATGCGTTGATGATATATATATATATATATATATATATATGTGTGTGTGTGTGTGCTTAAGTTTAAAAGGTGAGGCAGCCAAAACAATTTGGATGTCACACCTAGATACTTGTGAACACCTTCAGTCGGAGACAGTCTGAGCGGACTCGGTTAGCTGAAGTATTTCTAACTGAACCCGCCTGCTTTTATCAAAACCTGTCACTATATCGCGTACATTTGCTGTGATGCATATGCCTGGTATACCCTTAGCAGACAGGCTGTCACGATGGGTACATTGGGCTCCGTATATTTGTAATCCAGCGTCAATTTATTGGCATAATTCATTTTAAATAAAAAAATTTTAATTTCTAATTTAACAGGACCTTGCTCGGAAAATTAAAAAATATGTTGGATCACGAACGTTACAGTTGTGCCGATAATAAATGTTGTACTTTGAACCCCAAATACTAAAATCGAGTTTATATTAATTACAGATTCAGATGAATTGAGACAGGGTCTATGAGATGATGGAGGCATTGTTCTCTGTATCTTTAAATATTGCTGTGTTCTTAGACGTCTCAATACTTCTTCGAATCAATCCTTCATCTAATCTCAATTCTAGGGTTTTTAGCATTAGTTATTGTCTTCACCACGCTAAACTAATTGTTTCTCAATTTATTTAACCCTTGTGCGAGGTCTTCGTATTGTTATAATGTTTCATAGTTTTTTAGTGGGGGGGGGTTTGGAGTGGGCATTTTAGCGTCTTCTACAATCGTGTAATTTCCTTCGTTCAAAAATAGATCCGGTCTTATTGCTTGTGGTTGATCCAAATCTCAAAATCTCACAATATTCGACCCTCTTCTTTTATTTTTTTGCAGTACACTCTCTTCATTTGTTTTTATGGCTGAACCATTGTTTTGAAAATTTGCTTTTCGTTTGTTTTTCAGTCAGGAAACCATTCTTGTCAAACTGGAAATTCCGAGAAATCAAGAAATGAAATACAGCCCTGGAGATCATGTCGGTATCTTTGCATTCAATTCGACCGAAGACGTTGAGATTGTTATGAATCATGTCCTGGACAGACCTCAGGATTTCGTTGATCTCAAAGTGCAACGGCAAGGTAAAACAAAAGAAAAATTATTTACGTATTGTCAACTTGATAATTCGAATAAACTTATGGTGATGGGGGGGTAGAGTTCTCGTTGTTAATTGTTGCTTGTATCAGAAGGTAGATAAATAGTAGCAGTCCTTCGGGACAGCCGCTAGTTTGGCCTAAAGGTTCAAGAAGCAATCAAATTGGGGTCACCATAACATAAACAAAATAACATACGAAAGAGAAGGGTATATCAAAAACACTTTGTATTTAAATGCAACATCAATGAATAGTACAATGTTTCTTGATTTACACGCACAAAGTCCGTTACAAAATGTTCATTCATAGAAGAGAAATCCGATTATTAAAAGAATATAAGTGTTTTTTGTTAATACTTAAGTTCATGACGTGCTGGTCACAGGAGATGAAAGGTGAGGTCAATGGGTTGGTAGGAGTCCTTTGATATCTCCGTTGGTGAAGGAAGGCTGAAGGCATCGGGTTTGATGGGTGAGAAAAGCGTAGCGACATTCACTGACGGTACTTCAAAGCTTTCTCTCCTAGAAGTGAATTTATCGCTCTATTTATGTGTGCCCATCGGATCAGAGTCAGTCTGCTGAAACAAACTGTTGGGTATGGCGCGGAGCCGTTTAATTGGTGGAAATTGCTTATTATTCTTTTTATTTCTTTTTAATTTTCCCCCGGAAATTCTGCGTGGAGCCGGGTGCGCAAAGACCAGTATTGGTCATTTGCTGTCTAAACCTCTGAGGGTTAATATCCGGTCCTTCGCTTGCTCCGTGCCACCACATAACTTTCGCCCCAGTAAACGGAGTTGTTGTTGTTGTTTTTTTGTTTTTTTTTTGTTTTTTTTTTTAGTAATAAAAATATGTGTTTTCTTTCTTCCATTTAATCGTTCTACCGGACTTCGTTCTAGTTTCTGGTTTGTTATCATTAGTTTCTTCGGAACAAGATAGGGAGTTATCCAAATCCGGTCTTGATCCAATGGAATCTTTTGATTTTATATTTTCAGAAATATATGCAGGTTTTAGTCTATCTATTGAAACATTACTATGTACGTCATCCGATCTTTTAATAGTAAAATATTTTTCATGACGACTTAATACTTGGAATGGACCTGTGTATGGAGCTTCCAATGGCTTTCTTACTCTGTCTGTTCTTAGCCAGATACTTTTACATGTTTGTAAATCTTTTGGAATGTAAGAATTAGGTATTGTATGCAGGTGTCCCCTGGATAATTTGTCCATGTCAAATTTTTGCATCTCGTCGGCTAGAATTTTAACGTGCGAGTTTGTCATTTCACTATTCTCGTTCTTGATAGAGTCAATTAACAATCGGGGGACTTGTGCATGACTCCCTGTTACTGCAGTAAATGAAGAATAGTTTGATTCGTTAGGTGTTATCCTCATTCCCAAAAGGACGATAGGAAGAGCTGACAACCACGATTCTTTCCTGGCTATAATAGCCGTTTTTAAAGTTCTGTGTGCTCGCTCAACTAATCCATTCGTTTGCGGATGGTACGCCGTTGTTCGTAATCTGTGGAAGCCTATTATTTTTGATAGTTCTGAGAATAATTCGGATTCAAATTGGCTTCCTCTGTCCGTAACGACATGAAGAGGAACCCCGAATCGGGAGATCCACAGATTGACAAAAGCCGTTGATATTGATTTTGCCGTAATTTCTGTTATTGGGCATGCTTCTATCCATCTCGTATTTCTATCAATGCATGTTAATAAATATCGATATGGTGAAAAATAAGGGTCAGTTTGGTTCTTTACTGGTGGTAAGGGACCGACAATATCCACATGCACAGTTTCAAAACGACTGGAAGGTAATTCAAATGGATTTACTTTGCTCTTTGTGTGTTTTATTATTTTTGCTTGTTGGCAGTGTTGGCATTCTGTGCACCAAGTTTTTATTGACTTGTCCATCTTCGGCCAATAGTATCTGGATTTTATTATTTTTCTTGAAGATGTTATTCCTGGATGTGATAGATTATGCAGACTGTCAAATACCGATTTTCTGAGCTTTTCAGTCACAAAAGGTCGTGGAAAAGGTAATGTCGTGTCACATAATATGGTTTCATTTTGATTTATTGTCTATGGTTTCAGTTGATCTTTGAATGCCTGAATTTCATTGTCAGTAGCTTGATGCTTCATTATTTCTTGTAAGTCACATATATCAATAGTGATCGCGTTGATAGGTCGTGATAAACAATCAGCTACTATATTTTGTGAACCTCTTATATGTGAAATGTCATTTACATATTCGCTGATAAAACAGAGGTGACGCTGTTGTCTATCTGATTTTAAGGAAGACTGGCTTTTAAAAGCACTGCAAAGTGGTTTGTGATCCGTCAGTAACATTACATTTCTGCCTTCTATTAAATGTTTAAAATGGAGTACTGCTAGATAGGCAGCTAGTAGTTCTCTGTCAAAAGTAGAATATTTTTGTTGGGTTTGGGATAATTTCTTTGAAAAGAAACCTATGGGGATGGGTTGATTATCAATCATTTGATGAAGTGCTGCACCCACCGCATAATTCGAACTGTCTGTTACAAGTTGATAGTTGTTAGCTTTCGAGCTGGGGAAAGCCAAAACAGTTACATTTGATAAAGACTTTTTCATATTTTCGAAAGATTCAATTTCTTCCTTTGTTAGGGTTAATGACTTGGAATTTTGGTTTAAACGTATTTTTTCCGTGAGAGGTAGTATGATATCGCTGAAATTTGGCACAAGTTTTCTGTAAAAATTTGCCATTCCGATGAATCGGCGTAGTGATTTGGAATCGTTTGGTTGAGGAAATTCACTTAATTCATTCAACTTTTTAGCACTGGGTTTGAGACCACTAGCAGAAATATGAAATCCTAAAAAGTCTAATTCATCAGCACTAAATATGCATTTGGAGAGACAAATTTTAAAATCGTACTCACTCAGTTTTTGTAGTACTAGGTCGATATGCTTGGAATGAGTTTCTTCATCTTCTGAGAATATAAGGATATCGTCGATATATACAAAGGTATAATCAGTATCACGAAAGATATTGTCCATCATTCTCTGAAAAGTACATGATGCGTTCCGTAGTCCGAAAGGCATATAGTTATATTCAAATAACCCAAAAGGGGTAGAGATGGCTGTCTTGCAAACATCCTCCGGATGTACAGGTATCTGATGATAAGCAGACGACAGGTCTATCTTTGAAAAGAACTTCTTATTATGAAGCTTCGAAGACAAGGAATTTATATTTGGGACTTGATATCGATCGGCTTTTGTTATGGTATTTAAATGTCTGTAATCGCCAACAGGTCTATATGTGCCGTCTGACTTCGGTACCATATGTAAGGCTGAACTCCATTCAGAGTTTGAAGGGGAAATTATTCCTGCCTTTAGGAGTTTCTTGAATTCCTCTTTTGCAATTTCACATCTCTGAGCTGATAATTGTCTGGCTCTGGAGAAAGTAGGAGGGTTGCTACCAGTTTCTATTCTATGGAATATCTTTGGTTTTGTTGCATTCGTGTCGCGATGAGGAGAAATTAAGTTTGGGTATTTCTCCAGAATTGCTCGTACCATTTTGTTAGCATCTTTATTCGGTACTAAATCTATATTCATGATAATAGACGATGGATGTGCATCGGATTGTCTATTAGTCATTTTATCAATCAGCTTATTGTTTGTGCAGTCCACCATTAGCCCGAAATGGTTTAGGAAATCGTATCCTAGGAGTGGCTGAGCAGTTTCGGCTATTATAAATGTCCAGGTAAATTCTCGTCTGAGGTTCCGTAGTGTTAGATTCAGTACTGCTTGTCCTGAGCATTCAATCTTTTGACCGTTGGCAGACACTAAAGAGATATTGGTTGGGTATGTTACAGCTCCGCTTAAATATCTCTTCGGAAGTATAGATACGGCAGCTCCTGTATCCACAATAAAATTTAAACTTTGAGCTCCTAACCGTGCGGCTACAATGAGAAGCGGCGAGGAAATGGAAGCTAACACCTCTCGCCTAGTTAGTTTTCCGAAATCTCACGAGGAACTGGTGAATTTGGGCGAGAGTTGGGTTCCGTTTATTTGGCCATCTGCACCACGGCTTACAAAATTTTGCACGTTCCGCAAAGTATAAATGCGCTCGGCAAATTAGAGGTTTTTGGTCCTTGTTAAAAGGGCGAACACTGGTAGGGAATTTATTTTCACTGTGGGAACAGCCATGTATCCTTTTAGTTTCATTTTTATTTTGCTGTTCATCCCTTCGCTTCCCCGAAATCTGTCGAATATGTGCGGTGTCTTGTTTGTTAAAATATAATAGTAAGTCATCCGCCATTCTTCCAAGGCGATCTGTGTCTAAATCGACTTGTGCCGCTACCACTGGTTTAATGGAGTGAGGTAGGGCTTGAATAAATTTGTGACGTACGATATCGTCCCCTACGCCAATTCGGCTTGCTAATGACATAAGTTCATTCAGGTATACTGAGGGACGACCTGTTACAGTCGATGACGACATTAATTTGTCCAGCATCTCTGGTTTTGTTTTCTCGTAAGCGCCCGTCACTGCTTCTCTTAGTGCGTCGTAATCTTTTGATTGCAGTATAGTTGGCTGTATATTTCCTACTATGTCCACAGGGAGAGCTGCCAAAGTGTTAAAAAATTTTTGACTGGTCTGTCTTATATTTGCAATATTAAATTGCGCCTCCATTATCGCAAACCAAGCTATTACGTTTGATTCAATGAAGTTTGGTGGTTTTATCGCAACAGCTTGGATTGGTTGGTTTTGATTAATTGTAGTTTCTTCAGCGTCATCTGCCATGTTTTTGGTTTGTGTTGAATAAAAATTCTAATTTTGTGACAGTTCAATTTTTTTTTTTTTGTGCGTGCGTGTATATATATATGTGTTAAAATCACGTCGGCGTCACCACTTATGGTGATGGGGGGGTAGAGTTCTCGTTGTTAATTGTTGCTTGTATCAGAAGGTAGATAAATAGTAGCAGTCCTTCGGGACAGCCGCTAGTTTGGCCTAAAGGTTCAAGAAGCAATCAAATTGGGGTCACCATAACATAAACAAAATAACATACGAAAGAGAAGGGTATATCAAAAACACTTTGTATTTAAATGCAACATCAATGAATAGTACAATGTTTCTTGATTTACACGCACAAAGTCCGTTACAAAATGTTCATTCATAGAAGAGAAATCCGATTATTAAAAGAATATAAGTGTTTTTTGTTAATACTTAAGTTCATGACGTGCTGGTCACAGGAGATGAAAGGTGAGGTCAATGGGTTGGTAGGAGTCCTTTGATATCTCCGTTGGTGAAGGAAGGCTGAAGGCATCGGGTTTGATGGGTGAGAAAAGCGTAGCGACATTCACTGACGGTACTTCAAAGCTTTCTCTCCTAGAAGTGAATTTATCGCTCTATTTATGTGTGCCCATCGGATCAGAGTCAGTCTGCTGAAACAAACTGTTGGGTATGGCGCGGAGCCGTTTAATTGGTGGAAATTGCTTATTATTCTTTTTATTTCTTTTTAATTTTCCCCCGGAAATTCTGCGTGGAGCCGGGTGCGCAAAGACCAGTATTGGTCATTTGCTGTCTAAACCTCTGAGGGTTAATATCCGGTCCTTCGCTTGCTCCGTGCCACCACAAACTATCTATTCTTTTTCGGGATCCAACATAAACTATCTGTTCTCGGTGGTTTCCCATTGCTTTCTCTACGATTCTGAATTCAGATTTGTCTTTCTTAAACTGCTTATCCTACCAAGAATAGAGAGGCCAGTCTGTTCTATTATTTTACCCATATCTGTAAGAAGAAATGGATTCTTGTTGTTTCTAAGGACATTAATGCAAAGTGAACCCAAGAGTTTCGGGCTAAATTTGAACTCTGTTTACCGATTCCATTTTTGGTGCCAATAAATGTTGTTGAGAGCTTCAACACTTTTGATGAGATTTTTATGCTCCTGGTACAGTTGTCCCGCAAACGATATTTGGTGGATGTGTGTACCCAAAGATAAAATAAGATATAGAACTTAAACAAAGAAATTTTAACAAATATATTGATAGGCCATTTTAGAAAAGGAAAAATGAGAAATGAAATGAAATGAAATGTGAAGAGTTCAAAGCAACCTTCTGTATCTGTAGTTGAGGTACTTACAATTATGTGGAAGCGAAAAGAATACGTCTTTTCGCGGTAAAAAGTCACCGTGAAAGAGACAATAACTTATGTATTCTTTCCCTGTCTATAACCTCTGATAGCGACCTTCTTACTCTGGGTAACGATTTACTAATGTTGTTTTTCTTCAAAAATATTTTATTGACAAATTTGTATTTTTATATCAATGTTTTTAGATAAATATGTAAGCTCTATTTCTGTTGTCAAATGGGTGTCATCTGGAATAAGAGTGTGTGGCAATTAGCTTCACCTACTCAGCACACAGAACCTGTGAACGCTTTAAGCTTACTGTTGCGTATTTCTTTTATGTGTTGTCTTTTCGCACTTTCAAGATTCCGATTTTTGGAAGGATCAAAAACGAACGCCATTTTGTAACCTGCGAACCTCTCTGACATATTTCTTGGATATCCACAGTCCCGTATCACAATCTCTGATGGAAGTGTTAGCCACGATGGCCACCAGTGAAGAAGATAAAAAAGTCCTCACTTCTCTTTCAAAGGTAACAAGAGTCAATATATTCCTTATTTAAAATCTCACTTGCTAATTTTCCTTAAAAATCATGTCAGCTTTTAAAAATAACGTCGGTAAGTTTCATTATGACTTTTGCCATTTCATTTTAGAATACAAACAAACGCAAAAAAAATTCTATCCTTGTTCTGGCCTTAATTATAGTCTATACTAGTGTGTCTTTTCTCAGTCTTGGGTATGACGATAAACTACATCTGGCAGCAATGGCGCTAATCAGGATTTTGAGGAGCGTGAAACCACCTCTTAATTGTTCCCAGCTATGGGCAAATAGTGACCTCTCAAACAAAAACAAAACACTATGAAAGTATAAAAATACATTTTATAGTAAAAATACCAACAATATATTTTATATAAAAAAATACAAACAATAACTATTTATAGTAAAATTACCAACAATACATCAATCAACATGAAATAATTCTTTTATGACATTAATCCATATAATATCCTACAATTTCTTAAATCAAACTGTATTCCAAAATATAACTTCAATAAAACTACTGCATAACACATATATATCACTGTCTCTAGTAATCATGTCCACACAAACATGTATATGCGCAAAAGATGAGTATCATCTACCATGTATTCAATTGTGAAAGCAGAATAACTTATTTCATATTTTTATTACTACAAAGCTGCCAAGAAAACTAAATTTCGGCATTAAATAACCCAGAGGTTGATATGCTGCTAAACAAAATCAACCAACATGAAAGAACTCTTTCATGACATTAGTCCATAGAAATACATTACAATTTTTAAGGGAATCAAACTGTATTCCAAAATATAACTTCAAAAAAACTACCACATAAAACATACATATCACCGCCTCTAGTAATCATATCCACACAATCATGTATACACACAAAATTTGATGATCATCTACTATGTATTCAATTGTGAAAGCAGAATAATATATTATCATATAATACTTCAAAGCTGCCAAGAAAATTAAATTAAGGCATTAAATGACCCACAAGTCGCTGATACGACGTTAAACAAACAAATCAATTAATCTCTTCTTTTCTGGGTAGTGGAAGTAGATGTTTTCTTGTTTTTATAATTGCGATAACGCAGATTTTGCGTTTGAAATTTCCTGTCAGTGATTCGTAGAAAATAATATGCTTTGTTGCAACTGACTGCTGACAGAAAAAAAAGCTTTTACACATAATGACAGCACATATTTTCCTCGTGTCAAAAATGACTTAATCTCAAAAATGCCACTTCCTTGTCGTTTCAAGATAAAAAATCATTTTGTGTCACTTTTTTTACAGTAATGTTCAACCTGTACAAGGCCCGGGAGCCACTCGAGGTAAAAGGTTATGTTATGGTTGTGTTATGTTTGCATAGATAGGAAGGGAAGATGACGGTTTACTCTAGACTTGAACAGTTTAAGATTGTAGTGATTGGAGAAACATCTTCTTGGGAGTCTTTTCCACAAAGCAGTGGTTTGCTGGAAGAAGCTGTTTGAGTGGAACATACTACTCGCCGGTGGAATACGGAGTGGTGCGGGTGGTGTAAGCGGCATGACGGGTCCTAGCCGTGAAGGTTAGACCTGGCAGAACTAAGAAATGTAGTTCGCCCGAGTATTTTCCATGGAAGCAGCAGTAGAGCAGGGAGAGACCACCTCCCGCCTCTGAGAGAGAGGTTGAAGGGTAAAAAAATAATTCTTCTCCAACAAAGACTCGGAGATGTTTTTGAGATCTATCAAAACTGAAAAGTGAGACTTACTTCCCTTTTCTAGATTTTAGTAACAGTGGCGAAAGAAAAAGTGTTACACCAATTCTCTACATTAGTGCTTACTAAACGGTTCACGCACCTTATAGGTGCAGTGGAGGAGGATAACAGGTGATGTGGGATGAGTGGAAGACAATCAATGATTTATAAACAGTCTCAAAAGATTCCTATGCCAAAAATAAATATGATTTCTAAATTTAAAATATTATTATGGATTACTTGTAATCGCGTGCATAAGTTCCAGTATAAATAGTTATAAATAATTACTGACCGATTTTATCTGTCCGTAAATTGGAGGAGAGAGTTATCAATTATAATGTTCTTTTGAATCCGCGGTTATCTCCCTTTAAACCTCTCATCGATTTTTTTTATTTTTAAATGTAGTTTTTATCACATAAGATTTGGTGAGGCGCAAGCAAATTTTCATTTATTTCATTCCTTTTATACATAAATAAATATGAAAACAATTTATTATTCATAAATTTCTAAACATTTACTGAATTATTAAAATATGTGAAATCAGTATTATTTACCATTTTATAAAGTTCGAACCAATGAGCTGATGTTTACCAACCGTTCCAATAAATAATATAATAAATATTGTAAATAACCAATCTAATAAATAAATAGTGCTTATTATTTTTTGTCAGTTCTCAAGAACAAAGAAAATGTATAAATTCAGTTTCATATGTTTAGGTTTTATTAAAATTACACTCATCGCTTTTTAAAACAATAAACATTACTGAGTGAGTGATGGTAGTTAACATGTCAAGCGGTGTCAAGTTAAAAACCGTCCTTTTGACACTGTTTATACGTGCACGATGGTCTAAATTTGCCAATATTTTTTTAGATTTTTATACTTATTTTTTTTATTGTTTTTAAAAAAATGAATTGAATAAACAATAAAAAAACACCACTTCCTTTCCGTTTCCAAAGTTGGGCCGTATTCTTAAGCTTATTTGTTTATACAATTTTGTACCAATTACATATATATATACAACTCTACAATCCGTTTCCGACAGACAAAATATCATATGCCTATCGCTACTCTGTCTCTATTTCTATGGCAATAAGTACATCGAGCTACATTCCTTAGTTTTACCTTTACAGCTAGGACAGGTTATGCCACATACCCATGATCAAACCATTCTCATTCTCTATGTACTCCATTGGTAAGGAGGAAGTCCTACTCGAGCGGATTCTTCCCCAAAACTGTTACTTTGTGAAAAAAAAAATCCACAAATTTCCCCTTTACATTTTTTTAAATCTTATCACCCCATGCAAGGTAGTAAAACCACTAAGACACAAGGGGTCGCTGGGTGTGAAAGAATAAAAGAACATTGATACATCATTACGGAGCGAGAATAATAGAAAGATAATCAAGAAGACATCAGATAACGATTTACAGTGCATTTAATTTTTTTAAGATTAACGTTGGCTGGAAAGTATGAAGAGTTCCACAAGCGAGAAGTGCGAGAAACGAAACTATTAACATAGAACTTACGGTTACATCTAGTCAATTCAACCTTACCGCCAATCTCGTACTTCGCTTAAAGTTTTTCATATTGCGTTGATAATGTGGTTGCTGTGCCAGGGGGTTCTTGGTATTTATTTATCGGGAACTCTGGAATAAAACGAACAGGGTGAAAAGGTATAAGGTATAATATATTTTTATTTATTACATATTCGGTATAGTAAAATGTTCGTTCTTGAGGTGGAGTTTGATAGCAGTCTGGAGAATTACCCGTTTCGTGTCGATAGTGGGTAGTTTTGAAATCAGAAACTTAGAAATAGGTCAGTCAATCTACTGTTTTTTTGTTTTTTTTTCTCCAACCTAAGAACATCATAAAATATAATTAGCAGATGGTCTGAGGGACGATAAGAGACGGAACCAAAGACGCTACAACGATGGCTGTTTCCTCTAGCGGTAGCGTCTTTTGCTCCGTCTCTTATCGCCCCTCTCTTCGGTGTGCCGGGGTTGTCAGTTTATATTCCTTTTGACGGGGATCCAAACTTATTGGTGTGAAGCTCAGTTTCGGCTAACATTACAAATCACTTTGTGTTAAATTTTTTTATTGGCCAATTTTTTTACCCATTTTTTTTTCATTTTTTATACAGCGGACCTTGTGTGGTTTTTGGTAGTTTTCAATCCCAAATTCGTAGGCTATTTATAAAAAAAAAAGAATGTTCTATACATTCTATCTCGTTCTCTGACGAAGCTTTAATAAAGTGAAACATGTTAGATTGAGATCTGTTTTCTAGTTGTTCTTTATCCTATTATTTTGTCGGATTCCTATTCATACTGGATCTTCTATTCTATTCTTCTGGATAGGGATGGGAATGTTTTTTTTTAATTTCTGAACATGGTCAGAATGTTGTAGCCGTGTTCATAATTGAGATTATTGAGAGTTCGCTTTTTACTTATTATTATTAACGCTTCCATTATTTCTGGCCGTTATTTGCATGTGGATGTATTATGGTCGTATTTTCCACAAGTATGTTGATGACAGAGGTTGGTACGCCTCCGTGTGTGTTAAAATGGGTCCTTGTATATATATATATATATATATATATATATATATATATATACGCAAATATAGAATTGGTGTATACGGAATAAATTCCAATAACCAAAAAATACTATTCTTAAAAGAGTGCTCAATACAGAGTAGAACAACCCCATCACTTGATAAGACACTAGAAGTCTTGAAACAAAATGTCTATTTCTGTAGCGATTTTATAACATATTTATGATATAAATTTCAAATAAATTATGTGTGTGTGTGTGTGTGTGTGTGTGTGTGTGTGTGTGTGTGTGTGTGTGTGTGTGTGTGTGTGTGTGTGTGTGTGTGTGTAATGCATATTCTCTCCATCTTCGCTTCTTAAAGTTACGCTAAATGTGACATCGAATGAGTCTTTATTAATATTCCATTTCAGGATGTCAACGCCTACGAAAAATGGAGATTGTGCTGTGGCCTCAGTTTTGTCGAACTGCTACAAGAATTTTCTTCACTGCAATTCTCCGCCGTCTTCCTACTGACCCAACTTCCGGTCCTGCTGCAACGATTTTACAGCATCAGTTCATCTCAGTTACATGTCCCCAACCAGATTCACATTACTTTAGCCGTGCTCAAGTACACTACACTCAGTAAGACATTTTGATTTCAAGAGAACAGCGATGAAAAAGCAGACATCTTTCTCAAACACACACTATTAACGAACAAAAAAGAATATTTGACTACGGGAAAGACAGAAGAATTTAGATAGATAGATAGATAGATAGATAGATAGATAGATAGATAGATAGAAAGTGCTGTGGAAAGTATCATCAGAGAATCCTTTTCTGTCACAACAAAGCCTCTGTTTATTCCTCTCATCAGATAATGGGAACAGTGAGAGAATTTCGATGGAGGTCATGAGACAACCACCTTACAGATATGATTTAGTACATTCTGACTTTTTCTTATGTCCTAACCTTAACAAATGTTTAAAGGTACCACTGATGACATAAAAAAGGCTATTTGGAAATGGTTTAATTCGCAGGACACAGTTTTTTCAGGCTGGTATCATCACTTACAGAAGTATCCTAATGCTGATGGTGATTCCGTGCAGGAATAAAGTACAGACTTAAAAATATTTGCTTTTAATTCTATTTTTTCACTAATGTTTTCAATGTTTCTAGTAAAACGCGCTTTAACAAAAATTGCCCTACAAAATCAGCCTGCGTCTTCTATAGCGAAGTTGACGCCTCCCCTAAACTAGTTTTATCCCCAACGCTCACTACCATCGGCTATAATTCTACTTCAGAGGCTTCATTCTACTTAGACCGACTCCTCCTCTTTCTCCTCTTCAACAACAAGTATTATTATTTATTTATTTATCCGCGCGGTTTTTCTTTCCAACTGGATATCGTCATTATGGATGTTTTCCATCAAGTCGTACGACCTGAAACAGATAACAACTTTTGCAGTGCCAAGCAACGGTGACTTCTGAAGCGATTCTCTTAATGTAGGACTTTAAGTTCCAAGGCATTATTATTATCATTATTATTATTGCTGCTACTTTTAAAGGTATATTTTATCATGGCGCCTCTTATATTATTTTTGGGCTATTAGCCGTTGATTAGGATCATTATTATTATTATTATTATTATTATTGCTACTACTACTGCTTGTACTATAAAAGGAATTATCACAATAAAAGCCTCGGCAACTTTAGTCGGGATCAGCTAATCTATCATACGTAAATTTAGCTCAACACACTCTTAATATGGTTAATGGTAACTACAGAAGACAGAGACTAAAAGAAAATACTAGTAATAGTAAAAGTATATTTTGGTTTATATTCGACTATAGTGATGTTTGCTTTTTATAAAATGTTTCCTGTTTTGTTTTCTTGTGCAATGTTTTATTAAATGTAATCATGTATTTTTTCATTATTGCAATTTCTTCTTTTGTGTTAGTTTATACTACTAGCGTGCTTTTTATATACAGTAACGTTTTCTGCTACAACGAAATGTTTTTGTTATGTATTGTTAATGTACTGATGTGTTAATCATAAAATACTTAACTACGCTAAACGTTTTCGCTAATGACGTCCTGCTGGGATAAGGGTACATCTAATACACATGCGCGTCTTTTATGCACTCAAACAGGAAATCTTCCCTATAATAGAAGTAACAATTTATCTATGCCAACTTTAAATAACGTGATATTCAATTCAAATACGTAAATTCATGTCCTGTATAATTACAACCTTTATAAATGTTATAACACGCTTCGTAACGCTTATAATATAAATAATGTTTCGACTACTTTATGACACCATGACTGGCGTCAATGGTTGAATTTCTAAAGAAAGAAAATATTTTCATGTTAAAACAATGCGATACCATGAATTGCCTGGTTTGAGTCACTTATAGAGTATAGTGTGAGAGGTGAAATTGTAAGCTTGGGTGGGATTGGTCATTAATTACAGTCTTAGGTCTATGAGTGACCCGAACCTGAATGCAAAATATATGGACAGTGTGAAGAGTAGATACGAGGCACAAAATGAAAATGGAAACTCGAGAAGCTTTAGTGATATCGGCAAACGATATCATCGCAAAGGAGAATGGACGAAGAAGAAAAAAACTGATGGATCACTGATGAGAATCTTGACATGATCCAAAGGAGACAGAAATCTCTGCCAAGTTACGGAACGGAATACAGAAAAATAAACAAAGAAATAAGGACCCAATGCAAGCAAGCTAAAGAACAGTGGATAAACAAAAATTGCGTAGAGATTGGGCACTACAAGCAAAGGAGATATGCATAAACTAATAAGGGAACTAACAGGACAGAAGACTTGCTCGTTAACAGGATGCATAATATCCAAGGATGGAACGCTCATATTAGAGAAGGAAACATTCTTCAGTGCTGGAACGAATACATTGGAGAAGTCTTTAACGACGAAAGAGAACAACTGGCAATACACAGAATTACAAGAATTACCGGCTTATTTCGACCACTGTGTTGATTGTTCTAGTTCCACGTGCCAGGCCTTTTTTGGATAGCTCAGTTTCAGTTATCTCCCTTTTGTAACTCAACTCTCCAAATCTTTGTTCACCTCTGCTATAACCATGTATTGAACTCAAAACTCTTTGGGTCAAGTTACTGGATTACTTGAACCAACTCTTTTATTAATTGGGTCATGTGTCTTTGAGGAAATAAAGTGTTTCATTCGAAATTTCAATATATATCAACTAAAGAAGGCCGGAGCGTACAATGGCCGAAACCCCGTGAATATGACAATAAAGATGAGGACAATATTCCGAACAATGTGAATAGTTAAGATATCTCCTCAGAAATATAGACACATATACAATGAT
This sequence comes from Acanthosepion esculentum, assembly GCA_964036315.1. Taxonomy (NCBI): domain Eukaryota; kingdom Metazoa; phylum Mollusca; class Cephalopoda; order Sepiida; family Sepiidae; genus Acanthosepion; species Acanthosepion esculentum. Next base: position 56,578,194 of record OZ038502.1, read on the forward strand.
AATATTAACTATTCTTAGCCCATCTACCATATCCTTTCAGGAAGTGTCCGATCATGTTTCTCCACAACTTCCTGCCTTTTATCGCTCCAAGTAATTATTAAACATCTGCAACTATCATTTTCGTATTAGTTCCTGCAGTCATTTACCCAAATTTGTTCTTCTTATTCTGGTTCTCTTGTCTTCTGTGTGTGCGCCTAGCTTAGCGGTTATCGGAGCAGGAATTCGGATTATCGTATCGAGTTCAAATTTCAGGCGTTGACATTGCGTTCACTTTCACAAAAATACACTTGGAAAGGTACAAATCCATCTCTTCTCTCTCCAGCTAATAGCAGGACAGGCTGATCTCGCTAGCATTATCCAGCAACCATTTTAAAAGAAGAAAATACCAGACCGAAGAGGGTCCCATCAACCGATCTTGTCCGAGACACACTACTGTTGCTACAGCTGCAGTACATGTGATGCCTCTACGACTCCAATGATTTATGGAACTCGTGACATGACCGAGTATGACTTGCCTTCATTGTGTCCTTTGTGTGTTAAATTCATCCAGCCTTCTTTCCTCATTATGTGACCACGAAATTTCAGCTTTTTCTGGCTGTTAGTGACAGTTTCTTTGTAGTTTTAATTGTCCTTAAAAGGTCCTCGTTTCTCATATACGCCATCATTACTTGACCGAATTGTCTATAATAACTCTTATCTCACCAGGTCCAAAATGCCCACGAAAGAAATTCGGCTTTTGTAGCAACTGGCTCAATGAAATACCAATCGGATCAGAAGTACCCTCTTTTATTCGAAAGTGAGTATTCATCATGATTCTCTTAAAAAATAAAATATGTGGCATTATTTTCTCCTTGAGAATTTTTTTTTAATTTTGTATAATTGGTCTTATAAAGGTCCATGTTAATAGGAGTTACTTTTTCGTGATAGTTTGATTGGCCCAATCGCTATCTTTCAAATACGAGGAGAAAGTACCTTGAGACTCGAGATTCAGATCACGTTCCTCTTTTGGCGAGGTAATATCAGATACATTGTCATACATTGTTAAATTTAGATGCATTGGCAAATTCAGATGCATTGTCAAACATTGCCAAATTCAGATGCATTGTCAAACATTGTCAAATTTAGATGCATTGCCAAATTCAGATGCATTGTCAAATCAAATAAATTGTCAAACATTGCAAAATACAGATACATTGTTAAACATTGTCAAGTCCAGTTACATTGTCAAAATTGTCAAATTCAGATGCAGTCAAACAATGTTCAATTCAGATGCATTGTTAAACATTGTTAAATTCAAACGCATTTTCAAACATTGTCCAATTCAGATACATTGTAAAACATTGTCAAATTCATATTTATTTTCAAATTCAGATGAATTGTGAAACATTATCAAGTTCATATGCATTGTCAAATTTAGATGCATCGTCAAACATTTGCAAATTCAGATGCATTGTCAAATGTTGTCAAATTCCGATGCCTTGTAACACATTGTCAAATGCCGATGCGTTGTCAAGCATTGTCAAATTCCGATTCTGACTAAATCGAAAAGAATATAGCTTAAATAGTTTGAGGATATAAACCTTCTCCTTTCTGAATATTTCTCTTCTGTTTATCTATCTGCCTAAGTCAGTTCATATCTATGTATCTATCTGTTTCGATGGGTCTATCCAGGAAGTCGATAAATGCAGGAGGCTTAACAAAGGGAGTCTATAAATTAATTGTGGTAATTTACGACTAAAATTCATTAATTTCCAAACGAATTTTAATGCAATTACTGTTGCTTGCTCTTTAACGGAATATATTTTATCTGATAGCACCGCTATATCTATCAGACCTTTGCCGAAATTTCCATTGTTAATATTAAATGATCGTAACTGGATACTGGCGTTTGATTTGGTGCCGGTCTATCGTGTGTTCTAGTGTCGTGATATTCAAAATATCTAATATTCCGACGTATACGAAAATAAATAAATAAACTTTTTAATAAATCAATATGAGTATCCACTAAAAATAGCGTTTAAAATAATAAAGCATACTTAAATATACAATGTAATGTCTTAAAAATAAATGCTTATTTCAGGTGGCTTATTTATTATTTTCTTGTGTTTAAATTCCATGACTATTTTTTCCTTAATAAAATTTAAAGTGCACCCCAGAGTTTTAGTTATTCTACAAATGCGCCCTGAAGTAAAAGAAAAAATGTTTAAAAAACACCGGCTAGTTGAATGGCTCTACGTAAGAATATTAATATTTAAGTCCCAAAGAATAATAAGTTCATAGCCTTCAGAGTGATGTTCATACCATTGTAACAGCGACCATACCGTTAACAAAACTAAAAGAGAAAGCGACAGAACAAGAAATGGCGATAAGACATGGTTGACAGAAGTAAAAGTGCTTTATTTCCTCGTGATTTACAAAGTTCTATCATTTGCTCGTTTTGGGGTATCGTATATGTCATTAGAGACTGAGTGTTCATTCGCGATATAACCCAAGGTAGTAGCCGAGAGAATCACGTGGAAGAAAAATCAACACACATATGTAGTCGAGTAAGATAGACTCGTGTGAGAAATATTCCAAGAAATATCGCATTATGGTAGTCGAGAGTTACTATCTGCTTTTGCTAGTTTCGTCGCTGGCCGAAGGCATCGCTGTTAATGGAAGCGCCTTGGTGTCACTGCTGATGGCCGGAGCAGTTGTGTAGTCCGCCGCGTTCGGTTAAGCTTGCCTGCCGTGTGATCCGTCGCTAATGCCAGCCGAGTCGGACCTGCCTTCGTGGGTGAAATCGGCGTTGGCTTTATAACGAATCAGTAGCTCAGAAAACCGCTTATGCCTTTTTCTGATTGGTCAGAAAAGTTCTTTTTGGACGGTACTCCAGAAGTTGAGCCGTACGAAATTAATGTCTGTTTTTGTCATATGGGCTGCGAATGCCGAAGTGGGCACTTCTGTTTCTGTTAAAAATAGGAGTTCCGACAGGGTACGACATCATTTTCAATATGCTGCGCACTATAATATTGGCATCTTCCAATGAACATACTGCCCAATATTGTCGTGTCGATCTTATGTCATGATCAGACAACAAAAGACTAAGTGGTCAATAGTCTTAACATGTCGTTTATATAATCTATATATTAGATCTGTGTGTGATATTTTATTACACTTGCCTGGTAATTCCTTGTATATAGACCTCGATGCTGTGTAACCACTATAAATGCCTCTGTCTCTACTTTTAGCCTTGCATTCGTCAAATGGATTTTTTGTCTATCTGTATCGATATAATTACCACTTCTATTATAAAATATCGTTTATTTGTTTTTATTTTGTATGTTTTGTTTCTTACTTTTTATATTAGAGTTTATTTATTTACTATAGGGAAAATTCATTTCATCTACCCGAAAATGGTGAGCTACCTGTTATTATGGTGGGGCCAGGTACTGGAATAGCTCCTTTTCGAAGTTTCTGGCAACAAAGAAAAGAAGAAAAATCTTCTGGTTCTACAAAATCTGGTGAGTCCTTAATTCATCGGATTTGTAGGAAAGTGCAAAGAACTCACAAGGCTGAAGCCATGGCGCTTTGATCACAAGAGTCAGTGACAATCATTAAATCATTGATCACCTAATTTATTCTTATAGACATATTGATTTTTATAAAAAAAAAATAAGTAACATAAAGCAAACATACGACCAGGTCCTTAGTCGATTTACGACCATATCACGTTGAAACACCGGTTCTCGTACGATCAGCAAAGTTAAGTAACGTCAAGACTGTTCAGTAGCTAGATGGGTGACAACATAGAAATAACAGGTGCTATAATAATACTTTTTCTCATATTCGCTTACATTCATTAACCTCTTGCGTCTTAGGGGGTTTCTTGTCTGGCTTGGGGTGAAATGAGTAAAAAAAAAAGCTTGAATGTGTGGGTGATGTAATGGATAACAGCTCGGAATTGAAAGTCGAGATCAAATTTAAGTTCGTTTTATTCACTTACTCGCAAATACCCTTGTAAAAGGTATGAAGCCACCTTTTCTCTCCCCCCAGATACGAGTTAAATAGTAGGACTTCTACTAGCAAATCATTATTATCTCTAAAACATTTTTACAATATAAAAATATCTTCAGGCTTTAAATAGCCTGCAAAAACCTGATAAAACGCACAAAAAAATTAATCAAGCTCTCAAAGAGTTTTTCACCGACTGGTCAAACTTCTGCCCTACGCTGTGGTTCGATTCCTGTTTGCATTGGTGTGGAAAAAATGGGAAAAACGCAGTAAACGTTCAACAAGGAAACTGAAAGAGATGTGCACGGAGAAAAAACATTTGAATGCGGCCGTCTAGAGATCTCGCCTTGGTGAGAAAAACGAGAAGTTTAATAGGGTTCTTTATCCACTAATTAGGTTACCTGGAAGGGTCCAAAGATGTGGGGAGGTAAGTGACAGGGCAAGGGATCCTAAATCACCACCCAGATGACTTGAAACTAAACAAGTTACTTTTCACATCAACTTTTTATTTTATTCCAATCCTACTGAATTTTTTTTTAAAATCTCAATTTTTTACCATTTTTATGATTTCCTATTGATGTTGTTTATGTCAGTTCACGAGTTCTACAAGTACCATGTAACCCAATACTACCTGCCACGTCGTCCTGAGGATGATGATAAGCTACATCCGGCAGGAAGGGCTCTGATCGGGAGATTGGAGGTTTTGAGGAACGTGGATCCACATTTTAATTGCTGTTATTCCCAAGAGAAACCCTGGCCCGGGGTGATAGCACCTGTTAGGGTCCCAATTATGAGCAAATAGCTAACCCCACCAAACAAAAACAAACCCCTATGAAAGTATAAAATTACATTTTATAGTAAAAATACCAGAAATACATTTTATATTAAAAAAAATTTGGCAACAATACCTATTCATAGTAAAATTATCAACAACACATCAATCAACATGAAAGGACTCTTTCGTGACATTAATCCATATAATATCCTACAACTTCTTAAATCAGACTGTATTCCAAAATATAACTTCAACAAATCTACAACATAAAACATACACATCATCACCTCTAGTAATTATGTCCACACAAACATATATATGCTGAAAAGCGGAGTATTTTCTACCATGTACTGTGGAAGCAGGATAACATATTTTTATTACTTCAAAGTTCCCAAGAAATTTAAATTTCGGTATTAAATGACCCATAAGTTGTTGATGTGCCATTAAACAAATAAATCAAATCAAATAACCCAATGACTATTTTGTAAACTTATGTTCCTGTGTCATAAATCGATGAACTTTTGTTCAAAAGTAATGAAAAAGGCGTTCATTTGTTTTAGTTCTTGAAGAAAGTCACCCCCAAATCGAAAATTCGATTTCACCATATGCGCAATGAGGGTAAAATATCAAAATATTTTAGAAGCTTTATTTATTAATTGGCTAATAATGTAATTGGAAAGTACTTATGTATTTTTACGCAATTAAGAATGTATAGCTATAGAATAACATATGAACAGACAAATAAACAAATACAAGTTCTAGAAGTCTCCAGAAAGTCATAGTACTACTATATTTAAATACGATTTTAGAAATGTCGTGTTTGAGGTGACATTTTTTTAAAAATAAACTGAATTAAAGCTTTCTTCGTTATTTTTAAACAAGAGTTTATCCAATTATGATACAGGAAATCATTTTGCAAGAAATCATGATACTATGATATGTGTGTGCGTGTGCGTGCGTGCGTGCGTGCGTGCGTGCGTGCGTGCGTGTGAAAACCTACGTACAAGTTGAATTCTTTTATTTTGAAAGACTGAAATCGCGTCCGTTACAATAGAGTAGCACCTCATCACTACAGACTCAAATGTAAATGACCAATATTTACTTATCCCTGAACTAAGTAAACGCTTAGAGTCAAATATAAACGAACCCTATTTACTTATCCCCTAAGCAAATTAAAATGGTTACAGATTCAAAAACATTTTTTAAAAAAAAGACTGATTTCGAAGATTAAATAACCAAAGATGTCATAAAATCAACCTATGAAACCCATCAAAAAATAATGAATTTTTGTTCCGAAATGTGTAACACGCATTTATTTCAACCATCTTCAAAATAAAAATGTCTCGATGTGAGGTGAGAGTTACAGAGGTTAACTAATGTTGCTGTTGTTGTCGATGATGATGATTGGACATGTCTACTCAAACACGTATACCCATTAAGTATAATGTTGATAGGAATAACAATTTTGTAAAGATACCACATATTTAATAACTTTCTATATTTTTAGGTAAAATGGTTATGTATTTTGGATGTCGTCGGCTTGACCATGACAACATCTATCAAATGGAACTGACCATCATGCAAATTCTGGGCGTCTTGGACAAAGTGCATGTTGCTCTTTCTCGACAGCCTGAAATCCCAAAAGTAATTATCAATTATTGCATTAATTTTGTATTTATTTATTCATTGCAATGTTTATATATTTTGGTGGGTATTATTTGAATAACCTATGGTTAACGCAGACCCCAAGTGGAACTCATACATACGATCCCTCGCTAAAGAAACTGGAAAAATGAACCGCTGTACCGCTCCAGTAAGTACCTGACTCCTCTTGCTATCCTCTACTTTTACAAGATCCGGATCAGGCCGAAAATGGAGGACTGCCTCCATATATGGGCAGGAGCTTACACAGTCTTCATTTTTCAATCTCGATACAGTTCAAAAGTGTCTCCGCGTCCCTGTGGGTGATGAATTATTTTCCACCCTAAAACCCCTTCCCCACGGACGAAACGTCGCAAGCCTCTCACTGCTCTATCGCTATTTCCATAGAAAGTGCTCAGACGAACTACATTCCTTAGTGCCAACAGTTGTAACATTCATGGCTAAGACCCGTCATGCCACGCCCATTGTATCCAACCACCCTCATTCACTTCGTGTTCCATTGGTGAGATGTAAGTTCCACTTGAGCAGCTTCTTCTCACAAACAATCTTAACCTGTTCAAGTCTAGAGTTAACTATTATCTTCCCCACATATCCCCAGGATCTGTGGTTCTTACTCTGTAACCATCTACCTCGAGTGCCCCTTGATCCTTTTTCAGAGTCAACATCATTGTAAAAAAAAAGAGCAACTATAAACTGGAGATCTGTCAGCCTACAGTACCTCTCTATTCCACCGTACAGAGAATGTCCTTGATATTTAAAACATTTTAAACCTAGATTAAAGATAGTGCGTAAAAAAGTTGATGGTAAATTGAAGACTTTGTTATATTTTTTGTTCGTGGTGATGCAAATAAAACCCGACTAATGGTCATGGTGAACATGAAATACAGTATGGTTCGAACCCGCTATTTATGATTTGCGAAAATGGCTTGCTTATCCTAGCAGAAAGTTTCCAAACATCAGAAGAAATTAGAGTTACCTCCCTTGCACCATTTTTACTATGTGAAATGCATCCCGAATTTTTTTTTTTTTTAATCTGTCTTATTTTTCAGAAACAAAAATATTTGACGTTTTTATTTAACTGCAAATTAATTTCCATGGGACATTATCTGTGATATATTTTTCTGCTAAAATTATTTTTCTATTTTTCCATGTTAAATTATTTGCAGTTTGTAGAAAAAATTATTAGTAAATGTTTTCGTAAATTTATTTGCAATCTAATTCACAAGAAAAATGTTATGATATATCTATTTAAGTCGTTATTTTCACAATCATTTACACCTTCAGATTTTCTTACTAAAATGATTTAGAAGATTCTGTTAATAAAGACTTCTGTAATAATAAATATATGTAATACAAATTATTGTCAATATATATTTCTACCTTGAGCAATGCATTTTTATAGCAAAATACTTACTGTAAAAAAGTATTTCAAAATAAACAAATTTGTTAAGAAGTAATTTATTAGAAATATTTCATTTTTACATATAATCAACTACATATTTCCATAATAAAATCATTAATAATAATAATATTAATAATAATAATAATAATAATAATAATAATAATAATAATAATGTGTGTGTGTGTGTGTGTGTGTGTGTGTGTGTGTGTGTGTGTGTGTGTGTGTGTGTGTGTGTGTGTGTGTGTGTGTGTGTGTGTGTGTGTGGTGTTGTCGAATTCATTACATTGACTGACGCACAAACAGCCTTGGGAAAGGTATAAATCCATATATTCTCCCCCCCCCATCTATGGGTATATAGTAACACCGAACGAACTGGGTCCTATATAGTCTTCATTAACAACTAGTCTAGAAGAATAACAACTCTGAATTTAAAAAGAGGGTCGTTTGGAAACATTTTGGCAGACTATCAACACCACTACTCTGTATACAGTTCTTCCGAAAAGTGTGGCTGGTTCTGCACAAGTCTTCGTCACTATAATCGAATTGTATCTGTGCGTAGTCTAGCTATTCTGTTATAAGAACTGGGCTGCTGGATCCTTTTACGTCCAAAGCAACGGGCGTGACTATATATATATATATATATATATATATATATATATATATATATATATATATATATATATATATAACCGTCACCGAAGGAAACTCGCTGTGAGAGCGGCCCTTTACATAAAATATCTCGCACCCAGTACAAATCTCACCTTATTCAACAGCGGAAACAGTGTGTTGCACGCTTTTTAAAATAAAAAGACAAATTCTAGCCATGTTCAATTCGCGGGGCTTGGAATAAACGCTACTAATATTTAGACATCACAAAAACTACATCTTAAACGGGCAAACATGGCAATAAATTAATAACATTTATCAACAAGAACCCCTTGAAAATGCGTAAAGGAGTGGGCAAAAACACTTGGGATAATAGACACTACGGACAATTTTTATACCCTCCTTACTCCCACCAAACGGAAAAATGTAAAAATATTAGAACTAAATAAAAAAAGTAATCAAATTTTCCCTGTCTGTTATATTTAACGAACCTGTTTGAAAGAAATATATATAACTGGCATTTTACTAATGCACTTCTATAATAAAATATCATATCAATACACTTCCATAGTAAAATATCATATCAATGCACGTCCATAATAAAATACCTTATCAATGCAATTCTATAGTAATTTGTTGTTATGTTGTATATTAGAACTTTATTCACTACCGACAATCTTTGTCCTTTCAATGGCTTCGTTATATTTTGCTCAGACTTACGTTCAAAACCTGATGGATATAACTTCTTCTGAAATCTACCAACTCCTAGTCGTTGACGGGGGCCATATTTACATCTGCGGGGATGCTGGAATGGCTGCTGATGTCACAAAGATGTTGATGGAAATCATAAAAAAAGAAAACAAGAGTAAAAATCCGGATGCGGTCATGGAGATTCTGAACGTGAGTTCAAAGAAAGAACATTTTAAAAAATTATCCTTTTTAATCTCCTACATATTTCCATAATAAAATCATTAATAATAATAATTATAATAATTATACTTTTAATCTTCTACATATGGATAAAAAAAATCTTTCTTTTCATCTGGGAAGACATGATATTAAATTATTCAGAAAGAAAAATATATTTAATAGATTAAAAATTTGATTGATCTTTTAACAAATCCAGAGACACAAATAACCGATTGATTTTTGAAACGTTCGGTGAAGTTGTGACTAGAAATGCATTCTAGATCACGAATGTCTAAAAAAAAAAAAAAGCAAAGAAATCGTCCTACGGAAGCCAAATCAAATGTTAAAAAAATGAATTAAATGCCTGCAATTCGTAATCTGGAATTCTTTATATATATATATATATATATATATATATATATATATATATATATATATCGTTCTTTTTATAGATACAAGTATTTTAAGTAAATGCTCTGTTTATAATAAACAGTATTAAATAACATTTACCGGCCTGAATGTCCGAGAAATTTTCATAGAAAATTTTCGTTCTCCGACAGGAATCGAACCTGTATCCTATACGGAACCGTCATATAGCCTGACGTGCCTTAACCTTTCGGCCACAGAGAAGCGTCTGGTTAGCAAGGTCGATTTTACTATCTTTAAACTTAAATCTTCCATGAATCTCTTCTATTCATATCTGCTATAAATAATATGAATATAAGGCACGTCACGCGAAATGACGGTTCCGTATATGATACAGGTTCTATTCCTGTCGGAGAACGAAAATTTTCTATGAAAATTTCTCGGACATTCAGGCCGGTAAATGTTATTTAATACTGCTTATCATAAACAGAGCATTTACTTAAAATACTTGTATCTATAAAAAGAACGTTAAACATATCAAAAATGTCTTTAATACATATATATATATATGGAATAAGTCCGACAATTATTTAATATATTTTCTGTTTATACGTTATTTTTATAGACACAACATATTTGAGGAAATGCTTTGTATTTTTTTTTTTTAATGAAACAGTATTAATTACATTTACCGGCCTGAATGTTCGAGAAATTTCGTAGAAAATATGCGTTGCCTGACAGGAATCGAAATGGTAACACTTCAGATCAAATGACGGTTTCCGGATAGGAATACAGGTTCGATTCCTGTTGGAGAATGCATATTATCTACGAAATTTCTCGAACATTCAGATCAGTAAATGTATTTAATACTGTTTCATTAAAAAAAAAAAAAAAAAAAAGGATTTACTTCAATAAATTGCATCTATAAAAATAACGCGTATATATATATATATATATATATATATATATATATATATATATATATATATGTAACGTAAATCATTCAAACGAAAAACAAATATTGATTTACGTTACATAAATTGAATACGCACTACAAAACCGATATATATATATATATATATATATATATATATATATATATATATATATATATATATATATATATATATATATATATATATATATATAAAACAAACACACATAATAATACATATATAAGAAAAAGAATCAATTTACAAACACAGAAATCTGGACCTCGCTATTAGCATTTATAAAATATAATATTTTTTTCTTTGAGATATTTTTTTATATGGAGTGCTTAAATTGAAGCCAAGAGACACAGAGGAAAACAACGCATAGCATAGAGTTGTAATGAATGGATAGCAGAACAGGTTTTACGAGAAATAACGAAAAGACAATATTTATAAAGAGCTACAAAGGACAGGAAATTGTGGCGAGCCATGATCGCCTACGTCCTGAGGGAACGCGACTTATAAAAAAAAGAAGTATCTTTGGATCTTTTCTGCTCATTAACCTCAAAATATTAATTCACCCCAAAAGAAAAAGAATTTATATTTACTAAAATTCACACCAAATTCTCCTAGAGTGAGTCCCTGCACTCCAGTTAGGTTGACCTTTGCGATCGCCCCAAATGTGGTATTCTATTTCTAAGTGTGGGATCTGCATTCTCGCTCACCCCGATAAACACGCCAAAAACAGTTTGTTTGTTTTTTTAATTATAAATTGTTCAAAATTCCTTGTAAGTACCTCGAATATTATCCGCACTTACGAAATGTGAATAACTCACTGATTTTTAGTAATTGTTCTTTCTGACTGTTGGAGTCGTTGCGAGGCAAGCTAAAAAAAAATTGATTTAAAATTTCAAGAGTGGCAATAATGTTATAGGAAAAGAAACGTTTTCAAAAATTTAATAAAAACAAATAACATTTTCTTGGAATTAATTAATATTTGCGATAAGTAACATTTTTTACATTATTTGGGGTAAATTAACAGAAAAGATCCGAAATAATAAAAAGACAAAATTTATTAAGAGCTAAAAAGGACAGGAAATCGTGGCGAGCCATGGGACACGGCACATGAAGATGAAAAATCTGTATATAGAGATATGAAAAAAAGATCTAAAAAGTTGATTATTTCTGGTTTCATTAGCTAATGTAGAAGTTCACCAAACCTTATAAGGATTTTACTTTCAAAAATTATTCATGCTTCTTCGATTTCACTCCCTTGCATTGTAAATGTTTTACGACCAAATATTCGCTTGAAGTCAGATAAAAAAAAAAGTAATTAAAATAATTAAGATCAAATAAAATAATTAAAATTGAAATCTCTAGAAAAAGGGAATAAAATCGGTTAATTTGCAGTGTTACACCCGCACTCAGTTCCCATTAAAAATTTCCAGAATACTTATATTTTTATGTGTAATTGTACATGTTTCATTCGGATTCATTCGCGTCGCGGGCAGCCATTACTGGCGTTGTTGACATACATTCGTTGCAGAATAGCGATCAGTTTAGGTATCATTGCGCAAACTGAGCTTGTCTACGTAAATAGTTCTCGTGCGTAGTAATTGAGAAAATTTAAACAAGAAAGGTCAGTTCCGCGCTTAGCTTTCCGTAATCCTCCGCGTTTAGCTTTCCGCAGTGAATGTATGCAAACAATGACAGTAATGGATGCCGCCAAAAACGCGAATGAATTCAAACTTTCACTGTCGATAACTCCAAAACGGTGGATTTTATCAGATTTATCAAGCCAGATTCGAATGGAACATGTACAATTACACGTAAATGTACGTATTCTTGAAATTTCTAATGCGAACTGAGCGCGGGTGTTACACTGCAAATTAAAATCTAGGCGTAAGGCTACGAAAACTTTGTCCAAAATTTTATTCTTATTTTTTTTGCTTTCAGAACGAGAACCGAATCCACAGAGATATCTTTGGAGCATTAGCTCCTAAACTGACTTCCGCAGAACCGACATCTGTTGCCTGCATAAAATGTTCATAAACAGAAATATAAAGTAAGTTTACTGAGAACTGAGATTATTAAATGGCAGCTACCTGGTTTATCACCCAGTTCACATCACCAGGAATAGAAATTTATCCATTATTTCCTGTAAGATTGAGTTTCCGGTTCCTTCTAGTGTAGGGACCTCCACTAATTTGTAATACCTAAAAAATTATATTTTTTAATGAAAAAGCTTTCTTGGAGCTTTCATTTTTGCTTTAATTGAAAGCTAAAGGAATTTTTCCACTAAACAAAATACTCTGGTGTATTTTAAACAGAAATTATATTGGAAGCAATTTTCATTTTTTTCATTTTTAAATAGCTAATTAGCGCCCTTTCTAGTCGTCTTCCATCGTAATGTAATTCTCTGTATTTTAGAATCTGGAGTCTTCATTCTCTTTCACTCCCAGCAGCCCCTTGAATTTGGCCACGTTGTCGCCTTGTTTGGGGCAAATTGATAAAAAAATGTTATTTTGTTTTCCTCTCTTAGAAAACTCAACTTTTGCCTCTTTGTATATCGGTCTTGCTGGAAACAAGTAATCAATATTTTAAGCAATATTTTTTTTTTACAAGATGAATCGATACACTTTATTCTTTTTTATTGTTGTTTTTTATCATTTCACCCCAAACAAGACGATAATGCCACTAAGACACAAAGGTCTAGTGGAAGTGAAAGAAAATGAGAAGACTTTAGAACAGTGGTTCCCAAACTTTTTTTCTCATAGCCTCATTTTCGGAATGAAAATTTGCATGCGACTCACTAAAGTGAAGTCCCGGCGGAAAAGGCACAAGAAGCAGCCTTACGGCAAAGAAGGTCCAGAGAGAGTTAAAGAGAGATAAATGTAGATTTGAAGTTAAAACATTATCATTGATAACTCACTCCTCCAATTTGTGGACCCTAGTTACTATATTCTTAATACTTGATATAATGCAAAAACATCACAATGATAAAATCGGTCAATAATTATGTATAACTATTTATACTGGGACTCATACATGCAATTACAAGTAATCCATAATAATATTTTAAATTTTGAAAACGTTTATTTTTGGCATATGAATTTTTTGCACCATTTCTAAATCTTTGATTGTCTTTCAATCGTTCTATCTCACCTGCTATCCTCTTCCGCCACACCTATGAGGCGCACTGCGCCATTTTTGAACAACTGTTTTAGAATGAAGTGGAAATCCAATCCTAAATAGGAAACAATGGATAAACGTCTATTCTTGTTCAAAAGGCGGGGAAGGAGTGTGAATCGGGTGATAAGTGAACATATCTCCACCTGTTTGTTATGATTCTGTTAAAAAAAAAACTCAATGCCCCACGCATTAAAACTATGATAATGAACGGTGTTCTAAATTTTCTACAAATTCAAAAATGAGTCCTTAACAAATCACAAACAATTTTGGCGGTTTTTAACCGCTGGGTCTAAAAGGTTTACACATGTAAACAATTTTTTCAATAAACCGTCTGGTTTTCTCAAAAATACATTTTTCTCAAAATTGCGTGTATATATGTATACAAAAAAAATAGCCGATTAAACATTTATACATTACACTATAAAGACTAACTTATTTTTACAGTAATAAGAATTTTTAAAAATTTATAAAGTAGAATGAATTGAACATCACTATGTCACATTCATCCTCAAGAAATACTAATGTATTGTAGTGTTACTGACTCACGGGAAGTAGTATGCACTTAACTGCCTCATGGGTAATAACCGTAGCTATTTATAGTCTTTGTGACTTCATATGTAAATGAGTCACATCAACTAACTCTAACCCAAGTTGGAATAATCAAACGATATGAATATCATTATTTTTAATTGATTTTTGGTTATTAAAATCTAAAAAGGACGACCTCAAATTAATGCTCAAATTTATATTTCATAAAAATGTATTTCTTTCTTTTAAAACTCCCCCATAAGTTTCATAATTTAAAATTTACGACCAACAAAGTTCATTTTTGGTACAGTATAGATTTTTTTCCCTTAAAATATATTTTAGCTCCACTCGATTTTTATATAAGTAAAAACATTGGCGACAGTTAATTTCAGATTTTGAAAGGATTTCTGAACATATTGATTTATCTCCTTAAATTGGATGTAAATCTTTTGAACAAGACTCATATTATGAGTATCCCTGTGTAAAAACCAAGCATATGAAATAAAAGATAAAACGAAATATTTCTTTCGAAATGTAACAGCATTTATTTTTTTAAAAAATGTCCATAAATAAAAATGCTCGGATATATTTTAGCTTCCATGGGAAGTTGAGGCTTTCAAAAACAATAAAGGAATGTCCTTCTTTTTTTAATTCTGGGAATATTTTCTTTCTGTACAGACAGCTTCATTTAGAATAAAACATTCTTCGTTTTAAATTTGTAACGTCATTCTGTTTTTATTTTGTTTTTGATTTTTTTCTTCCAGTGTCACCACTCCAAATAATTTTTGCATAAACATTGAATTACTTTATGAGGGCTCAAAATACGAGTTTCGTTCAAGTATTAATGTAAGGGGGATAAATCTGTTTTTGATAAAAGTAAAACCGTTTGAAATGTTGAAAAATAGACTATACCCCAAATTTGGAAGTGACAAAAAGATCATGGAATCGTAAAAAATTTGTAAAAGGAAATTTTTCGAAGACATCTGTAGTGTGCAAAAAACTTATTTCATTTAAATCTTGAAGGTTTATAACTTTATAAAAAAACACTATATCAATAAATAATATATTCTCTCTCTCTCTCGTTCTCACTCAAAAAGTCAAATCTCATCTCAGATGTCTCGTTGTGGGCCTTCAATGAAGTAACTATGTATTTTAACCCAAGGTTCAACACATTAACGCGTGAACCAAACAGGAAGGATTCAACAAACATAATCTTATGAACAGGATTAATTACAAACTGTCGAACAAAAAAATAAAAAACGGGTCTACTAAGGCGAGCCATAAGGATGGGGGTCAGCACATAGGTAAGGGGAGACAACCTCACCCAACCAATTTCCCGATATTTAATATTAAAAACTGGGTAACTTCAGTGTAGTAAAGAACGACAGGATGTCATAAAGTTAGTGGCGTAAGTAGTGTTTTTGCCGCCCCTCTCCAGAAGGGATACAATATTACAATGCTCATTAACCCCTTAAAGTTTATATATATATATATATATATATATATATATATATATATATATAATTATTTTTTAAAAATATGATTCCGTCGCTACATAAGAGTTCTCATGTTTCAAAAACAGAAGCTAAAAACTTCAATTCAATTATAGAAAATAAATTAAAGTACCTCGTTCTGTTTTATCCTGAAATTATAATATAGGCGCTACTTGTGTATTTAAAAATAAAAACAAAAATACTAAAGAACTTTGGATTGTTAACCTAACGGTTCTTTCCTATTTTCTATATATTTACACACACACACACACATATTTGTTTTGTTTTCATCGGCTTAGCAAGAGATAAATATTTTATGTATGGTCCAATCGTTAAAAGAATTATATGTATGGAAATAGAATAAAAGAATCATTCTAATTATATTGTACCTTCAGGCACTGAATATTTTAAACTATTTTTTTATGACAGCTTCTGTCGTATTTTCACAGTCACGCGTACTACACGTGTAGTCCGTGTTTCTTTTAAAGTGGTATTAACACCTCACTGATAAATTATGAAATAAAAGTACAATTGTCCTTTTATTTCATAATTTTTAAGTTTTAATTTTTCATAAGTTTTATTAAAAAAAAAAAATAAGTACAATTGTACTTATTTTTTTTTTTAATAAAACTTGTGCTTATTTTTAAAAAAAAATGAAGGCATTACTTCTTTTACTTTTTTTCTAAATCGGGAAAACTGTAAAAACTTTTTTATTAAAAGAAAGATAACTTGTCTTTGTTTATGTACCCTCTGCTTT
Source organism: Acanthosepion esculentum (assembly GCA_964036315.1). NCBI lineage: Eukaryota > Metazoa > Mollusca > Cephalopoda > Sepiida > Sepiidae > Acanthosepion > Acanthosepion esculentum. Next base: position 56,594,809 of record OZ038502.1, read on the forward strand.
ATTTATTTAAAAAGAAAAATCATTGTACTTTTAATTAATAATTAATCAGATTTTTGTGTAGTTTTTTTTTTATTTATTTATTTATTTCAATTCTAACAAGTGAGGACTCAAATGCCACGTTAACAAACACGGTTCATTTTTCTTTTAACAATGTAAAAAAATGAAATGTCCTTTTAAATTATTTTGTTTTACGTAGTTGAAGTTATTAATTAAAAGTTCGATAAATTAATTTTCACTTTTAAAAACAGAAATGTTATCATAATTCTTAGTCTATTTAATTAAACTTTAACTATAAACAAATAAATAAACATTGCATTATTCTACTACTGTGAAAACTTGTAAATTGAAAAAATGAAAAAATACCCTTTTTTGGACTTTAAATAAAGTTTCTGCACTGAAAAAATATTCATTTTCAATATCCTTTTAAATTTTTGTTGGATATTTCCGGAAAAAATTGGAATGCATGTGATTTTTAAAACATTGGAATTATTTCAATTTATTTATGTTATAATTTTATTAAAGGTGTAATGGGGTGCTGTTTACTATGTGTTGAGATTATCAATGTGGCTGCGTTTTTGTAAGAGCTTCTTACATTTAAATTTGCATAACTCAAGGAAAAAACAACAAGAAATCAATTTGCATTCAACAATAAAAAAATATATATATTGAAAACAACGAGTACAATCAATTTGTGCACATGTATGAACATTTAGGAAAGGAAAAGTAGTTTCCCTTGTACTGTTATCTTGAATAAGATAGAAGAATGTATTATATCTTAAATATTTCTTGATAAGAATGTTCAGAGTTCAATGAACAAATAGAATGTTGAGTTCAAGAATGAAATAAAGTTAATTCAGATCTGTGTTGTATGAACAGATAACAAAATTTGGTTTGTAACTTGGCTTGGTAACAGTGAATAGAGTAATGTAATGCTAGCTCTGTGTGTGTGTGTGTGTGTGTGTGTGTGTGTGTGTGTGTTGAGTAGAATCGTGAATTCACGTGTAAGTTTCTGGGCTCTACTCTAATATTTCTGGAATAAGAAACTGTTTTTATATCTTTTTGGTAGGCTTCAAGAAGCGAAGCGGGAAAGTTAAAAAGAATACCAAAAATACATGATTGAACAAAAATTAACCAATCACTGATTTTCTAACAAAAGTAAGTTGAGTGAAGTCATGGCAGAAAAATTCAGTGTGGATATTGCGATTAGTAAATTGTCCTATTGTAGACAGTATTTATTTCTTAACCAATCATAGATGAGTAATTTGTAGGCGTGGTAATCGTCGAAGTCACTACAAAGGTAACGAATTTATATTCGTATTAAAGTTAGGCCTATGATAAGATAAAGAAAAACAATTGGTTCGCTTATTTATTTTTTTTTTTCACTAACAGTTCACAGACATGAAAAATCAAAATCAAAGAACTGACGCCAAAGTCTGGACTTCTCACATAAGTGTGAAAAACTGTGGATTCACTAAATTCACTTAATCCAACCCTACATCAACCCCTTGAAAAATGTTCAAATTTTTTTCACACCTTTTGCTCACATCTTGTAAGTGGTGTTTATCCCCACCAGCTGACAGCGCGTTTTGGAGACATTTTGTTTTGTTTTTTATTGCTGGCTGACTTTGAGCCAGTCATCAAATACAAATTGGCCTTATTTGGACCCTATCTTCTTCCTTATTGCTGTTTTTTTTTTCTTTTCTTTTTTTCTTTCTTTTTTTTTTTTCAAAAGTTATTGAAATTATGATTGTTTTTTTGTTTTTTTTCTGAAAACTCACCGTGGACCAGAAGTGACGCCCGGGGCGGACCGCCCCATAGCTACGTCACTGCATAAAGCCTTTCTTTTAGACTTTAATAAATAAAAAAAAACAACCTTTTTTCCCTGACATGCGCACAATTTTCTTTTTCTTCCTTGAGCTCAATGTCCGTTCAACAGTATTTTGAATTATTACTCTCGTGTTCTCTATCGTTGAATGCTTGAATTATCTCGGATATTTCCATATTGCACCGGTACTGCAAGTGCCTCTTCCAAGCTGATCTGGTTCATGACCTGTCTCATGGGGTTACTGAATATTTTCGCCATATATAAGTGAATATAGTGATACAATTTTATTATCAAAGGTTGAATATGCCATCAAATCTTTGAAATACAACGCAAGTATAATAGCACTGATGATCAGCCAGGCCGGTGCCGAGATCCTCACTTGAAGAATCCATGAACTACGTATAGAAGACGATAAAGCTACCCGAGGAGTAGACAATATCCACTAGTCTATTGCACCTTCCCACTTGTCAATATCATGTAAAATTCTCCTA
>OZ038502.1:56602124-56649624 GCA_964036315.1 Acanthosepion esculentum
AAAATCGTGGAATTGCCATATTACTATATTCAAAAAACGTTCTCATTTAAATTAAAATCTTTCAAATACAACCCTAGCGTTGCGACACTGCACGCTCCAAAATTTTGTAACTGTTAATAATAACACACTTTTAAAAAAAACATCTTTCGACCTGTATTAAATTTATTTTCGTCTCGGAAGTTACCTGAATTTACCTGAAAAGGAAAAATAACACCCATGCCTGATGACAATAATAAGAATAAGAAAGTACTAGCATATATACGGAACATCTAATTCATTTTCAATTTTTAAAAACAAGGATCGCGTCATTCAACGAGTGGTTATTAAATCTGTTAGCGAAGTGAATTCGCCATTAATTACATTAACTTTATTGATTTATTGTTTGTATGACTACGTCTTTGTAATATATATATATATATATATATATATATATATATATATATATATATATATATATATATATATATATATATATATATATATATATATAATGCCTGTAGAAATGTATATGTACGTATTTATACTTTTAAAATGTATGGAGAAAATATAATTTAAAATTTCTTAATATATATATATATATATATATGTATATATATATATGTGTGTGTGGTGAAAATAAAGGAACTCTCTAATCTTTCCCTGACTTTCCAGGACTGATTGATTTCCCCCTGTTTTCGTCTTTCTCTCTTTACGAGGTAGTCGGCCATTTTCTTCTTACGGTTCGCTACCGGAGTAGATTTCTAGTGGAATAAATTGTTGTAAAAAGAGTTTGAGAGGAAGTGAAACAAGGCTGAGTCCATATAGCTTCACTCAAGCTATATGGACTCAGCCTTGTTTCACTTCCTCTCAAACTCTTTTTACAACAATATATATATATATAATGGAATCCCAAATTTACAGGAACAAGTTCTCTAAAAGCAGGTAATCTTTAGGGGCCTATTCTGCTAATTTCTTTTCAGTCTGAGAATCAAAATGAATCACTTTATAGTATCAAGAAAATTAAACCATTTTGATAATTTAATAGAAAACATTTATTTATTAAGATACTTTATTTATTAAGATACTTTGATTCCAGATTTAAATTCTGTTCTCACCATATTTCTGTTCAGAAATATAATGTTTTTGACTCTAGTGTCATCAGATGTGTTATGGTTTCTTAGCCACATTTGAATTGAATCGCTACAGCCCCAAAGATCCAATGGAAGACCTATCAAATTTATCACTAGATTTGCCACAGTTTTAACTTCAAGACGATGTTTTTTTTTGTTTTTGTTTTTTTGTCAGAATAAATTATGTTCATCCCAGAAAACCTCTTTCAGCAGAACTTACAGCAAAGGTATTAATTATATTTTTAGCTCTTTAGATAGTTTTGGGTACATGCTTATGGTAATTTCTTGTTATTTTTCTGAATGTTATTTTTTAGTAGATACTCGTGTTTGAAATAGACGCTTATTTTTTTAAATAGTTTATGTCGATCAGCCTGTGCACGCAAGAAAAATTAATAAAGAAAATGCGCTCTCCGATAGGTTTCGAAACTGCGTCCCTTTCTCCAAATTATTATTGCGGTGGCAGAGGGGCGTGTGTCTATTAGAGTTTTACTAGGCACGCACACGAGACCATCGGCTATTAATATATAAGATTACTTTCGGATAATCCAACAACTGGTTTGGTAAGCTTTTATAAATTTAAGAATCGGCTCGCGCGAACCGGTAAGATGCCACCACAAGCTGTAACGCTCTCTGAGCAGTCTAAAGCACGTTGCATGAAATGGTGGTTTCCCTTACAAAGGGCTACACAGGTTCGAATCCTGCAGGAGAGCACATTTTCTTTATTAAGTTTTCTCGAGTGTACAGGCCGGTAGACAATACAATTTACTGTTTAAAATAAAAAATGGGACGTCTACTTCTAACATGAGCATCTACTAAAAATAAATCCGTTAATTCTTTAGGAATAAATATATACATGAATAAAGACAAAAGGAAAACTTATGTTAGCCGAGGTGTTTCGTCCCCTGATAGACATTATCAAGGTAAATGTAAGGGTTTTATTTTGCAACAAATAAACAGATGTAAAAATGCCGTTAGTATTTCAGAATTATTAAATTTAAGAACACCCATAAGTATACATCAGGGTAAATGAAAGTCAAGGTAAACTAGGAGGATGCTAAGTGATATTAAGTTTTGCACACACACACACACACACACACACACACACACACACACACACACACACACACACACATGTAACTTCTTTTTAAATGGTTGCACCAATGCAGCAACAATAGCATTAATGTCTAATAAACGTAAATGAGTAAATGTTGTTGTTAAATTTATTTTTTATGTAATTATTTCTGTAATGTAATTATTATTTATATTATTTTAGTTTGAGATTAATTTATGTCTTATTTTAAATAGTAGGTTTTAAATTTAACAGTATTTTTAATTTAAAAAAAAATTATAATCATTTACGTTGCCTTTGGAAAATAGTGTTTCTTTTAGGAAAGGAGATTATGTGAAAAAAATCCGGGGTTCGTATTTATATTTCATATATTGTCAGTTATTTTCTTAATTTTCACACACACACACACACACACACACACACACGCACACACACACATGTAAACCTCTAAACAGTTGCATCAATGAAGCAACAATAACAGTCTTGTCTTTCATACTTCTTCAGATATAAGTGTATACCAGGAAGGATTATAGACTTTATACTTACACTCTGTGTGTGTGTGTGTGTGTGTGTGTGTGTGTGTGTGTGTGTGTGTGTGTGTGTGTGTGTGTGTGTGTGTTAGAAAAAAGTTCAGGGTGACGTTGCTACGGACTCTATGCAGGCCTTGATGCATTCCTTCTTTGTGGCAAAATTGTTTTTTGGTTTTTCCCCACATCCTCCATAACTAAATGGCAGGCAGACAATCTTGTTCTGGTCATAATAATAGTGAATGATTTGGGCCATGCAAACGCTAGGTATTAGCCGAAACTTTTCATAGCACCCTGCAAAAACAAGCAAAACAAAACATTATGCAAAGTAAAATAATCTGGTTCTTTATATCTTAATACTTCTGATATATATATATATATATATATATATATATGCGTGTGTGTGTGTGTATATATATATATATATATATATATATATATATATATATATATATATATATATATATGCGTGTGTATGCACGCGCGTGTGTGTGTATACATAAATCTAAGATGTCGATTTAACCAAAAAACCCTTAGACAAGAAAAGAAAATTCTAAACTAAGAAAGGAAAAAAAGCAAAAGACAAACACATACCTAAACAGCAAATTACATAGCTCTAGTTGCTACTTAAGTTTCATACTCTCCTGAACTTCAGGCGACTAGAATGTTTCAGTCGTCTGAAGATTACGAGAGTATGAAACTTGAGTAGCAATTTGAGCTATCTGAGTTAATGATACATGCGTTTTTATATACCAAGAACAGTTTTGGAAGAATGATGTATGACAAAGTGTAAAACGTTTTTGTGTGACGCGTTTCGTCGCTTGGTGACTTCATCAGACTAGTCGCATCAACGTAAACAAACCTTGCCCGATGGGTGTCCAAAGGGACAAAAAGCGTCACACGAAAACTTCTTCCACTGTGTCACACACACACACACACACACACACACACACACACACACACACACACACATATATATATATATATATATGGTAGTTTTTTTTAAGCATTTTACCCCAAGTAAGGCGGGAGTGCTACTAGTACGCAGGAGGTTACAGAGAGTAGAGAACAAGAGTAAAGAGGCGTGGTGTTTAGGGAGAGGATAATGAGAACGATGGGAACAAGATTAAGCTATCAGAAGATGTCGACTGACATTACCCTGGAGCATGTAAGAGGAAGAGAATTCCACAGACGGGAAGTGCAAGAGAAGAACCTGTTTGAGTAGAAGAGGTGGTTACATTTAACCGTTTCAACCGTGAAAGTGGGAACCGAGATGCCAACCTAATAGCTCGCTTACATTCATGCTGTCTGGGAACCATAGAAATCAACACGTCGGTACATTTGCCGTGAAAATACTCATAGAAGAGGCGGAAAGAAGCCACGGCACGTCTGTGAGAAAATGAGACTAGATGCCAGATCAGGACCTATCACATTGCTGTCTCTGGATTTTGTCGAGGACCTCGAGACTTTCAGCGGAGGGCACCAGGCCATATATGACAGCAGTATTCCATGCAAGGACGGATGGTTGATTTATAGATTTGAAGGATGGACACAGACGAGAAAAACTTTCTGGCACGACACAGGACCAACGTTCCTTGCGGTAGATGAAGCTATTGAGTCTAGGTATTTGTTCCACCTCATATCAGTGAACAGCGTGAGACCAAGCAGACGCAACGAGGCGCTCTCTAGGAGTTGGGCATCAGCCGTTCCGATGGGAGGCAGGGTGTGATCTCTGGGGTGGATAAATGAGAGCAGTTTCGTTTTGGAGGTATTGAAGTTGACAAGCCATTTCCTGCCCCAGTCCACCTATAGATTAGAGATCCTTTTCGAGAATGGCGGCCAGGCTAGTTTTGTCAACGATACCAGATTTACTATTGAGACAAGAGTAAATAGTAGTGTCGTCCGTGTAGATGCCTACTTGGGGAGGTAGTAATGAAGATCAGGAGCCGTGTAGGACCCAAGATAGAGCCATGGGGAACACCGGCGTTTGTGATAAAGGAGCTGGAGGAGAACCCGTTTAGGACGACCTTCATTTCATGGTTTGACAGGAATGATGTATTAAGTCAAATAATCGTCCTGTAATGCCGTATCCCTAAAGCTTACGAAGAAAGCCGACACGCCAAACCTTTTCAAATGCTTTAGAGATATCTAGAGCCACGGCTCGAGCTTCTCTGTTATTGTGAAGTGCTTGGTATACAAATTCAGTTATGGCCGTGAGCACGTCAGTAGTAGATCGGGCAAAGGAGAAACCATATTGCTTGTCGGAGAGCAGATTATGGGAAGTAAGGTACTTAACGGCTTCGGCGTTGATTAAAGCCTCGAAGACTTTACCGAAGAGTGATAAGAGACTGATAGGACGGTAGTTAGATGGGTCAGAAGGTTCTACAGAGTTCTTAAAGACAAGCATAACAGATGAGGACTTCCAACAGGCTGGAAAGCAAGAGTCGGTGAAGCAGTAGTTGTAAAGTTTATAGAGGACAGGAGCTAGTTCAGGAGCACATTTCTTCAAGATAATGTAGAGCATCAGTTCTGGGGTGGAGGGCGAATCGGGTGTGGGTACACCAGATATAGCGTTGAATTGAATGAGAATTTCCGAACAAAGCATTCAGCCTTGTCAGCTGTGGAAGTCAGGACCTCAAATTGGTTGAATAATGGCGGTATTGTGGGATTGCTGCTGTTCAGCACGCTCTTGCAGGGCCGCCAATAATCTTAAGAACAAAACTTGTGAGAAGCAATACGTTGTTTCATTCTTTCGGCAAAGAGTAACTTTGCTTCATTGAGGACACGCTTGCGCTCATTACGGGCAGTGACAAAGAGACATCTGTTGCAATCAAACATGTCGCTACGGTACAGATGAGAGTAGTGATTCCTGTGGGCAATAGCAGCTGAGAACTAAGGGGAGGGACGCGATTTCACTTTTTCTTGCGGGGATGAAAGCCTCGATTCCAGCTTTTACCCAGGATGAGACCTCAGACGCACATTTTTGGACGTGGAGTTTAAAAACAACATTCCAGGGAACATCGCGGGGGAAATCACGGAACGAGTTCCAGTCAGACGTTCTGTTGGTGGGAGGTTCTTTAATGGGGGGAGGAGTAGAAGGAGATGTTAACAGACACCACGTCATCGTTAAAGTTGCCAAGAGGGCAGAGCTGCGTGGCACAAGACTCAGGAATGGAGGTAAAAACATAGACCGAGAAGAGAAGCCTTACCATCATGGTTACTGGAGAAACGCGTAGAAAAGTCAACCACTTGCGTGAGAGATTGAGTGATTGAAAATTTAAGGGTTTGTATGCCAGTTATGGAATGTTTAAGCCATTTGGTATGGTGGGCATTAAAGTCACCGAACACAAATATGTGTGAAGGCGGATGTAGAGAGATAGCCTTGTCTATATTATCGGAAATGCTATCGAGTACACCACAGTTTTGGGAGGATGGCGAGCGATAGAGAATGAAGAGATAGCTTATAGAAATAGACGGGGACACATGTATGAATGGTCTGGAGATTCAAACAAGAGTTCCCTAGCCAGTGGGAGCTGACGCAGCCTGAAACATAATGTGGCCTCGAGGTTTCCCACTGGGGTTGCGTGAAGGGACACGCTTCCATGCGCGACATGGCACTACAAGTACACCGATATTATGCAAATGTTGATCAGAGCAGCCGCTCAAGACGCTACGCTCAAGGGATTCAAACTACCAGTCGGGAACAGCAACCATAGAACTGTCAACCCAGTACCCTCAGTATGAAGAGGCGTTGCCACAGACTGCACATGAGATTCACGGGAGCACTAATACAGAAGCCTGAGAAAGGGAAAAGATCCGGAAACCCCTTCATAAACAGGAAACAAGGGATGAGCCTATATACCTGTTCAAGAGAATTGACAGGAGAACGCCGAAATTATCTAAAAACAATTGCGTAAATATACACAAAACACAATCATAGAAAACGACTGTAGTAACATTCGCAAGTACTCAGGAAAAATAATATAAAATAAATATGAACTTTAGCAAATTTACTGATATTATAAAACACCTAATTTGGAAGTATGAAAAATTTGATAAAAAATTTGATAGAGAACTTTGTGGGGGTATTTACTCACACCATAGAAGTAGTGATAGAATTTTAGGGTTGTCTTTACGGAGATAAAAACAGCAAAAATAAATGTACACAATACAGTGAAGGCATGACAAATTGTATGGTAATTTCATAAATTTTATTTATGCATTTGTGTGTATATATAGATAGATAGATAGATAGATAAGATAAAAGTCTATGGTTAACGAGAGTTAAACCAAAAGGAAGTGGATATGTTTTTAAAGTGCTCAATGCACAGATCAGAAAATCGAATATGCAGAAAAAATAATAAAAAAAAAACAGTAATATTCACCATATATATATATATATATATATATATATATATATATATATATATATATATATATCATAATGGTATGAGTTAATTATATCTGTGTACTTCATTTTTTTTTTTCTTTTTATCATATCACCCCATCCAAAGCAGTAAAGCCACTAAGACACAAGCGCTTACTGTTTGTGAAAGGATAAGAAAAAAAAGAGAAACATTATCAAAGAGCGAAAAAATAGAAGAATAATCAAGACAGTCGATAACAGTTAACAATGAAGATCAAAGTTGGAGAGAAAGCATGGGCGGGAATAGAATCCCACAAGCGAGAAGTGCGAGAAAAGAAACTCTTAGCATAAAACTTACGGTTACATCGGGCTCATTCAACTGAGAATTCAGCTGAGAACGTGATCCCGAGAAGGAGCAACGAGTCACTTTCATGAATGCTAGTATTAGTCAAGATGATGGAAGTCAGAAAAGGTTCTTCCAGATGATTGATAGAGAGAAGTTGTGTATATAAAATATTTTTATGTATAACTTATTTTCAAAATTTATTACCTTGGGCTATTTTAGCCTTCCTTCTGTCATAAGGTGTTAGTATATCGCGGATATACTAATGCCTATAGTGAACTGAAGAATAGAGAATGCCAAGTTATTTACTCTCTCTTTCCAAGCATTAAACCCAAGTTGCTGCCTCAGGCAATTTATTTATGACAGCCAAACCCATTTTCTAATTCATATCTTAGATTGCTAGAAATGTTTTGCAACACGCGTTAGCGTGTTGAATTCCTCACAGTATTTAGTATTCTTGAACTTATCGCTAACATTTTTGAGATTTACAAACTCTACGTTTCGTTCAATTTCGCAAACCAATCGATAAAATTTGAAGAAGCTGATTTGTTTGGAAAAATACTTTGACAAAAACCCTACTTCGCGTTTTTTTACGCCCCCTAGTAAAAGCAACTGTTTTTGTACCCCCTTACCTGTTTGCACTTCTCCCCAAAATTTGATTTCGATGCAGTCGATGTACTAAGGTACCGCGAAAATATTTATAGAAAAGACAGGGGGAAGGCACTTCTCGACAGTGAGGAAAGTAAAGTCGAAATGCCAAGTCAGGACTGATAACATTCATAACAGGTAAATTTTTTTATGGAGGGGTTCAAACTCATGCCAAATTTTTACGGTTCGCCCTATGCATAATGTTGTCTTATACACGTGTATATACAACAAAAGGTTAAAAAAAATAACACATTGGGATACTAAGTAAAAAAGATGTATTCCTGACACACGGAAACAAAGATATCCTACCAAAGCACTTTGCCCTTTTCACTCCAACTTGAGTACAGATAAACATAAAAAATAATGATACTCTATATTTTCTGTGAAGAAAGGAATAAAAAATGAATGATGTCTTTTCTTCAAATATTTTCATGGCAACTTCTAGGAGCTTTTCCCCCTTGGTACTCTGACTACATGAATTTAAATGTGCTACTAGATTGGCATCTCATTCCCACCCGTTGCAATTAATATATTTTAGTTTTACACTAGACAAAGCCCCTCCCCAACAAACGAGCTATTACAAATTCTGACAGTGAACACGGGTCAACATACACCTTTTCTATAGTTTAGAATTTGTATTTTATATAAACTTCCTTCTTACTCACATTCTCTGTCCATGCTGAGAATACCATGGATAGAGCATGTGATTAATGGGGAAGTTTTAAGGGGAACAAAAAGGAGACTTGTACTTAGAATCAGTAGAGAGTTGACATTTCTGGGACACATAATGAGGAAGGCTGGCAAGGAGAATTTGACACTCACTAGACATAGTGAAGGCAAGAGGGACAGGTTGTAACAGTGAGTAACCTACCTAATCAGCTTGTGTAAATGAATGGCAGAACTCTGGTTGGAAGGGATATTAAAGGGACAAAATTGCTTTGAACTACAATAGATAAGGAAAGTTGTGGAGAACCATGATTGCTCACGTCCAGAATGGATATGGCACATAAATGAAGACGAATAAGAAACGTTTAAACATTGACTGTTTCCCTTTCTAGACAGCCTGACAAAAGAAAAGTGACACTAGTAAAACTCCCATTGAGAATCAAAGTCACTTGTAATAGGCTACGAGATGTGTTTGTTCGAGGATCCAGAACATTCGTCTAAGGAACATTCGTCTAAGGAACATTCGTCTAAAGAATATACATCTGAGAAATATTCGTCCAGAGAATTATGGCCTAATGTGGGTTGTATTAATATACAAAAAATGCATATCAATAAATGCTTATAAACCAGTTTTTCCTATAAAGAGCATTATAAACAATGTTTATATTGGGGGGGGGGTAATCAACCCATTTGCAGGTTATTTAAAGCCATAAAATATGATTTAGTGTTCTACTAAGTCCTACTAATTAAACTAGAGCTAGCGGTGAAAAAGAATATTCTTAGACAAATGTTCTGGATCCAAACAAACTCACTTTTAATAGCTTGCAAGATGATGCAAGAGCCTGGTCAGTATCTAGATGGGTAACTGCTTGGGAATACCAGGTGCTGTAAGCTTGGATGTGGGGGTGGTGTAATGGATAATGTGTTAGAATTGTTAATCGGAGAGTCGAGTTCCAATTCCCGTTGAGTTCGTTATATTCACTTATGCGCGAACATTCGTCTAAGAATATTGGTTAAGGAACACTCATCTAAATAATATACGTTTATTATATATGTTTATATCTAGAGAATTATGGTCTAATGAACGTGAGTTGTATTAATATACAAACAATGCATGCCATTAAATGCTTATAAACCACATGTATCATCAGTAATTAAAGTTGCTATAAGTGTCTTATTATTCTGTAATATAGTGAATAAAATTGAGTATTTTGTACATGAATAAAGTGTTAATTTATTACAAAATATTATTATAGACCAATGGTCATTAGACGAGTATTCCTTAGACCAATGTTCCTAAATGCATTTGTTCGTCATCATTCACAGATAACCAAATGCGCGCGCGCACACACACACACAAAACAATTTTCTACTCTGGCCATATAAATAAACAAACACCTAGATAAAAATCAAAATGCCTATACACACTCATGTGTGGATATATTATTCTGAGATTAATTTTGTTAATAAAATCTATCAAAACAAAAGTTGTTAGACTTCATTGGTATATCGTATAAGAAACCACCACACCCGACTTTTTATTTTTAATTACAACATCGTGGAATTAGGCTGCGTACAGTGGCAAACATTAGCGTAAACAGATAACTCAATTTTATTTTTATAGGTGAAAAACCGGAGAATATGGTACAAAAAAAGGGACTAAACAGCAATTCAAAAAAAAAAATTCTCTAATAACCATAAAATAAAGAAAAAGATTTAAAAGCTCTACCTACGTGCATCCATTCGTTTATCTTCTTCTGTAACAGTGACCGGCATAGCTTCTTGTAAAAACAAAAGGATGACCACAGAAAAAGCCACAATCCACACTACGGACACCTTCATCATGCTGCGTTGACACTGACAACAGTTGGGACTGGACAGATGAAACTTTCTCAGCCTGACTGGTTTGCATGAAAGAAAACAAACCCGGTTGGGGATATAAAAATCTCTTTCCACCTCATATTTATTCATGCGACTTGCTTTTGTCATTTAACAGCCTTTGTCTGGCAGCGTTAAAAAAACAAGCCCACCATTATAGCTCGTTAAAAACAAACCTAGCATTATAGCTCGTTAAAACAAGCCCAACATCATTATGCGATTTACTTTCTGCACAAAAGCAGAGAAAATTAAAGCCAATAAAAGGTAGTCAGTCTTAAAAAATATAACACACAAAAGATTAAAAAAAAACGTTGGATTTATTAACAAACAAAAAATGTAACAATCAATTTTATTGTTAAAATCGAATTCCTACTTATCATATTTGATGGAATTGGAATATAAGAAATGCCCAACAAATATTTAATTTTATTTACAGCGTTTCTCTACCATACAGATTAAGCATGGGAGTGTTTTCTTTTATGTGCTTCGTCTTATTGTCCCACGTAGTCCCTGTTCTGCCATCTATTTACACAAACTCATTAGGTAGGTTACTCATCGTTTCCTCTGCCGCTCTTCCCTTCTGTATGTCCTGTGAGTGTCGAATTTTCCAAGCACTCTTTCCTCATTAGAAAATTTCAACTATCTTTGTCCTCTTTGCTTTTATTTTCTCTAAAAACGTTTTCGTTGCTCACATGCTTAGTCCCTGGAATTCCCAGCATCCTTTCTAAGCAGAGCCAGTGCAAGGATCTCGAACCACACTGAAACTAAGATACAGCACACCCACTCAAATTTTCATGAGGTAGTATTCATAGAAAATACAAATTTTATTGTAACCTATGTACAATATAGATCATATGTGTCGTGCCTCTTACATTTTCTACACGAACAGGATGTTGACCGCTCGACGACCCAAAGCAGACTGCGCAAATACGTTTTCTGCACATCGGCTCCACGCATATATCCCTTTACATCAAAACAAAATTAATAATACATTATGACCAGTCAGGGCTACTCCCACTCAAAAAACCAAAACCTTAATTTCGAGCCGACTAAAAACTATATATACCCAAATTTAAACAGACCCGACACATACCAGCATTCGATGTCAACACCGATACGTTGAGACAACAGGTTTCCCATTTCCGCCTACATAATAAGCGGTAACCCCGATGTTCGAGCCATTTCAACCTCATCAAGAAATACGCAGAAGCTCCAGTAAATACACAAAAATAATGTGTTCACACGCACACATTGATAAAACACTGGCAGATTTATAGAGGTAAATGCAATAAATGCAATTGTTGTTAAGTCAGCAACAACGGAGATTCAGAAGTAGCTCACTTAGACACGAGCATACTCCACGCCGAAGAAGTTTTAGCTGTGAAAGAACAAACACAAACTCCAGTGGCATTTGCTGGCATCACCACACGTTCGGTGACGAGGCAAGAAAATGTACCCAACCATGTCATCATAACACCAACAGACACCAGGGAAACGAAAAAACCAGCGAGTGTTCGCGTCTACTCCGATCGGAATACACAAAGAAATTCGCTTATTTTACGTAGTTTACAAAAATAACAGCTATAAATTACTAATGGATATTGGAGCAGCGATCAGTGTCATTTTACTAGCATGTGGTTCCAGACCAAATCCTACTAGATCCAAACGACAAACGTATTCATACCTCTAGTACAAAAGATTTTACATTAAATATTGGATTCGTCGAAGTTTACGTGTATATTCATACAAGCCGACGTGCAGACAACCGTTTTGGGAGCAGATTTTTTAACCCATTTCAATTTGTCAGTGAATATGAAACAAGATTTTCGAATACTGAAACGAATACCGGTATTACAGAAAATCGTACACAATACTGGCACCAGGGCAACAATTTACCATAGCACAGAATTCCTTGAAATTTTGAACAAATATAAGGATATTGGGAAACCTTTTAAAAATACTGACAACAACATAGATGAAACTGATTAAAAACTACTGGATAGCCAACATGTTCCCGTTCACGACGACTACATCCACACAAAATATGAATTCACCAAAAACGAATTCAACAAAATGCTACTGGAAGGGATAATCTGCCCATCTGAAAGCCCTTATGTATCCCCGCTACACCTTGTTCCAACACTGGATAATAAGGGGTTTTGACCTTTATTGGACTTCCCAAAATTAAATGCATTCACCATCTCTGATCGTTACCCAGTTCCACATGTACACGACTTTGCACTCAGGTTATGCGGATCAAGTATATTCTCAAAGATTGATCTAGCGAAAACTTACTTTCTGGTCCCGGTAGCGGAAGAGGATATTCACAAAACATAGGTGACAATGTCTGTTATCAACACTGTGTCATCTAAGTCTGCTATGACATTGTGTCAACTGCATATCTTATGCTGTTAAGATTGTAGTTGCCAATAATGAATTCTCGTATGAATTCTTTCAGAATCACATCACTGTATACCTATATTGGACAGTTTGTATTGAGCCTTGCTGGTTGAAGCTTATTAATTCACTTTTAGAGTCATTAACATAGAGTCCAACATCATTAGCAGCAGTTTCTATATGGTATAGTAGAACTGTGTCACTGGTCATGGTGTCTGAAGTGATAGCTAGTTAAAAATTTCATACAATATATCTGTAAAAGGACAATATGAATAAAGACAAAAAATAAACTTATCTGAGCCAACACGTTTCATTCTCTAAGGCACATTATATTTAGCAAATGTATTTGCCTTGATAAAGTCTCCCTTGTTAAATGGCACTTAAACCCATTATTAGTGCAATTCAAGTACTATTCTTTTTTTGTCTACATCTAATTGTTGGTTATATTGTAAATAAAGTTTCTCTTTCTTATTTCTATAAGCATAAGTGTTTGTCATTTGTTTCCTTCGCTGTCTTGTTAAACTTCATATCACACACGTTGCCTCTTGTTCCTGAATGAAAGAATTTTCATGTCAATACACGACCAAATTTCATTTTTTTTTTGTTGTATCTAGTATTATTATCCCGTAAACGTTTGAGATTGCAGGCGTCAACTTCCAATTTATTTTCCCGATATATATTAAGGAAAGCTATGAATTCATTCATTCTCTCCACCCACCCACGTCAACGGCTATTAGTTAAATAGTAGGGCAGATTGGGTTCTTCAGCCTTAATTGGTAACAAGTCTAGTAGAAGAACAAGCTGGTTTGACATGGAAATAGCAATTCCATTCTGCAATAAAAGAACCTATTTGCTACAGAAACCACCTCTTCTCCTTACACCAGCTATGGGTTAATTAGTCAGGTTTGTTTCAATAAATTATTAGTATCTCAAAAAACAAATCTCACAATTTTCTGGCTTTAAATAGCCTGAGAAGGGTTGATAAGCTGTAGAAAACGAATCAATCAATCAATCAAATACTGATAAGCTGCACGTTTACATTTATTTACATTCTCTGGAATATAAAAATTACTGTGGCTACAAAGTGACGGATCAGTTTATATATTGATTGTAATATCCCCCACTTTATGTCCACAGTATAATTTCTTGATTGTTTATCAAATTGTGATTAGCTATAAAACCACTTCTTCTAACCCCCCAACTACAGGTTAATTAGTAAGACTTGTACACTAAACTATTATTATCTCAAAAAAAAATTCTTACAATCTAAAAATACTTTCTAGTTTTAAATAACATGTAAAGGGTTGATAAGTCATAAAAAACGACTCAATCAATAATTCACTCAATCTTTATTAATTCAACAAATAGCAAGAGCTAAGCAGAGAATGGTTAAAGTCAGTGGGTGACCATATCTACTGGTGCTAAAGGCATTTGTCATTAAAATACAGGCAAAATTCAATCATTTGGTACCATTTATTGATACTACCAGAAATTCATTTGTCACTTGAAAGGAAATCAAAGTCTTCACATTGGTTTTAAAAATTATCTGCTTGTTGTCATAGGTTACAATGTTACAGGTTACAATAATATATAATATATAATAATCTACTATTATTTACATTCGGGTTATTGTCCTTATCTTTGTTGTTGTTATCACAACGTTTCTGCCATTGGACCTTCCTCAGGTGTATATTTATTGTAATGAAGTTTTTTGTTCAAAAGAGCAGAGAATCAGGAAGGCAATAGAGAGAATATTGAGAGGAACAGAAGATGAGGTAAAGGAAACAAAGAAGAGGTTTATTAAATAGAATGGAAATACTTGAGTAAATCAAATACTCAAAACCTCCTCTAATGTGGCTACTTGCCATATTCCTAAGTATGAGCAGTCCATTGTCACAGTAGTAGGGAAGAGCAAGAAGTATGCTGAGACCTACTCTACAACAATATCGATCTACAGGAAATTTTGAACTGAACCCTTTCTTTAATTACTGTAGGCTGTTCTTGTTCAACTGACCATGGCTAGTTCTTATTTTTAGTACTGTTCAATTGTTTCTACTGAATCCAAGTACATATTATCGAACTCACAATCACTATGTGACCAAATTCAAGAACCAACACTTTAATCCACTAGGCTATAGGACAGATTTATTTATTTTTATTTTTGTATCCAAAATATGACCAAATTAATTTCTAAGGAATTTCTAAAAAATATAAATTTATAAAAATTTCTCAGAAATATATAAAGAAATTAATTTCTAAGGAATTAATCAATTTTATTTATAATCCAACATTATCTTTTATTAGTTTAAACATTATATTCAGAAGGAAAACATACAAACTAGTCTAAATGGATGGCAAAAGAAGAAATGGGAACAACAAAAGATAGGAAGTCGTGGAGAGGTATGATCACCCATGTACTGAAAGAGGCATGATTATCCATGTGCACATAGAAGAAGAAGAAGAAGAAGAAGAAGAAGAAGAAGAAGAAGAAGAAGAAGAAGAAGAAGAAGAAGAAGAAGAAGAAGAAGAAGAAGAAGAAGAATGGTTAATTCTTTTTAATTAATAATATATTTTTTTCAATGTCAACTGCATCATTTATTCCTGTTTGTGTTCAAGCCTTTTCCCAGGGCATCAGTGAATGCAAATATTTCAGGGTTTGAACTTAGCACATAAAATGGAATTGCTTGGTTACTAGCATTTGTTTTTGAAAATAAATGATGCCTACAAACATATTTGTTTTTGGATTATGTGGTGTCAAATGAAAAATATTTTTGCAGTTTGGCTAGATATAGCAGTTGAGACCTTAAAATGCTACCTCAAGTCACCCTTAAAGCTTAATTTTCAGACCCTAGGGCCCAAACATTTAACCATCCATAAAATGCATACAATCATCAGCTTTACATTAATAGACATAAAAGTTCCGTTTGCCTTGCAACGCATTAAATGATATAATATTACACATATCAATAGGTGTCATTATTATTATTATTTTATATTATATTAATAGCTGAAGGTATGGTGGAATAATGAAAAGAAAGATTGAGGAAAAGGAGAGCTGAATTTGAATTCCAGTTGCGTTCACTTACACGCTAATACCCTTGGGAAAGGTATGAATCCGTCTCTTCCCCCAGCTATGGGTAAATAGCAACACAGAATGAGCAACTAGATTAAGAGAGAGAAAACTCTGAATTCAAACCACCTGCTGCCTTGTAGGCCTTGCCTCTTTAACTTATGAGAGGAGGGACGGGGTAACCACAAAATCCCTGGTGCAAAAGGAACGAGCAAGCCATTTCACTATTCTGCTTTGAATGTCACCATGAACCGTAATTGTGAGATGGAGGAGAGTGTTGATCACAGTGGCACAAAATTTGCTAACTGTATTATTGATGATGATATATTAATAGGTATATAAAATGTATAAAAATATTTTTTTAGTCATTTCACTCCAAGTAAGTCAATAAAGCCACTAAGACACAGGAGGTTATTGAGTGTGAAAGAATATGAGAAAAAGAAAAACCTTAAAAGAAGAGAGAACAATAAAACATTTTTAAACACAGGAAAACACAGGTGAAAAGAAAAAAAAAAGATTGACAAACCTAATTTCTATCCAGTTTTTACTGGATAGAAATTAGGTTTGTCAATCTTTTTTGTCTGTTTATAAAGATTATATGGTTAAGCGAGTTCTTTCTGTTTACAAGCTGAATAATTCAAAACAAGGTTAGTCAAGACAATGGTGAATCACTTAAAATTTGAGAGCTGAAAAAAGATTTTGCTGTTAAGCTGTTATTTCTTCAACTGTCAGTTTTACAACTTTGATTACAGATTTATTCAGACTGCAACTTACGACGCAGTAAGCTGATGAATTTAACACACTGACCATTTTGAGAATATGAATGCAGAAATATGTGAAATCCAGCCACATTTGTGAAATGTTATTTGCCCTTTTAAAAAAAATGATCAACAAATTTGATAGATATTAAATGCCTATTATTTTTAATAAGATGTTTGAAAGAACAATGGCAGCCACTTATTAAAAAAGATCAACAAATTTGATAGATATTATATTTTGGCAGGGGCGATATCATCCCTGAAATAATACTAATGATAATAAAGCAGGATACGCTGTAAAACAGAAAACACCAAGTGAATGAGAGGTGTTTTCAAATAACCAAGATGTTAATATGCTGTAAAGACTTTGAAATGTAAATGTAAAGTTAATTTAGAACACAAAATACAATTTTTTTTTCTAAGTGCACAAAGGATATCAGATTACTAATAGAAAATTATTAGAACAATAATAATTTGAAACTTTTAAAAAAAAGTAATTGATTCTTATAGTGTCAAAATCCAAGTTAAAATTAAGGATGTTTTGATCTAGAATTTCTTTTTAAAACATGAATCTCTGTAGTTTACAAAGAGTGGCAGAATAATTAATAGTGAGGTGATAAACAATAGCGTCTTGTTGTGAACCTTGGAAACCAATTGATGAAAAAGAAAATTGTTTATTCTTGGAGGAGTGAAGTTGTACTTTGGTAGTATGTCACTACGTTCAGACTAGAAAAACAGATACGTCACCAGTCTGGGAGACATGAGGCCAGTTCTCTTAATAAAGAGGTAAGCCAACCAGAGAGTTTTGGGTTCATCTGCCTTGAAATGCAGTTCAACTGAGTGGAGAGACGTCAGAGATTGAAAAGGAACTGTGTTGCTGAAGCTGAGGGTGAAGAAGCAAAATACTGCCACCAACATCTAAGTACCACTACTACTACTACTACTATTACTAAAACTGAGAACTAGAACATTGAAGGTTGTAGTAGTTCCGATAAGAACAGACTTAAAAGGGTTAAAAACAAAAGCTACATCTCTCTTTTAGCAAAATTATTCAAAGTAATGTGTTTGTTTGGTTAATGTTCATGTACAAGAAACATTCAACCTTATGCAACAAGAATTATTTGTGTGTGTGTGTGTGTGTGTGTGTGTGTGTGTGTGTGTGTGTGTGTGTGTGTGTGTGTGTGTGTGTGTGTTTGCTTTTATATATATAAATAAAAACTTATGTCCTTTCAAAATTGAATTGACTTGGTTATATTTATTTTTCTGTTAATCCGATTCTCACCCGACGAACTCACAGGTGGACCAAAGGAGAGCTTCCGGATTTCTACGGTCTGATGGCCACTCTCCAGGATCAAAACATTCACAATGTGACTGGAGGGTGGCTTCGAACTGACACTGGGAACCAGAGATGCGTGTCAAACCTGTAATACTGGACCATACCGGACCAACGGCCAGTCTCATGGTGTGTGTGGGTCCAGTGGGGTGAGGATACAGTATTATAAAATGTCTATTATTTTTAATAAGATGTTTGAAAGAACAATGGCAGCCATTTATCTTATTAAAAAAGATCAAATTTAATAGATATTAAATATCTATTATTTTAATGTTTGAAATAACACTTGCAGAGGTGGATTCATACCTTTCCCAAGGTATCTGCGTGTAGGTGAATATAATAAGCCTACCTGGAATTGAAACTTGGCTCTCTGATTAACGATTCTTTATTATTCATTACACCATCCACATATCCAAGCTTGCAGCACTTGGCATTCTCAATCAGTCAATCATCAAAGTACTGACCAGGATCAACATTGCTTAGCTTTGGTGATTGTATGGGAACCGGTATTTCAATATGATATAGCTGTAAGTCCTCAGTCAGGACTGTTACATTTACTTACGCACAAATACTCTTGGGGAAGGTAGTAACCCATATGTCCCCCGCAGCTATGGGTTAAATAGTAGGACTTGTCATCTGGAAAAATTATTGTTATACTCAAAAAAATTGTTAATGCAATATTTCCTCACAAAAAAAAATTATTCTTATAATCTAAAATATGCTTTGGCTTTAAATAATCCACAAAGGGGGTGATAAGCCATAAAAAACAAAATTTATCAATCTTAAGTACATAAAGAAAAAAAAGAAATAATTAGTGCACATTAGTACAATATGCTGTCACATGGCCTGCTTTATGCTGCTCTACTGGATTTTGCTTTCAAAAAATTAAATAAAGAATGACACATTTAAAATAATGATATAAATACACTGTTAAGCTTTCTTTTCTGATGCACATCCACTGGTTTATGATGATGATTTTATCCATACATTCAGGTGATATGATTGTTAACAGCTTAGCATGAGAAATCAGTGAGTCAAGTTGCTACACGATTTTAAAATGTTACTAAACTCACCAATTCTATCCTGATGATGACTTAAGAAAGTCAAAACCTTGAACCATATTTCCTGTACTTTTCTTTGGATAATTTCTGATAGAATCTCCTCCTTGTCTGAGAAGGAATATTCGTAACTTGGAAAAGTTGATCATTAAAATTAATCAACACAGAATGTCTGTCATTTTTAAAGTCTATATACTTCTACGTGATAGCAAATGTGCATATACCAAATATTTAGTGTATTAGGGCAGCAGATCATTATTTAAAAAAAATATATAAAACATTATCTATTAAAAACATAGCCATGTACATAATATTAGACAGATATTAATTGATAACACAATAATACTCACACATACACACAGTAAAAAGAACCTTCAGATATTGGAAGCCATCTACATTAAAACGAAGGAACCAACACTCAACAAAATTACATTTCAAACTAGTCACAACACATTACATAGCATCTAGACATTGCTTCTGTTGTAATACTTCGGTCTATTATGTGGTATGACGTCATAGAACTGCATCTTGAACTTCTGCTTCTGCTACTCTGCAACCGCAATTATCTATGTCAAAATAACAAAATATCAGCTTTGGTGGTGGATATCTTGTTTCATGTCTGTATAACCACTCTGATGATGGCTCATGTGAGCCGAAAGTTTAGAAACAACTTAATAAAAAAATATCCAAATGTTGGACAATTTTTGTCTTTATTTTCACCAGAAGTTAAAGCAAACATACGAACTTTAGAACGGCTCATGATCAGGCATAATAGACATTCATTGTCTGTTATATTTAACAATATATGTTTAAATACTGAATATTACATACTAGAAATGTGAAATAAAAGGGCTAGATTTGAGATAAAGAATTTATATTTACATATCAATGTCTATCTTGACAATAATTATGTACATAAAATTAACTCTCATGATATAGAACAGGTAGGGCCAATCCCAACAATGTCCCACAAGCAGCTTACAAAGAAAAAAAAAGAAGAAAAACAAGACAGTTTTTATTACGTATTATATTTTGTCCTCTGCTAAAGAAATACTTCAATAGGAAAGCCTGACAGTTTTCTTCTAAATCAGAATCCATTTATGCAGAGGCCTTTGAATAAATTCTCTATAAACATGTGTCATACGAGTCTCACCTCAGTTGAGATTAAGATAGACTTTGCCCTTTGTGTTCTTCAGAGGAGACAGGTGCACCAGCTAGTTGATCTGATATTTGTACCTCACCCAATGTCAGACATGTAAATATATGATTGATCTAGTAGGATTGATATGTATGTATATGCAAAAAAAAAATTATATATATATATATATATATATATATATACACTGGTAGATATGTAAACACCCATCTGAAAATGAGTTTTGTACATCCTCACAAGAATGTAGAGTTCAGGTCCAGAGAAGGCCCTAAATTACTGGCCAAAGCTGAATAAATTGTAAAGTTACTTATAAAATATTTAGTCGCTTGTTCTCAATACAAAGCACAAACGATAATTTAAAAAAAAATGAAATAAAATAATTTAAATTAAAATTATTTCAAATATATAATAACCTCATAACCTGTTATTTCAAATATATAATACATAAATTTATCCCATACTAAAATAATTTAAATATTAATTGCATAAAAAAATTCAACATTTACTCACTTTTGTTTATCAGACATTAAATTATGTCACGTCGCATCTTCCATAATTTAACCTGATGATTATTTATGAGTGTCTCTTAAATTTAAAAATTATGAAAAACTAACATTTTTACTTTTGTTCATAAATACATGTTGCAAAATAAAATCCTTACATTTGCCTTAATAAAGTCAATGAAAGGATGAAAAGTGTTGGCCAAGATAAGTTTTTCTCTTGTCTTTATACATAGTCATTTTACAGATATATGTTAGTTATATCTTACATTTTTCACACACACACACACATATATATATGTATAGTAATTCGCCCTATTTGGGACTCATCAGCAGTGCGTACCCACTACCAAGAAACAAACCTGGACTTTTACGATACAATGCAAGCATCATACCACTAGTGACAAAGATGAAACTGACTAGACTCGATATGGTGCTGCTACTCACTGAATTCCGGTGGTGATACTCATCCAAGTAGACGTAACCCAACGGATCGTGCTCCAAGCATTGGAAGCTGGATCAAGCAAGGATATTGCATTGGTCTAAGTAGACTTGGCTGAGTCACACAATGGAATTCGTGAAGAGATGGCACTATATCAAGTCTGGTTTGTTAACTCTCCGTCACCGAGACCATTTGGTTAAGTGGTTATGAAGCTTGCATCATATCATAATAATACTGCTGATGAGTCTCAAACTTTCTACATTCTGTTGACGATTCTTCTAGATTTTATGAATTAATCATTATCGCCAATTCAGTCGAGTTTCGATCCTAGCTAGAGGCAACCGGACGTCAAGCCACACCGATGAGCTGTGAAACAGCGAAACAGTCTGTCTGTGGATGACAAAAATATTGGCTCCTGAAAAATTAATTTCGGTTGAGCTCTTTGGTTTGAGGTGTGAGTTTGTAAACAGTGACTATTTAAGCTAATATTGCACGACTCTTCGGCAGAATTGAGTCACTGTCAGTCACTGTGTGTTTATCTAAATCTAAAAATAAACACGCTAAAATTCACCTTCATCCCTGCTGTGAGCCGACGGCTTAGTGGTAGAAGTTCCGACTGACGCCAATTCAGTCGAGTTTTGATCCTAGCTAGAGGCAACCGGACGTCTAGCCACACTGAAGAGCTGTGAAACAGCAAAACAGTCTGTCTGTGGATGACAAAAATATATATATATAAATAATATATATATATATATATATATATATATATATATATACAAACACAGAGTGTGATGTATAAATTGTCATCAAAATTACAAAAAACTGAAAATAACACTGACATCTCATTTTAACAGATATATTTACCAAAATTGCACAAAAATATCTTTGAATACTAAAGAGTAAATTCATTCAATAAAATTGCCATCGGCTTCAACCATAGCCTCCAAACAACTTGGGGATCTCCTGCAACTGAACTGGATGGTCTCGTTGTTTAAGTTGGTGAATGCTGCCATAATCCTTGCTTCAGTTCATCTTTGGTATTTAGGAAAATCTGACAAAGTGGGAAAAAATTTTTTGTGACATATTCAGTTTGATGAAGTCCTAAAGGATGAAATGCTTTACACAGAAAATTCTTTCCACTTTGTCAGATTTTCCTAAAATTGTTGATATATACAGGGTGCAATGGATAAATTGTCATCTAAATTATGCAAAACTGAAAATAACACTGACACCTCATTTTAACAGATATATTTTACCAAAATTACACAAAAATATCTTGAAATACTGAAACCATGGCCTTCAGATGATTTTGGAATCTGCAGCACTTCTGGACAGTTTCCTTGTTTTAGTTGGTGAAGGCTGCCATAATCCTTGCCATCAGTTCACCTTTGGTAATACAAAAAAGTTTTGTTGGTCTCTCGCTCAACTGCGCCCCACACATAATAATCAAGTCTGGGGAGCTAAGTAGCCAGATAGAAGAGGTGATGTGGTTGCAGAAATTGTCTGACAGTCATGACTGGATTCTCCTGTTTGTGTGGCATGGTGAATAGTCCTGTTACCAGACACGGGGTCTTCCAAGGCACTTGATATAGGCCTCCATGTAGAGTCCGAGGCCCTGTGAGAAAATGAATGGGGATATAACATCACCATCTCTAGTGATCACTCCAAACACCTTCATAATCACTATTAGACTCATCCAACTCTTTCGGAATCCTCTATACTATCACCCAAACACTCTGAAATGTTTGTATTGGAGTTTCTGATGTGAATGCCAAGCAGCAAAGCATGCCGTTTCCAAATTTCTAGTAGAGTGAATTGCGTCATGGTGCTCTTTTCATCAGATGGCACCCAACTGACTCTACCCTACTGTGAAGTCAATAAAATAAAAAAACAAACAATGCACATACTCGAAACTGAAAATATAAAATGGCGACAATTTACCTATTGCCCTCGTGTGTGTGTGCGTGTATATATATATATATATATATATATATATATATATAAATAAAATTTCTATATATATTATATATGCACAATACTTATAGTTCAATAAGGTCAAATTGGCAGTTAATATAAAAAAATGGCTTACACTCTGTTGTTTACTGGGGCAAGAAATGGCTTGTTAATTTTAACACCTCCAAGATGAAACTGCTCTCTTGCCTTCAAGAACCTTTTTTGCCTCCCATCAGCATGGCTGATGCTAACCTCCAGGAGAGTGACTAATTGAACCTTCTCAGGCTAACATTTTCTGCTCACATGAATTGGGAAGATTATATTTAATCAATTGCTAGCTCTGATGCTAGGCAAGCTAGTTCACTATGTCATGCTAGACAATTTTTCTCACCAGAATTTATAAGCCTACCATTTGTCCACACATTGAACATTGCTGCCACATTTCGTCTGGTGCTTCTGCTATGTATTTAGAGATTCTTGATGTAATCCAAAGAAGAATTTGCAATGTTATTGGTCCTTACCTGACATCTCAGCTTTAGTCACTTTCCCACCACTGTAACATAGCGCCCCTGTTCTATAAATATTTTCATGGTAATTGTCCTGATGAGCTTTCACCCTCCCCTCCTCCATTAGGTAACAGATGTCAGTTTTCTGGTAGATGCAAGGAACTTTTCATTTTCAAGTATTTATTCCGTATTTGTTTTTGTGTCCGTACTTACAGACGATAATATGGTGGCCGAAAGTGGCCAAAGTGCTGAAAATAAAACCAGCAATCTAGACAAGAATATGGTGGCCGAAAGTGGCCAAAGTGCTGATAAGAGAACCAGCCAACAAGACAAAGATATGGTGGCCGAAAGTGGCCAAAACCAACATGACCAGACCCCCCAAACTAATGACGTGGCCGGAGAGACGCCCTTTTGCTGGAAGTCCCCGCCCAAGTGTTTAATCAACATGACGGAATTCCTCGAGAAGGCCAAGAGTTACGCACATCGGGTGACAGCAGATGGGCTCTTGTCCAATCCTGTGGAACTACAGAAAGTTGAAAAAAGAATTATGTCAGTCTTTGTGATCGACAAGCGCTCGCGCAAAATTTGTCGCTCCACAAAAGACACCGTTATAAAGGCTTTGACTTCTCTGGGCATCAAAGCTCAGAAAGTCATCAAGGGAAGGAATTTTTTATGTGGGACGTACTGTTGCCCACGCCTGTCGATTGCGAAAGTATGACCAAAGGGAACTTATCACTAAGGACCTGATTCTTCGTACAGAATATGAAGGCAGGCGGAGGACCAAGGTTGCAGTATATGAGGTTCCTCCTCAGATTGACGGGGAGCATTTAGCCGCGTATCTGTCCCAGTTTGGGCAGATTTATAGTGCTTCCTCAGATGATCTGACCGGGGGGTGGAGTTTCGAGATCATGATCGACGAAAAATCCTTCCGCTCCATCCCCAACTGTCTGACTGTTGAGGGCCAGAAGATGCCTATAATAGTTACCGGGCGTAAACCGGCATGCTGGAAATGTGGAAAGACTGGTCACCTTGCCCTTTCCTGCACAGAGATGAAGGCCTCTGATGTTCTGGCCCCCGCCCAACCAAATCCCCCTTTGGTCGAGTCTGATCTAACCGTCCCGCCTGTAGTGGGCATACCAGTGACCAGGACCGGTGTGGAAAATCCCCCGGTTGGGTCTAAATCTCAGCCCCCATTCCCCGAAAAGCCTTTGCCCGCCGCTAATGCGGTCGCGGAGAAGGAGGAGGGGGAATGGCAGGTCGTTGGTAGGGCTAAGGGGAAGAGTCAGGCAGCGGGACCTCGTCCCACAACTAAACAAACGAAAGGCACAAACAGCCCCACTCCCTCCACCAGTGCCAAGGCCAGTTATTCTGAGAAATTACGCCAGAAAATGATTCAATATGAACCATCGTTTGAAAAGAAGGAAAAATTGCTGCAACTAAAAGATACCTTAAAATCTATGCGTCAAGAGTCAGCAAAAAAATCTACCATCTCTTTCTCGGCACCATCTTCCGTTGTAACTAAACAGTACCCTATGGTCCCACCCCCTGTAGTAAAATCTTTAAGCCAGGTTCCCTCCAACATGACCACACTGAAAAAGACCAAAGCATCTCCTAAAAAATCCACTCCCGTTCATTCTCCCATGCATACACCCATCAATACTCCCAAAAAACAGGATCATCAAAAACTTGCAAAGAAGCCCATCATCAGACTCTTCCGATCACACTATTGAGAAAAAAATCAAACCAATTTTTAATACAGGGGAAGATGTGTGCCGAGTCACAAAAGAACATGAGAAAAAAGCTTTAATTCATGCAAAAAAATGAAAGATTTAAAAACACTTGTCAATTTCAGAAAAATCAATGATGTTGACGTGGAAAACCCCAACAACTTCCCCAAAGCAAAAAGAGTCCTCACAGTGGTGAGATCTGGTGTTGCCGGACAGAATGTATGGGCAATGATGGCCGAAGCCAATGAAGCTTTTGGAATGTTCCCTCCGATGGCTTCCTTCGACGATGAGAACGTCAAAAAATTACAGCAATTTTGTTCAGGGAGGTACCCGATTTTTGTTCACCCCTCCCTATATAGAGCTCTAAAGCTAACATTTCCCCTGGACATTGGCGGCCTGTCTCCTGATGGCACCATCAAAAGTGAGATGGGTACTGGCTCAATGGGAGAGGCCGTCGGTGTCCTGACCCCGGCCATGTTCAATGCAGAAGGGCAACCCTAATCGGTATTCATCATGGCCCTCTGGTTAGCAAGTGTAAATGCCCGAGGCATGAGGTCCGAGTCTCGAAGGGTGAGGCTCTCTCGTGACCTTCAGCGTCTCGGGGTGATTATATGTTGTGTGCAAGAGACCCGTTTTTCTTCTCGTGACTATGAAGGCATTCTGTCTAGGGGGTTTTCCCTCTATTCAGCATGTTTTGATGGACGCTCGAGGGGTGTCTCTTGGCTGGTGAGCAAGTCTTTGAAGGCTACGTGTGTTCTTGTCTTCGCGGATCCGGCGGGCAGACTTTGCGTGCTGGATGTTACCATAAAGAATAAGGCTCTTCGTCTCATTGGGGTTTATGCGCCCAATGCCCATGCTGAGCGGCCTGCTTTGTTTCGGCAGATCGAGCCGTTTTTTACGCCATTGCGGCGGGTAGTTTTAGTGGGTGATTGGAATGCCGTCCTTGATCCCGATATAAATCGTATAGGGCCAAATTCGGGTACTAACAACCGAGACGTGAAACCATTTCGGGACTTTATCGACAGGTTTGATCTTGTCGATAAGTACCGAAATGAACATCCTCGGGGGGTAGTGTGGACTTGGACTAAGATTTCCGGGACCAGCTACTACTAATGATTCAAAGGGAACTGACGGGTGCGGTTGTGGGAAATGCCTGGTGGGATAAATTAAAATCTAAAATCCGAACGTTTGCTGCTGATTATAGTCGTCGGCTCAATCTAGATAGATTAGCGGCGCAAACGGCTTTAGAGCAAAAGGTCGATCGGGCGGTTAAATCCCGTGATAGTGGGGACATAGCCTTAGCTAAGGCAGAGTTGGCCTCCTTGCTTATCAAGAAGGATCAAGCTCTGGTAGTTAGGGCTAGGTTAAAAAGAATGTCCTCTGAGGCTACGAATATGGCCGCGGAATTGCGGTCAGAGGAAGCTCGGAATGCATCTCAGCGACATATCGCATGCGTCACATTGCCGGATAGGCGGACCGTGACAACAAACGAGGGCATATGCGAGGCTTTTCGTGACTACTTTCAGGAGCTTTTCACCAGGGAGCCCGGTCTGAGCCCGGTTCAGTTCGACGCCTATTTAGCCGACTTTCCCTGCCTTGAGGCAGCTGAAGCGGCTAGGTACGAGGGTCCCATTTCAGAGTCGGAAATCTGGGAAGCGATGAAACAGGTTGGCCTGGACAAATCTCCGGGACTGGATGGTCTTCCGTACGAAGTGTACTTGAGGCAGTCGCCCGTTTTTGTTCCCCTGCTGGCACTGATTTTCGGCAACTGGATGAAGCAGGGGTCTATACCCCAACGCTTCACCAGGGGCGTGATCAAGTTGTTACGCAAGGATAAAAACGGAGAGGATGGGTTAGGTAACTTTCGCCCTTTAACTATGTTAAACACAGAGTTAAAGATTTTGGCTAAGATCTTGGCCAACCGTTTGCAGGCTGTCCTGTCTAGTCTGATTGGCTCTGAACAGACTTGTGCTGTGAAGGGTAGGACTATTCAGGACAACCTTCATATGGAACGCCTGATCATCGAGCAAGTCGACAGTGAAGCCGCGCTGATCAATTTAGATCAGTCCAAGGCCTTCGGTAGGGTTGACCATCGGTTTCTGGAGGCTGTTCTTTCGGCGGCCGGTTTCGCGCCGTACTTTCGCACCTGGATCCGACTTCTGTATGCGACTCCCGGTGCGCTGGTGGAGGTGAATGGAGTACGATCGGAGCCTTTCGTATTGTCTCGCTCCATTCGTCAAGGTTGTCCGCTTTCGCCCTTGCTTTACGTTCTTGCGTTGGAACCTTTCCTTCGCAAGTTAAAGGCGAATCCGGTCCTACGCGGAATTGCCCTGCCAGGTGCTACCACATCAGCCAGGTATTCCGCCTATGC
Organism: Acanthosepion esculentum; assembly: GCA_964036315.1. Taxonomy (NCBI): domain Eukaryota; kingdom Metazoa; phylum Mollusca; class Cephalopoda; order Sepiida; family Sepiidae; genus Acanthosepion; species Acanthosepion esculentum. The sequence goes on from OZ038502.1 coordinate 56,630,002, forward strand.
TGACGACGTTTCGGCTCTTGTGTCGAGCAGAGCCGAGATTAACGAAGTCAGCAAGGAAATCAGTTGTTATGAGATGGTGACAGGGGCCAAGATCAACCGCGATAAGTCTGTTGGCTTGCGGTTGGGTGCGTGGAAGGGAGTTTCTCTTCCCGGACCTTTCCACTGGACGGATGGACCGGTCAAGATTCTCGGCGTCTGGTTCGGTCCTGATCTCCGGTTGGAAATGAATTGGTCGGAGGTGAAAGGGAAGGCCGAGATCGCAATTAATTTGTGGTCTCGGAGGAATCTTTCCTTAAAGGGGAGGGCGGAAGTATGTGTTTCACACATCTACCCGATTCTCCTTTACCGACTCTCTGTACTTCCACTTCCGTATGACACTTTGCTGGCGTTAGTGAGGCTCTTGTTCTCTTTCTTGTGGAGAGGCAAGGCCGCCAGAGTCACTCGGGAGATCTGTTGCCTTCATCCTTCTGAGGGCGGTCTGGGCATGTCAAGCATTGAGATTCGTCAACATATGCTTCGCATTAGCTTTCTGGATCGAATGTGTCGCGAACCGGATGGGGAGGGCGCCTTCTGGAAGGAAGACGTCCGTAAGAATTTCCCATCCCTGAGAAGTGTGCACTCGTGCGAGGAGGAGGCCCACCGTTTACCCCGAGTCGAATGCTCCTTCTATCGCGAATGTCGTATTGCTCTGAAGCGCCTCTTACGGCGTCGAATGGCCTCTCCAACGTCCAGGCGTTGTCTCGTAGGGCATTATATCAAGTTTTAGTCAGGGGGTCCGTTCATGATGAGCTGATTGGCGAACTCGGACTTACGAAACAGGAGGCTCGCTCAATATGGCCTTGGGCGCCCGGGTTGAAATGTCCCAATAACGATGAGGCATCACTCACCTGGCTGGTGATTCGTGGGGCCCTCTGGGTCGCCAAAAGACTCTGTTCAGCTGGCTTGGAGAAATCTCCAAACTGCCGACGCTGTGCTGGGGAAGTCGAGACCCTGGGTCACGCCTTCTTTCAGTGCAGCCTGGTAGTGCCGTTGTGCAAGTTTTTTGAAGGCATGCTGCGGGGAAAGTTCTTTGTCCTGGAAGCCTCTTCCGTTTGTAGCAATGTGGCACCGCCGCTGACGAAGGCTGAACTATATGTGTTCCACTGCTTGCTAGGTGTTTTGAGAGTCGTGATATGGACGACGCGTCAGAAGGGATTCTATGGAGGCGAGAAGTTCACCTCTTCCCAACTGATCTTGTACTTTAGGCATCAGCTTAAAGTCAAGATTAGGACGGAAAGGCGGCGGCTCATTTAAGAATTCAGCAAAAGGTGGGTGCATCTTGCGCGCATGTGTCGTGTGAAAGGAGCTGACCTTGAGTGGCACTTTGATGCCGGTTAGGCATCAGGATATTGCTCTTCCTGGGTTGAACTAGAGCAACCCATCCCAAAAATTAGGCTAGTTTAGGTTTCAGTTTTTGATGTTTTAGTTTCCTTTCCCAGTTAACTTAGCTAGGGTATGTATGCTCATTTGGCCCCTTTTATTTCTGCCCCTTTTTTTCTTTAAGTTTAATTCCCCATCCCCTCCCTCGTTAGGTGGTTAGTGATGTCAGTTCGCAGGTAGGATGTGGGGCGTCTTTCGTTTCGCGTGAGTGTTTTCGTATTTGTTGTTGTCTGAATGAGTGCGTGTCAGTGTGTGTGCTTGGGATGGATGAATGTTCTATAATATTATAGTCCCGCATTGATTTCGGCCAGTGAACTGGTATTTCTGCCACATTTAGTTATTGTGGGGGTTTTATTTACTAATAATATTTTCTTTAGTTTCTTGTAAATATTTTGTATTCATTTGTATATACTCATTGGGGTTAATTTTTTAAATTGTTATTTTATCCCCCCCCCCCACAGACATTGAATTGTACATATGGGGACTAGTCAGTATTTTCATAGAGACAGTGAGGTATTATGGTGGTTGTAGTAAGAACGGTACGGATAAATGTGGTGTTTTGGTGTAAGGAATATTGTTCGTACGATTGGGTCAGTGTTTGCGGCTAGCTAAGTTATAGTTAAGACAGATGAAGACCGTCCTTTTTTCCTCCAATCCCCCCTTTGGCCTTGTGTCACATTTCTGTATTTTCGCAGAATAAATATCGCTTTCACCCTCCCCTCCTCCATTAGGTAACAGATGTCAGTTTTCTGGTAGATGCAAGGAACTTTTCATTTTCAAGTATTTATTCCGTATTTGTTTTTGTGTCTGGATGAATGAGCATTGTTAATTAGCTCATCCCACAATAATTTTGCCCAGTTAACTGATTTCTCTGTCACAATTAAAGATTGGTTGGGGTGGGGTATTACTAACACTATTTTGTTTAGTTTCTTGCATGTAAATCATATTCATTGTAAATTTCCATTGGGGTTTCATTTTTAAATGCTGTTAATTTCATTCCCCACTACTGACAGACAAATTGTACATCTGGGAACTAGTTAGGACTACGTAGAGACTTTGCGGTATTATGGTGGCTGTAGTAAGAATGGTAAATAAGAATGTGTTGTTTTGGTGTAAGGAATACCGTGGTATGTTTGGGTCAGTAATTGTGGCTATCTAAGTTTAAGATAAGACAGATTGAAGACCAGCCTACCCCTATCCACCCCCCGTTTCGACCTTGTGCTACATTTTTGCATTATAAATATTGCTTTCCCATTGGTACACCAAATTTAAGAACAGTACTAGATTGGCAGTTAGGTCTCATCACATTTTAGTTGAAATTGCTAATAGTTAATTCTCTTGCATTTCTTGCTTGTGTAACTCTTCCAGTTTTTTGCTTGCCAACCAACTTTGATTTTAATGCAATGTCAATTGTTATCGTTTGTCTTCTTAATTCATGTTCTGTTTATTGTTATCTTTCCCTTTAACGTTTTTCTTTTTCTCATTCTTTCACACTCAGTAACCCCTTGCATCTTAGTGGATTTATTGCCTTGCTTGAAATTAAATTATTAAAAAATATAGAGTATAAATATCTGTTAATAGATTCATCTGACCCCAATGCCCCAATGAGTGTTGTGCATGCAAAAATTTCAAGTTTACATAAAACTCTGGCTTTATTCTAAAGGAAAAAGAAAAAAAATAGACTGTTCTAGTTCTACATGCCATGCCTTTTCTTAAAATCTCAGAAAGCATGGCATGTGTAACTAGAACAATCTTGCTTCATGGGTTCGATTCGAAGATTCCAACATATATCTCACACGAGGAAGGCCGGAGCGTACAATGTCCAAAACATCATGAATATGACAATAAAGATGAGGACAACAGTCCAAACATTGTAAATAGTTACAATACTGGATTTGTTTATCATTTATGTAATTGATCAATTTTCTTAGTTTTCTCCATTCAGAATTGGTCTAAAGTCAACAGAAAAAAAAAAACTAAATTACAAATTTATCCAAATTCAAAGCACTGGATGCTCTTAAACTTGCTACCAGATTGCCAACAAGTGATATTACGGATTTCATTATTAAAAACTACCAATGTAAGGACTTTGATTTCAGCAAAGGATACATTCACGGTCTAATAAAAGCCATATACTATGAAGAAGAAAAAAAGAAGAAATATTGCACCAATGATAAGTGCATTAGGAAAAGAAAAATCAAGAAGTATAAGCAGTTAATTGCTGATACCCGCCAATGAGTGGACAGACAGGTCCATCTACAAAACTCTGGAGTCAGGATACTGAAGGTAACATAAATAAGCTAAGTGACAAAACTTTTAGGGGTGTGTAGGAGACACAATGGAGTAATGGATAGCGGCTTGGATTGAGGAATCAGAGAACCAAATTCAAATTCAAATCAAATCCATTACATTCACTTACGTGCTGATGCCCTTGGAAAAGTTATGAATTCTATTAAAAGCTATAGGTAAATAGCTGGACAGACCGGGTTTTATAGCCTTGGATGGCAACTGGTCTACTGCACAAAGAAATGGCAACCTACTGCAGGAAGAACTCTGCCTCATCAGTCATGTATCAAAAGATACATGATCACCTAAGTGTGTATCCCACATGGCACATAACTGATTGTGTGTGTGTGTGTATTTACACAGCAATCCTTCATTTATACATGTTTCCTTAAAGACGACAGACAAGGTACTGTAATTAAGCTTTGTATTTAATTTTTCTTGTATTTGAACAAGTGTTTTCTTTTCTGGACACAAAGTGTGCAAAAACTGTCCAAACATACTAACCACATCCACATGTAAAAAAAGTTAAAAATAATAGAAGCCTTAATAATAAAAAAGAAAAAGCCAACACTCAATAATATTAACTATGAACATGGCCACAATGTGCTGACTGTGTTCGGAAAATAAAACATCACCATAACTCTAGAAACATACACACAACCTATACACACAATTAAAAAGTGAAAATAAAATCATCCTTGATAATGGTTAAAAGTACAGCCAAAAGCACTTGGAATTACAGAACATTTGGACAGTTTCTACACACCTTGTGTCCAGAAAAGAAAACACTTGTTTGAACACAAAAAAGTCAAATAAAATGCTTAATTGCAGTACCTTGTCTGTCATCTTTAATGAAACATGCATAAATGAAAGATTGCTACCTAAATACACATTTATCAAATTACACGACCCAGCTGCCAACAAGGAAAGTAACACCACTACATTCAGAAAAAAAACCTTGTCTTACGGCAAATAAAAACAGCTAAAAATGACATCTAACTTTTAAATAATGAAATCCACAAACATAATGAGACACTAAAATACACTTTGACTGAGAACCCAAATATAAGGAAGCCTTGTACCACCTCAACTTTAGCATTAATGAAAACCAACTTACACACAGACAAATAACCACAAAAAAGCTCTGTAAAATTATACCAAAGAAACATTCTACTACCAAACAGTAACAATAAATATATAAACCTGTCTAGTCATAAATTAACAGATGACCAAAAGAAATTCTTAAATTTAAGACCAAATTGTCATCTCCAACCTAAATGTGACCTCTTCACAAAGAAGACCGAAAGTGAAATTCTACACCAATCACTATCCCAACTTGAAGTGTGCGGAGACATTGCAGTTCACACAGACCTGAGAGACTTCTTCAAGGGCGAATGTTTGAAAAACTGCTCCCCTTGCAACAGCTACAATAATATCTTAACAACTAAACTAAAAATCGCTGCAAAAGAACTAAAAAAAAAGAAACAAACAACAATCCTAACATTGCTATCAAATGAGCTGACATAGCTAATATACAAGTAATTTTGGATAAAGCTGATTACGATAAATTACAAAACATCATCAATGACCATACTAAATTCACCAAACTAAACAGAAATCCCATGGAGACCCTAAAAAGATCCGTCAACAAACTTATAACATCAAATAACACTGAAGTCGGTTCCCTTAAAATTCACCCCCCCCCCCCAATCATTGGACCTGGATAATTATATGGAAATATAAAAACACATAAATCCAGATCCCAGACACTATGAGCTATCAAAATTCAGTAATGATATCATCACCCCATACCTACCCACCAATTACTGCATCATATCCACCCACAAATTCATCCAAATTTAAAAAAGTACAAAACCAAACCAAGGTATCATAGCATCACTTGACATCGAAAATTTATTCATAAACGTCTCCATCAATCAAACCATTGACATTATCTTCTGTATACACTAATAACTCTATCCCTCACTATCCATCAAACCATTTATACTCAAAAAATGATTACATGCATGCACAACCAAGGGTCAAATCCTATGACCATAATGGCAACATTTACACCCAAACTAATGGTATTAGTATGGGAAATCTGCTTCTCCAGTTATTACATGTCCCATTTAGAAAACCTGATATTTAAACAGGTATGTAAATCTAAAATATATGTCCACTACATAGAAATGTTTTTATTTTAGTGAATAACACAAAAGAAATAGATACTCTCAAGAGCACATCTGAAAAAATTCTGTCCTTAACTTTACGTACAAACTTAGTAAAAAAAAATAAACTCCCATTCTTAGACATTCTCATAGAATACAGTAACAACATTTTCATCACGTCATTGTATAAAATATCCACTAGCAGAAACTGGCAACATAACTTTAAGAGTGAATGTCCACTCAGATACAAAATAGCAGTAATAAAAAATTTCCTAAAAAGAGCACGCCAGAATTCATCCTCTCACCTACTCTTCCTTAAAGAACTCAACAATGCAAAACAGACACTAGTTAACAATGGCTTCCCTAACCACATTATAGTCCACCAAATTAGACTATTTCTTCCCAAAGTAAATAACAATGATAGTGAACACAGTCAAAAATGAGAAATATTTTCTACAAAAGCCAAATGCACGTTAACTACAAACAAGATGAATCTTCACTTAGAAATACACTATCCCAATTGACCAGAACAAAAAAAAAAAAAATCTACTTTAAAATTTAAAACAGCTAACCTTATCCTCCAAAATAACAACACACTAGCAAAATCAAAATTACAATGAACGAACATTATTTGAGTTCAAATGCCCCTTAAGGAACAGTGTTCCTGATCAAACCAAATTCAGAATTACATCACTCACACTACTACATGCTTATCCAGATGTTTTACGTTACACCTATCTGACCACAGCTCTATTAGAACCAATTTAAACACACAAACTTACCAGACTCAATCTGAAACATACTAGTAGAAAATACAAATATAATAACCTCATCCACATGTAAAAAAAAAAAAAAAAAAAAAAAGGTTAAAAATAATGGAAGCCTTAATAATAAAAAAGAAAAAAACCAACACTCAATAATATTAACTACGAACATGGCCACAATGTGCTGTCTTCAGAAAATAAAACATCCCCATAACTCTAGAAACATACACACAACCCATACACACAATTAAAAAGTAAAAATAAAATCATTCTTGATAATGGCTAAAAGTATAGCTGAAAGCGCTCAGAATTACAGAACATTTGGACAGTTTCTAGACACTGTAACCCGAAAAGAAAACTAGTTCAAACACAAAAAAGTTAAATAAAAAGCTTAATCACAGTACCTTGCCTGTCTTCAATGAAATTATATATATATATATATATATATATATATATATATATATATATATATATATATATATATATTAGTGCTGTTTGATAAAAGTGACACACCTGATTTTTTTTTTTTACTTAAAAATTTTTTTCGCCTATTGTTTTTGGTGTCAAGCTAATTTTTAATCTTAGTAATATAAAGACCCCTTCCCAAGCACCTAGTAAAAAAATTTACTCACCCTAAAGTATTCTATTGATAATTATAATTTTGGATATAAATGAGATTTAGAGAAAAACTGTGCAAAATAAGTAACTCACTTATTTCCTGCAACTAGTAATCAATAAAAACATAACCGAACAGCTTTAAATAAAGAATAATAGAGGTATAATTTATTTATAATAGGTAATATCGTTCGAAATATTTAATAATCTATGGGTCCTCCTTTATTTTGAATAACCTTTTCAACCCTTTTTGGCATTGACTTGATTAGGTTCTGGCAAATCTCATCTCCAAGCATTGAATTCCATTTGGATATGAAATTCACAATCAAATCCTCTTTGTTGCTCAACTGCTTTCTTGAGAGCCTGTATTTTATAATGCTCCATAAGTTTTCTATGGGTTTGAGGTCAGGAGATTGGGGTGGCCATGTCATAACACTCACCTGCTTCTCATCAAAGTATTCCTTCATCAATTTTGATTTGTGACAGGGAGCATTATCCTGCATAAAAATGAGCTTGGTGGGGTCAATTTGCACCCTTTCAGCAAAAGGGAGCAGACAAGACTCTAAAATTCTCTTGTACTTCTCGCTCCTGAGGGTCTTTTCAATAGGTTTTAAGAAACCAGTTCCATGAAAAGAAAAGCATCCCCAGAACATTATACTGAATGGATGCTTGACAGTACTTACTGTCAAATTCAAAGAGCTTTCAAAGCTGCTTCTTCGGATTTTAGATCGCTTATCCTTTGAATTTAGCTCAACTTTCATTTCATCGGAGAAGAGAACATTTAGTAAAAAAAATCAGCTGAGTCACTTTTATCGAACAGCACTGTGTGTGTGTGTGTGTGTGTGTGTGTGTGTGTGTGTGTGTGTGTGTGTGTGTGTGTGTGTAATGTACGGCCTACTGTAATATTTTGTCACTGTTTGTCAACAACTCTACAAGCTACTTGCTACTTCAACAGCTGCATATAAAAAAAAATGAGCCCTCCCCTCACACAAAACAGTTTTTCACTGCTTTTTGAGATAAAAAAAAAAAATTAGAAAAAAATGGAATTTTGGTTCACAATACATCAAATTAACAGTTTCTGTTTTAACAAGATGCAAACATTTTTATTTTAATTTTTTTTAAAATATTTAAATAAGTTTCTTATTGCTAGACAACAGGTGTCAGAAAATGGTGTTGATTGATGACTGGAAAAGTGTAAATTCATAAGTTTGACATAAACTTTACTTAAAGTAAGTGACAAAATATTACGGTAGGCCATATATGACAAAATATTCATGACTGCATGCCCTGGTTTCAAGTCACCCTTCGCCAGTGACGTTACATACACATACATACATAATAGCTGGCCACTCTTATCCAAGGATGCCTGTCTACTAGTGCAGTTAGCTAATCCTTGTTGCAGACGCCTTTTCAGGCACATTTGTGTTTGTTCAATACCCGCAGAGCCCACCTGTGGTTTGTACTGCAACTAAGCTGAGCCTATCTTAGTTACAATTTCTAGGAGAAAGCACATTACTTAAAGTGATCAGCAGGACAAGAACAGCACACTCAAACTCACAGATATGATGACTTGTGATTTCATACTAGCACAACCAATGACGGCTACCAAGGAGTTCTGTCTACCCAATTTCACACACAAGGCTTAGGTCAATACGTTGAATGCTTTTTAAGGCATACAAGTGCCGCACACTGAGATCGCCTCCCCCAGACCAATAACATTAACATCATACTAACTTTGAGCGAGATGCCGAGGATAAAAATAACTGGAGATATTTGTGCCAAAGTGGTATCAGAAATTTTGAAATTAGTTGTATTGACCAGCTACATCTAAAAAGACAACGATGAAAAGAGAAAAACGGTCAGCAAATATTCCTGTTGCTAAGTCACGAGACTAGTCACATATACCATAAACATAAAAACAGAATGTGACTTTCAATTTTGATGTATGAGGACATACCTCAAAATCAACGGGGAGAGTTCATCCATCATATAGTTGTTGGTGTCTTCAATCCAATTTAGCATCTGCTTAGAATATCACCAACACATTGATTCCAATTTATCCAGCATCAAGCAAAAGACTATCCACTACCTACAAGACTATGGGGCGAGCCAACCAGTCATAACTTTGAGAGTTGGAGTTTTATTCAAAGCCATCCATTTTGAAGCATCTAATTTTTGTGTTTTCTCTGTGCAGTTAAAGTCTGGCCATAATGGAGCCAGAAATTTGCTATTTAAGATTTTAGGTTAAAAATAATTCAACAGCCTCAGTAAGAAAATGCAAAGTCAAAAGCCAAATTATGACTAAAAATGATATAAAACATTGTTTATTGTACAACAAAGCTGGAGCTGCAGGAGGAGCCAAAACATCAATCAAAATTATTATATGGGGGAAAGCTTCCTTCAAAGTTGACAAAAATTCTTTTAATAATCAAACTGACATGTTTCAAGTGGAACTTAAATTAAAAAAATAAATGAGAAAAAAATGAACTTTCATTTTTTTCAAATGGAAAAAAAAAAATTCACTTTTTACATTTGAAATAATCTTTAAAAAAATCTTTTAATAATCAAACTGACATGTTTCAAGTGGAACTTAAATAAAAAAAAAAAAGAGAAAAAAAATAAATGAAAAAAAAAAAATAATTTTTCATTTTTTTTTCAAATGGGGAAAAAAAAAATTCACTTTTTACATTTGAAATAATCTTTTAAAAATAAAAAAAAAACAAAAAAACTACTTGTCTGTTCTGTTTTAAAATTTCTTTATTTAATATTAAAGAGAAATAGAAAAATATAGAAACATTTTATTATTCACCAAATCCCAATCAATTTTTCTATTCCATTAATTAAAATACACGCTGATTTTACATGATATTCTAACTAGAGGTTTAATAATTAAAAAAAAAAAAAAAAATATGAAGATGCTTTCATTTATTTCAAAATCTCTCGTATTGCTTATTTAAATTTTCACCTCGCCATACACATCATTTTATTGCAATATGGATTGATAAAGGCTCATTAATTTGGTGGAAAATTTGAGGATGTTTGCAAACAAAGAGTTGGAATAAAAAAAAAATTTTTTTTTAATTTACCAACTTGTTCAGGGGAGGTAACTTCAATTTTCTTCATTTACTATATGTCTCTTGCCTCCCCGTCTCGCAAGCATCAACCCCGCCCACTCCATTTTACTACAAAAATGTTTTGTAAAATTCTGGCTCTGACAAACAGTTTATTTACCAGAATTCAACTTCCATCTTGGCTGTTTCTTGCCTTCAGGCTTTGAATATATGGACAGCCCGTACCACAAACTGACGACAAATTGGGCATTCATTTAACTTACGTCCGCACTGTGTGCAGGACACCATATGGCCACATTCCAACAGGACACAGTCTATTGTGGCATCCATGCAAATCTTGCATGTCTCTTCCTCATTTGACACTGGCGATTCAAGATCTGAAAAAGAGAGAAAAATCCTGTCAACTTATAAAATATATCTACTGATGTCAATGTTAAAACAATATGTAGAATCATTTCTCTCAAATGACAAAAAGTCATCATTTAAAATTCTAAATTATTATCTTCCATGAACTCAAAAGGTCAAAATCTAATTTTACAATTGTCTTACTCCATTCTGCCATCCTTAATAGTTCCAGGTGCTTTTTGAAGTCTTCCAGGAAATTGAATTCTTTAGTGATGGGAATAAATGGTGCTGATCTGAGAATTCAATATTTGGTAACTATAACAGATGAGTCAAAGATGAAATATCACACTCCTTTCTCTTAATGTACATTCAGTCAAAACATGTCTCATTGCGTATGAAGTTTAGCATGCTGGGCATATTGGTTGTCTTCCATTTTTAATAAGTACAAGTGTATAATTCTCATGTGACCAATGTTTAAGTGCACCAATATTAGAACTTCCTTTTGAGATTTCCTGTATCCTGGCTTCCATTTTCCAAGTGGAACTTGCTTCTTAGATTTTGAACACAGGGGAAATGAAGGTGATTCCACTCTGTGGTTGTAGCAAGATGTATCCTAGTAGTAAAAGCTTGAACTGCTGGAACAAAAGAACGGGGCTCATCTGAACAATTGGCATATGAGCAGCGATAGGTTTGCAACATTGCTCAGAGTAGAGAATAAGTCCTCCTCTCCGCCAACAAGACCACATAAATGATTTTAAATTATCAAGGCTGGAAAGCGAGGGTTGAGCAACCCCAGCCCAGATAGGCAGCAATACTCTATTTTCGGTCTATCTGACACTTGTAAATATAAAGTATGGCAGGAGGAGTGAGGTTCTGACTTCATTTCTTAACTAGAAGTGCTGACAACACTAATATTTACAAGATCACTTTTCTCTTATAGTTAAAACAGAACATGGTTTTAAAATGCCTATCATCAAATTAACAGTGACAGAAATTCCAGTTAACCGCAGTTAATGGCTTAAGCAGAAAATTGTTGTCGCGTTGATAGTGCTAACCATTACACTAGAGCAGAAAGTAAAACTTGGCCAAGTTGTCTCCCTTGAGTTCAGAAATAAAATCAGTAGTACTAATTGTGAGAAATTAGTCTGCTCATAAAAAAGTTATATATATATATATATATATATATATATATATATATATATATATATATATATATATATATATATATATATATATATATAGCTAGCTAATTAGCATTCATTATAATGCTCTAAGTATGATGCTTATCAGAATCGAATTTTTTTTTTTTTTTTAATAATTTAGAAAAGAGTCCTTTTCTGTGTCAAATCCTTTTTGCTGAGATTTCGGTTATTTACAGTGTTTATATTCGGACTATTATCCTCATCTTTGTTATGTTTCTCAGCCTTCTTCAGGTGTATATCAATCTGGATAATCTACAGGGACTTCTGAACTACAGTTCAGAATTTTCTGTAGGTTAATCAGATCAATATACACCTGAGGAAGGTCAGAGTGTACAACAGCCAAAATGTTGTGATAACAACAAAGATGTGGACAATAGTCCAATTATAAAAGGTGTAAATTATCTTTACCTTGTTTTTATTAACAAATGTCAAATATGAAACATTGCCCATGTCATTAATAACTGCATACATCAGAGGTTTTTTTTAATCTTTTTTTTTTGTGGGGGGGTGGAATTATGTATTTTCCTTTTGGGGCAAAATGGGTTTAATTTTTTTTATTTTGTTTTGAATATGTAACGTAATAATCGCCAAAATTTAAGGAATTCTGTCAAGTCTCCACAAGAGACCAGATGAGTGTGTATTTTTGTTAATTTCTTTTCTTTCTTTTTTGTACAGTGAAATGCTCATAGAGATTTTTAACCAAACAAATTTTTGTAAAAATGCTCGATTCCATTAGTGAAGTTGAATTAAAAAGAATAAAAACTTGTAATTCCAACGGATAATTTATTGTTAAAACAGATATATTTTGGAAAGCTTTTGCAATCCTTGATCACTCTTGAGAAATAAATGAAACAATGGCTAAGCTACATCGTATACGTTATAAATTCAAATTAACAAAAGAAAATTTGATCGAATTGACTTCCTGCTTAAGCTGAAAGCGTGAAAAGTGCTTAAAGAAAGAAATATCATTTCCAAACCAGAGTAGAAAAAGAAATACTCCTAGTTGAAAGTAGGGAAGTTCAGGCTGGATGAAAACTGTGTTGCATCAATTCTATTTGAGACATTACTTGCTATTCTATTTGAGACATACTTGCTATTATCATTTGTTCAGCTACCCATCTTTGGTTGAACTTGTGTTGGTTGATCAAAGTCTATTTCATGACCTTCTTTGATTCAATCAATTTTTTCTTGTTAATTTGAATTTATAACATATGCTTAGTCACTGTTTCATTTATTTCTCAAGAGTGATCAAGGATGGCAAAAGCTTTCCAAAATATATCTGTTTTAACAATAAATTATCCGTTGGTATTACAAGTTTTTATTCTTTTTAATTCAAATAAATGTTTTGTTTTTTTTTTTCTTACCTTTTTTTTGTTGTTTTTGTTCTTCCCACAATCTCCGGACCCTGTCCAACAATTCCCATTTCTCTACACAACCTTTGTAATCAACAAAATGGAATGACAGAATTTCTTTCAGCTCTTTCACTGTCAAATTGGCTACAGCCTCAATGTTCTCAAATGTATCAAGGTTCATATAGGCGGGTTTGGACGGTGAAAAATTTGGTGAAACTGCACTCTGCAATTAAGAAAAACGAAATCATTTAGCCTTCCACTTGCTTCGACAGTTATGAGTTGCAAAGTTCTCTAGAAGAATGAGAGCACAACACTAGTAGGAAGCAACAAGAAACAATATCACAGGGACAAAAAAAATAATCAGCTCATACATGAAATCAATCTATAAAAATAATATCGATAAAACCAAAGATGAGACCAATTAAATCAAAGTACATTGACAATAGCCCATCTTTAAAAAAAAAAAAAAAATTAATTTTCCTCAGTTACCTCCCTTACTTTGATAAAAGTCAGTTAAGTGCCGTACGTGATGCACTTTTGAGCAACCATGTCTTTCGATTCATGACTGATTAAGCAGAAGATTTTCTCGCAGTAGAATGGCATTTCTTTCTGCGGTAGACTGGTTGCCAATCAAGTCTATAGGACCCAGTCTGTCTTGTTATTCAACCCTAATAATAATAATAATGGCTGCTCATTTGAATGCGAATGCCTTTCTACTCAATTTCAACCCACAGCTAGGAGGGGAAAGAATAGATGGTTTCATAACTTTCCCAAGGGTATTTGTACATCAGTAACTAACGAACCCGATTGGAATTCGAACCTGGCTCTGATTTATCATTCTGAGCCGATATCCATAATACCACAATGTGCATCCACTTTAATAAAACGTTTCTTAAAAGCAAAAATGTCATTTCTAATTTTCTATACATTTCATGTAGTAGTAATAATAATAATAATAATAATAATAATAATAATAATAATAATAATAATAATGGCTGCTCATTTGAATGAGAATGTCTATCTGCCCAATTTCATTCACAAAGCCTGTTGGATGGTTTTCTGGCATTTCCCAATGATCATGTGACAGAGTGATTAGAATGTTAGCATTCCAACCATGAAACCTGGATTCAAACCTTACCATTGTGAATAGACCAAATCTAAGATGATAGCCTTCAATAAGTCTTTGGTATTACAGAGTTGCCAGTTGATTGCCCCTATCAACAACAACCCAGACATTGCATTTCAAGGGATTTAAATCAGCGAAACTAGGAGGGTCATATGTTGTAGGGTGACAGGATCATTAAAATTATCAGCCATGCCCTCATGGGTCACATGGGTGAGAGTAGAATACTGATGGAATATGTATGGCCATGCCCTTGATCCAGGACTTGATCTCTAGTACCTCAATTTCAAGAAGTACTCATAGCTGTGGTAGTATAGACATGGCACACATTATTCATGAACCTCAGGCCCAACACAGATGATGTAAACTTAGCATGCATCACTGTGAGTACCTCCAGAGCAGGGCTTCAAACTAATTTTTTTTTTTCCATCGTCTATCCCAGAATCATTCCGAAAAACAACTTTAATTATACACCAAAAATTTTAAACTGTCCCCTCATCAAAATGTACTTTTTTTTTCTTTTTTTTTTTTCAACTTTATCATTTATAGTTGTTAGTCAAATAACTCATAATTCATTATTTTTAAAACTTGACTATTTCATCCTTTTTAAATTTATTTCTTAAATATTTTAATGATGTTTTTACATGATGTTTTTTAGGGTGCGATGAGTAAATTGTCGCCATTTATATCTTTAATTTCGTGCATGTGTGTTGTTTGCTTTTGATTATATCGACTGCACAGTATAGTAGGGTCAGTTGGGAACAGTCTGTGAGTAAAAGAGCACCATGATGCAATTCACTCCTCCAGAAATTTGGAAACAGCATGCTGTACTGTTTGGCATTTGCACCGGAAATTCCAATACAAAAATTTCAGAGTTTTTGGGTATCAATCTGAGAACAAAGGATTCAGAAAGATTTGGATAAGTCTAATGGTGATTATGAAAGATATGACAACTCAGAAAACTCACTCTGATCATTCAGATGAGAAAAGAACTGCCAAATTTGTTGGTGAGGGACTCAGACTCAATACAGAAGCTTACATCAAGTGCTGTGAGGTGATAGTGCTTCCCTGGGTCAAGCAGATGGCTGCTGGAAAACCCTATGTCTGGCAACAGCACTCTGCATCATGCAACACAAGCAGGAAAAGCTAGTCATGGCTGTTAGACAATTTCTGCGGCCACATCACCCCCTCACATCTGGCCACCTAACTCCCCAAACTGCAAACCCCTTGATTATTATGTGTGGGATGCAGTTGAGCAAGAGACCAACAAAACTCCTTGTAACTCCAAAGATGAACCGAAGGCAAGGATTATGGCAGCATTCACCATCTTAAACAAGGAGACCATCCAGAAGAATTGCAGGAGATTCCAGAGTCATCTGGAGGCCATGGTTGAAGCCAATGGCGATTTTATTGAATAAATTTACTTTTTAGTATATCAAGATATTTTTGTGTTAATTTTGATAAATATATCTGTTAAAATGAGATGTCAGTGTTATTTTAATTTTTGCATAATTTAGTCAACACTTTATCCATCACATCCTCTATACTAGTCAAATTTTACTGTTTTTTTATTTTTTTAATAAATAAATAAAATAATCACAACTTAAAATATTTTTGTTAAATACCCTTGAATAATTTTATACAAAAATACTGATAACTAAATTTTCATGTTCAGAGTGACTTTTGTCATACTTTAAGAATTATGCATTTATTTTTTATATAAAAATTATTAGTGCATTAACAAACAACCCCCCCAACCCTATTTCAGTCACTGTGATTGGTGGCTACTGCTACACTCATGATGTATCCCTTCATTTCCAGTTTCAGATTAAGAGATGATAGTGCTCCCACTATGCCTGAAAGCAAAATGAGAGCATCAAAATTTGGGGCATGTCATTATAGACGATGTCATTTTTCAATTATGGTCCAGTAAAAATGTTAGCAAAAAGGGTGAGCCCAAAATACAAATTGGGGATACCAAAATCAAACTGGTACAAAAATTTAACTATGTGGAAAGTTTTTTTAACAGAGGACAAAAAGTGTGACTGACACTGAAATCCAAAGGTACATTGGGATAGTCTAAGATGCCTTCCAAAAGTTAAGCAATGTATTAAGAGACAGAAAAATTTCAATAGAAAAAAAAGCAAAGAGTACTGAACTGTTGTGTGATATCTGTCCTCCTATATGGCAGTGAATGCTGAACCATCTCCTTAAAGATGAGATTTGAAACAGAAATGTGTTTCTACAGAAGGATGCTGTGAATACCATTAACTGAATATGTGAGCAACAATTAAACTTTAGAGAAAATAGAAACAAAGAGGAAACTTATACTTAACATCAGAAAGAGAGAGTTGAAATTTCTTGGGCACATGAGGAAAGAGGACTTGGAAAATTTGATACTCACAAGACCTATTGAAGGCATAAAGGGGCAGAGAAAAATAATGCATAACATACTTAATGAGCTTGAGTAAATGGATGGTGGAACAGAATTTAGGAGAAATAACGAAAAGACAAAATTTATTGAGCTACAAAAGACAGGAAGTTGTGGAGAGCCATAATTGCCTACATCCTGAGGAAACATGGCACATAAAGAAGAAGAAGAATAAAGGGGTTTTCAAATATCCTGCACACACTGTACACCTAAAGATGGCCAAAGACTAAGTTGCCTAAAACAAAACATCGTCCAGAAAAAAAAAATACTTCAATATTATTTCTTAGAATAATTTTTTTAAATTACAGAAAATAAGAAGTAGCTACATTTTCATATCTAAATTCAAGAGCTTGTATATCTATGTGTATCTCATTTATAAAAGTCCCCTATATTTTTTCTAGTCTTCCTAGTTTCCACTGAAATTTTAAATATTACTTTCCCAACTGTTTGATTACAGTGTACAGTGGAAAACCCCTGCTTTACAAATTTAAGCTCACTATTGGATTGGCAGTTAGGTCTCATCATCTTACAGTCGAAATCGCTAGATGTAACCATAAATTCTATGCTAATCATTTCTTCTCTCGCAATTCTTGCTGATGCAACTCTTTCAGTTTCCCACTTTCCTGTCAACTTTGATCTTCAAAAATTTAAATGCAATGTCTTCTTAGTTCTGTTATTGTTCTCTCCTTTACAATGTTTTTCTTTATCTCATATTTTTCACTAACACCTTGTGTCTTAGTGGCTTTATTGACTTGCTTGAGGTGAAATGATTAAAAATGTAGAGTATAAATATCTGTTAAGAATTCAATAGATTTATCTGACCACAACGAGCTTTGCATATGCAAAAATTTGAAGTTTACATAGAATTTTGTATTTTGGAGGGGAAAGAAAATTCTCATGTATTATCAAATTCATTTTTTTTTTCTTTTTAATGAAGTCAGTTATTTAAAAATTTCAACATTGATCTAAATATGAAATTATTTGAATTAAAAACACTGCTTTAATTTTATTTACAATACACAATCCCAGAAAATATTCTGCATTATTTTAATATTTTTTCCCAAATAAATAAAATTTTCCTAGTAGTTCAAATAGGATATTGGTGTCATACATTTTACTAGTTACTCAGTGGTTTTATTAACTTGCTTAGAGTGAAATAATTAAAAAAAAAAAAAATCTAAGTGACATTATAGGTAAATCAATTTTTTTTGACACCACCAGAAAATAATGTATCAATTTATACCTATTTTACAAGCATAAACATTTAATACAAACTTTAATACATTAAATATAAATATTATAGCAAATGCTATTCTGGCATTACCTGTACATCTACATCAGGTTCTTGAGTCTGCCTCTGACTCCCATTGCTGCTATTCCATGATGATGACCCTGATAAGGGTTGCACATCCTCACCAGCCCTGCCTTCTGTGGAATCACTGTTATTACTACTAGGAGGTACATGGGCTGTTTGGGAATTCTGTTGATCCAGTTGTGTGTCTATGTTAGTCTGTAAATAAATCAGAGATTTTTTTTTTTTTAAGTTCTTCAGGAATTTTTTTCCAGCAACAATTTTTCAGAATCTGAGTGGAATCATGACAGCCAGATATGTCTGCAAAGACTCCATCAAAAAGTCAACAGAGATTAGACAGACAAAAAAAACAGAAAAAAAAAAACAAAAAACAAAGTAACATCATTCAAATATCAAATTTTTGGGGTTGGATTAGTTGATTCAATGACATGTCAAAATTTGCTCAGTTATTTGATGTCAAAAAGTCCACCCAACCTTTAAAGTTTAGTCCTATACTTATTTTGTTCAGGCATAAATAAGTATGGCAGACGATATATTTGAGTCAATAAGCATTTCCTTGGTAGAAGGTCCTTTTTGGCGGGGAAGTGTCTTCCAGGCCCCATCAAATTTCGATAAATAGTGGAATTGTTGTGTGCAAGGATTTGCATCATGTTTTCAGTTTGTTTTTGATTTGCTTTGAAAATGTCAGTATATTTAAAAGTTGAAAATTGAAAACTAATGTTTTGAAAAAGTTGCCTGTAAACAAGTTGTTCATAACAAAAAAAATTATTTTTATCTTGTTTCATCAAAATAAAAGAATGGAAAAAAAAATGGAAGCGGTAAAACTTCAGCTGTTTCTATTCACCTAATTCCAAAGTACAAACCAAGGCACAATTACTATGCCACAAAATTTAGTGGATATGCATATTTGAGTAGTTTATTTTAAACAGTATCTCATCTACCAACTTGAATACTCAAGAAATTTTATTAGAGAAAATGTGGAGGGTACATCCACTAAAAATAACATTTAAAGTAATAAAAATATGATGAATTAATAAATAACACCCATATGTATATATGCTTACATCTATGTGTGCGTGTGTGTGTGTGTGTGTGTGTGTGTGTGTATATATGTGTGTGTGCATATATATATATATATATATATATATGTGTGTGTGTATATATTTGTGTATATATATATATATATATATGTGTGTGTGTATATATATATATGTGTGTGCGCGTGTGTGTGTATATATATATATATCTGTGTGCGCGTGTGTGCGTATATATATATATATATGTGTGTGCGTGTGTGTATATATATATATATATATGTGTGCGCGTGTGTGTATATATATATATATATGTGTGTGCGCGCGTGTGTGTATATATATATATATATATATATTTAGATGTATTCTAAAAACTGCTGTCTGAAGTTATTAGGCAAAACCAAATGACATTTTACTTCAATAAATGGGCAATAAAATCATCAAAAATTGCTCAACACCTTTAATAGAAGAAATAATAAACACATAAGTCTTTGAATC
>OZ038502.1:56657124-56689624 GCA_964036315.1 Acanthosepion esculentum
ATGTTGACAAAAACCACTAAAGACAACATCACCACAAGCACTGAAAGTACCTCAAGTAACAATAGTTTAAAGTATTTCCTTTACTGTTTAGAGATGAACAGAGTGGGGAGGGGTCATTTAGTCATGGTAGTCAGTGTGCTCTGGTGTGTGACTTGTCAAACAGTTTCTAAATCATTTAAGTATCCCTAATAAATGGCTGAGATATGACAGAACATGAAGCAAGTGACCACAAATGTTGTTACAAAACAAATGAGACTTGTAACTACAAGTTGTTATCTCCCAATAAAGTAAAAATAATAGTAAAATAATAAAGTAAAAAAAATAATAGTAAAATAATAAAGTAAAAAAAATAATAGTAAAATAATAAAGTAAAGTAAAAAAAATAATAATAATAAAGTAAAAAAAATAATAATAATAATAATAAAGTAAAAAAAATAATAATAATAATAATAAAGTAAAAAAAATAAGTAAAAAAATATTAATAATAATAAAGTAAAAAAATATTAATAATAATAAAGTAAAAAAATATTAATAATAATAAAGTAAAAAAAATATTAATAATAATAAAGTAAAAAAAATATTAATAATAATAAAGTAAAAAAAATAATAATAATAATAATAAAGTAAAAGTAAAAATAATAATAATAATAAAGTAAAAATAATAATAATAATAAAGTAAAAATAATAATAATAAAGTAAAAATAATAGTAAAATAATAAAGTAAAAAAATAGTAAAATAATAAAGTAAAAAAAAATAGTAAAATAATAAAGTAAAAATAATAATAATAATAATAAAGTAAAAAACAAAGTAATAATATTAATAATAAAGTAGTAATAATAATAATAAAGTAATAATAATAATAAAGTAAAAATAATAAAGTAATAATAATAATAAAGTAATAATAATAATAATAAAGTAAAAATAATAATAATAAAGTAAAAATAATAATAATAATAATAAATAATAATAAAGTAATAATAATAATAATAAAGTAAAAATAATAATAATAATAATAATAAAGTAAAAATAATAATAATAATAAAGTAAAAATAATAACCAAAGTAACAAAATAAAAAACTTCATAGAAATATAGAGAATGATCAACATAAATGCAGCAAGGATGCACAACAGAATAAAAGAATTAATAGGACAAAAGGTAAGTCAACCAACAGGCTCTATTAAAAAAAATAAAATAAAATAAAGGAAGGATCACTGATAATGGAAAAAGAAAAAATAGTCCAAAGATGGAGTGGATACATAAAAGAACTTTTCGCAGTGCAAGAGAAAAACCTATCTATGCTAGAAAATATGCCAGAAATATTAAAAGATGAACTAAGATCATCACTGGAGAAGATGAACAGGAACAAAGCAGCAGGGCCTGATGGGATCATAAGAGAAATGCTCTCAGTCTTACATGACTTCAGCATTGACAAGATAACAGAAGTAATAAATAAAATATATGACAGTGGCCACATACTAGAGGACCTCACTAAATCCATCTTTATAAAACTACATAGGAAACCAGATGCAAACAAATGGAAATTCCATAGTACAATCAGTTTAATGAGCCACATAACCAAACTAATGAAGCGAATCCTGATGAATAGAGTGCCAAACAGACTGGAAATAGGACAAGAACTGTGCGGCTTTGTCAGGGGCACTAGAACAAGAAATGCAATATTTATCATTAGCAGGATACCAAAGTGAGAAATACAAATGCAGAAGGATGTGCACTTACATTTTAAAGATTACACAAAAGCATTTGACAAGGTCTGGCTCAAAGATATATTTGAATTCTAGGAAAACGAGGTCTATTTGAAAAAGATGTTAGAATAATCCAGAATTTACAATAGGAGCAAACCACCTGCATACAGACAGTAAATGAATTGAGTGGCTACCCAAAAAATAGAAAGGGATATGAGACAAGGATGCATCTTCTCCCCAGAATTATTCAACCTCTACAGCAATAATATATTAAGGAAAACTAAAGACCCTACCAAAATTTATTATCAGTAGGTGTAATCTTAACTATAGGATACATGTCTGTTACCATTTATTCCAGATATACAATTATGGATATGTAAAATCCTTGTTTATTCAAACCACAAAGAACTTATTTTAGATTAAATACCTGCCAAGGTGATACCTATGAAGTATCACCTTAATACCCACACCTCAAAACAAAAGTGAGTAAACTAGAAATTTACCCACCAATGTAATGATCATCAGTCCCACTTACTGGGTCTGGTCAGAGTCACTGCACAGTTTAGTAGTTTCCTCTATATGACCGGGTTGAAAGACGGAGAGATATTCATCATTCATGCATAGCATATCTTGAGCAAATAGACATGCTGAAGCCCATCCCTCGCCAGGTCAAACCACAGCTGATGTCCTCCAACTTTGATCACAGACATGTGGCTGCCAATTCTATTGGAGGAATCCTTTGACCTGGACATTGAAATAAATCGAGGAAGCCCTCTACCCAGCGATGTCATATAAAAAAAGAAAAAGGTTATTCAATAGAAATCATCATCTTTAAGGGCACCCTGGAAGAAACTGTAAGCTAGATCGGGGGGGGGGTACATTCGTGATAACAGCCTCCAACAATTCCTTAGTGCTGTCAAGTCATTGGTTGACCCCCTTCCCAAGGACATGCCGCATGAATTCTCAGGGATCCAAACCAGGAACGCTCGGAGAGTACATACGAGGACGAAGATGACAAGATCATAAAAATTTTCAGCCAGCATCATCTGGGCTGAATGGGACATATGAGAGGGAGTAGACTTCTGTTGGAGCACACATGAGACCACCTCCTCAATCCAGGTCTTGATCACAATGTTCCATATTGATCCTGGCATCCTGAAGTAAGGTGAGATGTCATGACCCTCAATGTTCATTACTCCCAGGACACTAACAGATAATGTGTGAACTTGGTATTCATTACTGAATAGAGAGAGAGAGCCATCTGCCATCTCTCCTGTTCGCATGGCCATTAAAAAGGTATGTTATTTCTGAGACACTGTGGTTGGCAGCTAGTACCATAGGCATAGTATACTTTTCATTTCCTGTTTGATTGGAAGCTTTAATGTTAAGGCTCTTAATATGTCTGAAAGAAAAACGACATTACTATATTTCATATTCAAAATGAGAAACAATTCTCAAGTTGCATAAGATCCGACACTACCAAAAGTGGTTAGAAAATGTTTCTTGCAAAAATATATAAGCTGAAATTCACATTGGTATAATGGTTGAGCACTCTTTTCTAAGTGTGCTTGTCTGCTCAAGCAGCTAGCCAATCCCTGTTGCAGACACCTGCTCAGTCATATTTGTGTTTGTTTAACAGCCACAGAGTCTACTCATGGTTTAATCTGCAACTATGCTGTGTGAAGCTTAGTTGCAGTTTCTGGGAAAGTACGTGTGATCAACAAACAAGGCCAGGATACTCAAATCTGCGCTCACAAAGACTGTGCTAGCACAAGAATTGACAAACAGCTCCATCAAACGAACTTGAACTGACAACGCTTGAGTGAACCTGGGATGAGGTTTTCAGGTACTTTCCAAACGTATGCCTCCCCAGGCTGATAACACCAAGAAAATACCTTTCAGACAAGTCAGCCATGTTGACATTTAAACCCTAGTCTGACTGTTGAAAAACAAACATTCCCACCACTTGGTCATACACACATGGCATATTGTTTTTTGGGGGTTTTTCTTTTTTACAATGATATACACAACCCAAAAGACACTCAAAATAGAGGGTTACAGAGTAAAAAGTCACAGTTTATGGGATACGTGGGGAAGATGACAGTTAACCCTGAACAAGATATCATAGTGATCTCAAATATAATTTGAAAAATCCCTAATTGGGCAGGTTAAGAGTATATCACAAAAAACTGTTGGAACTGCTAGTAATAGCATGACATATTTGGAAAGGCTATTATCAGGTCATCCCATAAGTTCTGTCCAAATTTTGAATAAAGAAAACAAGTGACCAAATGTTACATTTAATTACAGATTCAATCAACAATGTATTTTCCCTGATTATCTATGATTTCTTCCATCTATTAACAAGCTTACTAATTCCATTACTGTAAAATTCTTTTGGCTTTGATTCGAAGAACTCACAAATGTCAGTTTTAACCTCTTCCTGTGTTACAAAAGCTGTTTCTTCCAAATGATTCTGTAAGCTACGAAACAAATGGTAGTCTGAAGGAGCATGGTCGGAAGAATAAGTTGGATGAGGAATTTTCTCCCACCAAGTTCTTCGATCTTTTGTGACGTGATTCTTGCTGTGTGTGGTCGCGCATTGTCCTGATGAAACATCACCCGTTTTCGATTCACTAGAGCAAGTCTTTTTTTTCCTCAAAGCTTGGTTCAAATGCTCTAATTGCTGACAGTATATTTGAGCATTAATTGTTGCATTAGGTGGTAAGAATTCAAAGTGGATTATTCCTTGGAAATCCCACCAGATTGAAAGAAGAACCTTTTGCCCATGAAGTTCCCTTCTCAGCTGTGGTTCTTCCCCTTTACCAAGCCACTGTCTACGATGTTTAACATTTCGATCAAAGATCCATTTTTCGTCGCCAGTCACAAGTCTATCCAAAAAAGGTGAAACAAGTTAGCGAGAATGGAGAGAAGAGCAGATGTCAACTAGGGATTTGAGGTTGTTTTCAGACAATTCTTGAGGCACCCATTTTCCAAGTTTAAGAATTTTTCCAAGTTGTTGAAGATGATGAACAGTTGTATGGTTTGAACTGAGAACCACTGCCAATTCCTCAACTGATAAAGCAGGATTTTCTTCAAGGGCTGCTTCAAGAAGCTTTTCATCAAACTCAACTTGACGTCCAGTTCGATCTTCATCTTCAAGGGTGAAATCTCCACCCCTGAATTTTGCAAACCATCTTCTGCAAGTTCTTTCATTCACACATTCCTCTCCATAAACTGAGTGAATGTTTCTAGCCGCTTCGGCTACTGAGTTTCCTTTCTTGAACTCATAAAGCATTATGTGCCTCAAATGATTATTGGGTAGCAGGGTTTTAATCAAACAAAATTTAATTTTATTGTTCTCTGAAATAAAATTTGATCAGTTTAAATGCATCTAAACATAAAAATAATGTTCAGCTCCATTAGACATTATAAAATACTCTTTAAATTTTGTTCATTTTAACAAAAAGTTAATATTCGGACAGAACTTATGGGATGACCTAATAGAATAATCCAGAACCTATACTGGCAGTAAACCGCCTGTATATGGATGAAAATGAATTCAAAAACTAGAAAAAGTAGAAAGGGGTATAAGACAAGGATATGTCATTCACCCTATTCAGTGAGTGATTCGGAGTACTACCAGCATCCATTATTGGCAGCCACAATCTTAAAAAAGCAATGCAGATGACACAGTGTTGTTAGCACAGAAAGGAAACTATAGGAAAGCAAAAAGAAAAGACTAAACATCAAGAAGATAGAATGCAGTGTTGTCAGCAAAAGGGCCAGCCCAAAATGCAAATTACAAATCGGAGATACCAAAATCAAACAAATACAAAAATCTTAATATCTGGGAAATGTTTTAACAGAGGACATCTTTCACTATCACCATGCACTTTTGGATTTCAATGTCGCACTTTAGTTTGACATTGAAATCCAAAAACACATTGTGATAGGGAAAGATGCCTTCCAAGAGCTAAGCAGAGTATTAAGAAACAGGAAAATTGTTAAATTCAAAGAAAAGATTACTGAACTGTCACATCGTGTCAGTCCTATATGGTAACGAAGGCTGGACAATCTCCTCAGAAATGAAGACTTGAAGCAACAGAAATGTAGTTTTACAGGAGGATGCTGAGAATACCTTGGATCAAACATGTGAGCAATGACAAAGTTTTAGTGAAAATGGAAACAAAAAGGACCATTATACTTATCAGAAAGAAATATGGTAAAATTTCTAGGCAACATAATAAGGAAAGTAGGCTTGGAAAATTTGATCCTCACAGGATATATTGAAAACAATAAAGACAGAGGAAAACTAAAACAGACTTCTTAGTGAGCTTGAGTAAATGGATGGCAAAACAGGTTTTAGGAAAGATAAGACAAAATTTATTAAGAGCTATAAAGGACAGGACATGGTGGAGAGCCATGATCACCAACATCCTGACAGGCTACATAGGAGAAGAAGCAAGATGCCTGAGAGTGAGGCAGCAACTTAAGGTTTTTAGTTTTTCTTCTCCAAATCGACAACTCACCTTTCTTTTAAAAGTGGTAAACTGTACAGCACATGATTCACAAGACATATTGGTTCGATTGCTCAACAAGAGGCCTTCCTCTGAATTTGGAGAGAATTGAGCAGCAGCAGCAGTAGTAGTAGTAGTAGTAGTAGTAATATTTATTGGGTGTGCCCACTGTTCCTGGGCCTTCACAACCCCAGCCCCCATATAGCAGCAGAAGGGGGAGGAAAAAGTGAAGCCCAATTTTAGTCTGGAGCTCTCATTAAACAAAAACCGAAAAAGTCGAAACAGCTTCTCTCAAGAAAGTCACAGCACTTGTTGATGATAATCTGAAAAACAAAGAAAAGAAAAAAAAATGTATAACTTGAAACGCCATCATCCTAATGGGAAATACCATACTGATGAAACATTCATCCCTCATAGACTCTTCTACAAACAGGATTCCTGCCATTCAACAGACGTAATTAACAAAAATGGAACTGTAAATATTCCAAAAGCATACAAAATGCACCAATCGACAGTTTTCACATTAGCGTCTTCATTGTTTAATCTGCACTTCGGTGCATTATAAAGAACAAAAATGAAGGCACTAGACTGAAATTGTATTCAATAATGAAAATATTTAATGCAAGAACAAAACAAAAAACATTCATCAATGTATACAACGGTTACTCTTTTGTACTAAAACAGTACCATCTGGAATAGTCATTTTTCAGCATATGAAAAGGCATGGCTGTTCAAATAAACACTTCACCAGGAATTTTTATACAAGTTTAATAAACTACAACAAAATAATCATGCAACAAAGAAAATTTGAAAAATAACTGCATGTCAATTTGAAGGAAATAATTCTATCAGTTGGCACTTTTATTTGGTACAAAAAGAATGGCACTATTGGTTATTTTATTACAATAGCTTTAACAGATTGCCAATAATTATGTACTCTATTTTCTTGTGCATAATACGAGAAATTCTGAATGCAAATTAAATGCAAAGGGGAGCAGGGGTCATATAATACAAAAATACACATTTTCAGAAATTTTTACTCAGCTTAAAAAAAAAAAAACTTATTTGAAGCAGCAAGATGACAAATACACTCAGTTTTGCTCACAAGATAGTCTGTTTACATTTTGATTTTATTGTTCTTTTTATAAAAGTTTTCTCTTTTCATTCTTAATGAAAGACAATATTTTTATTTCCATAGTTTGTTTATTTACAGAAATATAATAAAGTCATATCAAACAGAAGTATGATAGATAAACACCTTAAAATGTATTAAATAATGAAAAGCACCTTTCCCCGAAAACTTGAAAAATTTTGAAACAATCAAGAGATGAAACACACAATGGCTAAACATCCAGTTCATTTCTATTCTTTAATATCATGAAAAAAATTTTTTAGCGAAATAGCAGTTAAGATACCTCAAGTGTTACTTAGTGCCAGGTGAATCTATGAATAAAGAAACCAATATAGTGAAAACAAGATTCATGGTTTTGTTTTCTTGCTGTGGCTTCCATTTTTCTGTGAACTTACACTAGTCCCTTTTCCAGTTCTAGTCACACCAATAGAAATGAAAATATACCATGGAGAAAATTATGCCTATAATAATTTGACCAAATCTAAAATGCATGAATCATAATTCACTATTTTCTAGTTCTGTAATCTTTCTTAATATTAAATAACCTTTGCATGACACAAAGCCCAACAGAGGGTAATGGATATAAGATGGTTATGTTGTGCCAATATTTCTAAAGGAACAGCTTCCTTGTGGGAGTTACACATTATGTATTTATGCAGTGTGATTCACACCAAGAAATATCAGATGGTCTGAATCAAATTCACTGTTAAGAAACCTTTGTTCTATGAAAGAATTTAAAGTGATGACCCTAATATGTACTGGGCCCACCCTAAGAGATACTCAAGGAGACATTGTACTTGGTGTCATATCAGATGAAGTCAAGTGCAACAGAGTGTTAATGTGGAAGGCAACTGAGCTACCTAGGAGTGTTTGACTTAAAGAATGCAGCTTTAATGAAAAGCTAAAGTAATTTAGTAAAAAGGTGAAAATGTATTGTATAAAGTATACTAATTTCAAAATATTTCACAGTAAATTTGCACCTAAGATCATATAAAATGTGGGAATTTTAAAACCAACAATGATAGGAAGTTGAATGAGGTCAGCTAAGTTATGCATACATTGGATGTCAAAAAAATAGGACAGAAAGTGAGACAATGAGATCCAAAGGTTCATTGGGATATCCAAAGATGCATTCCAAAAACTAAGCAAAGTATTAAGAGATAGAAAAATTTTGTTAGAAACACAAGAAAAAAAAGGAAAAAAAAAAAGAAAAAAATAGAGTACTGAACTGTTACACATCTGTTCTGCTGTATGGTAGTGAATGCTGAACAATTTCCTTAAAGATGAAGAAGAAACTTAAAGCAACAGAATCATGGCTCTACAGAAAGATGCCGAGGATATCATGTGCTGAACATGTGAGCAATGACAATGTTTTACAGAAAAAGGAGGGGAAAAAAAAAACTTATACTTAACATCAGGAAGAGACAGTTGAAATTTTGGGGGCATATGATAAGGAAGGAGGTCTTGGAAAATCTGTTACAGGACAGTTTGAGGGCAAGAGGGACAGTGCATGACAAACTTGACAAGCTTGAGAAAATGGATGCTGGAACAGGGTTTAGAAATAAAGAGACAACAGAATTTAGTTAAAGCTGCAAGGGGACAAGAAATTGTTGAGAGCCATGATCACCTATGTCATGAGGGGACACGGTTATATAAAGAAGTCCTTTATTTTCACTGCTTCTTTTATTTTGATACTAATGTTCACTCAATAAAATCACAACCACAGATGTTGCATGTACAGGCCTGTCAGTGAGATTTTTAGCACCCTTCTCCCATTTGTACTCCCTCTTTGTTCTTTCAGCCTCTCTGATCAACCAATGGAGTCTCAGATGTCAACAGCCTACTGTTAATTGGTTACTATCATCGAATGTTGTGTTGAGCAGTGGTGATAGGGCTGATATTGAACCAACTGAGGTCATGTTTACAAAGCTCCTTAAATTGAATTTATAGGGGGCAAGTTCTGTACTAATAGTTTCTTCACCCACACTTTTCATTTGTGGAGCTCTTCCAGCTTTCCTGTCAACTATGAATTGTCAACTCCGAAAATTTAAATGCAAGTTCAATAATCATTTTTTATGTCCTTGAATCCTGTTCTTTTATTGCCGTCTCCATTTCTTTCCCTTCTCAGTAATCTCCTACATCTTGGTGGCAAGTTTGTTTGGTTTTTTGTCTTGCTTGGGGTGAAATAATTAAGACAATGTCCTTTGGAATTCTTCTATCATCCATCCTCCTGACATGATTCCGGTCTTACAACCATACAAGCTGACATGGCCAAACCAGAAGAGACACTGCAAGAAGATGTAATTTTTCAAGTACAGAGGGCAATAGTGTCTAATATACATATCAGGAACCACAATGAAAACTATTCAGCCTCCCCTCTTAATGTGCATAGGAGATTCAGGTCTTACAACTATATGAGGGTCTGATATAGAGATTTATATATGTTCAACAAACTAACATCAGAATACTGAAATCAAATACAGAAATGTACTTTTTCATCAATGTACTTCTAAATGCTATATTTTACATCTCTGGTACATTTCAAGTGTCTTTATGAACAGTCTCTTAATTATTGATCATTATTGATTTTTTTTCCTTTTAATATTAAAGAGAGAGAAGATTTGTGATCAATTATTTTGCAAAAGGCTTTACTGGAACTAACAAGTGCCAATCACACTAAATTATCTAAAATTACATACAATAATTAATTAATTTATGCAAGTTTTGTTTCAAAATAAAAAAGTAATTGGTTCTTTGCCAAAGAACCTAGCCAGAAGTTTACACTTTCACAGTGATAAGCAAAGAGTGTAAATATATCTAGTACTGTTTAGTTCAGGTGCTGTCAACAAAATATATCCAAATAGAAAAAATTTTTAGGACCAATCAGGACTGTTCTCACTAATCTATGAAAA
The DNA here is from genome assembly GCA_964036315.1 of Acanthosepion esculentum. Classification (NCBI taxonomy): domain Eukaryota; kingdom Metazoa; phylum Mollusca; class Cephalopoda; order Sepiida; family Sepiidae; genus Acanthosepion; species Acanthosepion esculentum. The sequence goes on from OZ038502.1 coordinate 56,667,394, forward strand.
AATGACAACTTGACCTACTCAAAATCTAATTGGCCCACATCAAAAAGTGAAGGATATTCCTTGAACTTGATCATTCAGTTTCAACTTTCATGTTGAATTTATTCGTGAAGACTGAACAATTTATTCTCACACTAAATTTTGTTACACAACAAAAATTATGAGGTATTACATAAGCATATTTCTTTTAATAACTCATGAAACACTTTTATATATAAAAAAATTTCTCTTTTTACATCTATTTCAGCATGGCTGTTATAGAAGAAAGCATATCTTAATCTCTGAGGGATTTATCTCCTCATCCCTCAGTCATTTTCAGGTCAACTACTACACTAATAAAAGGGACATACATCTGTTTGTTCCCAGTGATATAGTAGGTACCAGTAAAGAAATATTGGCAGAACACACATTGTCATGGTTTAGGGGAGGAAAAAAACCCTTCTGTAACAAGTACAAATGTTGTTAAGTTCTAATACTGATTTGTCCTTTGTTTATCAATTATTCTAACTAGTATCTTAATTTGTTTTGATCATTATGTTTTGGCAGAGGCACTCTTCAGCCACCTTTTATGTTTCTTGCGTTGCATCTAATAATCATTAAAAAATATTATAGATCATTGCGAGAGAGGGCTTTCCATACATACAGCAAAAATATAGACAGATATACAGCAAAAAATAAAAATAAATTTGTTTAAAAAATAAAGTCAATAAAAAGATGAAATGAAGTTGTTTTTCCAATATATGTCTCAAAAGGAGGCAAGTATGTATATTTAACATCCAAGATTCTGGGATATGAATTACACCTGAAGGTGGTTAAAAAAAAAATTAATTAATTGGCACTTGGTGATAAATAATAGTCCTATTGAAATAAATCAAACATTAAAAAAATTACAAGACAACCTGAAAATATTTGGTGAAAAGAAAATATATACTTCACATTTTTTTAAAAGGATCAAATTTATAATTGAGTTTTTAAGATAAAATTTTAGTCATAAAATGGTGGGGTTGAACACAGACACAATTAGCCAATACATTAAGAGGTGAAATATGTGAACTTTGTGCATAATGGAATCTTCTTAAATTTTTAGATTCCCTACAGAGCATAGGGTTACAGTCAAACCATGCTAGGTGTGCCTTGGTTTCAGTAGCAAGTTGGTTTTCAAGAGTGAGTTACTAGCCCCACACACAACGGGTTTCAATTCAGACACTTCCTTCTCTTAGACTGGCTGCTAACCAGGGCCAAAAAGCCTACTCTGCACTGCTACTTAACACACAGCAGGAGGGAGAAGAGATGGATTCATACCTTTCCCAAGGGAATTTGTGTTAAATTGAAGAAAACAGCCTCATCCAGAATGTGAACGCTGCTCGTCGATTTCATTTTCTGCATTGATGACAATGCTACACTATGCAGACATCCTACACAATGAATAGAGCAAGAAGTAATCAGATGCAGATATGAAATTTATTCAATAGTTATTATCAGTAAAAGATGCAAATATAAAATATGCCTCAATTTGTAATAAAAAAGAAAAATGTTGTGCAGTGCTTTCAGAAGATGAAGCTCACCAACTTATTAGGTGTGTGCAAAAGTTTTCTGGAAAAAAAAAAAAAAAAGGTTTTCAAACAAGTGCAACAATTAAAATATCTGGGAAGTGTTTTAACAAAGGACGGAAAGTGTGACATTGAAATCCAAAGATGCATTAGAATAACGAAAGATGCTTTCCAAAAGCTAGGCAAAGTATTAAGAAACCGGAAAATTTCATTAGAAACAAAAAGAGTACTGAACTGTTTTAAATATTAGTCCTCCTACATGACAGTAAATGCTGGACAATCTCCTAGATGAAGAGACTTGAAGCAACAGAAATGTAGTTCTACAGAAGGATGATGAGAATACCATGGACAGAATATGTGAGCAACTATGATGTCTTAGAGAAAATGGAAACAAAAAGGATACTTATATACTTAAAATTAGGAAGAGAGAGTTGAAATTTCTAGGACACACGAGGAAAGAGGACTTGGAAAATTTGATACTCACAGGACATATTGAAGGCAAGAGAGATAGAGGAAAACAAGTGCATAACCTACCAAGCAAGCTTGAGTAAACGGATGGTGGAACAAGTTTTAGGAAAGAACAAAAAAAAAAAAAAAAAAAATTTATAAAGAGCTAGAAAAGATGGAAAATTGTGGAGAGCCATGAACTCCAATGTTCTGAAGGGACACAGTTCATAGAAACCTAGGTGACGTTACTCACTTTTAAAACTACAATGATTTGTCAATGATTTATACTTTACCTGAATTAAAGTCTGTATCATAACTCATTGGAGGATCAATGAGGGTCCACATGTAGAGCAGCAGCAGGGCAATGCAGCCCATATCTCATCAAGATGATTGTCCTACCACAGATAAAGGGCTCAGTCTGCCCGACAATTTTACCCACAGTTAAGAGAAGAGATCCATACTTTTCCTAAGGATATTAGTTCAAAGTGAATTCAAGCAGCCTTAACCAAAATTTGAACTCGATTCAGCAATTTTGTTTCCCTCACAACTGACTAGTCATCCCAACTTCAGTCACTTTCCCATCAACGTGACATGGCTCCCCTCCGTCTCTTCTACAAATATTTTCATAACTGCTCTGATGAACTTTTTCCCTGGTGCCCCAACTATACAAATTTAAGTGTGCTACTAGACTGGACTATAGGCCCCACCCTTTTACTGTTGAAATAGTTAAATGTAACTGCCACATCTACTCAGTTTCTTTTCTCGCATTTCCCGCTTGTGGAACTCCCTTCCATTTACTTGCTTCCCTGATAACTACAACCATCAAAAAATTAAATGTAATGTCAATTGTCATCTTCTAGAATCCTGTTCATTTGTTATCCTTTACTTAATCTCCCCACTACATCCAGTCTTTTCTCTCACTTTCACTCTCTGTATACCCCTGTGTACTAGTGGCATTCCTACATTTTTTTTTTTTTTGTTTGTTTCACCCTAAAACAAAGAAAAATAAAGATACCCAAGCATAAAGCAGACATGCAGGAGTTAACATATTCATAGAAATGTAATATTTTTGCCAAAATGCCAAATGTGTTTCATTGGAAAGTAGGATAAAATCGTACCAAAAATAATTGATTTTCACTTTTTGTTGAGTCTTCCCCAGATCACTTTCTGAATAGAAAAAAAGAAAACGAGGAATGATATTTTACTATACATTTCTATCATAATTGATTTGTATAGAAATAAAGAATATTTTCACTTAATGTTTCCCAGTTTCAGTGTAAAATGCAATAATAAAATAAAGACTTTCATTTTTGGACCTCTGTGTCCAAGACTCAACAACCGTCAAGTTTGAAAGATATCAATGATTTTTATGTATTTATTCTTGTCACTGCGCAATGCACAATAAAATTAGACAGTAGACCCCAGGTGCACCAATACACACACACACAAAAATGATACTATCAAATAAAAAGTAATAACACCTTGACTAACATAATAGCATTGCTAATCCAGAAGAGATCCACTACAATTCACAACTTAATTTTAATTTTCTGAAACTTAATTTTATCCACCTTCCCCACACAAATCCTACCGATAATCAGAGGGACAATGCTCATACATTTCTTCAAAGATTTTAGGGGAAGTTTCCTGAAATATACTATATATTGGATTTTATTTATTTATTTTTTCTTTTTTTAAGTTGCCAGAGGAGTGGTACCCTAATTTTTGAATGTATGAGAGCACGCTGAAAAAGTTCTTGACCTGACTAAGAGATTTATAAAAAATTTAAAAAAAAAAAAAGAAAAAGAAAGATATTTCACTGGATTTGGGGTAGTGGGTCAAACCCAGAACTTTTTCAGTAGGGTTAGGGTTAAAAATGGACTTTTCATAAACCTATGATTTCTTCAGAGTGGAAAGAAAGAAATCCAAGCATTAGCTTATTCAGGATGCTGTAAAATCGCAATTATCTCCCTTACTCAAATAATATTCAAATCCTTTACAAAGAGTTGCACAAAAGCAGAAAGATCATGCCTAAAGATTTGCAGTTGAAATAAAAGAATCGAATCTAAATGTTGGCATAAAACTTAAAAGCAAAAGAAAAAAAAAAAAAAAAAAGGATAAATTGAAATGTTTGAAATAGTAATTTATAAGTGTCAGTTAATCTTTACCTAACACTATTTAATCTTCCCAAAGATAATCCAGAAGCAAACTTATAATAAAGATTAGGTGGTGATTATTAAAATATATCCTGTATCTAACTAAAGAGATGTTTTGTTGTTAGTCTTTTTTTTTTCTTTTCTCCTTAAATAGGCTAATTTTAAGACAAGTTACGGATTTTGGCCAAACAAAATACTAAGGCATTTGAACAGTATAGGCAGAGATGGAGAAACCTATACATACAAAAATGTTAATCTATTCTGTTTCTTTTAAATATTTTGTTTGGTGGGTGCTGAATAACGACAAATAAACTCAAATTAAAACAAAGTTAAAAAGTTTGCGTAAACAAATATTTACAGAAGTAGGAGTAAAATGCTTTTATAAGTAAGTAATGGCTGGTTGCTTGTATTCGAGTATGCCTGTCTGCTAGGTCATCTAGCTAATCCTTATTACAGATTCCTGCTCAAGCACATTTGTGCTTGTTCAACACCCACAGGACCTACTTTGTGTTTATACTGTAACTATGTTGTACAGACCTTAGTTACAATTTCTGAGAAATAAGGCATAATCTGGCATAATCAACAGTCTGAACAAAGCCAGTACACTCAAACCCTCAGTCATGATGACTTGCAACTTCATGGTAGCTGAAGCAAATTATATGTGTGTGTGTGTATGTGTGTATAAAGAGAGAAAGTATGGATAGGAATCTGACAAAATGACAATCAATATAGAATATATAGGATCATGATAGGAAATCTTGATCTCTGACAAAGCCTTAATAAAGTGAAACATGTTAGATTAAGATCTATTTCATACGTGTTCTTTATCCTCTTATATATGTGTGTGTGTGTGTTTAGAGAGTGCTCTCAGTCCAACTAAGAAGCCTTAATAATTTGTTCATATTTTGGAAATTGGCAGGGCTAAGAACTTTCCATCACCCTTTCATATTTATATAGTATATGCATATGTAATAAGCAGTAGTGTGTGCCTTTGTAAAATTAAGTGTGTGTGTGTGTCCAGTTTATCATACTTAAATTTGAAGCTGAACCTCTCACTAAAATTTCTACATTTTTAGAAATTTCAAAAACTAAAAATCTCTAAGTTTACAATCACACAAATCATGTAAAGTGTGGTCTTTGAGAAGTTGCCAACACAGTTTCCAAAGATAGTAAACATTTGAAAGCATTTGGCAATGGCTACCCTAGAGTGTAGGACATAATTGAAGTTTTTGTACCAACAATTGACTTGTGATGAAAGAGGATAACAGAATGCCAAATGCAGAAGATAGCAAGGTTGAGCAACAACCAGACACTTTTGTCAACATTAGCAGAACTGGTTTCATATGATGCTATTTCTAAGCAGTTCAACAGACACCAGAAGGATTGAGGATGGGCACAAAGGCTGAAATGTCATAATAAAAAGAAAGGTAAGGATATTAGTCTGACTGAAAATAATAAAAATAATACCTCCACATTCTAGAAATTTAGACAAAAAATTAATGTGTTAAAAATATGATTCATGCATGGTCTTGTAAGTAACCATTAAAACAAACAGAAAAAAATTGGTCATCTGAGTTAAGCAATGAAAGACATACGAAAAATCATCTGGAAAATTATATTAAGATGATAACGTGAGAAAGAAAATTATCATGCAGCTAGGTCTCTGACCGAATACAGGACTCAATGGACAAAGAAAAACATTGCATGTTCATGTTGAATTTAAACAAAAGCTTTTATGTCTATTGTCCAAACAAGTTTAAATATTTTTCTTTGGTAATTGTTGGTTGAAATGCTTTCATTAAAAAAACTCAGAACACACCCTCTGAAACATTGTGATTTATTCAAAAAAAAAGAAAGAAAGGAAGGAAAGCAATCCCAATAAGGTTAAAGACCCAAATAATTCATAGAATATATATATATATATATATATATATATATATACACACACACACACAGTTGGGTCTCAAGTAATTCCCTTTTGGGGGAAACCAGTTGTAATGACAAAATGTAGCACCCTAACAGTTCTGTAAATATATCATAGAAGATGCATTGATAACCATCCTACAAGATGCAAACATCCTACACAATGGATAGAGCAAGAAGTAATCAGTCACAGATATGAAATTTATTCAATAGTTATTACCAGTAAAATATACAAATATAAAGTATGCAGCATTTTGTAATTAAAAAAAAAAAAGATTGTGCAGTGCCTTCAGCAGATGAAGCTCACAAACTTATTAGTTAAGTGCAAAAGATTTCAGCAAAATAAAATTGGTTTTCAATCAAACAAGTACAACAATTTAAATATCTGGGAAGTGTTTTAACAGATTGGAAAGTGTGACACTGAAATCCAAAGGTGCATTGAGATAGTAAAAGAGGCGTTCCAAAAGCAAAGCAAGGTATGCAGGAACAAAGAAAAGAAAAGAAAAGTAGAGAGAGAAAGAAAGTAGAGAGAGAAAGAAAGTAGAGAGAGAAAGAAAGTAGAGAGAGAAAGAAAGTAGAGAGAGAAAGAAAGTAGAGAGAGAAAGAAAGTAGAGAGAGAAAGAAAGTAGAGAGAGAAAGAAAGTAGAGAGAGAAAGAAAGTAGAGAGAGAAAGAAAGTAGAGAGAGAAAGAAAGTAGAGAGAGAAAGAAAGTAGAGAGAGAAAGAAAGTAGAGAGAGAGAGAAGAGAGAGAGAGAAGAGAGAGAGAGAAGAGAGAGAGAGAAGAGAGAGAAAGAAGAGAGAGAAAGAAGAGAGAGAAAGAAAGGAAAGAAAAGAAAGGAAAGAAAAGAAAGGAAAGAAAAGAAAGGAAAGAAAAGAAAGGAAAGAAAAGAAAGGAAAGAAAAGAAAGGAAAGAAAAGAAAGGAAAGAAAAGAAAGGAAAGAAAAGAAAAGAAAGGAAAGAAAAGAAAAGAAAGGAAAAGAAAAGAAAAGAAACAAACAAACAAACAAAAAGAAAAGAAAACAGCACCGAAATGGTATATAATATCAGTCCTCCCATATGGCAGTAAATAATGTACAATCTCCAGATGAAGAGACTTGAAGCAACAGAAATGTGGTTCTACAGAAGGATGCCGAGAATACCATGGATCGAACATGTGAGCAACCACGACATTTTAGAAAAAAATGGTAACAAAAGGACACTTATATGTTTAACATTAGGAATAAAGAGTTGAAATTTCTAGGACATATGAGGAAAGAGGACTTGGAAAATTTGATACTCACAGGACATATTGAATGCAAGAGGGATAGAGGAAAACAAGTGCATAACCTATCTAGCAAGTTTGAGTAAATGGATGGTGGAGCAAGGTTTAGGAGAGATAGCAAAAAGACAAAAATTATAAAGAACTATAAAAGACTGGAAATTGTGGAGAGCCATGATGTCTAATATCCTGAAGGGACACAGTATATAGAAAATTCAGCTTATAGCTTAAAAACAAGAGGGGAAGGACCTTTTAAAACTCATCCCTAATACATAATGCTGACAGAACAGAGATTGGGAGAGATAGTGAAAAAACACAAAATTAAAAGCTATAAAGGATAGGATGTTGTGGAGTGTCCTAACCACCAACATCCTGAAAGGACAGAGCACATAAAAGATATCTCAATAATGTTGCTTCCTTTCAGGAAGTCATGTTTTGAACTTGGTTAAATTTCTATTGCCGCATAATTTTGACATCAATAATTTATATAGTATGCTTTAATTTAAAATATTTTAACAACCGAGATATTTAGTGAATTCCAAACAGCTTGTTAAACAACAGCAAAATGCATCAGACTGTAAACATCCAAGCTGAATTTGACAAGTCTGCCAACTGATTGCATTGCTAATAAAATAATTTGTATTTCTTTCAGTGTTAAAATTTTCTCATATAAATAACTCATTACTATCCTCTTCCTGCAATTACACACACAGCAAGACGGAGCCATTTCTCATAATTGGCCACTGAAGAGAAATTTGTCAGCATCGAAACCATCAAATCATTAGTTCCTCTTTTTCACCAACATGTATATTTTAGTACAAAAATAGTGGTGCTGCTGCCCTAGTAGCACAGCACAGATTCTATTATTTCATGTTATGATTTGATTTGTCCGTTTAGCAGCATATAAATTCCTATTCAGTCATTTAATGATGAAATTTAATTTTCTTGGGAGCTTTGAAGTAATATGTTATTCTGCTTTCACAATTGAATACATGGTAGATGATACTCAGCTTTTGTGCATATTCATGTTTGTGTGGACATGATTAAAGGCAGTGATGTGTGTTTTTATGCTGTAGTTGGCCTTTTTGGAATAGTTTGATTTAAATGTATAACGTATATAATTGCATATCATGTGACTTTTGAAGATCTAATCTTGAAACTAATTTTAAGAGGGTCGCATCATACAGATATATAAAATTAGCATATGTACTGTTTGTTGTCCCTGGCTATGCTGCTGACCAAACTATATATCCATTTACTGTAGTCAAATTAGCTTCAAAATAAGGTCTTTGAAGGTTGCAGGATATGTGAGTAAATACAGTAATCAAATTCAGAAAGAGTTGAAATTAATATGGCACATAATGAGGAAAGAGAGCTCAGAGAATTTGACACTCACAAAATATAGTGAAGGCAAGCTGTGAGTAACCTACCAAACGAACTTGTATAAATGTTTGGTAGAACAGAGATTAGGAGGGATAGCATAAAGACAAGCCTTACTAAGAGCTACAAAGGACAGGAAGTTGTGGAGAGCCATGATTGTCCAGGTACTAAAGGGATACAGTACATAATATTTTGAGGTTCATATTTTCCATGTAAATTCATTCTAAATCAATTCCCCTACACAAGCCAAATAATAATACAGGTTGAGAATTCTTTTATCTGAAATTCTTGAAACCAGTTTTCAAATTTCTTTTTTTTTTTTTGATTTTCGAATACAGGTTATTTAATTTGTATCTAGTGCCTATAAATTGGGGCAGCTTTGGAATGGAACCCAAAGCATAAACAGAATATCTATTTACATTTCATAACACAGCTTACATATACCCTGAAAGTAGTTTTATGTAAAATTTAATAAACTTTATGTACATACAGATACAGGTGAAGATGCTAGTCGTGTAATGCTCACACTGATTTTTAAGTGGTGAAATTAAGATTTCACATAAAAATAAGGCTTTGTTTTTTTTGTTTTTTTTGTACATGTACAAAAAAAAAAAAAAAAAAAAAATCATGATCACTAATTGCAAAAAAAAAAATATTTAAATGCTGGACATTTTGACATTCTGAATAATATCTTTACTAAGCACAAAAAACCTAGTAAGTAATCCACAAATGAAAGTCTTACTGTGACAATCACTAATAAAAATAGCTTATACTCTAAGAAAAAAAAAACAGATTACTTTAACTGCCACACCTATCTCCCACAATATATAACTAGCATTACGTACAAAAATCAAACACTTGTAGCATCACTCATTTATACATTCAGGCCTTCAGCCAAATAGAAGTGGCAGGAGATACAGTAACAATAAGAGTAGTCTTCATTCAACTATCCAACGCATATCTACCTCGATCCCTCTTTATAGATATGTATATTCATATGTAGATTTTTAATACTTTATAGTGAAGAAAACGGCGACTTACCTCGTCAAACCAAGCAACAGCGTGTCGCATGTTTTCTACGACGGAAAAATGTGGCGAAAAAGAAAATTACACAAAAAAAAAAAAAAAAGGCACATTCTGCATGACATGCTGAAGACAGAATATTTAAATTAAAAAACAAGTCCGTCGCAGGAGTCGTTATAAAAGTATTTTGATATGCAAAAATTGAGCGTCCTCTCCCAGCTGTCGATGAATGGAAAAAATGCTCAGCCAATAAAAGCAATTGGTGTTCTCGAATCTGGGAGACAATCGGGTATTTTGGCTACCGCGATTGTTGGAGAGCGAGTTATTTTTTCTGACTGGTTGCATGCATTGTGATTTGTGAGATAGTAACTGCAAATCGAGTTTTCGGCATTTCTTTCTGCCCCCGACGTTCGAGTCTGAACTTAGTGATTTATTCTCTGCATTGTGGAAGTAATCTGCAACAAATAATTCGTTTGCAATCCCAGATCGCTTACATACTTTAAACATTATTTTTAGTGGATACTCATATTTGAGTAGATGCTCCGTTTATTTCAAACAGTATTTATTTTATCTAGTGGCCTGCATTCTCAAGAAGACTTAAGAGAATGATCCCTTCGTCAGAAAATCCAAAGGTACATTAGAATGATGGAAGATGCTTTCCAAAAGCTAAACTCAGTACCATAAAAACCCATGTAATTTACACATTTTTTCACAAAAATAAAAATAAACTTTAGTGGGTGTGTAAATTACATTAGTAGATTGTTTCCAGGAGTTTTTTTATTTAATTTTTCTTGTTGGAAAAAGACATACAAAACGTAAACATTTGTACCGGAAGCTGACCCATTTCATGTCAGAATAGGTTTATACAGAAAAAATAAGGCCTTAGATGTAATGAAGTTGACTTATTTATGCTGGACAGTATAATGCTTACTTTTTCTGTATAAATTTACTAAAACCATTAAATGGTCAACTACTTTTTGAAGTCTGACATTCAAGCTGGTAATCATGATCCGGTCCATATTTGACATTGTTTGGAGTTTCTACATATTGCAATGGAGCACCATTGACATACATAGTGATATGGATAGTCTTGGCCAGAAGAAAATATGTAATGATTTGGATAATCTTGACTGTATGGTTTTATTCTTGTCCGTTTTTCTCGTTTTATTGTGAGATTGGCAAAATTAATCAAATCTAATCGCAAGTAAGTGAAATTATGCTAAATTCTGAAAATTTCGGGGTGCAAATTTTACACAACCTATTTTTTTAAAAAAACAAAAATTTATCCTGAAAAATCACCTGCATAAATTACACAAGTGCACAAATTACAGATTTTAACAGTATTATGAAAGAGGAAGATCTCATTAGGAACAAAGAATGCAGAAGTGATGATTTTCTCCAAGAGGAGACTTGAGGCTACAGACATGGTTCTATGGAAGGATGCTGAGAATACCATAGATGGAGCATGTGAACAAATGGCAAAGATCCAAGAAAAATGGAAGCAAAAAGGGCAGAAGGTGACAGTTGAAATTTCTAGGGCATATAAGGAAAGAAGGCTTGGAAAATTTGACCCTCACAGGACATATTGAAGGCAGAAGTAACAGGGGGAAACAGTGAGTAACTACCTAACAAACTTGTATAAATGGATTACAGAAGAAGGTTTTTTTGTTTTGAGGGATAGTAAAGAAATAGCAGCTACAAAGGATAGGAAGTTGTGGAAAGCCATGATCGACCATGTACTGATGAGACAGCATATAGAAGATGACATATTTCACTAGATCTTGGTGCCAATATATCTTTGCATATGGCTTATTTAGCAACGGGAATGTCATCATAATTTCAGACGGCTCTTTGTTGGTCATAGTCACCTGATAGAACAAATATTCCAAAAGCAAGAATGCATTTTTTTCTACATTCCTCATGATGACTTTTTGAAGGATTGAAAAAGTTGTACTTTTTATGTAGTGTCACAAAACAGCAAGGGAACAGGAAACATCAACACTTATAGGAGTCATGGAATATTATATCAACAGGTTTTGTAATATTTAGATTATGGAAGAGAAATGAAGATCCTTTTGTCATTGTGTGCATAAATTTTGCAGACTAAAAGGAAATTTTCATTAACATCCATTAAGATATTTAGACAAAGATTTGAGAGTTGCATAGACCAGCATAACAGTGGTAAACATCTGTGTTGATTAGATCAATAAACAATATGAACAGGATTTCTCAGATTGTTATCAAAATTCTAGTCAGGCATTTGTACTATGAACAGTGCACTGAGAAAGGTTTCTAGGATTACTTGCCACTCTTACTAAACGCAGAATATGATTAGCCTCCCATTTGTTTTATTTTTTCTTTCTCTCCAGTGTTTCCCACAGAAAAAAAAAAAAAACTATTAATATTTAACAAAGAATCTACTGTCCATAATGGGGGGGGGCGGAGTGTATTAAATGTGTATGCAAATGTAACTGTTATTAGGAGACAGGATGCAGTATTGCTTATTCTTTCACATATTTTTTTTTCCTTTTATGAGTGCAAGGGTGATCCATAAATCCAGATGTCCACAAATATGATACCATTTTAATGCAAGGACTCCTGGGACGTACATACATATATATATATATATATATATATGACTAAAATCGCCTGATGTTTCTATGACAGCTTGGAAATAGATATAAGCACTTGGGACAATTGTTGCACTCCCTTACTCCCACCAAATGGAGAAATGCTAGAATAACTAAATAAAGAATTAATTTTTCCTTGTCTGCCATATGGTTGCTACCCAAATATATATTTCTCATTTTTTGCTGTTTTTATAAAGTAAATTGCTTAACACACACACAAACGAGCAGACAGAGAGATTACTGGAGGGTCCCACTATAAAACTCTAGAGCTGGAATGTTGAAAATAACACCAATCAGCTAAGTGACAAATTTAATACTTGTATTAATTTTACATACACACACACACACATATATAACATATACACAAAATTATGAACAATGATGGTTATCTACATGCTGCACAAGGACAGAACACCCCCGCACCAGGTACATGAAGTGGTTCCCAATGAAGAAATGAAAAGATAATTGGAGACTGTTTTTGTTGCTTTAAGATTTAAGTAAGTCTGATGGTAAGACACTAGAGAGGCATCTTTAATGTCTACATTATATCACAATTATATATGTGCATGAGTTTTTCTTATTACTATAAACGTTATTTTGAGTGAGTACATGTGTTAGAGTTGACCTCCCCGAGTTTTTATTTTCTTAAACAGTGAAATTAATATCAACTGGCCTAGATTGAGTAGTCCTAAATATAAAAGGTATCTCCTAACAGAAATTGAACAGGATTTCTTTTTTAATCAAGGAAGCTGCTCAGATAAATCAAGAATGTCCTTACCAATTAAGAATTGTGGTTCAGATTGAGGAATCAGGGAGCCGAGTTTGAATTCCAGTTGAATCCATTACATTCACTTACATGCTAATACCCTTGGGAAAGGTATGAATCCTCCTCCTCTTCCACCAGCTATGGGTAAATAGCAGGACAGACAGGGTTCTATAGCCTTGGATGACAACTGGTCTACTGCAGAAAGCAATGGCAACTGACTGTGGGAAAAAAATCTGCCTCATCAGTCATGTATCAAAAGATACAAGATTACTTAAGTATGTATCACGCATGGCATTTAACTAACTTTCCCTGGTGGAGGTTTGATTCCTACCAGGAGGAAGTTGTGTTTTTTTTTTTGTTTTCTTTAGGAGGACTTCTCTATCTAGACTGGTTGACATTAATTTTAGACTGCAAGAAAAGAAAATAGAAAAAGCAGGGATGTGAAATCAAAGATATATATATATATATATATATATATATATATATATATATATATATATATATATAAAACAATTTCACAGGTCAAAATCTTTATCAATAATCTTCTGGTGGATGACAAATGCTTGGAGTTTCTTGCTAAATCTTAAGTTATTTTATGTTTGTATATTTTTTTTTCCTTTACAAAATCCAAAAGACAAATATATACAAATGACAACACAAAAACTCAGTCCATTACCTAAAAAGACCATGACTAATGAACCTGAAAGAAATTCCAATAATCTCAATATATAACTTATCTGAAGCATTTCAGAAGCAGTTAAAAATTCAATCAATGTAAAAGAGAGAGCTAACTTCACATGAGAAGCAGGAGTTCAGCAAACAAACAATGCCTTCCAATTTACATCAGTGAAACATCCCAAAATTTAATGCACTTGTATGATACTGAAACCTTTGTGATCATGTATGTACACACATGTGATACTGCATGAATAATTGGGGGAGGGAGAGTGATGGAGGAACAAAAACAGAGAGGGAGAAAGAGAGAAAAAAGGAGAATGAGAATGACAAAATAGAACTGAATGACTAAATACCAAGTTTACATAGAATGGAATATTTTCAGAGATCCTTGGCTTCAAGTCCTTATCAGGAATTTTCAAATCCAAATGGAAAAGTACCAGTAACGTTATTTAAATGAAAGATTAAAAGGACATTAAAATTTTACAATGTATATTGCCAAACAAACTCCCTTCATTCTCTTATTAAAACTTTATTATCAGGATAAATCACATGTATGTACCCAAGATTGTGTTGTTCAAAATGTTGAGTATGGGCAGACAGAGAGAAAGGGTACTCTCTTCCAAAAGAGAAAGTTTTTAAATCTTTGATTTATAGATGGACATGATTCCCAGTATAGAAAGGAGATAGTGAAACCTCTGATTGGCAGCTAGGTCTCATCAATTTACAATGGAACTGGCTAGATGCAACCATAAGTTCTATGCTAACAGTTTCTTCTCTCCCACTTCTCACTTGTGGAACTCTCTTCTGGCTACATGCTTTCCAGCCAATTTTGATCTTCAAAAAATTTAAATGCAATGTCAATTGTTATCAACTGTCTTTATTACTCTTCTGTTCTCACTCCTTAATAAGGTTTTTCTTTTTTCTTATTCTTTCATGCTCAGTAACTACTTGTGTCTTAGTGGCTTTACTGCCTTGCTTGAGATAAAATGATTACAAAAAAACTTTTGCTAAAAAGATACTTGTAAAACCATTGTGAATATTATGGTACCTCTGTCTTTCACCAACTTGACAAACCACCTTATGCTGGGTCTCAATTCTTGTTCCAGTTGGGTGGAGTCGGGTAGGTAACATTTGGGACAGTTTGCCACTTCTGTAATAATAGACAAGGTTTTTCCCTCTGCACATCTCTACATACAGCTCATAACTAGAAACTACTCTTTAATGGGCAACTTTTTTTTTTAACAGTGAGGTCCACCCTGTACAAGTCCCAGGAGACACTCAAGGTAGAGGGTTACTGAGTAATAGGCACAGTTGATGTGGATATGTTGAGAAGATAACAGTTATCCCTAGATTTAAACTGATGAACTCCTTCAAAAATAGCCTGTATCCCACTAGCAGGCATGCTGTGAAGTACATTCACTTCTAACTGTAACAGTTTATATCAGCCAGCAAATGGAATTTTCTAACTTCTGACCAAGTGGCACTTATTCCTGAAAGTTTTAATTTATTTATCTATTAGCTTTTACTCAGTGGGTGGCTGCTTTGAAGATCTTACTTTATAGATTTTACTGATGGTCATAAAAAACACTACAGACTCCAATAAAAATCATTTTCTTGTGTGTTCGAAGGCAGTCACATGGGAGATCCATAGTGTCACATGTAGGCAATCATGCAACTCCACAGATTCCTTTAGTTTATTATCTGCCATTTGCCATGCATTTTTGAGAAAGATAGCAATGAAGAGCTATAAGGAAAACAGCATCTACCACCAATATGACTGGATAGACAGATGGTTCCTCTCATAAGAGCAACTCTGCTTATACAAACCTGTGGGTAGAACTTTCTAACTTCCGGCCAAGTGGCACTTATTCCCAAAAGTTTTTATTTATCTATTTGATTCTTTTTTTGTCAAGAAGGTGGCTGCTTTGAAGAGCTTACTTTGTAGATTTTACTGCTGGTCATAAAAACACTAGACACTTGAGACTCAGATAAAATCATTCAGAGTCCACTTGATTGAATATGTGTGCTAATGATGGACAGGTCTTGTTGTGTCATAGTATTTCAAATGGGATTTGGTAAAAACAGCCAAACAGGGTCTGTAGTCAATATTTCATATCAAAATGCTTGATATCTTAAACTACTTAAGAAAATCAAGGAGAACTAGGCATAAGACAGAACATTAATGGCAAATAAACAAATTAGTTATCTGTCCCAACATTATTGCAAATACTGTCATGGCTATTTTGTTTTTTTCCCCTTATTTGTTAAATTGCTGTCAAATCATCTTTTTATTATTATTGAGCCTTTCTATTATTCATTTACAACTAACACATCTTGCATATTATTTTTATTATCATGTTCAAATCAGTTTCACAAACAATATGGCAAGGAGAAAATGTAGCTGACTAAATTTAAACTATCTGCTGATGTGTCTCCATAGCCAAATCAATAAGGTTACATATATACTAAATGTACTCAATCTCTCATTGAACATAAAAAGACCATATTATAATAAATATTATAGTATCGTAATAAAAAGGATAAATATTATAGAAGATAAATAAAAGCCTAATAAACTGTTTAAATATAACTGACTCAACTACTTATACAATTTCTTTTGCACTCATCTATCACAAAATATTTACTGGTCCAAAAATCACAATATATAAATGCAATTGAAAAAGTGAGGTAAATCTTTTTAAGGTTCAACATCTACTATGCAAAGACAACATGTGCAGAAGGTCAAATATGATAGTGATTTCAACAATGACAGAAAATCAATTTAAGATTTTGTTTAAATTCCTGTTTGGAAATCCCACGATCAGTTAATTTCAAAACAACATTTAACAGGTTTTGTAAGCAAAGCTTTTGAGCCAGAAATGATGTTTACTTTAAAGGAGATAGTAGGAGAAGGAAATCAGAATAAAAACAAAAATCAGTAAAGTGGTGGAAAGTATGTGGCAGAAAGAAACAAGTAAATGTGGAATTGGTAGAGAAAGTAAAGCAGAAAGAAACCAGGAAAGAAAGGTTATAATATTGTAAATAATTTCCTGGCACTCTTATCAACTATATCAATCTCAAACACTAAAAGGTATTATCATTTGTTATTAATTCATGAACAATTATTTTAGTGTAAGGAATACTATTCTTTTGTTATAGAATAAAGACTTTCAAAAAGATATATAAAATAAATGAAGGAAGGTAATAAATATGGATAAATCAAAAAGATCAAAAAAAAAAAAAAAGCTGAAACAAGTAACAACTAAAATAATATTTAAAAATAAAAAGAATAAATGAATCAAAGAAAATCTAAAGTTAACATTGACAAAAAAAATAAAGAGAAAGAAAATGAAGAATATAGGTAGGAGAAAAGAAAATGGCTTCATGTTGAAATGAAAGTGAACTTCAGAACAAAACTAGACGGAAAAGCATCAGTAGGCAATCCCAATCAATAAAAGATATTATTCTGGTTTATCTATTGCATACACCAGACATAGACATAAAAATAAACATTATATAATATCAATATTAATCAATAAAAGATTACCTATACAAATAAGAACACATTCATGCATACATGCAAGATAAAAAGTCTAGCAAGTTTATTTCTTCTGACAGTTTTGGCTAAATTTTATAGTTTAATTCTCATTACAGACAATTGTACCTGACAAAAGATAAATCAGTTTTAAAAAGGTGAGATTTGTTCGTTTTAGTCAGATCAATATTTTTTTTCAGTCTGCTTTGTCTGTGATTATTGCATAGTATTTCTTTTTCTTTTCACTCGATTGGAGAAAAAGAAATGGTTCTTTCTTTTGAATATCACATCCAGTTTGGCTGCATACCACAACTGTATAATGCACTAGTTTGCAATTTTTTTTTTTTTTATAAGGAAAAATTATACATCAAAAAGATTTACAAGAGTCAATGTTTATTTGTTTAATGTGTACACACATACAGATTAGACTTGCTTAATTCAAGTATTTCACTATGTCACAGGCCTAAAGTGTTGGTGCCAATTCAAAAGGGTCTTGTTAACTTCATCAGTTGACACAGTAGTCTGTTTAATCAAGATGCTCCACACATCAGGCTTACAATAAATTAATGAGAATGTTTAGTGGCTGAGACGGTGGCAAGTGTGAGAACATAGTTAATAATGAGGTAATTTAAACAGAAATGCAGGCTGGAAGGATATTGGAATTAGAAAGCAAATGAAACCTTGATTAAGAAAGTTTATTCATTTTGCTCCATTGCAAGCACTCAAAATGGCTGACAAGGCATGTATGAGGTGCTATCCAAAAGTTCAGGGAATATAAAAAGACTGATCAAGCCATCCTTCTATCAAGTTACTACTGTGTCCCACGTCTCTGAACATTTATGTTCTTTGGTTGGGGTTGGGGGGAGGGTTGAAATAAACTAAAAATAAAATAAAGGCATCATTTTGTCTTTCTAGCCAACTACTTTACTCTTTTTGGTGAAATCACTTTTTAAACTTTAGAAAGTTTCCTAAATCATTAGGGGATATATATATATATATATATATATATATATGTGTGCACACAGTGTAATGGATAAATTTCCATCTAACTTACGCAAAAATGAAAAAAAGAAATTAACACCAACATCTCATTTTAACATATATATTCCAAAATTACACAAAAATATCTTGAAATACTAATGAGTAAATTTATTCAAGAAAATCCTCATTGGCTTCAACTGTGACTTCAAGACGACTTCAGAATCTCCTACATCTCTTCTGGACTGTCCTTGTATAAGCTGGTGAATGGTGCCACAATCCTTGCTTTCAGTTCATCTTTGGTGTTACAAAGAGTTTGGTTGATCTCTTACTCAACTGCACCCCACACATAATAATCAAAGTGGTTACAGTCTGGGGAGTTAGGTGACCACATGTAAGGGGTGATGTGGTTACAGAAATTGTCTGACAGCCATGACTGGATTCTCCTGCTTGTGTGGCATGGTGCAGAGTCCTGTTGCCAGATAGTCTTCCAACAGTCACCTTCTTGACCCAGGGCAGTGCCATCTCCAAAGGGCTAATCCTCATTGCCAATATGTTGTAACCTAGAGAAGGTTACTGAATAGAATAATCACACAAAGGTTGGTAATGAACGATAATACTTAGGACAAGAACACCACATATAAGATTCACCAGCGGTACATAGAAGTAGTCAACTGCTAAGAAGTCACGTGAATTCCACAATGAGTCTTCAACTGCAGGATATCTACCAACCACCCATGTGGTCAGATGTGGCACAAGGCCAAATTTAATGTGGGGTATTCAAGCTCATGGGCTTGGCCAAAAATTCCCTGTAGACCCTGTATAAAACAGGGCTGGGTAGCTGTTTCCCAAGATGAGAGACTGCTCTTCGACATAGCCTCATCTGGGAATCCTCTCTGTTCGGAGGCAGTGAGTTTGACCAACACAGGTGGAGGCGAATCTCCGGCTGCAGACCAACATACAGTATTTACTACAGTATTTATGTGAATGGGGACATACCCATTATTGTCCATAGGTATGCTACAACAGTTGATTTATTATTTAATTTGTTTATTTGTTATTTTATCATTATATTTGTTACTTTATCTGCATTGATTGCAAGTTTTAGTCTAAAATGATGTCTCATTCTTAATGATTTAAGATTACATCGAGACAAAGAGTTGTTAAATTTTTTCTGTACATTTATTCAAATCATTTAACAATTTGATGAATATAGTACACTAAATCATTTTACAGGGTTTCATACTTGAATGATAAATGAAAAATACATGGATATATGGAGATTATATATATATATATATATATATATATATAATGATAAAATATAGTTTCAAGGTATGCTATATTTAAGGGTGATTATCAGTGATTGAGTGTATGTAAAGATGAAAGTGGATATTGAAATCGACACCCAGCAGCAACAGTGTTTCATGCCTTGATGGTTGATTATAAACATGAATCAGACGGTTGCCACTGGACGTTGACTTTAATGTCCACTTTGTGTGTGTGTGTGTGTGTGTGTGTGTGTGTGTGTGTCAGTTTAAATGGTATATATTTATTTGAATATTCAAGAAACTGTATTAAAAAAAAAAATTATGCTGAGAGTGAATCCACTATAAATAATGATGTTTAAAGTGATAAAAATCTGTCAGATTGATAAATAAAATTCCGTGTGTGTGTGTGTAAATATACTCAGATGGAGTATATCTGTAGAAGAGACAAAATGAATGTAAAGACAATAGGGAAAATATACTTAGTTTAGCAGACACATTTGGTCATTTGACAGACTTTTTCAAGGCAGATTCATAAGCAACATCAAAAAAAAAAAAATTGAAAGTGTTGAATGTCCAAACATGTCGGCTAAACTAAGTATAATTTTCCTATTGTCTTATACATATGTGTGTGTGTGTGTGTGTGTGTGTGTGTGTGTTTGTGTGTATGTGTGAATAAAGACAAAAGGAAAACTTATTTTAGCTAACACATTTCATCCTCTGATAGACTTTATCAGGGTAAGGATTTTATTTGATAATGTTTCTGATTAATGAAAACTTTCTGCTGTATGAAATAGAAAATTTATGCATGTAGAAACTGAATGTCAAACAAATCTTATGCTTCTCTTCATAATAAACCTGATCATGATGTGTAGTAGTAGCTGCCATATTTCCACAGGAAAAAGCTTGGCAAAACCCAGGCAGAATCTTGGGATTTGGGGATTTTTTTTTTCTTTTTTGCAACTACTTTCCCTTCAATTTATTTTCCCTTATTTTTCTTCAAAAGCAACACAGAAGCCAAGAATATTAACATTGGTTAAAAGTAGAGGAAGCTTTTTTTCTTTTTCTCTTCAAGAACCCTTGCTGTCTGTCTGCTGAAAAGAAAGAAAGTCACTAGAAAGGTTTGTTGGATCATATTGGCAGGAATAAGCAAGATTTCTGTTATAATGGCTGGAAGTGGAAAGATGAGGGAAGATTTAAAGATGAGGATTTAGAGAAGATAAAAAAAAAAAGGAAAATGAATAGAGGAGAGGGAAAAAAAAGATAAAAGAATGGGTTACATTATGGCAAGGAATAAGAGATTAAGATGCAACAAAAGAAAAAAAAAACCAAAAAAACAAATAAGAATAGCCGAATGGAAACCAAGTCGGCAAGCTTTCAGTTCACTCTTCTCTAAAATGGAACCAGTAACCAAGGTTCAAATTCTTCCAGCTTGAAAAATGGATTCGTATCTATTTTGGTTCGCCAAGCTATCAACAAAGGTCGGCTCCAAGACACAAGAGCAAATTGTGTTCATGAGATGATCTATAAACAATCAGGACAGATTAAAAAGGTAGTGCGTGTATAACAAACCATCAAACCTGATCCTTGCAAGCACAAAATAAGCCAACAATATGTATTATATATAGTAATGGAAATAATAGCCGTTTCCATACAAGAAAACATTGCCTGAGCAGCCACTTCTGCTTTCATTTGAAATTTATAAAATATTTCTCTTAAAACAATTTCTTAGGAAAAAGGTTTCTCAAGCAGTTTTTATTGCTCTTTCCGGTATTGATAGGGGTTTCCTTCCTACCCTTTTATTTGAAATGGTGTGGAATGTTAACTTCTTCATTATATCATTATTTCCTCAAGTTACATGTGCTATCCATTTTAGTTGTTGCTGTTGTTGGTAGTTCTCAAGTGATGCAGTTTCTGTTATTTGATACAGTTCTTTGTGATTCTGTAGTGACAGTCAACAATATTCAAAGATGGATGACCTTTGCCAAGACCTTCAAGCTTTACTCATCCAAAGCCTTTCTCTACCATTGATTTTAAACGGTTGCATACAGCTGACAGATTAAATAATTCTGGCCTAGTTTGGCACCAAGCATGACATCCATATGAAAGTCTTGAGCTGACAGGGCTATTTAAGAACATGATTAGAGTTTCAGGTTGAATGTTTTGGTTTCATAGCATGTGTGTTGGGCAAAGCTACCTCTGACACAGCCTATTCTATGATCAATTTCTTTTTCTCCTATACTTAAATTGTTATAACTGATCTATACACATATATTTGAAGCGTTTAGTAGCTTAGTCGGATATAAATAATCATTAAGTGGGTGACTGTTTTGTTACTAAATACAGGGATCTCTAAGACAAATCCAACTCAGATCAGATGAATTATACATTTGAAGGTAGATTTATTCTTCAGCGAGAGTGTTGAGGCTGACTAAGAATTTTTTACCATGAGGATTGATTGATATTTTTTGTTTTTTTTAGGATTGATCAACTCTGGGTGGGCTATTTAAAACCAAAAGATATTTTGGATTGTAAAAATAATTATGATTTTGTGAGTGCATATTGCACTGATTTTGGGGGGGAGAATAAGGATTTTTCCAGATACAAGTTCTATTTAATCCATAGCTGGGGAGGAAATGGAT
>OZ038502.1:56697124-56774624 GCA_964036315.1 Acanthosepion esculentum
GCTATGATCGCCTATGTCCTGAAGGGACATACCACATAAAAGAAAAACTTCTTCTAAAAACCACTCAATAGATTAATATTCAATAAATCAACAAATGTCCAAGTGAAATTTGAAAGTTATCAGTGTTACACTGGGTGCAAACGTGGTATAGAATCATGCTACATGACAAAGAAGAAGAATAACAGACCAGTCAAATCATTCTATTTTATTCAAAAGTCCTAAGCTCAGAGTCTCTAAAAGGAACTATAAGTGAAGTTGGCAACCAAAAAGTCAGTAGATGCACTTGTTTTTAACAGGATTCCACTTTGACTACTGATAACTTCAAAGGAACTGTCTTCAATCATCTACCCACTTTTACTGACAAGCTTATGCCCAAAGACACAGCTGAAAGTTTGACAGACTCCCCTCACTCTTTTACATATTTACACAGACTTTTTATTTAAACTTTTAGAACTTTCATTTCACCCAAAATTTGTTAATTTGTCAACCAATTTACTTTGCTGTTTTT
Organism: Acanthosepion esculentum; assembly: GCA_964036315.1. Classification (NCBI taxonomy): domain Eukaryota; kingdom Metazoa; phylum Mollusca; class Cephalopoda; order Sepiida; family Sepiidae; genus Acanthosepion; species Acanthosepion esculentum. The sequence goes on from OZ038502.1 coordinate 56,697,633, forward strand.
TGTATCTCAGTAGTTCTATTTGAACCAGATATATAAAATTATTATTCTGTTAATTCATTGGATGCACTGAGTTAACTTAATTTTAAACTGGTAAAAATTTTCTCCAGACTTAGTTAATCTGAACAGACCTCCACAAAATATCAACCTAGGGTTACCTTCATACCCATAGGCTAGGGTTAGCTAATGGAAATCAACTCGGTTCTAACAACTTTTTGATAGGGAGAGAATTTCTTAATTATTTCCTTGTTAATGAAAGAAAGTCTTCATTAAAAGATTCCTTCATTTTATGGCAAAAAGTAAAATGGAATTTGGGCATTTCATGACACTTTTTAACCCTGGATATATTGCTTGATATTCTTTATAGTGTTATACTTAAATTATCTTTTGTAGAAAAGTACATAGTAATCATTAATAACAATCAAAACTAATCTCTCCTTTAAACTCCAACTATGCATTCCTTCCCAAATTCATGTTGCCAGAATGTGTTACTACAATAAAAGATAACAGGACTTGTCAAAAAATATAAAATAACATTAAAGACAGTTTAAAAGAAAAGTATGGCCGATACACTGACCTTAATTTTTCATGTGACGACTGAATGAGATAGAGGCTCAATTGGCTTGAAAGACTAAATGACAATCTGACATACAAAATTTCATTAATTCGTAAGGGGGTAAGAAAATTAGATTAAGAACTTTTTTCTTGGCAATCAATGTGGAGTTTTATGTTCTTTTCCTTTTTTTCTGTAAATTCTCTCTTCAAAATTGGCAAGTGCTTTATGCCCCAAGCTGAGAATCAGTAATTACAAATTGTATTCATTTAGATGTCCCAGGACAGGAAAAGATTTAATGAGAATCGAACTCAAAAAATTATGACAAATTCTCAAATCATATTTTAAATTTGTAAAAACAACCATTTCCAAACATGCCTTATATACAGATTAATTGCCCAAGTACAAGAACTAGATATTTCAAGATAATCCTTGTAATCTGTGGCGGATTTGAAAATTTCTCTGAAGTCAGATATAAGTAAATATCTAACACTAACAAAACAAAAAAAGACTTTGGCCAAAAACAAAAGAGTTGAAGTTCAACTCAAGCACTGGATGAGCAAAAGAATGAAACAAAGTTGTGATTTCAACTAAAGTTGTAATAATTATTTTTAACAAATGATATAAAATCTTTGTCCTTGAAAATAGGCAAAGTGAACAGGATACTTCTTACTGAGAATATATATATATATACACATATATATATATATATATATATATATATATATATATATATATATATATATGTGTATATACATACACACATACATACATACATACATACATACACAGGGGTTGGACAAAATAATTGGAACAGGTGCAAATTCTACTCCTATATTTCAAAGACCTATTATATTAAGAACTTTAATTAAAACTTCATAATTGCAGGTTATATCTAATCTATAGATATCTAGGTTATCTAATTTACTGTTTTCGGCTTATTTATTTTTAGAATTTAGTCAAATTTAAGCTAAATGTGTGACCTCTCCGAGTTCAAAAAATGGGCAAATTGTTGGAGCTCACATGGCAGGAGCCTTGATCACTAAGGTTGCTAAACTGTTTGGTTTTTCAAGAGCTACCATATCAAGAACTATGACGCAATTCAAGAAACAGGGTAAAACCTCTAGCAAGCATAGCAATTCGGGCCGAACTTGCAAACTTACTGACAGGAACTGACGTGCATTGAAACGCAATGTGGCGAAAAATCATCAGACTACTGCGGCCAAAGTGACTGCCGAGTTGAATAATCTTCTGAATAGTCCAGCTTCTACTAAAACTGTTCGTCGTGAGCTCCATAAGGCTGGATTCATGGAAGAGCCGCCGTAAGGAAACCTCTTCTCTCCACTCGCAACATTCAGAAGAGGTTGAAGTGGTGCAGAGATCACAATGCCTGGTCTGCAGACCAATAGAAGCAAGTCATATTCTCAGACGAGTCCAGTTTTTCTCTTTTTCCAACTTCCGGGCAAATTTATGTGTGGAGGCAGCCCAAAGAAGCTTACAACCCTGACTGCCTTCTTCCAACAGTGAAGCATGGTGGTGGATCAGTGATAGTTTTGGCCGCTATATGATTGAAATGACTCGGTCCAATAGTTGCACTGCGTGGTAGAATCAACAGCAAAGATTACCTGAACATTTTGGGTGATCATGTTCATCCAATGGCACAGACTTTATTCCCTGATGGTGACTGCATCTTCCAAGATGATAATGCTCCAATACAAACTGCTCGAGTGGTTAAGAATTGGCATGAAGAGCATGAAAGTGAGCTAGAACACATGGAGTGGCCTCCCCAATCTCCAGATATCAATATTATTGAACATTTGTGGTGCATTTTGGAGCGACAAGTTAGGAGCCGCTATCCTCCACCGTCGTGTCTTAAAGAGGTGTTAATGGAAGAATGGCTGAAAATTCCTCTGGATGAAGTCAGGAATCTGTATGATTCCATTCCTAGATGTATTAAAGCTGTATGTGAGGCTAAAGGAGGACCAACTCCATATTAAATAAATTTTCTTTGAATTTAACAAGTGTTTCAACTATTTTGTCCAACCCCTGTGTGCGTGTATATATATATATATATATATATACACACACACACACAGAGAGTGTACCAAAAATACTTTCACAAACTTTGAGGGCAGGTTCCTCACACCAAAACAAGGGCAAAAGTCCATAAAAACATATGCCTGCAAATCCTTTGTTTTAAGTTAAGTTTGAAGAAAATTTAGGGTAGATGGTGCTGTGTTACTATGTAGACTAGATTACATTTGTCTTTCATGTAAGTTTGTGGATAGTCTGTCTTCAACATTTAATATGTTTAGTTAATGGAAAAATGTTGCATTTAACAATGGCAGGATATTCATATTGGAAACAGGAAGATATGATACTGAGTAAGGTGTGGGTTAGGTCTAAAATTACACTTTCTTTGCTTAAACTGAAGCAACCTTGATAATTACTAGGAATAGACAGGTTTTTTCACATTCCTTTCCCATGAAATGAACAGGACTAGAGGTTTATCCCTGGTTTCCTGTTGAGGATTGGGTTTTCACTTCTTTCTAAAGTCTTCTCATTCTTTCACTCAATATGTTTAGATGGACTTTCACCTTTCTTTTGGTGTGAGGAACCTGCCCCCAAACTTTGTTAAAGTATTTTTGATATATATATATATATATATAAGGTCTGTCTGAAAAGTAATGGAACTTTATGTTCTTTGGTCAGAAAAATATCATTTGCAGTGAGTTCTTGCCACAGAGCCAGACAATCAATTAGCAAGTTTACAAAGAGATCCTGCAGTGACTGCTTCACTCACTGCTTAAGAGATGAGAGTTGTGACAGGATAAATCATGGCTGCTTTACCACAACAATGCCCCTGAGCATCCAGCAGTTCCTGGCCAAGAAGAACATTGCCATACTGAAACAACCTCCCTATTCACCTGATCTTGCTCAGTGTGACTTTTCTTCTTCTCCCCAAGCTGAAGGTGATCTGTTTTGAAGGCGTGGAGACCATCAAGAGGACCAGGGGCATCCAAAAAGAAACCTTCCAGCAGTGTATAGAAGCATGGCAGAGAACGATGGAAAAGTACATTAGACTCGAAGGGTATTACTTCAAATGGAAAACCATGTAGTTTGTTGTTTGGAATTGAAATAATTGTTTGTAACATCAGTGCTGTTACTTTTCAGACATACTTTATATATATCTCTTCAAATGTTATTTTTAGCAGATACCCATATTTGAATAGACACTTTTTTTTTCTTTTTTTACATGTTAATTTTGTCTACTGGCCTCCACACTCAAGAAAAACTATAAGAAAATGTGCTCTCTAGCAGGATCTGAACTTTCATCCCCCATTAAAGGAGAAACTGCTATCTAATTTTGCATACAGAGAGCTTCACAGTAAAGCAAAATTATATTTGCCTTACAGCAGATTCACTCATTCAAATTTTCTCAAAAGTTATATCTGCTCACTTATGTATCTGAAATGTAAACAAAACAATTTCTAAAGAGGTAATGGATTTTATTTTTTGATCAGACATTTTTATTACTTCCCATTTTGTTTTTAGTGCATACCTGTATTTTAGATGCTGTTTTTTTTTCTTTTGTTTTTTAGTGTTTAGCTCTCATTAAAATGTCCAACTAGGAAGGAAAACTGATATAACACCTGCATCTTGATAGCATCCAGTGATGTTGATGGGTGGTTCTTTCCGGATACATACTCTTCTTGCTCAGTGAGTGGAATTGATTCAGTGTAATCTCTTCCTCCACTTTAAATGTTACGTACAGACATTGCTTCATATTGTAACATCTTTTTGCATGTTCAATAGCTGGCCAGAGATGAAGGCAATCATAAAGGGCTGTGCTAGAGATTTTAAAAGTTTGTCCAGTTTAAAGTTCCATATCCATTTAAAGCACAACTAAGTTTTACAATGATATCTTATACTCAAATATGAGGTGGAAGCTAGGGGGGGGGGGGTCTCAACTGATAAAATTGATGGAGACTGTTCCTTATACAAGAGGAAGATCAGATAAGCTTCTTTTTAAGTGGAAAATAAATGTTCGAATTGGTTAATTAAGCTAAGAAAGGTATTTCTTTTCAAACTATAGCAACTTATCCATATGCTGTCGGCCAGATCCTTTGAAGTGTAAATTAGAAGATTTTAGTTTAAAAGAAGTTTTTCTTTATTGTCTCCAAAAGAATTGTTCATTAGATTTGAATTTGCTTCAGGTTACAACCGACCAAACAAAAAGAATGAAAATTAAAAATAAAATAACATTTAAAAAGTTTACCTTTCCTTAGCACAGTAAGTTTCATCTAAAGAAAAAATTACTCAGATTATTAAAAAAAAATTTAAAAAGTTACATTTAAAAAAAAAAAAAATTGTTTAAAGTAACAACAACTGTCAAATTTCTTCAGACCTTTGACCTTTATCTTGCATGACACAATTCTAAGTAAGTGTAACACCTGTTCATCTCTCATATTCACACACTGATTCTCTAAAATTTGAGAATTGGTGATACGGTCATCTAGTTATTAAAAAAAGCAAATAAAAAAAATATGAATTCTTCATATTTTTTTTATATTCTATTTTTATTATTCATATTTTTTTTTTTTTACATAAATGTAACTAAAAAAACTCTTATTCATTCCTCCATACATAGGTTACACTTATGTTAATTCACAAAATGGTAGACAGTGTACTTATAGTAGGTACCTCCAAAAATTTGCGTGAAAAAAAGATACATGATAAAAAATGCCCAAAACTTAAAACCATCATCTGAATCTGTAAAACAATAGCCAAGTGAACTAAAGCATTGGTTTGTTAATTTGGTGATATAGTAATTGTATGTCAGGTAGTATGTGGTATAAGACAGCCAGCCCTGAGATGGCTAATTGCATCATGCAAAAGGGACATAACATGGCCATTATATCAAAGAAAGAAAAAAGGCTCATGGCCCATTCTGACCAATTAAGACCCAGAATTGAAGAGGAAGACATTGTTATGGAAGAAGACCTTGACTGAGAAGAAAGGATGAGTTCTTCAGATCGGGATAATGCAATAGAAGCAAGTGACTTGGAAATGGAAGAAGATGAAATGAGATCAAGATCTCCATTAAAGTAAACAGAACAGGACAAACCTCAAAGGGGAGAAAAGGAAAGAGGTTGTAGAAGTTTAAGAACAACCAAAGGCATTAAACTGCTTCGATTCAGGGAGGTGTAGCAGATTGGTAAATAGGATTCAAATGTACCTATTTGCATATATTAAGTAGAAGAGATATAAAGTGTATAGTAAACTAAGTAAGAAGTTGACTACTGATCACATGTCATAGAACACAATACAATACTGTATACTTGGGCACAGTGGAAACAAGGTGAACAATAACTGAACAGTATTAAAAATAAGATTGATTATAAAGTAGTCTCATTTACACAATTTACAATTGGCTAGGAGTAAAACTAATCTGCATGTTTGCTGGTCTTGTCCAATTGAGCAGTATTTTTTTTTTTTTTTCACAAAAATAATATACAACATAGAAATGATTGTCCAAGGAGGTAAGTCATGACTTTTTCTGAACACGATTATTTATTCCTGTACCAGGAACTCATAGAAGAGAACTCTCACCTAACTCTACCATAACCTTTGTATGAAAACTGTCCTTTGGTACAGTTAGTGGTGCTTCATTATGCTTTAGCCATGATCTTTTGATGTTTTTTTAAAATATCCACTTCTCATTGCTCATCACAATTTGTTTCTAAATACAAAAAATTTACATAGTGAGTCACATAAGGAAATACAATCTAGTACATCATTCAGATCTACTTAAATATGGTGGTCCACTTGTTTAAAAAAAAAAAAAAAAAAAAAAAGGGTAGGGAAGTCAAATATTTTTTGGCAATTAACACTCTTGACATTCCTTAGGCCACACACACACACACACACACACAAAAAACCCACAAAAAAACAAATTTTTGTAGGTAGATGGATGACAAAAAGATTTCTTTTAAATAAAGAACTAACAGATATATACATTTTTAATTAAAGGACAAAAGTTTATATAAAATAATCAAGAACAATAATTATTAACCTCAAATGTTTGTGCATGTTCTGCCAAGAAAATCTCATACAAAAAAAAAAAAAAATTTTTTTTTTTTTTTTTTTACTGAAAGTTAAAAAAGAATTAAAATACAGAAAATTAAAAAAATATGCAGATATCAATGATGTTAGCACATTTTCAAACTTGACTTTTGTAAATAACAGCAAAGTGACTCTGGCTAAGTCCAATAATTCTGTAAAAGTCAGTGATCGATTTTTACACTATACTGATATTATAAACAGAACCCTACTTCTAAAATGATAAAAAAAAATTCTGACAAGTGTTGCCACCTAAGGAATGTCTACAGAATGCTAATCTACATTCTTCCCTATCTTCTACCAGCAGACAAGCCTATTTAAGTAATGTCAGTCATTCTTTTTGTTATATATATATATATATATATATATATATATATATATACTTCTGTGTGTGTGAATAAAGACAACAGGAAAATTTCTTTGCTAATGCATTTTGTCCTCTGATGTACTTTATAAAGGCAAATGTAAGAATTTTATTTTGCAACATGTATTTATAGACAGGGGCAAAAGAATATTGTTAAAATTTTAAAATTTAAAACCATTCAAATATATTCTTATGGCTAACTGTGAAAGTCAAGGTAAACTATAGAGGATGACAAGTAGTGTAATTTAATGCCTAATAAATTTAAGTGACAAAAATTATTCTTGTCATTTCATTTTATTTCTTTTTGTTTATACATATTTATTTATTTACTTAATTTATCAAATTAAAATAATGTATTTATTGTTTATTTTAAATAATAGATTGATTTAATCATTTTCTTTTAAAAAATAATTTATGGTCATTTACGTTGGCTTGGATAAAATCATGACAATAAAATTTCCAAATAGAAATGTTATTGCATAAGGTGCTCAATGTGAAATAGAAATTTCAGAGCAAAAAATAATATAAAAAAGATAGTTGGGTTTTTTCTTTTTGTTTTTTTTTTATACTTTTAACAGTATCTGCAACTTGCACAATTCTCAGGCAGTGAATGTGTGTATGCGAGTAAGTAAGATTTTATTTTTAATCAAACATTATATTATTACTTATCAACTGAAATGTTATTTTTAGTGTATACCTATGTGAATAGACACCTTGGATTTTTTTTTTTTTTTTCAATTATTTTTTTAGAAGATAAAGGGTAAAAATAAATACAAATACTTCAAAATGGAATAAAATAATGTTTATGAAAGTAATAAACTAATAAAAAAAATTAATAAACTTATTTCTCCATACCCAAATTTAATCAATGTTTTTATTTTATTTTTTGGTGGGTGGGGTAGCAAGAGGAGAACAATTTTACCCACATAGATTAAGGCAACAATAACCAAGAAGAACTACAAAAGAAAAGACAACATATCCTGAGATATGGACAGCAGAACAACAAACTACCCCCATAGATTAAATAAAGGTTTTTGTTTAAAAGATTATGTAGATTAATAGATACCCGAAGAAGGTTGAACACATCAGCCAAAATGTGATAACAACAATGATGAAGACAATAGCCAAACGTAAATAATCAGATTATTTTTGAGGAAGGAATTCTTGATAGGTTCAAGAACTTTTCAGTACCCACTAAGTGTGTGTTACGCACAGTATATTTAGCATTCTTTCATTTAAACATCTTCTATAAAAGCTTTTTCATTAGTCTCTAATGCTTTTGAAGAAATTGTCTGATGTAAAGTGGGAACTTGTCAAGGAACTTGTCCAAACTATGTGGAATATTCCTAGTATTTTTAACCATCATTAGTTGTTTTCAAAGTAATAAGTCAAGATAAAAGCATTTGAGACATTGTCTGTCCATTCTATTTAATAAAGTATTTCAGATTTTGTAGGCTTTGCATTTGGCATTGTACAGGAAATAATTTGAGTATTGAAAAGTTTACAATATATTTCTCTTCTTTGGGTTAGAATTGTTTGCTACAGATCCTCAGAGCTCTTAAGTAAAAACTGATCTTTACTCCAGATTTTATTTTATTTTGTTATTATGATGGGTGTAGAAGTGTATAAGGTTGTTTTTATTTGTGGATTTGCATTAGACCTTAAGTTGTATATCCCTTGACATGTTAATATGCACAAATATAGATATACAAATTAAGGTCTATTTAAAAACTCCAAGAGTAAGAACAACCTTATACACTTCTATTCCCATCACATGAAACATTATATAGGGTGTATCAAAAATACTTTTACAAACTTTGGGGGTGGATTCCTCATATCAAAATAAAGACAAAAGTAAACATGTCCCCACAAAGCCATCTTTTTTCAGTTAAGTTTAAAGTTTACTGTAGACACTGTTAAATTTACAATCCAAAAATACTTTTACAAACTTTGAGGACAGGTTCCTGACACCAAAACAAGGCAAAATGTCCATATAAACAAACAACCAAAAGGCCATCATACATCAACACCAACTCATAACAGATGTTAAAAATGTCATCCGCTTGTTTTTATACATGCATATACCCGTCAGATTATTGACTGGTGGACCCTTTCATATACTCCCACATGGTTTTGAATGGTTATGGAAAATTGATATACAAGTATATATATCAGACTAACATTTATGAACAGCAAAAAAGTAAAAAAAACAAAAAAAAACTCCTACATTATGCAGTCTTTCCTATTTTGTCATTCAATTCTTATGTGTAACGTAGGAGTTTAAGAGGAAACTTTTTATGCCACCTTTTGTTCCCTGGGGCAAGTGTGGGAACTTTGCATGGTAATCTGTATTTATACATAGAAGTAACAGCAAAAACTATTAAGTTTTCAAATTTTGAATTAAATGATGCTCTAAAATATTCTAAAACTCTGTAAACTATGGAGGATGCTAAATGACAATTTGTAGCAATAGTAAGTTAATATTTTTTGTAGTTTAGTTATATGTAATATTTGTTTACTTATTTTTATATATTTTTATTTCACTTATTTAAATATTTACAGACACGAGTTAACCAATTTTTTTTTCTTAATTTTATGGCCATGCATAAATGTTAACATGTCAACATGAGAAAGAAGCATTTCTTTTCAGAAAGAAAATATTTGAACAAATTCAGGGTATAAGTTAACATTTTGGCAAAAATTGATAATTGCACTTTTAAGAACTTTTCAACAAAGTTATTTTCTTTTTTAATGAGTACAACATATACATCAAGAGCTTCCAAAACTGGTTAGTCACAACTCTCTTCTATGTGCTGTGTACCTTCACAATGTGGGCAATCATGGCTCTCAACAGCCTCCTATCACTTGTCCCTTAGTTAAGACTCGTCCTCATTGCCATCCATACACACATTTGTCCAGTAGGTGGCCTCCCGCTTTCCTTTCTTTTATGCCTGCAATGTTTTGTGAGTGTCAAATTCTCCAAGCTCTCATCATGTATCAAAGAAATTTCAGCTGACACTTCCTGATTTTCAATATGAGTGGTTCTTTTTGTTTTCATTTTCCTTATAACTGCTTTTTTGTTTACACACTCCAACCATGGTATTCTCCGCAATTCTCAAGCATAATTAGTTACCCATTTTTTTTTAACCCCTTTCCTGGCATAGACATGTATATGCATTTTTACCAAAAGTGTTTTTTTTTTTCAGACACAGATGAATAAATACATCCAAAAAAATAATGTTCAAAAAGCACCTATAGACATGTTTATACATTGATCCTAATTCTTTTCATGCCCTTCTGAGCTTGAAACAAGTCCAATTGTCAACTCATACATCTGGTAGGTGAGGTACCCACTTTGGTACCTCACTTTCTTAGTTACTATATTAAATACAAATGAAAAAGTTTGTCTGAAAATGAAATGTTTTACCCAAAATAATTGGCAGGGAAGGAATTAGTTTTATATATATATATATATATATATGTGTGTGTGTGTATATATATATATATACATATAGAGTGACCCCCCCCACACACACACACACATGTATTTGCAGGCGTTAGGGAACAGAACCGGCCGCGAATAGTTATAATCCACAAATACTTGTAACCCCACTAAAAGTGCTTATAAATACCTCTTGAGTGTTAAAACCCCATATACCTTAAACTTTCATCCTAAACACTTCAGACCCTTTTTAAAACATTTTTGAAAAATAGTATTGGTGACCGTACACTTAGCATAAATTTTCTTTCATACGTACAATAACCGTTTTTAATTACACATAGATTGATACAACCACTGAAAATACTGTATAAAAATATGTGTAACAAGACATAAAATATAAAGTTTAAAACCTTTTCTAAAAACAGAACTATGATGAAGACTCCAGACTTAGCATAAGCTACTTTTAAGACCGCAGCCCCTAACAAAGAACAACGCCCAAGCACTGCGCATATTTTGGAGTTTGTTTTTTTTACAATGAAGATATACAATTCTGCCAATTTTTGACATAAAATTGGACTGTTATGTTTTAAGTCACTTAAATGATTGGAAAATAATACAAGAAATTTTTTAAATATGTTCTATTAAAAAATAACAAAAAAAAAAACGCAAATCGAGGGAGTTCTCAGCAAATAATTTGTACATATGTTCTTAAGAAAAACATGCAAATATTCAGAGTTTCTGCAAATAACAAGTACATATGTTCTAAAAAAAAAAAATCCACGAATGTGTGAAGCCACAAATGCTGAAACGTGAATAGGCAGAGATTCACTGTATACATTATGAATTATATATTCAGTTTGGCTAGTAAAAGATGTTTTCCAGAGCCTAAGCAAAGTGTTAAGAAACAAGAAATTTCAATTAGAAACTAAGAAAAGACTACTGATCTCTTAGTGTTAGGTTTGTATTGATGCTCCTATATGACTGAATGCTGGACAATCTCCTCGAAGATGATGAAAAAAGGTAAAAGAAATGAGATTCTACAGAAGGATACTGAGAATACCATTGAACATGTAAGGAGGATGTTTTAAGAAAAAATTGAAACAAAAAGGACATTCTTAGAATCATAAAAGACAGGTGAAGTTTCTAAGACAAAAAATGAGGGCTTGGAAAATTTTATACTCACAGGAAGGTAAGAGGGACAGAGGAAATCAGTGCATAGTCTAACAAGTTTGTGCAAATGGTTGGCATCTTTAATAAGCACTACAAAAGACAGGAAGTTATGGAGAACCATGATCACCCACATCATGAAGGGACATGTTGTATAGAAACCAAATCTAAATAATGTGAGGCAAAACATTTTACTTTATAAAAAAAAACTGTGTTCCCAATGGAGAAAGTTTGGTATATCTTTTGACTAACATTTTTTGCTGTATTAGATATTCTCTCTTGGCTGGTTGGTTGATTTTGTTTAGGGACATATCAACCTCTGTGGTTATTTATATTTTTAATGCAGTTGTATGCCTTCAACTATAGATAAAAATTTATTGTTGGTCATCTTACTACAAATATGTATTGCTGGTCATTTTTTACTATAAAAATGTATTGCTGGTCATTCTTTACTATAAAAATGTATTGCTGGTCATTTTTTACTATAAAAATGTATTGCTGGTCATTTTTTACTATAAAATTGTATTGCTGGTCATTTTTACTATAAAAATGTATTTTTATACTTTCATAATTTTTTGTTTTTTTCTTGGGAAGTTCATTATTTGCCCATAGCTGGAACCTTAACAGGTGCTACCATCCCAGATCTGGGTGAACCTGGGAACAACAGCAATTAAGAGGTGGTTCGATGCTCCTTAAAACCTCCAATATCTTGATCAGAGGCCTTGCTGCCGGATGTAGTTTATCGTCATACCCAGAACTATATATTCTCTCTTTGACTGGCAATACCAGGTAGCACTGCTTGAACATTTTAGAAAGCCAAGAATTTAACTGAAAACACAGAATAAAACAATAATAAGTGAAAATAAATGTTTTAAGGCCTTGCATGTGAAAATTTAGTAGTATCTTCATTTTTTATGAAATTGGTAAATTAATATGAATATATTGTTCAATTGGGCATAAAGTGAAGGATCGGTTTTCTATTGTTATCAAGTAATAAACTAATCCTCTACCCATAATTGATAGATAATAATCTAATTAAAAAAAGAACAATTCTTTATGTCACAAGTACTTAGAGGGATTGCTGATAAATATTTACCTTTTTTTTTTTTTTTTTTTTTTGAGCCACATTAGAGGTACTTCTGGCCAAGTGTCACACAGAGTTGTCCACCAAAATCAAATTCACACAAATGGCCTCATCAAATTTTGATTCACAGCCATCTCTGTCACCAGGAGAGAGAATGATGATCCCAATGCTAAGATGTGAGCAGGTGCTGACAGCAACAACAATTTTACCAACTACAAACACACAACAAAAACACTATAGTACATCACTAACCTTTATTGAATCCATTCTTAAAGAATCTAACCTGTGTTTATCTAAAACTGTTTACGTACAACATTCCCAAATCTATGTGGACAACTACCCAACAATGTCTACTAGACATACACATGAATATACATTATCAATTGAATCCCACATAGACAAACTAGAATTACTAACACTTACAATAAAGTAATATTTACATTTTTTTCAGTGAGACTTGGATTCTTAATTTTCTGGAGGGTCAAAAGAATGTCATCTCTCTTTGAATTTGAAATGCCATAAATTATACTAATGTTGTTTAACAAGTCAAATGCATGTGAAGCCTGATTAACCAATGAAAATTAAACACAAAAATAAAAATACAAGAATTTCTTTCTACTAATAATGCTTGTATTAATTCCTGACCACTGACAATTCCTTTCTTGGTATATAGTGCACAATATTCATTGTAAGTGCTGGAAATTCCAAAAATAAATTTTACATTAATAAATTACAAAATTTTGGTGTTAAAACCATTAACTGTGACAAAAATTTCCATGATTTGCAGTTAATCAAACAGTTTTCCGTTATCGCTAGAAATACTCATTTTTTTGGCATGGCAAAAAAGGTAGGTAAAGAAGTAGTAGTAAAGATAGTGGGCAGTTAAAACAAAAGCCAAAATTTTGTATATATACAAATTACACCTAAAGATCATATGCAGTCATCATTAATACATACATTTTTTTTTAACTCAAAATTTCATTTTAAATTCAATAGAAAAATAATATTTTTTTTAAATTTAGAAAAGAAATGTATTTAAAAAAAAGAAAAAAAAAGAATTGTTTTATTCCCTAACTTACCACCTGAACTTGACTGTATCACTATATTAGTAATCATTCAAGCTAATGAAATCTTAGGTATTCAGCCACACCACACTTAATGACTGGGTTCAGTTTCAATAACCTGGTCACTAAATAAAACAGTGTACCTGACTGCTATTTCAGACATATTACACATGTAATAGGCTTGTGCCAATCAGCTTCTGATAAGATTTAATGTCTCTTTTCCACCATTTGTAACATTTCGAATTATACAGTAGTGAACATTAAACATAATAAACAAATTAAAAAAAAATCAGCTCTATATTCTGTACATTATTTCAGTTTGCAAATACATTACAAAAAAGTATTTATTTTTCATTTTATTTATTTTGATTGATTTCGAAGAAAGAGAAAATCACAATCTGTTTCTGTACAATAATGACTGATTCGATTTTTTATTTTATTTTATGAAATTTCATAGCTGTATTTGTTCAATAAATCCTGAAAATGACATAACAATAAAAGATGAACTTTTCATTATCAAAAGTTGATGCAAAAACCATAGGTTTTATTTACAATGACTATACTGATCACATAAATGAAATTAAGGAAGATTTGCAGAATTTAAGACTCACAAGTCATGAAGGCAAGTAGGGCAAGGAGAAGCAGCAATTAACCTAACAAGTTTATATAAACAGATGGCAGAGAATAAACTGGAACAGATGGTAAGGAAACAAACATGGTTTTGAGTTACAGGAAGTTATGGTGAGCTATGATCACTTATGTCCTGAAGGGTCATATGTCATAAAAAAAGACTGATCCCTTTAAACAAGGAGTATTTTGCTCATATTTGACAGACATTACACAGAAACATAAACAAAATCTGAAGCCTTAATTTCTAAATAGACCTTCCTGATATAGAACATTTTGTACTCTGCATCATTTATAAATATTATTTCCCCTTTTACGGTATATGGAATCCCCTCAAAATAGTGTTTTATATATTATTTCTATATATTTGAAATTGCAGTAGCCTGACTCAATTTCAGCCAAGATTCTTTAAGTGTTGCCATAGAAGGATATGACTACACAACCAAGACATTTAAATTAAACTTGCATTGGCAGGATTAACATTTTGCTTGACAAAAATAGTCACCTACCAAGTGCTTTAACAAGAAAAAAAACTGAAGAGTAAACATTTAAAACAAATGATATTTTTAAAAGATGTTGTCTATAATAACAAGTTAGTCTATATCTTAAAGACAATCCTTCCACAGAACCAATAGATTGGCACTACATAGTCATAAAGAAAGTTTTACAAAATAAGAAAAATCACATCACTTCAAAACTCCTAACAGCAACAAAAATTGGTTGCACCTGTAACTAGACAAGTAAATAATGATATAAACAAGATGCTAACTTTACACACTAACTTAAACCAAATCTTAGGAAAAAAATCTCCCATTAGTATTAAAAAGAATGATAAGTCAACTTGAGAAGTCTCATTTCCTGAAAAACTATTTTAAGAAAAAGATTTTATAAATTTTAACTGACAGTAATGCTAAGTGCTTGGTCAATGGATGCCAAATGTTTCCTGTATTCTTGAAATAGTTAAATATAATTGCCACTTCTATTCCAAAAGCTTCTTTTCTCACACTCCCCACCTGTGGAATTCCCTTCCATTTACTTGCTTCTCTGATAACTACAAGCTTCAAAAATTTAAATGCAATGTCAATTGCCATCTTCTGATGTCTTGAACCTTGTTCATCTTTTATCCTTTCTTCATTCCCCTTATACAGTTTTTCTCTCACCTTCACTCTATGTAACACCCTGCAAACCAGTGGGGCACTGTCACCTTGCTTGGGGTGAAATGCTTAAAGGAGGGGGGGGTGGAAATGGTTGATTTTACCATTCACATATTTCAGGCTCGGTTCATAAAAATAAATGTTGTTTGTTTGAAAACTGGAGTCATCAAAAATTTTGTCAAGATTGTGGCCGCCAATCATAAAATCTGGTAGGTATTCTAATTCTCTCAAAATTACCTCACTGTAAAAGTTGAATAAATCTGGTGAGAAGACACATCCTCGTCTTACACCCTCTTTTATTTTTGTAGATTTATTGAATTTATTTTTTTATCCATATGCAGGTGGTTTTTTCCCCAGTATAAATCTTGGATCATTCTAATATCTTTCCCAAATAACATACTTTTATTAAATGCTTTTGCATAATCTATAAAACAAAGGTAAAAAATCTCAACATAGAAAATTAAGAGGAGAAAACATATCCAAGTGGTGCTTTTTTTTTTTTTTTAATTATGGATCATTTAAAAATTACTCGTTAATTTGATTGTTACTTATTTATGATAATGAAGGATTGACAACAATTCGGTTCGTCTGTTTAAAGGGATTATTTAATGTTGAAATCAGTTAAAACCAGGAAATTATCTTTTTTTTTCTTTTTTGGCAAAAAAAATATAAAAAATAAAAAAATAAAAATTGAAAAAATAAAAAAAAAAAAAAAAAAAAAAAAGCAATTAAAACAAATATTAAAATAAATCTTATAATTCTATGTGTCCCTCCCTTAATTCCTTAGGTAGCACATACCATACGTTATGCTCTCCTAATACCTCATAAATAATGGACTATTCTGTTTTGATTAGATGGAAAAGACATATCAGTAACGCTACTTGGTTTCAGTGAGAAAATGAAAAAGAAAGACAAAGTTAGAAGCAATAACACTCATGTGTTTAACGTCCGTTTCAGTGAAATAGAAAAAGTTAATTTCACATCTTTTCATTTGTGCCCTCTTAAAATAATGACTAGCATTCATATTTATGATTGTTGTTGCAATATTTTATAATTTACTGTGGAAGATTTAATGATTGAAGCACTTTTACTAAATAAATTGTTTTCTCTTAATTAAAGTAGCATTTCTTAGCCCCTCCCACCAATTATTTTTGGAAAAACATTTCATTTTCAGACAAATTTGTTTTAAAGTTGTTAAGTTCAAATATCTAACAATGCGATAGAGGAGTTTCTATGAATATTTTATTGTCATAGAACTTGCCATGAGCTTTTTCAATCATTAGCTTAAGAATTAAGATTATCCAGAAAATTAAAATAGGAAAACTATGAAATTTTCACAGGTCTTTCTAGTAAATGAATAAAAGAGTAATTATGAATTGATACAGAAGAAATTTTTCTGAATATTTATTTACACATGTATTTTGGACAGGACAATTAGATTTGTTTTTTGGCATTTTGTACTTGTTTTTTAATATTCCAAGAATGAAAACAAAATATTAAGCAACCTAAGGTTTCTAAGCATCAGTCGACAGTTCTCTTGGTAAACAAAAAGAATACAAGAAAAACTAGTAAGATACCAAATGTATGAACAAGAAGCTTCACTTACCTAGCAACAGGGTAAAGTAATTTGGACTCCTTGGGACAAAACAGAGTAGGGATAGAAAAATAAAAAGAAGTAAACTTAAAACTCGGAAGAATAAAAAAAAAAAAATCTTTAAAGAATTTGTTAGCCTTTCTTATCAAGTTACTAGGGTGTGCCAAGCAAGGAAGGAAGCGAAAAAAAATGTACATATCTTGCCAGTTGGGAGAGTGCGATGTGTCTGGGACAGTGGGGGTTGGGGTGCAACCATCTCATTCACTATTTTTATTCAATCAACACTGGCATAGAATGACAAGGCACAGTAAGCAAGCAAACTTTAAGATGCTAAAAGGAAGGGAGTCAAAATTTAAGGATAAACATTCAAATTTCTGATAAATAGACTCACTTGTTACCTAAAATTCCGAGACAGGCCAAGTGATCAAGGAATTCAGTAAATCACAGTCTGAATAATGTTCTCAGCAAACTCCCATAACGGAACCAGAAACTTTTCTATTTAATGCCATGTCCCTCACGGACATGGGCAGTCATGACTCCATACATACTTTTATTATATGTTAATAGCCAGGCAGTCTTGGGAAAGATAGTAAAAATGGTTTCCCACTGTCTTCTCCACAGTTTGGAAATCAAAGCTTCTTTCTCTTAGACAGGTTGCCACTCAAGGTTAAAAAGCCCAGTCTACCCTGCTGTTTAACCTATAGCTGGATTCATGTCTTTTCCCAAAGACATTAGTGCATGCAGCAGACAAGCTTTTTTTCTGATGTGCACATTCTTCAGTTTCAATGCCATGTCCCTTCAGGACATTGGTAATCATAACACCAGATACTTTTATTATTTGAATTGCCATGCATTCTTGGGAAAGATAATGGAGTAGTTTCCTTTTGCCTTGTCCACAATTTGGAATTCTAAGTTTTCCATCTTAGGCTGGTTGCCACCCAAGGCCAAAGGGCCTTGCCTACCTTGCAATTTAATCCATGCCTGGGGGAAATGGAAGACAGATTGATGTCTTTCCCAATTTGTTCAGAATTTGAACTCTGGTTGTCTACTTCACTTCCTATGCCAATATCCATTACACTACCTGCATATCCAAAAATACAGTTAGCAAGCCTGAAATTATATTTATGGGAAAAAGATATATAAATATATATTTTACATATCAGAAAAATTTTATGAAAATCTACAACAAATTGGAAAAACTTTTTTGTTACATTTTTTTTCCTTTAGGATTTCAAACTAAAGTAATGTCTACATAAATGTGACAACACATGCTCACAAAGGAGAGGGAACACTGAAATTTTAAACTTGATTTTTTTTTTTTAAACATATGTCTACAGTCTAGCTGATTTCAATTAGTTTTTTTCTTTTTTACATATGTTTTTTATAAAAAAATTTAAACATCATTTTAAAAAATTTTTTTTTTTTTTTTTTTTTTTTTTTACATGTGTTTGGTATATAGTCAAGCTGATTTCAATTAGTTTCTTTTTCATTGTTTCTATCACTTTTGTTATTAAGTATCCTACATAGTGTGATAATGGAAGATCTGCTAAGAAATGTGAAATGTTGTAAGAATCTGGACATAAATTTACTGTGGATGATTTAATGATTGAAGCACTTTTACTAAAATCGTTTTCTATTAATTAAAGTAGCAATTTTTAGCCACTTCCTCACCAATTATTTTTGGAAAAACATTTCATTTTCAGACAAAAATTTTTTTTTTTTTTTTTTAAATATAGTAACTAAGAAACTGTAGCACCTTGAAGTACCTGAGCAATGGCTAACACTTCCACCAGACATAGGAGTTGACAATTGGACTTGTTTCAAGTTCAGAAGGGCATAAAAAGAATCAAGATCAACATACACGCCTGATCAAAAATTTAAGACCACTTGAAAAATTTTTATAAGAGACTGTTTGTTATGGATACATTATAAACTTTTTCTTACTTACGGTTACTAATTCTATAATCTAAAAGGTTATGTAGACAAAAAGTTATAGTCCAATCAATTTATTCAGAAATTAACATTTTTATAAAATGCAGCGTTTTACACTTGATCAAAATTATAAGACCAGGGGGTATAAATTGTTAGATCTGGGGTAATTTTAATGTTTGTAGTTCAGTTAGAGATTAGCCATCACTGCATAAAGGTGTGACCATGCCTAAAAGCAAGCAAACTTACTGAAGTTGAGCGTGGTCAAATTCTAGATTTCCATAATCAAGGTTTGTCACAGTGGGCGATCGCAGCTAAGGTAAATGGCAATAAAACTGTGTTTTGCAACTTTCTAAAGGACAGTGCAAATTATGGAAACGCAAAGTCTACTGATAGGCCAAAAAAAATTTCTCTGGCATTGAGTAGGAGAATAAGATGGGTTGTTGTGAAAGCCAGTGGACTTTCTTTTAGTCAAATTAAGGCAGCCACAGATGCTGATTGCAGTCCAGTAACCATCAGATGACACTTACGACAAAAAGGCATGGTGAATAAAAAGCGCAAACAAATTCCTTGGCTGCTTCCATGTCACAAAGTGAACAGTTTAAGGTTTGGTCGTGAATACCAAACATGAGACATTGAGAGGTGGAAGAAAGTCCTGTTTTCTGATGAGAGAAAATTCAATCTAGATGGTCCTGATGGCTTCCAACAATATTGGCATAACAAAAACATGCCTCCTGAAATTTTCTCCATAGTGGTAGAGTGTCCCTAATGGTATGGGGGTGCCTTTTCTTACAGAGGGAAAATGGAGCTCCAGGTGGTGCAGGGTCATCAGACAGTGGCTGGTTATGTTAGCATGCTACAAAAAGCATAGTTGGTGACGAAGGGCGATCGTTTGTGTGGGGATGGATGGTTATTCCAACAGGATAATGCTGCAATTCACACTGCATGCCGGACTTTGATCTTTCTACAAGAAAATGGGGTCCATCTCTTGAGACATCCTGCATGCTCACCGAACTTGAACCCAATTGAAAATGTGTGGGGATGGATGGCAGATGTTTATTGAAATGGCAAACAATATTCAACCTAAAATGAACTTCGTGAAGCTATCTTCGGAAACTGGAGCAATATTCCTTGTAGCTTAATGGGAACATTAATTTCTAGCATGCCCCAAAGAATTTTTGAAGTCATCAAAACCAGTGGAGGTAGAACTCATTATTAAATTTGGTTGTTGAATGTTTTCGTACACTTTTCGTACAATTTTTGTTTCTGGTCTTATAAATTTGATCAAGTGTAAAACGCCTCATTTTATAAAAATGTCAATTTCTCAATAAAATGTTCAGATTATAACTTTTTGTCTACATAACCTTTTAGATTATAAAATTAGTAACCTTAAGAAATGTTTAAAATTTTTCCATGAAAAACAGTCTTTTTAAAAAAAAATTCAAGTGGTCTTAAATTTTTGATCAGGAGTGTATAAACACATCTGTAGCTGGTTTGGGACGTGTTTATTCATCTGTATCTGAAAAAGACACTTTCATTAAAAATGTATATACACATCTATGCCAGAGAAGGGGTTAAATCAAAATTATGGTCAGACTCACTACTGTGAGCATATATATATATATATATATATATATATAAAAATAAATTTTAAAAAATAAAATAAAATTTAAAAGTTTAAAATTTCACCATCCTCCTTCCTTTGAGAGGATTAAAATAATAAATAGACATAGTATATCTAGATTATTCAACCTTTTTTATTTTAATCCTCTCAAATTTACAGATCATTTTCTTAGTGCTGTTACAAAACCGAGTAAGAAAGACAACATAGTTTAGATTATTCCTTTTATTTATATATATATCTCACATTAAACAATTATTTTTAGTCAATACTCATATTTGAGTAGATGCAGTGTTTAATTATCAAACTATAAATTTAATTAAATGGAATGTCTACTCAAATATGTGTATCCACTAAAAATAATGCTTAAAGTGATAAAATCTGTCAGATTAATAAAAGAACATTACTTTAGTAATATATATTATACATATTGGAAGAGAGATAAATGCAGTATCTTCCAAAGGAATCTCCCACCTGACTTGAGATATCAATCCAAGCTTTCTCCATGATATAATAAAATGTTCAAATGAAACACTTCAGATGCAAATGCTGCCAACTCCCACAATTGACATTCTATGTCTATCTGCTTCAATGTCAAAGGTCAAATTTCCTGATTTTGTATGAAAAGCTTGAAATCAACAACATACTTGACTGCTTTGCCTCATGTATTTTTCTCATACAGTTCTTTGTCAGCATTGAAAGCCTCCTGATAATCTGCCCTAAGCCTACACACTCTTTCAAAATTAAAGTCATTTTTCTACAATCATTGCAACATTGTCAATCATTGTGAAAATTCCATGCAGTATTTATATTTGGTGTTTAAGAAAGTTAAAAAAATTTGACTCATTGACCCCATACTATTAATCAATACCCACTAGACGAATGTGAGTGGGTGGGTGTTTGTGTGTTCTGAGAAGAAAGTTTGGTTTGTACCATTTTTCTTCATCATACAGCAATATTTTTGGTGTCAAAGGTTAAAAAAATTCTCCACATATAAACTGATAGTAATTGTTTGAATTTCTGTTTCAGCCGTTGTGACCTCCGGCCTTTATCAGATGTATCTTGATCTGGGTAACCTACAGGCAGGGCCAGCTCAAGGTACTGACAACTCTGGCACCATGTCGTTTTCATTTTAATTTCATTTTAAGTGGATTGATATTCAACTTTCATTAAAAATCAGTTTTATCCTTTGTTTCTTTGATATTTCTTTTAGTTAAAAATGGAGAAATAAATAAAATAAAGAAAAAACTGCTACATTTTTTTGTTCTATAATATGCACCAATAATTAAGCAAATAGTATATAGGAAATACTAATATTCAATTCATAACCATGATTATTACTACTTTTTATTATAAATATCATTATTAATTATTGTTATTATTATCATTAATAATTATTATTATAATTTATTATCATTGTTATTACTTATTATTGTCATCATTTATTAATTATTGTCAATTATTAATTAATTTATCATTATCATTTATTATTATTATTATTAATTATTACTTTTTATTAATTATTTATTATGATTTTCTTTTTTGCAATTATGATTCAATCATTTCATTCTGGAAATATCTGGAAACAGAAAGGATTTCGGTGCTAGTCTTCTACCAAAGATACAGGAGGAGTTTTGAAAGAATTTTTTTGTGGGAGAGGAACATATATGGCAGGAAATGCTGTAATAAAAAAATCATTTCCCAGTCTCCCACTGTTATTCTTATTTAGCAAAATTAGATATTGGCATTGGGATTTATAAGTTGAATGAAGGTTCAAATTTTATTTGAGCTATTTAACTTTGTTTTTTTTTTGTTTTTTTCTTTTGGTAAATTTCAGCTTTCATCAGGTATACACTACACTATAACTGATAGCATGTAATATAAGCTCCCTACTACTACTACTAAAAAAAAAAAAAATGTTTTCTAATAAAGTTCAGACTTTAATATACCCAATCAAAATTGGTAGGGATCTTACTGATGATATTTGATGAGATGGAATGGCAAGACCTATTTCTTCATAAAACAGTGACATATACAGTCAAAAGTTTTTCCGAAGAATCGTTTCAATACAGCATACATTTGAGCCATAGGCATACAAGCATGAATCAAGAAATCTAACAGTTATTGGGTAAATTATGAGCAGAAATTTTCACTGTGATATTGGATCAATATATTCAGTATTCATCACAGAATTAAGTGCAGTGACAGAACAAAATATAAACAAAAGAAAATTTCTAAAATTCATCATTAAGTTATAGCCTTGTTTTACCAACAGAAATCTCATCCTGGGTTTGACAATAAACTACATCCGGCAGCAAGACCTCTGACCAGGAGGTTTTGAGGACTACCTCTTAATTGCTGCTGTTCCCAGTTTCACCCTAAACCAGGATGGTAGCACCTGTTACGGTCCCAGCTATGGGCAAATAGTGAACCCCCAAAATTGGGTTAAAACATGAAAATATAAAAATACATTAGAGAAAATTACCAGCAAAAAAAAAAAAAAAAAAAAAAAATTGAATTATGAATTACAAGCAATACATTACAGGAAAAAAAATTGCCAAATCTCTCAGGTGAATAAAATTTCAGCATTAAATGACCCATAAGGAGTTGATGTGCCATTAAACAAACCAAATGAACAGAAATCTGACACCATTTGCTTCACAAATTACACCTAAATCATAGATAACATTTTTATCAATAATGTTTGCATTAATGCCTGATTACTGACAATCCTTTTTTCATAGTCTAATCATTAGCATATTAATTCTATTTCATCAGTTGCAATTAATATCTACATAAAATATTTGAATAATAATAATAATACAAAAAATACATGAAAATGAAGAGAATTAAAAACATTTTTCAGGTCAGCAGATTTGATTGACCGATTCAAGAATCATGTTCAAATGTTCATCAGGGCCAGATATTCAATAAATCTATTGAAATTATTATCAGAGCTCATTTATATATATATATATATATATATATATATATATATATATTTAGAAAACATTTTATAGCAGCCATCATGCACATGTGGCTGGTTTCACTTTTTGAAAAGCACACCTAATTTCATGAAGAAAATAACATTTCTTAAAATTTGGTTTGTTTAGATCACACGTATTCAATCACATTCTCTTGTACATAAACAATGATTAAGTGCAATGCTTCTTGAATTTTTTAAGTTTCAAAGGTAACATTTCCACCACTTTGTTTATTTACAACAATTTTATTACAACCATAAAAAGTAATAGAATATTTATCATTCACCAATTTTTAAAGAAATAAATATAAAACAATTATAAATTTAGAAACATTTACTAAATTATGAAAATACGTGAACCCACTATAAGGAAATCTTTATTATTTATCATTTTATAATGTTTGAATGGGTTGGCAATTAGCCAATTAACAATATAATAAAGTGTTTAATATTTTTTTGTCAATTCTCAAGAATAAAGAAAATGTATAATTTCATGTCAGTTTTATTAAAATCCTAATTTTTAAAGCCATAAACATTGCCGGGGAGTGAAGGTAGTTAAAATAATAGCAGTATTAAGGGAAAAACTATCTGTTTAACACACTTTTTTTTTTTAGACATGAAGGTTAAACATCAAGGTCAACACCAAATGGCAACAGTGTTTCATGTGTGTGTTATCTATCTATATATATATATACACACACACACACACATATACAACAAATGCCTTGCATTAAAATGAATTTGGTATTATATATATATGTGTGTGTGTGTGTGTGTGTGTGTGTGTGTGTGTGTGTGTGTGTGTGTGTGTGTATGTATGTGTATGTAATTAGGTAATTCATCGAGTCTGAAACCTCAACAGAATGCTGAAAGCACTATCACAGAATTCAGAAAGCACTGGACGGCCGTTTCGTCCTATATTTGGGACTCATCAGCAGTGCACATCCACTACCGAGAATTGAAACCCTGACAGTTAGGTTGTCAAGCGAACACCCTACCAACTGTTCTATGGGCCTTGGTGACGAAGAGGTAGCAAATCAGACTCAATATAGCGCCGCTCACTCACATTATTCCGTGGTGGAACCCAACTGAGATTCTATCTAACCATAGGAGTGTGTCCCCGGGAGCCATTCTGTGATAGTGCTTTCAGCATTCTGTTGAGGTTTCAGACTCGATGAATTACCTAATTACATTTATCAAATCCTCCTAATTATTACTTATATATATATATATATATATATATATATATATATATATATATATATATATATATATTTACCAATAAATTTAAGACTTCAGACGATATGCAAGATTGCATTATGCACAATTTGCACATATACACTACTCTGGTCATACACAGATGAATAGAGTTCATCAACTATTATCTATCAACAAGTAAAGATTTTGTGAAAGTGTAAAAAAAAAAAAATAAATAAATAAAAAATAGGTAAATAGGAGCTTGACATTTTGCTGAAGATGATGGATTCAAATCACACAATTTCAGCCACAACAGAAATAAAGTGGGTGTGGTCAAATAGGCTATAAGCAAATAAAAAGAAACCTTTTTCAAATTGCATACTGCTGAATCACAGATTGGGAACAGTTCCTTCATTTTTTTTTTTTTTTTTAAGTTCATGCAAATCAGGTGAAAATGCCAGTACTCAATGACAAATGTTGTTCATTGCTTAGAACCATACTATCAGATAACACAATTGTAATATTGGGGTAAAAAAATTAGGAACTCTCCAATTGTCCCCCCCCCCCCGGGAATCCCCCATTAACCAAAATGAAATATACTTATTCAAATACCCTGGGTAATGGAGTTTCAGAATATAAATGGTTATGGGGTCTATCTCCAAAACCCTAGGAAGAGTTCAATAACAGACAGAGGCTACATTTGTTTTGGATTGACTCTTTCTCCTACCCAACACACATGGTCATCACCTAATAAAAAATAAATTTGAAACATTTATTTTGCAGAACTTTTACATTAAATAGCTGGAGCATTATATAATGTGAATTTCATATCAAAACTATCAGGCTATGGACTTATTGTTTGACCTCTGCATTTCTATCTTGAACTTTTTCTAGTATTTTTCTTTACTTAATTTCCATTCCCTCTCAAATACAAAAACACCCATGTCCTTAAATAGGCCCTCTCAAAAAAAGCCTAACTAGTTCTCACATGGTTATTTCAAGAATCTTAAAAAAAATAAAAAAGATTAAATTATCTTTTTAATTTGAAACAGTCATTCTTAACTAAAGTGACTTTTTTTTTTTTTTTTTTTTTTTAAATCATTTTGCAATGCCAGCAAACAGTTTTAATTGAAACACACACAAATAGAGGAAGGGGAGCACATCTGTGTTCAAATAAATATTGCAACAAAAACTTTTTAGAGTAACCATTTCGGCCATATTGAAACAAAATCAATCAAAAATCCACTTTACTGTTTTTTATTCTAAATGACTATTTTGGAAAAGAATATTGGGGAGAAAAGGTGCAGAAAATTAAACACACTATACAGCTAATTTCTTTTTATTATTAAAACATTCAGAAAACAAACACGTGTTCTTTTTAGGTAAGTGGCAAGAAAAGATTGACTTAATTGTAAAGCAATCCATAGTAGCAAGCAAAAGGGAAAACCTAAGATGTTTATTAAACACTGGCGACATCAAAATTAAATAAGTCCAGTAAAATTCATTTACCTTGGCAGTGCAATGACAGAGTCGACCGTGATATAGAAGTCCACGAAGGGATTGAAAAATAACGTTAGAAGTAAAGAAAAGAGTGCTGGACTGCTATGTAATGTCTGCTGTACCTATAGAGCAGTGAACTATGAACAATTTTATCACAAATTAAGAAAAGATTTGAAGAAACTAAAATCTAGTTCTATGGACAGATGAAGAGAATAGAGTATACAACGAATGATAATGATTGAAGGAGTATAAGAACTACAAAAAATACTGATTAAAATCAGTAGATAGGTTCACCAATCATCTGATTCACATTCCTCCCCAGTCTTTTGAACAGGAGTATAGGTTTATCCCTTGTTTCCTATTTAGGATTGCGTTACCAGTTCCTTCTAAAGTTTACTTCAGCTCTATACTCCTAACACTTGTTCTTTCCTATGCTAATAGGAGTCCACACAGTTTCTCTCTGCCTTGAGTGGTTTCTGGGCCTTGTATTTTTAGCAACAGATAATGAGGAAAGAAGCCTTGGAGTACTTAACACTCACAGTGCACATCATAATAAAGAGAAGTTAAGGAAAGTAGAAAGTGATTTACTCAGCAGGTTTGTGCAAATGGATAGAGAACAAGCACCATAAAAACAAAGAGGGGTCATAAAGGAGTAAGTATTATTGAGTGTAACTAAAAACTGGAAGCAGAGAGAGAGAGAGAGAATGGGGAGGAGAGATAGAAGAGAGAAGGAAAAGACCAAAACTCATTAATTTATCAGTGCATTGAAGAAAAAAGTTTCTTTACCTCTGCCCCACAAACATATTTCACTTAACAGAAAACTGAAATAATTTTTGTTTTGTGGTTATTTAAATCTGAAACATTTAGTATAAGAATTTTTTTTTTGTGAGTGAATATTTCATTAACAATTTTTGGGAGATAATGATTTTTCCTGATACAAATCCTACCATTTAATCCATAGTTAAGAGGGTAGAAGATATGGATTCATACCTTTCCCCAGAGGTATTTAGATATAAATGAAAATGAATGTAATAAACTTGACTACAATTCAAACTCAGCTCTTCAGTTTCTCAATCTGAGACACTATCCATTACACCACCTGCACATTGAAATAAAAAGAAACCCAGGATAAAATTGTAACAGTGTATCCTAAATGTTTTTTCACACGCACACAAACAAAAAACAGAAAAAGAAAAAAAAGGAAAAGGAAAAGAAAAAGGAAAAGGAAAAGAAAAAGGAAAAGAAAAAGAAAAAGAAAAAGAAAAAAGGAAAAGAAAAAGAAAAAGAAAAAAGGAAAAGAAAAAGAAAAAGAAAAAAGGAAAAGGAAAAAAGAAAAAAGAAAAAAGAAAAAAGAAAAAAGAAAAAAGAAAAAAGAAAAAAGAAAAAAGGAAAAAGGAAAAAGAAAAAAGGAAAAAGAAAAAAGGAAAAGAAAAAAGGAAAAGAAAAAAGGAAAAGAAAAAAGGAAAAGAAAAAAGGAAAAGAAAAAAGGAAAAGAAAAAAGGAAAAGAAAAAAGGAAAAGAAAAAAGGAAAAGAAAAAAGGAAAAGAAAAAAGGAAAAGAAAAAAGGAAAAGAAAAAAGGAAAAGAAAAAAGGAAAAGAAAAAAGGAAAAGAAAAAAGGAAAAGAAAAAAGGAAAAGAAAAAAGGAAAAGAAAAAAGGAAAAGAAAAAAGGAAAAGAAAAAAGGAAAAGAAAAAAGGAAAAGAAAAAAGGAAAAGAAAAAAGGAAAAGAAAAAAGGAAAAGAAAAAAGGAAAAGAAAAAAGGAAAAGAAAAAAGGAAAAGAAAAAAGGAAAAGAAAAAAGGAAAAGAAAAAAGGAAAAGAAAAAAGGAAAAGAAAAAAGGAAAAGAAAAAAGGAAAAGAAAAAAGGAAAAGAAAAAAGGAAAAGAAAAAAGGAAAAGAAAAAAGGAAAAGAAAAAAGGAAAAGAAAAAAGGAAAAGAAAAAAGGAAAAGAAAAAAGGAAAAGAAAAAAGGAAAAGAAAAAAGGAAAAGAAAAAAGGAAAAGAAAAAAGGAAAAGAAAAAAGGAAAAGAAAAAAGGAAAAGAAAAAAGGAAAAGAAAAAAGGAAAAGAAAAAAGGAAAAGAAAAAAGGAAAAGAAAAAAGGAAAAGAAAAAAGGAAAAGAAAAAAGGAAAAGAAAAAAGGAAAAGAAAAAAGGAAAAGAAAAAAGGAAAAGAAAAAAGGAAAAGAAAAAAGGAAAAGAAAAAAGGAAAAGAAAAAAGGAAAAGAAAAAAGGAAAAGAAAAAAGGAAAAGAAAAAAGGAAAAGAAAAAAGGAAAAGAAAAAAGGAAAAGAAAAAAGGAAAAGAAAAAAGGAAAAGAAAAAAGGAAAAGAAAAAAAGGAAAAGAAAAAAGGAAAAGAAAAAAGGAAAAGAAAAGGAAAAGAAAAGGAAAAGAAAAAAGGAAAAGAAAAGGAAAAGAAAAAAGGAAAAGAAAAAAAGAAAAAAATTTAAAAAAGAAAAGAAAAAAAGAAAAAAGAAGAAAAAAAAGAAAAAAAAAGAAAAGAAAAGAAAAGAAAAGAAAAGAAAAAAAGAGGCTTCTCAATAACACAATTGACTGCCCGCCTGACTATTAGGCTGTGAAAATGACCTCCTGTGAACACAGAAAGGCGACAGACTTCACTATCAACACAACAAACCCAAGCTGATAGCCAACTGGTGTAATCATCCATCTATTTTACACCTCGTACATTTAAACACTACGCTATACAACTTACCAGAGACATTTTCGTATTTTGTAAATGAAAATAAATCTTTGGTCATTTCTCCAATCTAGTGTCTAGTTTGTTTCTTTACTCCAACCAACTTCAACCTTGGATCACCCCACCCCCTAAACACACACACACACACACATTTCAATTTTGGTCTTTCTTGCCTTAAAGTTAAAACGCTATAACCACTTGATGGTATCCCTTTTGTGTATGAAAGCAACTCTTACTTTTTTGCCTTATTACTATTGCTTTACCTAGTTTTGTCTTGCATATATATTGTTTTCTTAGAATTAATTTACCCCATTCTTTTTCTTCCTTTTCTTAATAGCTTGGGAATTTCAACAATTATACTTAACCATGGCCAATTACTACATAAACATAAATTATGGCTGACAGTTCAATATTTTCATGATAGAAAAGGAATGTTGTAGCTAATTTTGCAATATTTACTTTTCCTACAACATGCCACACCACAAAAGTCGATGGTTCATGCTAAAATTTCATTGTAAGACTTAAACAAAATTTTTATTTGCCCAAATCTTATATGCATGTAAACATAAAGCACCAATATATGTCTTCTATGCATTGTTCAAGTCATCATGAAGATTATGAAGAAAAACAATAGGCTTATTCTTACAAATTTTCTTAAGATTTCAAAAGAAAAGTTGGAGGATTAAGATTTAAGGAGAATAATTAGTTTTCTATATTGCACAATGAAAAGAAAAGCCAGGAAAAGCAAATAACTTTTGTATTTAGAAGAAAATCTAGTAACTGAAAACACTTAACAACATGAAGCAATAGAAAAATATATATCTGCAAAGATAAATAATCTTTTACATTAAGAAAAATCAATAATTCATTTTTCTATAGAATATCTACATGCCTATTTGTTCAGAAGACACATAAATATGCACAGATCTTTGTTCCCATATGACTGGATTGATTATTTTACATTTATCAGTAAAACTTTTTAGATTCTATCTACTACTAGCAGCATGGCCCAGCGTTGCCCGTGCTTGATTCAAAAATCGTACGACTCATACAGCAATCGCTATCACGAGACTTAAAATATTTTTGCCCTTCCTTGCCTTTAAAAGAGTGCCCTTTGCCGTGCTGATGTTGATATATGCCTTACTTCTTGCCTATCTCACACTGTGAATTTTTTCTAAACTCTATACTAAACATTAAATCTGTTACGAAAAAAAGAACTAAACAAAATGAACACAAAACGATCAGTTTTAAAAAAGGACTCGTAACTGGAAAAACCGAATGAAAAAAGAATGTTAACAACAAATACTTTTTCACACCCAACCCAGTTCTGCGGAATCAGAATCAACGTTGAGTTTAAGCAAGCGAATGAGCCAATTGCAGTAAAGTGCCATGCAGATTTAAATTTTTCCCCACTTGTGACGAATGCAGCTATCAATTTTTTTGCATGCTAGTTAACATTCGTGTCAGTCAGCTGTTGGCTCTCACGCTGGCCAATAGAATCTTCCTGCCTATTCGTGGCAGCCTGCTATAAGCTCTCACTCTGGTCAGTAGAAAATGGACGCAAACTACATGAAAACTACCGTAGAAGCATGAAAAAAATCAATTATTCCCACTATCGATGGGAGTTGGGAAATACAAAGTCAGTCTTGGCCTTTCCACTAACTTGGAGCATGTGCATGTAAATTTTGGTGCAAATCCGTCGAAAATTGCGGCCGTGCATTCGTCACACACACAGACACACACACACTTTTATAGATAGAGATAGAATTATATTCCAGACCAGCCAACTGCTACAAAATATAGCATACAAAGGTCATTTTCATTGATCAACATGAAAAGTTCCCCTACCCACCAACATTTCTAGGCATGTGGGACAGAAAAATTGAACATCTATATCATAAGAGCTATGATTGTAAACAGAAATAGTTCTAAACTTTAACCTTTAGCAATCTGCATTTTTAATATTACTTCCCTTTCTACTGCATTATTTTTCAATTATAGTAACCAGTATCCTTATTTTAATTTCATTCAAAGATGTTTACTGTTGCCATAGCAGGATATGACAATACAACTATTAAATTCAAACAAATTTAAATTCAGGGATCAGAATCAACATCAGTGGCAGGATAAACTTTCTGCACAGTAAATGAAGCCAGATACAGGGTGATTTAAATTATAAAATAAATTATTAGACAAATTTCAGTGGCATTTTTATTTTCACACTACATTATTTTTAGTTTGGATAATTAAATGTAGTCTGGTTAGTGCATGGGCATCTGTGGGCCTGTGCCATGGAAAGGCCACTTCAGTCTCCTCACCAAAGGACTGAAGAAAAACAAATGCCAAATAGATTATTTTTTAGGTCATGGCAAGAACCGATTATTATATTAGGTTAATGTCACTTTCCTTTCTTTAAAATAAAATGCAAACAGGAACTTAAAAATGCTTGTCTGAAAAGAAAAAAAAATGTAATCGCACATTGTTTGATTTAAAATACAGCCACACCTCAGTTAAATTGTTAAATGACCATCTGAATTTATGACCAGTTATAAAAATCACAAAATAAAACAAATTTATTTTTTAAATCCAACCATTCAGTAACGTATGTTGTAGTAAAACTTGATCATGATTATTATTCATTTTAGAGAAAGAGAAAACAAAGTGAAAAAGAAACAAAAATTCACTTGTACTACTTTTACAATATGCAAACCAAAGTAGTATACAGAATATATAGCAGATTACCAAATTTCTTTATTACATTTACTGTTCATTATACTCTCCTGTAATGTATAAACATTTAGAAATAAAATACAAATGTTACAAATGGTGCTAAACTGACATTAAAACTATCTGAAGCTGGTTGGCACAATCCCATTACAGCGGTAGTATGTGTAGCTGGCCACTCGTATTCGCAGATACCCTTCTACTAAGGCAGCTAGCCAATCCCTATTGCAGGCATTTGATCAGGCGCAGTTGTGGTTATTCAACACCCACAGAGCCCACCTGTGGTTTATACTGCAACTATGCTGAACAGACCTTAGTTACAGTTTCTGAGAGAGAGCGTATTATCTAGCATGATCAACAATTTGAACAAGGCCAGCACACTCGAGCCCTCAGCCACAATGACTTGTGACTTTGTGCTGGCACAGCTATCGATGGCAACCAAGGGTCAACCCGTAGTATGGTTTTCAGGCACTTTCCAAAAAGGTGCTGCAGAGTCGGATCGACACCTCCAGCCCAATAACATCAGACGTCTCCTTCCTGACAAATCAACCATGGGTCTCATGGTCAGAATGCAAACGTTCTAACCACTTGGCCACATGCCCATTACACTGGTAGTTTGTCTGAAATATAATGCTCTTTGGTATTGAAATCAGTTATTAAATGAATAAAATTGTGTAGAAATTTAAAAAATTTTCCTTGCATCGGATTAAAAAGAAGCATTTGTTATAAGAAATACATATTTCTTGTAAAAATTGCATTAATCCTTACAATGAAGTTCTAAATACTTTCAGACTATTTCAGTTACAAAAAAGCAACAACAAACACCTCATATTACTAGTATCATAAGCTAAAAGTATGAGAAACTGGAAATTTAAAATAATAAAATAAAATAAAACACACACACACCTAAAGTACTGAACTGGGAATATCAACCCTACTAAAAAGTAAAAGAAAGCAAGAAAAGGACAAATTATCAATTGTAAGAAGACAGAATGTATAGCTATCAGCAAAAGAAACAGCCCAAGATACAAGCTACGAATTGGAGACATTAACTTTTTTTTTTTAAGCATTTCACCAGAGAGCCACTAGCATGCAAGGGGCTACAGAGGATTTGGAGCAAGAGCAGATAGTAGTAATAGAGGAAAGGATGAGGAGAAGGATAGTGGATAGATCAAGGCAACTGGAGATGCCGATTGACATTACATTCGAATAGTTGGAGATTATAGCTATCAGGGAAACAGGAATAGGGAAGGGAGTTCCACAGGCGAGAGGTGCGAGATATGAAGTTATTGGAGTAGAAGAGACGGCTACATTTAACAGTTTCAACAGTGAAAGGGTGAGAGCGGGATGCCAGCCTCGTAGGACACTTAAATTCATGAAGTCTGGGAACCAGCGCAAACAGCTCATCGGAGCAATTACCATGAAAGTATTTGTAAAAAAGACAGAGAGAGGTGACGGCACGTCTGTGAGAGAGCGACTGCAGACGAGATGCCAGATCAGGGCCAATTACATTGCATATCCGTCTCTGGATCTTATCAAGAACCCCGAGGCAAACAGAAGGGGTTCCAGACCATAAATGGCAGCAATACTCCATCAAGGCCCGGGAGTGTTATTTATCACAGATGACAAAAAAATGTGACAGAAATCCAAGACTCATTAGAATAATGAAAGATGCTTTACAAAAAGGTAAAAGTATTAAGAAACAGGAAAATGTTAGAAACAAACAAGACTACTGAACTGCAATCTTATATGGCAGTGAAAACCAGACAATTTCCTCACAGATGAAGAGGAGACTTGAGACAACAGAGATATAGTTCTACAGAAGAATGCTGAGAATACTATGGACAGGACATATGAGACACAAGGAAGTTTTATGGAAAATAGGAACAAAAAGGATACTTGTACTTGGGATCGGAAAGAGACAATTGAAATTTCTGGGACACACAAGAATAGATGGCTTGGAGAATTTAACACTCAAAAAACAGTGAAAGCAAAAGAAACAAAAGGAAAAACTTAGTAACCTTCCTAACGAAGAGCTACACAAGATAGGAAGTTGTGCAGAGCCATGTTTGCCTACATCACATAAAAGACAAAGAATAATCAGAAAACTAAATCTTTTGAGGCAAGTAAAATTAAAGGCAAACTTCAAATATTAATACCGTCCGAGTAAATATGGAAAATAGGAGTAGATAGGCGAACCTATCATCCAGTTCACACTCCTCCTGGTCTTTTGAACATGAGTAAAAGTTTTAACTAGTGTTTCCTGTTTCTTCTAAACTCTACTTTAATTCTATACTTCTAATATCTCTGCCTAAACTCTGAAATTTTATTTACTATTTACTTCCCACCCCAACAACAGGTGTAGATAGGGTTGCCTATCATCCAGTTCATACTCCTCCCAGTCTTTTGAACAGGAGTAGAGGTTTATTTTTTGTTTCCTGTTTAGGATTGGGTTTGCAGTTCCTTCTAAATGTCTTTCCATTCTCTTTCACTCCCAGTAGCCCCTTGCATCTTAGCAGCATTATCACCTTGCTTGGGGTGAAATGATTAAGAAAATAAATAAATAAATAAATAAAAAGATCTTCTGATGGAAAGAACTAAGAAACACAAAATCTTAATTCAAAGCAATTGAATAGAGACATTACCTTCGCCTTCTATCAATAATGCATATCATTTTTGTCAAACATTCTAGTCTCCTCACATCTATACTGCCTCTTCCTTGTTTCCATTGTATCCAAAACCTTATTGTTGCTCAGATGTTTGGCCCATGGTACTCTCAGCATCTTTCTGTAGAACCACATTTCTGCTGTTTCAAGTCTCTTCCTCATATTTGAGGAAATTGTCCCACATTCGCTGACATATAGGAAGACAGATCACGTAACAGTCCAGTACACTTTTCTTTATTTCCAATGAAATTTTTCTGTCTCTTAATACTTTGCTTAGCTTTTGGAATGCATCTTTAGCTATCCCAATATGCATTTGTGGGGCATGTAATGGAGAAGGAGGGCTTGGAAAATCTGATACTCACAGGACAGATTGAGAGAAAGAGAGACAGAGGAAAGCAGTGTGTAACATACTTGATGGGCTTGAGCAAATGGTTGGCAGCAATAGCAAAAAGACAAAACATTAAGAGCTACAAGGGACAGGAGGATGTGGAGGGCCATGATTGTCTGCATCATGAGGGGATATGGCACATAAAAAAAGAATATCCATACAATAATTAAAAAAAAAATTTATTTTTTTAAAACTTTGAAAAAATTTAAAAAAAATTAAAAATAGAATTAAAAACAAAATTAAAAAAACAATCTTTTAAATATTCATGTTGAAACATAAAAGCATTTAATGGTTACAAACAAAAAAAAAAAATCTTTAAAAATCTAACTGAACATTTTGCATATGACCTAGCAGAATTAATGTACAATTTTCTACTTATTGGTTCTCTCAGCCCTTATTCTTCAGGTAAAAGAAAGCTTTAGAAGGTCAGTATATTCTGAAATATGTAAGATATTCTTTGTCAGATGAGGATCCATTTTTAGCCAATGTTAATATGAATATTGACAAAACTATGATCACAAAGTACAGATATTAAAATTAGTGATGATCTAATTAAAACTAATGAAAATGATAAAATTAGAACAAATTGACGCAACCTCCAACAGAAAGACATACAAAATAAACTCTCCTCCATAAAATGCCTTTCCATTTTATTATTCCAGGAAATTAAAGGAACAAGGAAATCAAAAGTTTTACAATTAGAGTAACATGTACTTTTGCTGCTATTAAAATCAAACATCAAAGCTACCAAACAAAGAGAAAAGATTTAATTTCATATTTTGAAACAAATTTGTTTTTATGATCGACAAGAATGAGATACACTTGAAGTTTTAAAATAAACAAAGATAATTTCAACATTTTTTTTAACACAGACAAATTTTCTGCCAAGATTTTTACATGATTGGAAAGAGCTTTCTAGGACAAAATTTTTAGTTAAGTCTCATGATCTCAGCACTGTCAGCAAGCATCCGGGATATGATGATAAACTACATCCAGCAGCAAGACCTCAGATCAAGGGGTTTTGAGGAGTATGGAACCACCTCTTAATTGCTATTGTTCCTAGGTACACCCTGATTCAGGGTGGTAGTACCTGTTAGGGTCCTAGCTATAGGCAAATAGTGAACCCCCAAACTGGACTTGAAGCACTATGAAAGTATAATTATAGTAAAAATACCTGCAATAGATTTTAATAGTTTAAAAAAAAATAAATAAATAAATCATAGCAATGGAAATTAACAGAAAATTAACAAAGCTCCCAAGAAAATTCAATTTCAGCATTAAATAACCCAAGCAACCAAACCAAGGCACTGACAGCATAATCAGCAAGCCAAGTTTGTTGCATTTCCTTCACACTATACCCTTGGGAAAGGCATGGATCCATCTCTTCTTGAAAGAGTAACAAGTTGAATAACAAGGTAGACAGGATTCTATAGCATTGGCCAGCCCTTCTAGGAGAAAAACAACTCAGAATTCAAACTGTAGCAAAGACAATACACTTCATAATCTATCCTAAGAAGTTAAGGCAATTCAGATATTAAAAGGAAAAGGAATCAGTGGGGAGACATGACTGCCTACTTAAGCAATTAATGAAATTCCTTCTGTAGGCAGTCATGTCTCCCCAGAAAAAAATGATTTACTTAAGAGCTGTTAAAAGTAACCCTGGTTTAATATCAAGTTACTTCCTGTTTATAGAATTCATATAATTATTTGCAAATGTTAATTATCATTAAGATTTATTAATTATTATTAAATTATCATTAAGCTTTAATTATTATTATATTATTATCACTGGTAAACCACTATGGCTGATGGAAAATAGTGCAGACAGGTTTAATTTTCATGCCCACAGAAAAA
The DNA here is from genome assembly GCA_964036315.1 of Acanthosepion esculentum. NCBI lineage: Eukaryota > Metazoa > Mollusca > Cephalopoda > Sepiida > Sepiidae > Acanthosepion > Acanthosepion esculentum. The sequence goes on from OZ038502.1 coordinate 56,734,357, forward strand.
AAAATGGTTTGTCAAAAGGATGGTTTTTCTATTGAAACTGCTATTACCTTAAACTACCAAGACTCCTGACAATGTTTATTTACAAGATTATAATTATGTGAACCAAATACAATGTAATATTTAATATTTACCATTTTATAAAGATTTGTTATTTATCATTTTATTAAAATAAATTTAAAAAAAAAAAAAAAATCGTTTTATGCAAAAATTTATAAAAACCTCCAAAAATTTTCAATGAATTGTGTTCTTTGGAATGGTTGGTAAAACATCAGCAATTTGCAAATTGATTCAAACTTTATAAACTGGTAAATGATAAAGAATTCATTTATTAGTTGGTTCACATATTTTTATGATTTAGTATATTTTTATTAATTCATGAATAAAGTTGGTTTTCATATTTATTACTTTATAAACTGGTAAATGATAAACATTGCATTGTATTAGTTGGTTTGCATTTTTAGAATGTTGTAAATATCTGAATACAGGGTTGGTATAGGTGGGATAAAATTCCAATAACTAAAATCACCATTTTTAAAAGAGTGCTCAGTACAAAGTAGAGCGAGTAATATTTAAAAATTATAACCTAAACATGTTATAATATCACTATGTTATAACATGCTTAGGTTATAATCTTTAGAGAATGTTATAAGTATCAAATTATTCTTGTAAATAAACAATCTAATAAACAAATAGTGTTTAATATTTTTGTCGTAAATTCTCAAAGAACAAAGAAAATGTATAAATTCACTTTTGTTTTGGGGTTTTATTAAAATTCTAAATCATTGCTTTTGAAAAATCAAACGTTGCCAAGGAAGCAAAGATAATACAAAATAATAGTGGCATCAAAGGAAAAACCATCCTTTTGACACACCATTTTATTGCAGGCACAAAGGTTAGACTTTACCGATTCTCTCTTGCTTACTCATTTTTCTTATTTTGTAATTTGCCATTAATAAACTTAAGTTATCTCCCTTGAGTAAAGGGTCAATTTATACATCCCCCCCACCTCGAATGTTCACCCAATATAAAAGAAGTGCAAGAAGTGGGCTATGCAGGAAAGATAATGGCTTAATCAAGACTGGAAGAGGTCAAGATTTAATTAGTGAATAACATTTCAGAGTTCAGTTAGAGACGTTAGAAGGAACCAGAAACTCAATCATAAAGAGGAAACAAGGGATAAACCTCTACTCCTGTTCAAAAGACCAGGGAGGAGTGTGAATCGGATGATAGATAAACCTATCAATAATTAAAAATTACTAAGAAACCAATATCCCACTTGAATCTGAAATTGCTTTATTCATCAGGTCAGATAATTTTAACAGTATTTTACTTACAATGGATGCATAATGGTTACCAACAAAAAATGAATTGGCAAGTTCAAATTCTGACAGTGTTCACTAATTCTGCTACACTGTACAGTAACTAAATATTTATGCTTTACATAAAATATTAACTTGCTACTCATGTCTCATCCACAAACCACCTGCTTTTCATGCTGCAGCCACAGGTGAGTGCGAACATTTTCAATTACCATATATACATGTGTAACACACAATCTCACACATCGTGCAACCAACCAAATTATCACATGATTTTATCATGTGAGTTTATTTTTTGAGAGACCAAATTACAATAGACTAACCTCTTTTCCTCCATCCCATCTTAGAGTTAAAAAAAGTGAAAGAGAATGATAGAAAAGATGCATATTCGCTATATTTGTATTTTATAATACAATACTAATATGTGAATATTACATGCACTATTATTGGATACAATTAAGTAAAATTTCAGTTTTATCAAAATTACATTTATTTTAAATACAGCTATACTTTTAGACTACAGTAAATGGATATATAGTTTAGTCAACAGCGTAGCCAGGGCCAGCAGGACATGTGCTAATTTTTATATCTCATGTATGATTTGACCCCCTTAAAATTAGCTTCAAAATTAGGTCTTCAAAAGTTGCAGATGCCACATTCCTTTTGGTATCAACCTCAGCTCCATGACTGGGTGTCATCATAAGGTCATGGCACAGCTGAGCACTTGACCGGTTCCCTCTAGGTTGGAAAGCAGATGTATCCATTCATGTTTAGCATGTTTTGGGCAAATAGATCTGGTGAAGCCCATCCCTCTCAAGATCAAACCACAGCCAATATTCCTAAACTTAAAGGCTTACCTTGGTCACAGACACACAGCCATTGATTCCATCAGGGAACAATTTGCCGTTGACTGCATGCATAGCAATGGAGCCCAGTTTAAACCAATTTACAAAATTACAGTTATCCCTACCCTACTTACATGGGTTTTATTCACCCATTGACAGATCCTGTTTTTAATATGGCTTTGAGTCTAGCAACCAGACTCACAAGAAATGCTTGGTGGGGTATAAACAGTTTAGTTGCTGAGGACCAGATGATAGAATCCAATTAGTACTGGGTTACATGACCCCAATAACAATCAGAGTGACCCAATACACTTTTTAGTATAGCTTGCTCAATACCTATCACAACTCCAACACTGGGCAAAGGGTAACAGATGGTCTCATGACAAGAGGGAGGTTGGAGATAGAGAAATGTCACACTATCATCGCAAGTCAGAATTCTTGAGTCTATAAAGGTTTAACCATTTAGTAGAGGAAACAATTTAAATGTAGCTGGTAAAACCATCAAACATTTATTGAAGAAAGTTCTTTATGTGCCATGTCCCCCTCATGACGTAGATGATCATGGCCCTCAACAACTTCCTATCCTGGTAGATCTTTTTTTTTTTTCCGTTTCTCCTAAACTGTTCTGCCATCCATTTACTCAAGCCCATCAAGTATGTTATGCACTATTTTCCTCTGCCTCTCAATCTGTCCTGTGAGTATCAGATTTTCCAAGCCCTCCTTCCTCATTATGTGCCCCAGAAATTTCAACTATCTCTTCCTGAGATGAAGTACGTTTCCTTTTTGTTTCCATTTTCTCTAAAACCTCATTATTACTTACATGTTCGATCCATTGTATCCTCAGCATCTTTCTGTAAAATTACATTTCTGTTATTTCATCTCTTCTTGATCTTTGAAACTGTCCTGCATTCACTGCCATATAGGAGGACAGATATCACATAAAAGTTCAGTACTTTTATCTCTGTTTCCAATGAAATTTTTCTGTCTCTTAATACTCTGCTTAGCTTTTAGAATGCATCTTTGGCTATCCCAATGGATCTTCAGATTTCAGTGTCGCACTGTCATCTGTTAGAACACTTCCCAGATATTTATATTTTTGTACTGGTTTGATTTTAGTATCCAAGTTTTGTAATTTGCATTAGGCTCATCCTATAGCAAAAACAACCAATTTAAGCACGAAAAATTGGGAAAGAAAGCTTTATATTAGGAATGCAAGTAGGGAATATCTATGTGGTTATTTAAGATATGCATGATGCCTGGCACTTTGTTGTTGAGTATGACTATCAGAAGAGATTATTGCAAGATTGAGTTGTGCTTTCAATGGACATGGCTCTTTAAACCATACAAAACCTATGGCACAAAGATATCCCACAAAGATGCATACATAGATCTGAAGTTCTGTAGACTCCCCTGGGGAGTACAAGGTCAGAGTCTCACCATGCTAGGCATTACTGTGTTAGTTTCTGTAGCGAGTAGGTTTTTATGTGGTAGATTTGCTCACCTTATCAATCAGTTTGAATTCAGAGTTATCCTTCTGACTGGTTACCAAGGCTAGAGAGCCCAGTCTGTCTTGCTATTAATCCCTAGCTATGGAGAGAAGAGATGGATTCATGCCTTTCCAAAGGCATGAATCCATCCATATGAAAGTGAATATAACAGCCTCGTCTGGAACTTGAAATGAGTATGTCAACTACACTTTCTACACTGGGATGTGTGTAGATATCAAACAAATGTAGCAGTATGGAAAAGACACTGGTTGATTTGTCAATCCAAGACATAATATAAAAAGGCATAATATAAAAGAGGGAGAAAAAGGAACAGACACCAAGCTAAGTGATGTCTTAATCAAAGAATGGTTTTATCATATGGAAAAAGACATTCAGTTCTTTTAGATATTTAAAGGAGGAAAAAAATTAAAAAAACTTGTTCTAAATACAGAATGTCTACTCTATTTACAAACTAATCCCTAGGGTATAAAATTAGTTTCTCAATTTTGCTAACATATTCAAAATATTTTCAACTGTTGTTTTTCAAGTTATATAAAGTTTACATGAAAATTGATGCGGTTCTCACAAGCTAAGATTTATTTTCTGCACATTTTCTCAGAGTTCAAACAGATTTAGTTTTTTAAATTCATATTTGTTCCATTTCTTTGAGGCTAAGTTTTTTGTGTTAGCAAATACATTTGGGGAATAAGAGACCTTCCAACAAATCTGTATTACAGATATATTTCAGCATTTCTCTCAGCAGTAATAAACTGCTACTCCTTACTAGGTAACCTGACACCATCAGGTGATAGAAGACACATGAACAAATGTGTTTGCATTAGTGGAAAACCACTTCAAAAAAGAAAAAAAAAAGTGAATATGAACCGCCTATATTTTCTGCATTGTCACTTAAATGAAGTAGGTCATTAAACTTACAAGATTTTATATATATATAAAAAGACAAAAGAAAAAGGAAATCTTAATTATATAAATAAAATATCAGAAAGTAACTACAATGATACGTTTTTTTTATGTCAGTTTCCTTTTGTTGTTTTTAATCACAATATTTCATGAGACAAGAAAAACATCGGTAAAGCTTATTTTTTAGTTTCCTGAAAGTAAAGATTTCAATCACCAAGTTAGGTAATGCAGAATAATATCCCAGTTCAAAGCAGTATCATAAGGAAAAATAGAAGAGTTCTGAAATTTCTGAGGCATGATACATGAACAGTAAAAAAAAAAGAATGGGAACAAAAAGGGTCTATATTGTGGGGATTACCCAACCTTGTCTGCCAGGATGACTGCTACATGATGTTCTATTCAGAACTGTAAAAGAAACAGACAAACCTCTTTTTACTCAAGCATGTAGTAGTGACAATGGGAATCTCCTTCTCTGGCAAGACAACATTTTAATTTCACACAACCATGTGGCGACTCACAAACTATGGCTGAGTATGTAAATTCTTTCTTTCTTTTTTTTTTTTTTATATAACAAAGTTATGTATATGCATAAACAATTTTCATGTTCTTTAAAAATATATAAAAATCCTCCATGTGTTGACTTCATTTCTCTTGAAAGTTCTCGTGTTACATATATGTGTATGGATTGATCAAGAACACAATTATAATGGATATACTACAACATGCTTAACAAGAAGGCTCATGCTTTATCTCTATGATGATAGCTCAATTTGCTTTCATTTAAATACACATGGAGATCTACTAAACTATCAGCAACATACTCATTGATAATACATTCATGCATATGTACGTACATGTGTAGGATGTATAATAATATCCCAAACAATAGTGAAGGTAATAAAATAAAGTGGAAAGCTCTATTAGGCTAGAATGAAATGAAAGACAAAACTGAATGGAAGGAAAAATTGCATTGGGATCTCTGAGGATAAGTGGGGACCATAAATCAAATTACCTTACCACATCCACTAACTAGACCTCAGAGTGCATCAGTCTGCTTGTTTTATAAATAATTTTTTTTTTTTAAAGCATTTAGTGACTGTTGGATTTTAAATTACACCACTGAAACTAGTGATATTTTTTTTATGTATAACTTATGCATATATACCCACCCAGGCATATACATATATTTTTCCTTACATACAGTTTTGTCTTTCATCCTAACCTGAAGAAGCTGAATGGAGTAGATGCTCTTGGTGAAACATGACTTTTCCACTTTGTCTCATTATTCCTCCAGATAAGTGGACCAAACGATTACAAATATGTTTGTCTGCGAAACTCTGGAATCAGAGTGCTAAATATAACATCAATCAGCTAAGTGAGAAATTTTACATTTGCATTAATATAATTAACACAAGTAAAAGCTTTGTAACTTAGCTGATTGATGTTACCTTCAGCATCCAGACTCCAGAGTTTCGTAGCTGGACCTGTGCATCCACTCATCAGTGGATATCAGCAATTAACTGCTAATGCTCATCATTTTTTTTTTTTATATGTATATATACACTTACTGGTGCAAGTTTTTTTTTTTTTTTCTTCCATAGTGTATGTGTGCATTCACTCATCTGTGTAGATGTGCATACATGTAGGGTGTCATGATTATTTGTTCTTTTCGTGCCCCCCCACCTCGCTTATATCCATATATCTCAAATGGCATTATTAAAAAAAATAGTTACTGTAGAAAATGGGACCCTTATTTTCAGGCATATTTGAAAATGGCCAATTACAAGGAGGGTAGTGTTGTATCATTCTGAAACAAAATTTCTTCGAGTAAAGAAAAAAAAAATTATTTTATCACTGACAGATACACGCCCAGTGAAAATGGTTGGTGGGCCCAAGCTTAGAGAAATAGGCAGTCAAGCCCACACACAGTGTACATCATTATTCATTTTACAAGGAAAAGTAAAATATTGCTTTAAATAAAAAGAAAGAAAGAAAGAGCAAACTTTTGAGGATTTGCCGGTTTTAATGCAGAAGCAGCTCTCATCTCACAAATCATTAATACTGCAGTAAATTGAATCTTCTCTTGTACCAGAATATGTAGACAGCAATAAGAAATGTAAATAGGAGAGATATTGATGAATCTATTAAGCTCAAATGAATGGCAATGTGAAATGGATAGTAACAGATGTATCGTTTAGAGGCCGTAGGTAGTATAGGACAAGTAAGAGATCACAACGTTTCGACCATTGTGCCCTACATCCTTCATCAGGTGTATGTCAATCTGGGTAACCTACAGGAAATTTCAAACTGAACCCTTTATTTAATATGCATTGGTTCGAGAATTTGGTGACATAGTAATTCTGAGTTCAATCTCTTGACCAAGCAGTGTGCACTTAGTGGAAACGACGAGCAATAACCGAGTAGTACTAAAAAATAAGAACTAGATGAGATATCCCCTAGACAATCTACTTCGGTAAAGGGTTTAGTTCGGAATTCTCTGTAGGTTATTCAGATCGACATACACCTGGTGAAGGCCAGAGAGCACAATGGTCAAAACTTTGTGATAACAAAGATGAGGACAATAGTCTGCATGTAAACAATGATAGCTCCTCATTCCAAAAATTCAGACCGAAAGTAAAGACTTATTGAAAAGGATTCATAATATTCACACTGGTAGGCATTAAAACAAAATTACAATCATTGTCATCAAAGGACAAATGGAAACATTAATCTGTAATTTTTTTTTAATTAGGTGGATTTTTCTTTTTGTGTATGTGTGTGTGCCTCAAATGTGGTTACTTCTCCCTTTCATAATCTTCTATATATAGTGGGGAAAACAAATATTCATACACATACAAATTTTTAATTTATTGTATTTCCAACTAATGAATAAACATACTTTTCATATAATTAACTGTACACGGATACATAACTAAATATGCTTAGAAAACAGAAGAAAATTTTGATTTTGTTTTGTTTTGTTTTTTTAAGCGTATCACCCCAAGCAAGGCTGGAGGCCACTATCACGCAAGGGGTTATAGAAGGGTTGGAGGAAGAGCAGATAGGAGTAGTAAAGGAGAGGATGTGGAGAAAGAGAAAGAGAAAGACAGTGGATCGATCAAGGCAAGGGGGTTACAGAAGATTTGGAGCGAGAGCAGATAGAAACGAAAGGTGTAGAGAAGGGAAGTGGATAGATCAAGGCAGCTGGAGATGTCAATTGACGTTACACTTAAATAGTTGGAGATTGTATTTGTCAGGGAAACAGGAATAGGGAAGGGAGTTCTACAGGCGAGATGTGCGAGGCATGAAGCTACTGGAGTAGAAGAGACGTCTACATCTAACAGTTTCAACGGTGAAGGGGTGGGAACGAGATGCCAGCCTCATAGGACGTTTAAATTCATGAGGCCTAGGGACAAGCGAAAGCAGCTCCTCGGAGCAATTACCGTGAAAGTATTTGTAAAAAATTACCGTGAAAGTAATCCCATTTTAAATATTTTTTGATATGGAATTATTCTTCAAATAGGCAATTTATTATGAAGTGATGCCAGTTATATATAAGGTAGAAATGGCTTTATTACTTTTATTATCAGTTTATAAATTTAATCCTGTTATGTACGTTATTGGTTATTGCACCGAGGCCGAGGTTAGCCTACTGACAATCATCACTCAGAAATTAAGGTTTCTTTTTTTAGTTGTATAAGACAACTCCCAATTTTTAAGGGTGATTTTGGGGATTTAAAGTTCATCCTATACAGGGAAATAAATGATAGATATATAGATGTGTGCTTGTGTGTGTGTATATATATATATATATATATATATATATATATATATATATTATATAAAACATCCCCCATCACTATAGAAACATAAAAATCTACACATTCAGTTAAAAATGAATAAAAATATCCTTGAAAATGACTGACAGAATAGCCAAAGGTGATTGGATATGTAGAAAATTTGGACAATTTTTAAACACTTTATGACAAGAAAACACTTATACAAACACAACAAAAATGAAATAAAAAAACTTTCATCACAGTACCTTGTCAGTAGTCTTTAATAAAACTTGTATAAAAGAGGAATTGCTGCCCAAATACACAATTTTTATATGGGAGAGAATGATATGTAAATTTTTATATATCAGAATAATGTAAGGAAAATTAATGACAAACAGAGAAAATTTATCATGTGACAAGTTTTGTCAGATGAAGTTCTAAAGGAGTCACATGAAAAGATTTCACTATTTTATTATTAGGAAAATTAATTACAAGAATGACATCAATTGTTTTGTAACAAATGCACATCAAGATAAAAAATATATAAGCAGGTAAGTCCGCATTGAGTATTTAGATATGAAATGCTTTATTAGAGAATTTAACAGAAATGATATACAACTATACTGAGGAACTAAAACATTATGATCAGTGACACGTGACAAGAATGACAGCTGTTTTGTAACAATCATGCCTATCAGAGTCAGATGTAAATAAACAAGTCAGCCTTATTATTATTATTATTATTATTATATGCTGTGTCCTTTCAGGATGTGGGTGATAATGGTTCTCTACAATTTCCCCATCCTTTGTAAATTTTAGTAAAGTTTGTCTTTTTGCTATCTCACCTAAATTCCGTTCTGCCAACCATTTACACAAGCTCGTTAGGTAGGTTATGCACCATTTTCCTCTGTCCCTCTTCCCTTTAATTAATCCTTTGAGTGTCAATTTTCCAAACTCTTTCCTCATATGCCCTAGAAATTTCAACTGGCTCTTTATAATGTTATATATGTAACAGAGAGTTTGGGAAACACACACATTTTTTTTTTTTATTGGAGTAGATTTGAACAGCGAAATTAGATCAGAACAATTTTGTTTACTGATGGGAATCTGATCTCGCCCATTTGGAATTGGGTCATTAGAAGACAATGGAAGATGATCGAGATAATTTTTATCGGTTAAAATTTGAAATAGAGCTTACTAAGGCTATAAGGAACTTTGAAATTCACATGATTTGGGGTTGAAAGCAGCACTCATGATAATCGCGTGAGGGCCAGGGGTCGATTTATGATCAGCCAGGTTTATCTATATAAACACGCACAGAAATCTGTTGACAGAGTGGTTGGCTCGTCTGCCATAGAGTGCAGTCGAGCTGGGTAGAGAGAAGTCGGAGACTGGAAGTGACATCAGAGATTGGAATCAAACGCCCGCTAACATATTTTGTCGATATAAGCACGAAGAAGCGAATTACTCCTCCAACAATCTAAGACTGCTACTGCTACTATTATTACTATCACTGGAAATGGAAACATCGAACAAGCTACAATAATCAGAAGGTTGTTTTTGGGCTCGTCTGTCGTCGAGTGCAGTCAAGCTGGGTGGAGAGACATGTACTGTTAATATAAGTACCGATTAAACTTTAAGCCATGCACAGAAATCTTTATCTCTCCATCACAAGAGTCGTATATCGTTCCGAGACTATTTCACAAGCTAATCACAACCCACTCTCTGTCTGTCTAGAATCCAGCGTATGAGTTTTTACGTCAATTATTTTCTTTTCTGTAACCCGTTTCTTTTTTATACTATTCTTTTCTGCTATATAAAAGACATTAACAATTCAACCATTGAATAGTTGTTTGTTCAGCTTTATGCAGATATATATTTTTTTTGGTGCATTCTAAATTTCTTAGCACAGACTCTCCAGCTGTGTCTACATCTTCAGTCGACAATGAATGGATAAACATCACTTCTGCTTTCTGGATCAAACCAAACACAACATGGGCAGGAAGCAGGATTAAACCAGTGGACCAGTCGAATGATCTATGGATGCTCAGGGAACCTATGGTCACTCCCTTAAGTTCGGTTAAGACCGAGTAGACACCTTAACCCACAGAGTAAGATGTCGGAGGTTCAGGAGCTGGGGCAAAAGTGTTAGATATATATATGTCCTTGTTTCCACTGTCAAGAATAAGCCATGTGAAAGTAAGGTCAGTGTTTCACTAGGAAAAACTGAATCCTCTTATACCAAATGCTACTTAAAACAGCAGAACTTCCACCACAGCAGTTAAAAAGACAAGATCCCAGCAAATATCTTTAGTTATCTAGAGTTGATCAGTTAAGAAATATTTTGGGAACATATGGAAGATCAATAGTTAATCGGGTAGGTGATCCTGACATTTGGATTTAGTCTAAATAAAGAGGTTAACTTGGAGGAAATAGAGAATGACATGTTCCTTAAGAAAAAAAAAATTGAGAGTTAAGATCCGCAGGAAGGCTTCAGAAACAGTAAGAGAGAAAGACAGTAAAGGAGAACAAAAAATATAACCACTTTTTCTTTTAAAACCATTTCACCTCCAAGCAAGGTGTGAATGCCACTAGTACACAGGGGGTTACTGTTATGGTCCAATATCCTCACACCACGGTTATGGTCCAAGGTAGAACCAAGGAAGAACTACACGAACACAAGAGTAGTAAATAACAAAGATATATTACAACAGAAATATAATACAAGAAGTTGAAGGTGTTAGTATGAACTGTCAGTCTGGTTTAGAGTGAACTAATATATCTTGACTCGTTAGGTCTCAACTCATTCCTCCTCCCTCTCTCTCTCAGAGAGGCGCAGTATTTATAGAGTCAGGAAGAGTCCATTATCATTATAGGTAAGTTCCCATAACCCCCCCCCCCTTCCAAAGCTTTTGCATCGCAGGGGTCTTTAGTATTTTTTTCTCTTTGGATTTATTACCAAAGGCTCTGTGACTTTTCTTTTCCTGGTCGATTTGTGATTCAGACATTGTTTGCCGCCTTTGCATATCAAATGTGTCGAATATGGTATCCATCACTTCTTCCTGAGGTGAACCATTAGAATCATCTAACGGCCTCTTTTTTATTTGATTTATATGTATTTTATGTGAGAATTTTGGGCCCTGTATTGTGCAAACCATGTTCCCAATTCTTTTTTCAGTTATATCTTGCTCCCAGTAGGATGTATTGTTTTTATATGTTTTGAAAAAAACTTTCTCTCCTGGGTAGAATTTTCTTTTAGGTACGTACAACATTGGTATTTGTTTTGTTTATTTTGGTAGCAATTTGTCAAATACTGATCTGATTTTCCGCGCGAACATCACTTCCGCAGGTGATAATGCCGATGGTGTAGCACTGTTTGGAGTAATTTGATATTCTTGTAAAAATTGTTGCAACGCCTTTTCTGTAGGCACGTCATATGCTTTCCTTAACGCTCTTTTGAGTGTGTCTACAAATCTCTCCACTTGCCCATTTGATCTTGGGTGATATGGCGGGGATTTGATATGTTTAACTTGAAAAGTTTCAGAAAATTCTTGAAAGTCCGCAGATGTGAATTGTGTCCCATTATCAGTGACTAGACAATCAACCACTCCAAAACGAGCAAACAGCTCATGGAGGTAATTTATGGTAGTTTCAGAAGTAGGTCTTCTGCAACAAATACTTCTGGCCATTTACTATAACTGTCTATGATCAAATAGTAGAAACTATCTATCGGACCTGCGAAGTCGACGGATTCATGACTATGGTCGATCTGTCTCTGGCGGTGCTTTTACTGCTAAGGAACAACCCTTGCATTTTTCCACCATATGTGTAATGTCCTGATCAATGTTTTGCCAATATACATAACTACGCATTAACAATTTCATTCTGTTCTTTCCTGGATGGCCCATGTGGAAGTCCTTTAGGATTCGCCTTTGTAGTGTTTTCGGAATTACTACCCTTTCCTTATATAATAAAACGAAAAACTGTCTGATACCTTTTTATTTTTTTCTGCAAGTTTTGTTTTTGTTTCTTTTATGAATTCATCATTTATTGCTTCATTTCTTATCTCTTGTAGTGTGACTGGAAGGTTTCGAACAGTACTATATAGTGATGTCATGATATCTTCTTCATGTCGTAGGGCTGCGATTACAGAATCTTCCAATGGCTCCGTTTTCTTAGGTATTAGTCTCGAGAGACCATCTGCGTGCCCAATTTTATTTGTTGGCAGATACTCCAATTTGAAATTGTAGTTCAGTAAAATTGTACCCCATCTTAACAACTTATTTGCCATGTAAATGGGTAGACCTTTCTTCGATCCAAATATTGTTAGTAACGGCTTGTGGTCAGTCTGTAAAGTGAAAAATCTCCAGTCAATATATCTATGAAATCTTGTAACTGCAAAAATAATCCCCAGCACTTCTTGTTCGATTTGTGAGTAATTTTTCTCTGCTGGTAGCAAAGTTCTTGAATGCGTGATGGGTTTTATTGTCCCATCCGGCATTTTATGCAGTATACATGCCCCAACTCCAAAGGCACTCGCATCACTTGCAACTATTATTTCTAATTTTGGGTTATAGTGCGCTAAAAATAGATCTGTGGCTAGCGTCTTAATTATTCTGTTAAACGTTTTCTGGCATTCATTTGTCCACTCCCAAGCTTTTTCCTTTTTCAACAGTTCATTTAGGGGTGCGCATAATTTATGCATGTTTGGAATGAATTCTTGGTAATAATTCACTAAGCCTAAGAAGCTTTGTAATTCAGCTACGTTTTTTAGAGCTGGCATTTCTTTTATTGCCGTTGCCCTTTCTGGGTCTGGTCGCCTTCCTTCTTCATCGATGATATGGCCCAGATATTTTATTTCCTTCATAAAGAAATCGCATTCGTTTTCTTTTACCTTGAAACCATAGTTTTGTATTCTGAAAACCTCTTGAACGTGTACCCAGTGTTGTTCAATGTTTTTACAATTTATCAGTATGTCATCCAGGGATGCAATCGTGAAATCAAGTCCGCCTAGCACAGTATCCATTATTTGTTGAAAAATTGCCGGCGCGACCTTAATCCCAAATGGTAATCTTTGGAACTTGTATAATCCTCTATGTGTGTTTATGCACAATAATCTCGAGCTTTCCTCATCTACTGGTATTTGTAGGTACGCTTTGCTAAAGTCTATTTTTGAGAAAAATTTTCCTCCGTTTAATTTTGTGAACACTTCCTCTAGGCTGGGTAGAGGATAGTGGTAATCCTTTATCGCTGTGTTCAATCCTGTTGAGAAATCAGTGCATACTCCTATCTCACCCGATTTCTTTTTGACGTAAACCATATGTACGGCCCATTGACTATATTCTACTTTTGTCAATATACCGATTTTTTCGAGTCTATCCAACTCTTGATTTATGTTTTTCTATTGAAGCAAAAGGTACGTTCCTTTTCTTCTTGAACATAGGTTGTACATTTTCTTTATTTCTATATTTGCTGCCATTTTTTACACCTCCCGAGGCCGGCTGAAAATACTTCAGGGAAACTTTCTTTTAGTTTCTCCTTTAATTTATCTGCCTCGGTCGATAAACTTTCCCCTTTTTGGCAGTATGTACTTATTGGTAAATCCCAGAGGTCAAATTTCTGCATCCAGTCCGTTCCAAATAAATTTTCTGTGTTTCTTAGCACATACATTTTTAATTTTTTGGTCATCCCATTGAATGTCACATTTGTAATAACTTCTCCTTCAAACTTTATTTTTCTCCCAGTTACTGACCTAGCAATTTTATCGGTTCTCAACATGGTTGGTTTGTTTAATTTTCTCCATGTTTGTACGTTAATAATTGTTAAATCCAAACCAGAATCGAATGGAAGGGAATGTTATATAGTCTTTGCTGTCCTTTTTTGTTAGATTCAGACATTTCCATCTTTTATGGAATAATGAGGTATTTGGGCTAAAAAGTTCTGTTAACAGTTTTATGGCTTCCTTGAAGGTTAACTCATTTGTTTTCCTCGGTAGGATGTCGTCTACAAATTTAGTGTATTCGCATGACCCTAAATTTCTTAGTAGTAGACGTACTTTTCTCGCATCTGACCAATTCCCGCAATCTAACTCATATAAATCTTTGTACCTTCTGAAGTAAGCTGCGAAGGATTTGTCTTCGTCTGGTGCATACGTGAAGTCTTCGATAGAGCTCCATATAGGATTTTGCAATAGAACTGTTTCATTCTTGGAATTTTGCCCATTATTTGTTATTACTCATAGCAATAATTCTTGCAGTTCAAGATGCTTCTGTTTGTTTTTCTGTTGCTGCTCAAATTGTATTTTCATAATTTCCAATATGGTTGCCTTAAAGTCTTCCATATTTACCGTAATTATGTGTAAGTATTTTTCTTTTAGTTTAGACTTCAGGTCTTTGTTACTACTGTAAAGTTGATGTCCAAAAAGAAAATTTTTTTCTTTTTTTTTGTTTTTTTTATGTCCACGTATAACTTATTTGTTTGTTTTTTGTTTTTTTTTTCACTACCAACGTCGCCTCTGTTACGGAGGACTGATAGTAAAAGATTTTTTGTAGATTCTCCATGTAGAACTTGTTTCTGGAGTATACTTTTTTGGTTTCTCCGCGCAGAGTTTGTTTCTTCAGTTCTCGTCACCACTGTTATTGTCCAATATCCTTGCACCACGGTTATGGTCCAAGGTAGAACCAAGGAAGAACAACATGAACACAAGAGTAGTAAATAACAAAGATATATTACAACAGAAATATAATACAAGAAGTTGAAGGTGTTAGTATTAACTGTCAGTCTGGTTTAGAGTGAACTAATATGTCTTGACTCGTTAGGTCTCGACTCACTCCTCCTCCTTCTCTCTCTCTCAGAGAGGCGCAGTATTTATAGAGTCAGGAAGACTCCATTATCGTTATAGGTAAGTTCCCATAACAGTTACAGAGAGTGAAAATGGGAGAAAAGAATGAGTGTAGGGGTATTGAGGAAAGGACAAAAGATCCAATGGGAATCAAGACAGAAGATGGCAATTGACGTTGACACTTAAGTATTTGAAGATTGTCGTTTCCACAGAAGCAAATAAACAGAAGGGAGTTCCACAAGCAGGAAGTGCGAGAAAAGAAACTGTTGTAGTGGTAGTTACATTTCAACTATTTCAATTGTAAAAGGGTGGATCTAGATACCAACCTAGTAGCATGCTTAAATTCATGTAGTCAGGACACCAGGGAAAAAAAGCTCATCAGAGCAGTTGGCATGAAAATATTTGTAGAAAAGACAGTGGGAAGCCACATCACGTCAGTGATAAATGACTTAAGTCAAGATGCCAAGTCAGGATCGATTACATTGCAGATCCTTCTTTGGATTTTACCAAGAACCTTGAGATGAATAGCAGGAGCACCAGCCCAGATATAGCAACAGTATTCAATGTAATAGCAGTGGTAGCAGCGGGCAGGCAATAATAGCATTAAAGCTCCAAGTTCTAGATTTAGGATTGTTTACAAGACAATAGCTTAGTATATTGAAGCATTGATTCATAACCCAGGGTTAAATAGTACAAACTCAGACAGAAAAGGCAATAACTGAGAAAAAGAAAAGAAAAAAAAGATATCCCAAGACATGGACAGTGAAACAAGAACCATCTACACCCATAGATTAAATAAAGGGTTTGGTTTCCCCTGAAAGTTACCAGTGTCAACAGACACTTGAAGGCTGGAGGGCACAACAGCCAAAATGTTGTGATAAAAACAAAGATGGGGACATTAGTCATTGACATGTTTTTACATAAATGATTTTACCAAGAAAAAAACAACTGGAAAAATGAAGTAATCATCCCAATAAACCTTTTGTCTTTATTGACATACTGTTCAGCTAAACTTGATGTCAGAACTAATGATGACCTTAAAATACTCTTTCCCACTCTTAAAAATTGCACACATTAAGCCATTATGCAGTGAATTTCCTTCTGACTACTAATATAAAATTAGATACTATTTACTATGTGAACCTTAGTACAGCACAATAACAGAGCTTCTTACAAAGATGAAACTTACAGTTAAGGAATTGCTAAATTTGACTGCTAAAATTCACAGTAACCCAAGCACCCTATATATATATATATATATATATATATATATATATATATATATATATATATATGTGTGTGTGTGTGCTTGTGCTTGCTTAATAAATAAACAAGCATACAAGAGCTTGTTTTTGCTATTTTTATGAAATGGCAGAGAAGACAAAAAGATCTGGGAAAAAATGGATTTTATGCCACCACCCACCTAATCTCTGATCAAAAACATTACATTGATCTAAATTTTGGTTTCTGTTGGAAGGAAGAAAGGAAGGAAGCAAAACAGAGAATAGACTGCTAGCAGAAAAAAAAAATTAAAATTAAATACAAAAATTTATTTTCAGCTGAAAAAAAAAAAAAAAAAATTGTTTTTCCATTTCTGCTATATATAAATGAGAGCAAAGAATATGACAGTAAGCATATCTACCCGGCCTCCCAACTAAGACAGGATGTGGCACAAGGTCAGTTTTACATGAGGAGCACCATACATATACATATGGGCCAAGGACGAAAATTGCACAGTCATCAGGGCCACTGTCATGCTGGTGCTGATATTACATCAACCCCCACCTCTATTAGTGCAATTTGGAAGGTGCTGCTACAGAGTTCGAATCCCAAGACCAGGCGCCTTCTCCCATCAAAAATGAGGATAGTGGTTTACTCCACTTCTGGCCAAAATAAACTCCTGCGTCTGGAATCTGACAGCAAATACATCGAGATATATGAACCTTATTCAATTAAATTATGAATGTTATAATTCTGGATCACTATCAATTCCTTCATGATTTTCAATGCATTTCTATAGTAAAATCATTAATACATTTAGATAACAGCCCTATTCTCCCAGTAATGTTTGTATTAATTTCTAATAACTGGCCCTCTCTTCTCAATACATTTCTATAGTAAAACTATTACCAATATATTTAAATTCTAATTAACCTGTTCTATCAATAATACATGCATTAATTAAAAACTGCACAATTCCTATTTGTAATTTTCTCTGTGCAATCTGTATAGATTTTCCATTGTCCTGTAAATGACCTTGACCTTGTTACATCCAAACTAACACTGTTTTCTGAGGTGAGGAGAAATATCTTCATCTTCAATATACACAAAATATCAATTTCAGAAGTATAAGTTTTCTGATAGAAAAAAAAAAAGATAGTAAATGAATAAATTTTTCAATTCATATATTAACTATATTTGTTCATATGGAAAATATACTAGAGAAATGTTGGCATCTTACAATATGTTTTTAATATTTGTTATGCCATATATATATAGAGGAGGCACGGTGGAGTAATGGATAACGGCTTGGATTGAGGAATCGGAGAGCCGAGTTCGAATTCCAGTCAAATCCATTACATTCACTTACGTGCTAACACCCTTGGGAAAGGTGTGAATCCTCTTCTTCTCCCTCCACCTATGGGTAAATAGCAGGACAGACTGGGTTCTATAGCCTTGGACGGCAACTGGTCTAGGAGAAGGACAACTCTGAATTCAAAACCTGCGGAGGGTCGTTTGGGGACCTTGTGGCATTCGTTGCACCAAGTCCCTGTATTCGTCCCTCCAAAAAGTGTGGATGGCCCTACACAAAGCCTTCACCACTATAATCAAATCTTGTGTGGGTGTCCGGCTTTCAGTTTCTGGGAACTGATCTGTCTGGCCCTCATACGTCAACTTCGACGGGAGAGTCCATCATGTATATATATATTACTGTTTCTTTTTTGATGATTTTTTTTTGTTTTTTTTTTTCATTCATATCACCCCAATCAAATCAATAAAGCCACTAAAACACAAGTGGCTACTGAATGTTAAAGAATATGAGAAAATGAACAATACTATTGAAGAGAGAAAACAATAAAAGAACAGGAACTAAGAAGACAGAAGATACCGATTGATACTGCCTTTAAATTTTTGAAGATCAAATTTTACTGGAAAGCAAGAGGCCAGGAGGGAGTTCCACAAGTTAGAAGCAGGAGAGAAGAAACTTAGCATAGAAATTAGTTACATCAAGTAATTTCAACTGTAAAATGATGAGACCTAGCTGCCAAACTAGTACTGCACTTAAATTCATATACTTAAGATACCAAAAAAGAAAACTCAGAATAATTGCCATAAAAATATTTATCGGAAAGGCACAGGGATGCTACATTAAGGCAGTGAGAAAGCGACTGAAGCAGAGATGCCAGATCAGGACCAATAACATTGCAGATATATTTCTAAATACATAGAAACACCAGACCAGATGTGGCAGAAATATTGAATGCATTGACATAGGTAGACTTATAAATATGCAAGATAGATTCTGGTAAGAAAAAAACTGTCTAGCACAACACTGTGAACTTAGCAGCTGATGTAGCAATTGATTCAATATAATCTTTCCACTTCATATCGGTAGAAAATCATGATTTCCTTCCTTATTTGTTGGGATTTGCAATACATAAATATCAATTCTACTTACCTCAAAAGTGAAAGTTTCTGTACAGTCTTAGAGGCCAATAAAAATTCCAAATACTGAAAAATAAAAATATTATGGAAATTAAAAAAAGTTTCAAAGGATGCAAAATTGTACATGGGCTTTACTCCATCCACACAAAGATGATACCGCACACCTTTACAGACACACATGCTTGAACACTAAGGTAATATGTAGGCCACCCTGTACCAAGCTAAGGTTTGGTGAAGAGAAACACCTACAGGGTATCAGCTAATATACAAAATCTATAAACCTATCGAATGTAATGAAAAACTCATCAATGTCAGCCTAAGTAAATGGAACTGATTTTCTAAA
Organism: Acanthosepion esculentum; assembly: GCA_964036315.1. Classification (NCBI taxonomy): domain Eukaryota; kingdom Metazoa; phylum Mollusca; class Cephalopoda; order Sepiida; family Sepiidae; genus Acanthosepion; species Acanthosepion esculentum. The sequence goes on from OZ038502.1 coordinate 56,753,558, forward strand.
AGATAACTGATTATCTGACATAGTTGCACAACTGTCTAATTAGACTCAGAGGCGGGAATATATTACTGTGTTGATTCATCAAGAATAAAAATATCGGGGAGGGGGTGTACCCAAATTTCTTTCTCATAATTGGTTGGTTTGGTTGATCTTGTTTAGTGGTATATTGGTCATTTAATGCTAAAAATCTAAATATTTTGAACATAATTGTATGCGTTCAATGACAGATTAAATGTTTTGTAGGTAATTTTCTTTTATATAAAATGTATTGCTGGTATTTTTACTATAAAAATGTATTTTTCATACTTTCATAGTATTTTGTTTGGGGGTTCACTATTTTCCGATATTGGACCTGGAAACAACAGCAATTAAGAGGTGGTTCCACGCACCTCAAAACCTCCAATCTCCTGATCGGAGGACTTGGTAGTTATAATCACATTTTAGCCATGGTACATTCTGGCTTTCTGCAAGTGTCTGTTGTACTTGGTAATCCCAGAATTTTTAACCAAACTCTTTATTCAATCTAGAGGTTAGATTCTTACACAGTACAGACAGATGAAGGTTGAAAGGCAAAATTAGGTGAAATATTGTGAGTATAACAAATAAGATGAATATAGGAAATTTGAACAGAACAGTATATAATAATTTCTCATCTCAAAAATTCAAACTCTTTTCACTTAAAGTGTCTTGCCTTAAATTAATCTTGCAGCCAAAACCTTCAGAATAAGAAACCATTTTGAGTTTGACTAATAATGAGAAGGCATTTTATTTTATTTTGTACAAATTGATCAAAAAAGTAAATGTTTTATATCAAAGTAAGTTCAGTTTCAATATTTCCATTAAACCAATTGTTTTGTCTTAATATCTCATCTGAAAACCATCCCAAAGATATAGAAAAAAATTATCTAAATCAGCCTGTTTGATTTTAGCGATAGAAAAACCAGTCCCAGCTAAGAGATTTAAATAGGAAATATAAGAGAGAAACCACTCAAGTCAGCAACTTCAAGTATATAGACCAAATCAGCTTCCCGCAATTAAAGCTCCCTAATCAAATTACTGCCATAAGAGAAATTCATTTCTCAGAGGGGGAAAAGACGAAATCTGAAATCACAGAAGGAAGAATACCAGAAAATATAATCACTACAAGAACCAACAAGAACAAAGCAGCAGTGTGATGGTTATGGGGTGGGGTGGGGGTCTATTACTTGGGCTCTGCAAATAGCCAGCAGTCATGTGAGGACAGCAAATGCCAGGCAGCAGCTCGCCTGGGTAATTAAGAAGTCTTTGCTAGATGTACACTGCAGGACAACTGGCTCAGGACAGTTCATTAGCCACAAGTTTGGACACATTTCTGCCAAATGACCAGATGGTGTCCAGGAGGTAGGGAAAGGGAAGGGAGGAAACTGAAATTAATCATGGAGGTGGATGGCATGAGTGAAGGCAACTTCAGCAATCTATATCCAATGGACATACTGGGAAAAGATTTGATGCAATGCTTTGTTAATCAGGATAATTCAAAATGGAGCACAGCAATTTTTAACTTACCAGAAAGACTATCTGAAAAGATGCACAATCTAAATTAAGGATCTCTCCTGCTTTATGACCAAACAGATATCATGATCACAAGTCCCGTAAGGCTTATCGGAGTACCCACATGTACTGCATCCATAGCAGTAGTGTTGTATCTTTCACAAGATCGCCTGATAGTGCAAAACCCTCTCCTACACTTGGTTGCCAACCAAGACTATAGAGACGAGTGTATCCTGCTATTCACCCATGGCTGAGGAGAGAAGAGATGGATTCATACTTCCCCTCCCAGGGGTATTTGCACACAAGGGAACATAATGAACTTGACTGGAATTTGAACTCAGCTCACCAATTTCTCCAACCGTGCTGTGGTATGATCCAACAAAAATACTGGATTATGCATGTCTGACTCAGCACTTCTGCTTAGGATCAGAGTGTAACAACTGTGGACCATAAAAAGTATTAGGCACACACAAAAAGATACAAATATTTTTGTTTTTCTTAATGCCATGTCCCTTCAGGATGTAGGCAATCACAGCTTTCCAGTTTCTTTTTCTTTATCTATGAATTATCATAATTTCTCAGGGGGAAACTGGGTGTCACTTAACCCAGTCTACCCTGCTATTTAATCCATAGATGGGGTGAGAAAAACATTCTTACCATTCCCAAAGGTATTTATGTAAAGTGAACACAACAAACTATTCTAATTTCCATGCCTATAACTGCTGCACTATGTGCACATTTATCTACGGGATAAAATGCAAGTTAGACTGGCCTGGCAACCAGTCTAGAAAGGACAACACTGAATTCAAAACCTGAAAGACAAGTTGGATTCATGCCTTTCCCAGGTACATAGTGCTAAATGAAAGCAACAGACTGCTGATTCCACTAGCTGTGCTAATAATTATGCAACTTGCACATCACATGCAAATATGCAGAGCTTGAGATTAATGTCATCCTGGGAAGGTTAGAGATCATTACTCTGGGACAACTGGTTAGGTCTAAGAAACCAGGATTGTACAAAATCTTTAAAATCCTATCATATTTATTCTAAAAGCAACTAATTTCTTAAAATAAAATGCATTATATTTTTTGTTTATCATAAACTAAATTGAAAATACAGACAAGATTTGTTTTTAATTTAATTTTAATCACAACATAAGACAGGTAGTTGTAAATTAAGATGTTTTGATAAAAACTGCAAAAACATTTTTCATTGTGAATAGTTAGAAGGTTGAATACAGAACAATTCTTAAAGTATAGTGAAAGTTACTCTGCATAGGAAAATTAATAAGAAATTAATTTCCCATGTAAAATTAATAAGGAATTAATTTCCCATGTAAAATTAATAAGGAATTAATTTCCCATGTAAAATTAATAAGGAATTAATTTCCCATGTAAAATTAATAAGGAATTAATTTCCCATGTAAAATTAATAAGGAATTAATTTCCCATGTAAAATTAATAAGGAATTAATTTCCCATGTAAAATTAATAAGGAATTAATTTCCCATGTAAAATTAATAAGGAATTAATTTCCCATGTAAAATTAATAAGGAATTAATTTCCCATGTAAAATTAATAAGGAATTAATTTCCCATGTAAAATTAATAAGGAATTAATTTCCCATGTAAAATTAATAAGGAATTAATTTCCCATGTAAAATTAATAAGGAATTAATTTCCCATGTAAAATTAATAAGGAATTAATTTCCCATGTAAAATTAATAAGGAATTAATTTCCCATGTAAAATTAATAAGGAATTAATTTCCCATGTAAAATTAATAAGGAATTAATTTCCCATGTAAAATTAATAAAAAAAATTTCAGGTGATTTAACAGAAATGCTTAAATAAAAGTAATTTTTTTTTATAAAAATTACAGTAATATTTAACTACTGTATTTGACAGCATATAAGATGCACATTTCTTTTTTACTAAAAAAAGAATCTTTTAAAATGCCACTTCGTCTTATATGCCATATGTAGATTTACTAATTACTAATTTTTTTTTTTTTCTTGATTTGCCTTTCTGGAATTGGTATGTGTCTTATACACCCATGCATCTTATATGCCATCAAATATGGTAATTTGTTTTTGTACTTGTATTTATTCATTTTTAAAAGTAATATTTTATTTCCAAAAAATTTTCATGCTGCTAACAACAATAAATGATAAAGCGAAATTAAAATATTTTTTAATATCTAGGGAACTTTTTTTTTTAAATCCAAAATTGCTTTTGTGACAGTTCTGGGACAATAGTGGGGAAAAAAAAAAAAAAAAAAAAAAAAAAGTTAATCTATAGCTCTTCAAACATGGATTTGAACCAGGTTTCATATACATGTTGCTTCACTGATCATAAGATCAAATTTCATATCTAAATTGTTTGTCCAGTGAAAAATGCCACATTTATTAGAACTTCAGCTTGAATAAAGGAATCAGAAATGATTTCAATATTTTTCCTTTTACCGAGAGGTTGTTGCCAGACAGAAAGTGTAATTAACCCTCATAAAAGATTTCCATTTCAATCATTTTCATTCAAATTATGTGCACATGTAGATTTTAATTCAGAGACGGGGGGAGGGTGGTATTATAATTATCAGATTTGTTATGGCTTTTTTCTTTATTTTCTTCTCTTTTTTTTTTTTAAATCATTTCACCCCAAGCAAGACAAAGCTACAAAGACAAAAAGTTACAGTATGATAGAGAATGATAAAAATATACTATTAAGGAGAGAAAACAATAAAAGAATGAGAATTAAGACAGAAGATAACGATCGACATTGCATTTAAATTGTTGAAGATCAAAGTTGACAGGGAAGCAAGAAGCCGGAAAAGAGATTCCCAAGTGAGAAGTGTGAAAGTAACTTAACATAGAACTGAGGATGACAGTCATTTCAACTGTAAAATGGTGTGAATCTAGTACTGAGCTTAAATTCATAAAGTCTAGGTATCATAGAAGATACCTTATCGGAACAATTACCACGAAAGCATTCATTGAAAAGGTACAGAGAAACTACATTATGGCAATGGGAAAGTGACTGAAGCCAACATGCCAGATCAGGACCAACAACCTTGCAGATTCTTTGGATGTTATCAAAAATTTCTAAATATATAGCATGTGCACCAGAATTTTTTAAACAAAATGTTCTTGCCTCCAACTTAGATTTATTGCTCAGCCCAGGTAGGGGAAGTCCAGACTGAGTGGGAGGGAAATGTATTATTTCAAACTCAACCAAACTGTGAGCATGTTTGAGTGATTCACATTAAATTGAACAAGCAATATGGAAGACACTAACACAATACACACACACACACATGTAAAAGTCACACAAAAAGACAAAGTGCGGTAATACCCCGACAAAGGAGCAACAGCAGTAATGGGGGGGGGGTACAAGAGCAACAGCAGTAATATAGGGGGAGAAAAATAAAGAAAGACCAACGGCAGTAATAGGTGGAGGGGAGTAACGGCAGTAATGTGGGTGAGAAAAAAAGAAGACCAACGGCAGTAATAAATATATATATATATAAAAAAAAAGAGACTATGACAATAATATAGGGGAAAAAAAAGACTAATAATAATAATATAGGAAAGACTAATAATAATAATAATATAGGAAAGACTAATAATAATAATATAGCAAAAAAGATTAATAATATAGAAAAGACTAATGACAATAAGAAAAAAAACTAAATACAATAATACAAAAAAAAGACTTTCTCCATTCTTATTTCCTTTTTCCCCTGCAGAAATACAGGAAAATTCTAAGTATACAAGGATATTCTTTAAAATGTCACTGGAGCAAGACAATTCCAAAGATAGATATTACCTTTTCCGGGTGAGAAAGTGAATCATCCTGAAACACAAACTTAATCACTTTTGTTTTAACAGTGGCAGCCACTCTTGATGAATTTGGTTGTCTGCACAATAAAACATCATGAATTTTTTAAGAAAGTACATCTCTGTCACTAGAAGCGATTTGAACAGTAATTTAGTGACTCATTAAATCAAATGTATAAAATGCTTTTTTATACGTTGTTTTTTTTCCTCTGAATCCTAAATTGTTTTTAATGCAACAAATTAAAACACATAAGCCAATAAATCATTTTCATTTATTATATAATTTATATAAATGAGCAGTAAAGTTGGATAAGAATCCAATAGAATAGGAAATATATCTTGGCAAATCTGGAAAAAGTCTTGCCATTGAACCAACATCATGAAAAGAATTTTATTTTCCAAGAACAAAAATCTACATTACATAGGCCAAATATGATTCCTGTTAAGCAGCTGAGTGTTTGACTTTTACCCAAAGAACTGTTCGAACTGCTAGGTAACCTTGACATATCTGGGAAGGCTATTAGAATAATCCAGAATTTATACTGGCAACAAACTGTCTACACATGGATAGAAAATGAATTAAAAACATATACAAACAGAAAGCTATGTACAACAAGGATGCATCTTCTCACCAGACTTATTCACCCTAGACAGTGAGGTAGTTCTGAGAGAATTAGAAATCTTATCAGGATTCATTATTGGCAGTCATAATATAACAACATAAGATATACAGATGACACAGTGTTGATAGCAAACATAGAAAGGAAACTACAAGAAGGTAGTGAAGGAAAGCAAGAAGAAAGGACTAAACATCAATTGCAAAAAGATACAATGTATAATTATTAGTAAAAAGGAAGAGACCAACATGCAAATTACAAATTGGAGATACCAAAATCAAATAAGTACAACAGCTGAGAGAGGTTTTATTAGAGGATAGAAAATGCAATACTGAAATCCAAAGGTACATTGAGATAGCAAAAGAGGCATTTCAAAAGCTAAGTAAAGTATTAAGAAACAAGAAAATTTAATTAGAAACAATGAAAAGAAAGTAATTAACTGCTGCATAGTATTGGTCCTTCCTTGGCAGTGAATGCAAGAATCTCCTTGCAGAAGAGGAGACTGGAATCAACAGAAATGTCATTCTACAGAAGAATGCTAAGAACACCATGAAGTGAACATGTGTGAAATAGCAAAGTTTTAGAGAAAATGGAAACAAAAAAAAACTAAGAGTTCTTGGATTGCAAAGAAAATATTTGCCGCAGATTACTTTCCCAATGAAGAGAACAAATCACTATAAGTTCAGACTTGAATATCAGGGGAAGAAATCTTGATTTGCAAGTACTATGTCACAAATCACAATGCAGGTAACCAGTCAGAAAAATAACTCTCTCACCAATGAACGCAGTAGCCAAATTACACAAATTTTGTCTTTCATCCCTGATTCGAGAACAACTGCTTTTATCAAGGAGTATTTTTTTTTCAATCATCGACAACTGGGAGAGAATGCACATTTCACGGTAATTGCTCCGAGGAGCTGCTTTCGCTTGTCCCTAGGCCTCGTGAATTTAAACATCCTACGAGGCTGGCATCCCGTTCCCTTCACCGTTGAAACTGTTAGATATAGACGTCTCTTCTACTCCAATAGCTTCATGTCTCGCACATCTCGCCTATGGAACTCCCTTCCCTATTACTGTTTCCCTGACAAATACAATCTCCAACGGTTTAAGTGTAGCGTCAATCGACATCTCCAGTTGCCTTGATCTATCCACTTCCCTTCTCCACATCCTTTCATCTTTCATTACTATCTGCTCTCGCTCCAAATCTTCTGTAACCCAATTTGCCTTGATCGACCCACTGTCTTTCTCTACATCCTCTCCTTTACCACTCCTATCTGCTCTTCCTCCAAACCTTCTGTAACCCCATGCATGATAGTGGCCTCCAGCCTTGCTTGGAGTGATACGCTTAAAAAAAAAAAAAAATAAATAAATATCAAAATACTTTTATGGTAACTCCTGAAACTGACGTTTCTAATTTGAATATTCCATCTTCAGCATCTCATGCAGAATACATGCCCTATTTTTTTTTTTTTTTCGGCAAGTAACTTTCTTTTTCGCCACATTTTCTGTCATAGGATACACGCAACATGCTGTCACTTGGTTTGACAAGGTAATTAGCCATTTTTTTTCCCTATATATACTTAACATCAGAAAGAGATAGTTTAATCTCTAAGGTACATAATGTGGAAAGAGAGCTTAGAAAATTTGATACTTACAGGACATTGGTGGCAAAAAGGATAGAGGAAAACAATGCATAACCTCCCTAGTGAGCTTTAGTAAATGAATGGCAGAACAGGATTTAGGAGAGAACAAAAAGATAAAATTTATTAAGAGCTACAAAGGACAGGAAATTGTGGAGAACTATGACTGTCAATGTCCTGAAGGGACAGGACACAGAAGAAGCAGCAGCATTATAGAAATTACATTTTAACTAATTTCAGCTTTTAATGGTTTTAAGTAATCAGAGACAATTTTGGATTAAAAAAAAGATAAAAGATTGAATTTATTTTAAATCTTATTTCTATAAGGATTAATTACTATTAACAACCCAAAGTACACAACTAAAGTAAATTACAAGTGATTTGTTCTAAAACATAGAACTTAATGGTCTTGTCACTATCTGAGGAACACATAGAAACAGAACAGAAATTGCAAGGAAAAATGGGGGTGCAATGGTTACAGCAAAGGATTACATGCAGTAACGGCAAAGCAACTATGCAACTAAATATAAAAATATGAAATTTAATCCAGTTACCTTTGTTTATATTTTATTCTGCATTATTTCTTTAAAAAGATATTTTTTTTTTGCATAGTAATTTTTAATTGTATATCAATATCCATTATCAGTTTAAATTTAATTGTAAGCATGATAAATGTCCTGTTCATGATCAAATGCATCTTTCCTTAGTAAGATTCTGATACAGTGGAACCTTGGTTCATGAATTTAATTCATTCCTGAAGGCCGTTCATAAATTAAAACTATTTTTCCAATAGGAATCAATGTAGAGAAAAAAAGTCGCAGTACAATAAAATTGTAAAAGAAAAGCATGCCACAACACATGAATGTATACAATATGGCGGTTGACTCAGAAATTATTCCGTTTAGGTTAACTCAGTTCAGCAATGTTGTTTGAGAACCAAATTTTTATTCGATAAGGAGGCATTTTCATCTTGAATTTTCTGTTCAAAATCTGATTTGTTCAACATGTGAGACATTCAAGAACTGAGGTTGCACTGTATTTGCTTACATTTTGGGAAGTAGATTAGACCTAAAATCTTTTTTCAGCACCCCCTTATATAGGAAGTGCAGGTGGTGTATTATTTATGAGTGTAGAAAATTCCAGTTCTGGCCAAGCTTAAGCATTCACTTCATACTCAGAGCCACATCTCTTTTCACCCAAAACTATGGGTAAATACAACAAACTAGCATCTATAGCTTTTTAAATACAACCAATCTTACTGGAGGTAAAGTGAATTTAATACATCATGGACCAGAGTAAAGTCTATTACTCTGGTTATTTTCCTTAATATTTAGGATGCAATTTTATTTTATGTTTGGAGCTAATAATGGTTTAGTCAAACTAATTAACCCATAATTGGGGGGGAGAAGAGGTGGATTCATACCTTTCCCAAGGGTAATTGTGCATAAGTGAATATAACAAACCCAACAGGAATTGGAACACCATTATCCATTACACCACCCACACATCCAAGCTTATAATACCTGGAATTCCCAAGCAGTTACCCATCTAGATACTGACCAGCTTCAATGTTGCTTAACTTCAGTAATCATATTTCAACATGATGTGTCTGTAAGCCTGCAAGTTTTTTTTTGGTAAGTAATGTTCACCCGAAACAAAGCCTAGAATTACAAAGTGGTATTGTAGGAGTGCAAGAAAGATAGATAGTTTGTTTGTTTAACCAGCATATCGATCTTCGTTGGGCCATTTAATGCTGAAAAGGTTTTTTTTGTTTCGTTTTTTTTTTTTTTTTTTTTTCAAAAAGCATAGCTGGTAATATTATTTTTCCAAAAACGTATAGCTGGTAATAATATTTTTTCAAAAAGAAATGTGCTGGAAAAGACCTGGAAGTTCACTATTTGCCCGTAGCTGGGACCCCAACAGGTGCTACCACCCCGGGTCAGGGTGGACCTGGGAACACCAGCAATTAAGAGGTGGTTCCACGCTTCCTCAAAACCTCCTGATCAGAGGCCATGCTACAGGATGCAGTTTAACGTCGTACCCAGGACGTGCCAGAAAGAGAAGCAAATGAAATTCTTGCGGCTATGCAGGAAAGACAACAATTAATGCTAGAGCTGAAGAGGTCAAGATTTAACTATTTTCAGAGTTTAGTTGGAAATGTTAGAAGGAGCCCTAAATCCAATCTTAAACAGGAAACAAGGGACAAACCTCTGCTCCTGTTCAAAAGACTAAGTTTCTGGTTTTAGTTATAAATATTTGTGTGAATTAAAAGCAATTTTATTTGCACACACTCGTACAATGAAAACTGTAATAATCATGGTAGAAACATCACAAACTTTCCTGGTTGAAAAGAGAAGAGACACAAATCAAACTGAAAATGAAATAGAGCCTTTTTTTACATAAATCTTAAACTTTCAAATTCATTTTTAATATTGGCCATTTAATTCAATTTTTTTTTTTTTTCAAAATAAAACACGTTTCTTTTTTCCATTTTTATTTAATCCTATAAATATCAGAAAGAACATTCAAGACAATATGTAACAAGGAAATTAAGAACTAAATGATATATCTATATTTTTCAGTTTTTCTCTTATGTGCTGTGCCCCTTCAGGACATAGGCGATCATGGTCCTCCACATCTTCCTGTCCCTAGTAGCTCTTAATAAGTTTTGTCTTTTTTGTTATTTCTCCCAAACCCTATTCTGCCATCCATTTACTCGAGCTTATGCACTGCTTTCCACTGTCCCTCAATTTGTCCCATGAGTATCAGATTTTCAAAGCCCTCCTTCCACATTACATACCCCAGAAACCTCAACTGCCTCTTCCTGATGTTAAGTATGTCTCCTTTTTGTTGCCATTCTCTCCAAAACCTGTGGTGTCCTCAGTATCTTTCCATAGAACCATATTTCTGTAGCTTCAAGTGTCTTCTTCATCTTTAAGGAGATTGTCCAGCATTTGCTACCATACAGGAGGACAGATATCACATTACTCTTTTTTTTTTTTTAATGATTCTGCTTCTTAGTGTGTCCAAAAACCCTATAATACTAATTTTGTGACATAATTATCTATGCAGCCTTGTGCGTGATGAATTATTTTTTACCCTACATCCCCTTTCCCACAGACAAGACATCACAAACATATCGCTACTATAGTTATTTCCATGAAAACTGTTCTGGTGAGCTACATTCATTAGTTCCACCTGTTCAGACTTTTACAACTAAAACCTGCAATGACACATACACAGAAATGAAGCATCCATGTTTATACTCAGTTGGAAGAGCTTCTTCCCAATAATCACTATTAAGATGCTTTCCTTATCACTACAAACTTAACCACTTCAAGTCTAGTGTTAGCAGTTAGCTTTCCTACATACCCTCTTATGCTGATACAACCTTGAGTGGTACATAGGCCTTGTACTGGGTGAACAAGTACCTAAAAACACTGCACTAACAGAGTTAACTATTTTTTCAGAAATTGATTTTTAAGAAAAAAAAAAAAAATTTGCATTGATAATGTTAAAACAACAACAAAAACATATAGTCTGTCGGAGAATGTACTCAAAGAGCTAATAAAGTTTTTGAGGTAGGGAACCTCAAAAAAATTTTTTTTGAAACAAATAATGGCTGTGCATTAAGAGTCTTTGATAAGCAACAAATTAAGAAGCAACCACAACATTAAAACTGATAAAAGTACTTTGTGACATCTGTCATAAATGAAATTAAACTCTTTAGTTCTGTCAATTCTATCTATTTAATCTTTTTATCTCTGACTCATTTACAAAACCATTACTGTAACCCATCCCCACCCACCAGACATGCAAATTCATGGCCTATTTGCTACTTTGTCTATGATGAGTGTCTATTCAACACTTTAAAAAAAAAAAAAAAAAAAAAAAAATGTTGTCCAGGCCTACTACTCTATACAAGAAAAATTAAATAAATTTAATACTTGTCAAATAAAAAATAAAATAAAAAATGCCAAATTGTAGATGGTAGTGTTCAAGTTAAACTGAGGAAGGTGTGGCACACAAATGCCAATAATAATTAGAGCACATGGAAGCATCCTAAAGGAGATAAATGCTATATCTATAATATTTTCAAGTGTGTTCCTTTTTTATTGTCCTTTCTTATTAATAATGTTTTCTCCATTTCCTTGCATCATAGTGGCTTTATTAGTTTGCTTGGGATAAAGAATTGGCAAGGTTATTGGTCCTCACCTTGCATTCAATCCCTTCCCATCATCATCATATGGCATTCTTGTGGTTTTTATAGCAATTGGCAATTGTTCTGATGAGCTTTACTCTTTGGAACCTCAACTTTATGAATTTAAGCATAGTACGAGATTGGTAGCTAGATTTGACCATTTAACTGTTAAAATTGCTAAGTGTAACTAAGTTCTATTCCAATAGTTACTTTGTGCATTTCTCATCTGTTGAACTCTTTCCTGTCAACTACAATCTTCAAAAATTTAAATGTAATGTCAATCAACATCTTCTGTCTCCTTGAATCCTGTTTTTGTGTTTTTTTTGTTTTTTTGTGTTCTTTCCCATCAGTAATGTTTTCTCAGTTTCCTTCACTCTTAGTAACTCCTTGCAATGAAATGTTGGGAGAAAACTTCTTTTTTTTTTTTCCTTCTTTAAAAAAAAATTGAAATTATTAGCAAGAATGAGATCTTAACCCTCAGTGTTAACCACCAAACACCACTACAGACATACAAAGTGCTTTTCCTAGAGTTTGCAAAATTCCAACAGGGTAGACAAATAGACAAATGAGGGCAAAATAAACTAGGTCTTAGGGTATGCTTAGAGTGACAAAGGATACAAAGTTGTGGAGATTGAGAAGATTATCATTATTATTAGCAGCAGCTTGGATAACAGTGGTTTTGATGATTGGAGGTGATATTTTTTTCATGGCCAAATTCCATAAATTTAGGTGATCGTGGCTCTCCACAACTATCTTTTGTCACTCTAAGCAATGTGTATCGCTTTATTATTCTTCCAAGTGTCTGTTCTACCATACATTTTCACAAGCCTGTTAAGTTAGTCTTTTGATACTTTTCTCTGTCCCTCAATGCCCTGTGAGGACCAAATTTTCCAAGCTCTCTTTCATTGTTATGCTTCTTAAAAATTTCAACTGTCTTTCAGATCCTAAGCACAAGTTTCCTTTTTGTCCCCATTTTCCTTAAGATCTTCTCATTTTGTCTACAGTTATTCTGTATCACATTTTTTTGTCATCTATTATGACACTTCCCAAATAGTTTAATTTCTGCACTTGTTTGACCCTGATGCTTCCAATTTGTAGCATACTTCTGGGACAATCCCTCTTGATATTAATCATATATTCTGTCTCCTTAAAATTGATGGTTAGTTCCTCTCACTTCCCTTTTTTCTTTTAAAGAAATGAGAAAAAAATTAATGCTATATAGATGTTCAGCACTTCATTGTTTTTTAATGAAATCCTTCTGTGCCATGTCCCATTTGGACATTTCAATTTCTTGTCCTTTGCAGCTCTTAGTAAATTTTGTCGTTTTGTTATCTCTCCTAAACCTAGTTCTGCCATGCATTCACTTAAGCTTTCTAGGTAGGTAGGTTTTGCACTGCTTTCCTCTGTCCCGCTTGCCTTCAATATGTCCTGAGAGTATCAAGTTTACCTAGCCCTCTTTCCTCATTAGGTACCCTAGAAATTTCAACTATCTTTCTGATGTTAAGTATAATTGTCATTGCTTATATGTTCGCTCCATGGTATCCTCAACATCCTTCTGTAGAACCCCATTTTTGTTACTTCAATTCTATCTGTGAGGAGATCGTCTAGTATTCACTGCCATATAGGAGGACCGATATTACATAACAGTTCACTACTCTTCTTCGTTTCTAACAAAATTTTCCTGTTTATTAATATTTTGCTTAGCTTTTGGAAGCTATCTTTTACTATCCCAATGCGCTTTCAGATTTCAGTATCGCACTTCCCATCCTCTATTGAAACACTTCCCAGATATTTAAATTGTACTTGTTTAATTTTAATGAAATAACCTGTCCTATACGTTATTTGTATATTTTCTGTTGTTAATGTTTTGGTGGATCCATTTTCAGTTCACATTTTGTACAATCCGTGTGGAAAGAAAGAAACATTATTTCCAGTAACTAGCAACAGAAATTCTTCAGTAACATACCCACCAATCTGGCCTATTTTCAGCAGCAGGATACACCAAGTATTCACTATCATCATCATCCCCTTGACTTTTGTAAATGGGGGGGGGGGTCCAAATGCAGGAGCCATAAATATTTTGTTTCTCTTGCTTCATAATCCTTTCAGTAGGCGAGTAAATAACTTGGCAGCACCCATCTCCTCTCCAAGTCCTTGGCCAACAAATGAAACCACTAATATGATGCAGATCACCTTCAGTTTGTGCACTTGGTCATCAAGTCCGTTGTCCAGCCATCATCCACCTGGTAGTGCAGTATAAATGCTATCCCCTCACCTGGTTTAGTTCGCCTGCTGAAGTGGTTACCAGGTGTGGCACATGGAGTCAACACATGAGAGACTTAGAGGATGGGTGAAGACCAGTGTTGCCCATCCACCTTAATAATAAAGTGCAGCAGCCAAGCAACAAAGGTATTACTTCTACCCACTGCTCCCCCTAACTAAGTATTCAAGAAATTCTAAATATGCAAAGAGATTTAACTAAAATAAGTATGAAACCAACTTAGAATTTCTTCTCATCCCATATATTTGACAAAATAACTTACAGAAAAGAGACGATACATCAGCACTCACAAACCACTCTTGCATAACAAACATTAACAACAGTATCAAGAAACATCTGTTACAATTATCAACCTTTGTAGAGGTCAGTAGGTGAATGACATTCGTTAAGTCACCAATCGGTTGTTTAAAGAGGTGTACCTGAGCTAATTTCAGGGATTTCTAATGCTTGGACTCAGAATGAGAAATCAGAGAGCAGAGTTCAAATTACAGTTGGGTTAGTTATATTCATCTATGTGCAAATCCATTTCTTCTCTCTCCAGGTTGAATAGAGAGACACGCTGGGTTCTATAGCCTTGGTCAGCAACCAGTCTACTGCAGACATGACTGCCCAAGTGTGTATCACATATAGCACTTGGGCTGACTGAATTAAAACTGGTAATTTTTAAAAAAATTATAAAAAAAAAAAAAAAAAAAATGCAATGATACATTAAAAGGGGGGGGCAGTTTTTATGCTCATTTTCACTTTAATTATATGCAAAAACTCTATTTCCATTTCTGTTTCAAAGTGATCGAATGGACCTAATTCGCAGAAAGCAAAGTACACAGACTAAACTTGCCTATTGATAAATATACGAACAGTCGTATTCCAGTCATGTGTTAAATGGATTGAATCTCTTTTTATATACACTGAAATTTGCTATATTTATAGAGGCCGAGTGATCAATAATGTGGGCTTAGAAAACAACAGTGTGTGTGTATGTCATTAAAAATGATTTACTTATTAATTAGTTTTTTTTTTCTTTTCGTTATATTTCTATACACTTATGAGCCATGTCCCCTGAGGATATTGACAATTATGGCTTTCCACAATTTCCTGTCCTTTGGAGCTCTTAATAAATTTTATCATTTTGTTATCAAGTCTTGTTCAACTAGTCATTTACTTAATCTCACTAGGTAGGTTAAGCATTGTTTTCAATTTGTCCTGTGAGTATCAAATTTTCCATTCCCTCTTTCCATACTAAGTAAAAAAAAATTTTTTTTAAATCTTGTTTTTATATAAGAAAAATACAATAAAAAATTTTAAAAAGTAAGACAGTAGTACCTTGTCAGTCATTTTTAATAAAACATGTATTAGAGAGGGATTGCTACTCAAATACACAACTTATATATATTACACATACACAACTAATATGGTGAAAAGTTCTACTCCTAAGAAAGTGAAAAATATCTGATATTTGGTTATATCTTGGGATAGGAGTCAAGCTTGACCCATGGGCATGCATATTTAATACACAGATTTTTATATGTACAGTTCTTACAGCTGAAAATTTGCATAAATATTTTATTTTCTTTAATTACAAAATTTCTTTTCAGAGTTTAAAAATCATTAAGTCAGTAACCATCACAGACAATGCTTTTTAAAGAACGTGGGATTTGCCATAAACAAGTGAATTCCAGCATCAGAGCAGAAATCCTCACAGACAATGGATCATAGTAGCAGAAAAAAAAACATTGGGTAAAAACAACACTGTTAACACTGGCAAAAAAATTAAAGAAAAAAAAGTCAGCAGATAAAGAAAACATTCTTTCTAGATGCATTGTGGGTAGACCCTGAAATGAATATTGCTATGGTTGGCATTTTAGCCTAGATTTTGTTTTTACTGTATTTTTATTCTTAATTTTTGTCTCCAAGAATTTTTTTGGTCTTTTTTCAAATATAAATCAAAATAAAATGCTTTTGTCCTTTGGCTGTTTGCTGTGGCTAATTTATCCTGATTAACAAAATGGCCAACATGCATTTGGGAAAGGATCATTTAAAGACGCAGAAGAATGCTGCAGGAGTAAAGACAGATGATTAAGTAAAAGGAGAGAAACATTTGATTTTTTTTTTTTAAAGAAAACAGCAGAAGGCAATGAATAAGGAATGAAAAGTGATTAAAAGATGCAAAATAAGAAAAGGAAGAGAAAAAAAATGAAAGTTAATTAAAAATATTTTTCTTTCGAATATATTTTATATATTATTACTGCTAAGTATATTTTTATCAATTTATGTTTATTTATATGAAAAATGAGAAACTTAGGAGAAAGTAAACTGAAAAGAAAAGTGTTTAATGAAAAAGAAATGAAAAAGAAATGAAACTGAAGAAAAAAATAGAACTGCAGATTTTTCTTGATTTTCAATATGGAAATCTTATTTTACCACAAATTTTGTCAACTAAATAAAGCCAAATAATTAAGTTGATCAGAAAATGAAAGTAAAACTGGGATAAGTTGAATGAACAAGAAATTAAAACAATCCTCCAAGAAGATGAAAAAAAAAAAGTACACTATTGTTAGCAACTTGATGCCACAATGAGTGGCTCTCATTGAATACTCTTCAAAAATAGTTTTATGCAAACCAGAAAGAACAGCATAAGAAAATTTAAAAATTGAAATTTTACTGAAAATTTATTATTAGGCATCAATTTTTTTTCTTTTTAATTTATATTCTCATTCACACCTCTTTGAAGAACTGTCCTCTCTAATACATCAAGGAAAGTTTTTTCTGTTTATATATATATATATATATATATATATATATATTTTAGTTCCATTCTCTGAAAAACCTTTCTTCAACTGCTCTTCCTATTCTTACCAGGATCATATTTTTTTTTTAACCTTCCACCATTAATGCCAATTCCAACAGCACTTATGAGTTGGATTCAGACAGAATAAACAAAGATTAAAAAATTAAAATAGCCATCAACCTGGTGAGCTTTCCAAGTTGTTTGATCAAGAAAGTGATGATAGACAAGAAAAAAGAAGATGGATTTCAATAGATCAACTTTTTAGGGTTTCACTTTCCTGGAGAGTTATCTTGCAACCATGACAACCATACTAAAATTCAAAACGCAATGCCATTTCACATGCCTTCATCATTTGCAATAGAAATTGCAAAAAAGATTTGTTTATTGCATGCACACTGCTTTAGTGCGCATGCATTACATCATAAAAATATAATTTATATTAAAAATATTATATTTTAAGAGATCCGCCATGTTTATTCTTGTTAAAAAGAGAAAAAGAAAAAAAAAATAATCACCCACAGGTTTAAACTTGCTCTAAGCATACATCAATAACCTTTAGACAAAGAGTGTTTGTGTATACAGTGTAACCCGGATATAAGAGAGTTGTCGGGACTGGAGAAGGAGTCTCTTATATCCAGGTTTATTATATCCGGCTTTGGTCTATTTGGTTTTATTAACACAGGCTCTAATTTGGGACCTGAGAAAATCTCTTATATCCGGGTGTCTCCTATATCCGGGTTACACTGTATCTAAACAAAAAAAGTGAATCAAAAAGAATGTATTTTAAACAACTATTTTTTTTTATCACAAACCTACCATTGGCAATGCACTTAATTCTATAGTGAATAAATTTCATTAAAATTAACCCAGGCTACATACTTATTAATCCAATATGTTTGCCCAAGTACAGAAGCATATAAAACCCTGAAAGGGTGTGTAGTGTATTTTTGTGCACAGAGGTGAGTGCACCGCATAAAACAAACTTCGACACATTTTACTTACACACACACACACACACACACACACACACACACACACACACAAAAAGCCAAATCAGCACAAAAGCACCAACAATGAGAGAGAGAGAGAGAAAATGGAGAGAAGCCATTAGAACCACAAACTGCAGTAGCTACCATGTTCAAACAATATTGAATAGATCCACATTGATTGTTGATAGGTGCATTGGTTGTGATTAACTCTTTTTGCAACAAATGTTTGTGATATTTGATCCAGAAACAATCAAAGCTAAATTGTAGGAATTATTATTAATCAATGAAAACAAAAACGCAAGGAAACAAGACCTGGCATATTCTAAACAAGAGAATAAAAAGAATGCCAATGAGAATAACATCAATGGACAATTGGCGGATTTACAACTGACCCTTGTGTATTAAAGTAACAAAACAAATGATCAAGAGTGAGCACACAAAACATGGACAAAGAAATAAAAATAAAACAAAAACATTACTCACTGACAAATGAAGAAATTCATTTTACAAACAGTAACTGAGGACCTTCTATACAGAGTTAGCAAACTGAGAAAAATGCCTTTTTTATTTTAAGAAAATCTTTTAAAAATGAAAGTTCACAGGTTACCATTTCGGCCTTTTTTATTACAGTTCACACTAAAGCAAACATAAAACTGAATTCTGTAACATCTGACTATGTGAATAACATTAATTAAACCACCAATCTACTGTTTCAAGAAGTATTTCTGAGTGAATTTCAGCTAGTGTTGTGAGTTTTTAATGCTTGTACTCAGATTGCAAAATTGGAGATCAAAGTTCAAGTTCCAGTCAAGTTCGTTACATTCACTTACGTGGTATGATGCCATCACCTCTCCCTCCAGCTACAGGTTGAATAGTGGGACAGGCTGGGCCCTATAGCCTTAGTTGGCAACCAGTCTACTACAAAAAGAAATAGCAACCACTGCAGGAAAAATTTTCTACCTAGTCATTTAGGAAAATCATTGGGCACTTTGTTGTACTGTAATGTTTGGCAAGCTGGTTTTGTTAGATCAATGCTGAGAAGCGAGTTCAATATTCACTGGGTGCTCCATTCTTTTGGCCTTGTGCCACATCTAAGCTACACTTGGAAAATCACTGGGCACCTTCGCATGGTATAATGGTTAGCAAGCTTGTTTTGCTAGAACCATTACAACCAAATAGTAAGTTTGATCCTCACTGGGTGCCCCATACTTTCGGCCTTGTACCCATCTAAGCAGAAAAAAAAAAAAAAAAAAAAAAATCACAATAAATGAATGGCTTAAGTATCTACTTAACTCCAATGAAACAATTTATAATGGCCACCATTTTAAGGTTAAAACAGTTTGTTTTTTTTTAACTTTAAAGTGATGCCTATTACTGCTTAAGGTTAATATGTCTTTCATCTATATCCTCATCAAATGCTAGCCCCCCCCACACACACACACACACACACACACGCTTACACAAAAAAAAAAAAGTCTGAATTTTTTAATAGAGGCTTGTGCAAAAAACAACCCCTCCACAAAAAAAAAAAAAATAATAATTTACCAATTTGCAAACAGATATCCCCAGTTTCTGCTTGTAAATAAAATTCAAAGAGTAGTGTCTTATAGATTTTTTTCATCCATGCTTTGTGTGTTTACTTTGTTGATCATTCGTTTTGTTACTCCAATACTCAAGGGTCAATTGTAAATCCGCCAATTGTCCACTGATGTAATTAAAATTGGTTTTCAGTATCTTTTCTTTATCTTGTTTAGAATATGCCTGATCGTTCTTTGCCTTTTGTTTTAAAATAACTAATTCCATTTACAATATTCATTTTCATAAAGGAGAAATTTTAAAAAATGCAAAAATATTTGTTTTTGTTTTACTGGCAGTGAACAGAATCTTTAAAGCCTGTTCCTTCCTCAGCCTGTATGTAATCCTATTCCAGGAAGGTTATTACAGAGCTGTGTGTGTGTGTGGGGGGGGGGGTGCTTGCCGACATTTAATTTTAATGTCGGCGTTTCAAGTAATGGCTTAAATTGTTTGAAACTTTGCAGAATTCTTTCACTTTTTATTTTTAAGCTTTCATTGGTTTTGAGGAAGTCATTTGTTCTATAACCAAACAGTTTGAAAAGTAAATAAACCATATGAAAATTAAATTCAATTGCTTCAATTACAGTGCAAAGAATTCATGCTGAATGTAATCTGAAATATTAGTGTACTGAAGTACTTGCATTGGAAGGCTAAAATAAGACTATGTACTTTTCTAAAATTACAAAAAACCTATGTACTTTTCTAAAATTACAAAAAACCTATGTACTTTTCTAAAATTACAAAAAACCTATGTACTTTTCTAAAATTACAAAAAACCTATGTACTTTTCTAAAATTACAAAAAACCTATGTACTTTTCTAAAATTACAAAAAACCTATGTACTTTTCTAAAATTACAAAAAACCTATGTACTTTTCTAAAATTACAAAAAACCTATGTACTTTTCTAAAATTACAAAAAACCTATGTACTTTTCTAAAATTACAAAAAACCTATGTACTTTTCTAAAATTACAAAAAACCTATGTACTTTTCTAAAATTACAAAAAACCTATGTACTTTTCTAAAATTACAAAAAACCTCACTTCATCAATTATGAAGCAAAACATGTATTTACTATTACCTTTAGAATAACACAATTTTTCACAGCAATCTATTTTTCATAATATATCTGGAGTCTTAAATCCATACCTCAACCCTCAAAAAGGAACAGTATCAATTGAAAGTTGTGTGTGCACAAAAGGCCACAATTCCCACTAACTGGGATAGGTTTAATCCTAGCCAACAATATAACAGAGAATCAGACTAACTTAAAAATACAAAGATTGTGCGTCTTGAAAAATATTACATCAATTAGTTCAGTAAAAAAGACACTTATACCTAACATCAGAAAGATAGTTAAAATTTGTAGGACACATGAGAAAAGAGGGCTTGGAAAATTTGACACTCACAGGACATATTGAAGGCAAGAGGAAAACAAGTGCATAACCTACCTAACAAATTTATGTAAGTGAATGGCAGAACCAGAATGGGATGATTGGGTGCAGCCATTTACATGCCAGACTTTTGGATACTAGGAAAAAAGTGTTGACAGACTTATCATCATTCAAAGGTAGAACTTAAAAAAAATTTTAAAACTATAATTCTGAATTGTTAGT
>OZ038502.1:56787650-56842650 GCA_964036315.1 Acanthosepion esculentum
TACAGATCCCCACCAACCATCAACGGACTTCAAATAGAATGTAGAAAATCTGCAGGCAAAATAAAGAGAAAAAATTATGAAAAAAAAAAAAAAAAAAACGAACAAAAAAACTTTCAAACCGTCAGCAATGTATTTAAAAGGAACAACTCGTTTAAGCTCTCAAAGTCATCACTTGGCAGTGCCAGGGTTTTCAATTGTAAACAAAGACAGAAAGTATGATACATTAGCACGTGCATGAGAAAGTAGCTGTGAGAAATCTATTATTTTTGTTATTTTGATCAATATATCTATATTAAGTATATATTTAATTATGCTATATATACATATTTATAATATTTACATTATGACTAACTACTGGCAGTTATTATAGTGGTTTTATAACTCAAAAACAATCGCTTCCCATCTATAGACAATCGACTTTAACAGACTACCCCTCTCCTTATTAGTCCACTGATGAGGGGTTTGTATTAGAATGGAACTTCGACACCCTCATTTTTAGTTAAAACCACACAGAGTTTCAAGTGCAAAACTGGCTCCAAAGTTAATGCTGTTAATTAACAATAATTCCACTTTAAGACCAAATGAGTTGGGGGTAAAGAGAGAAAGAATATTACAGTTATTAAAAATTTATATTAGCAGAAACATTCAGCTAATACAAGAAATAGCTGATCGGTTAAAACATGGTAGAGGAGCTCACAAGGTTCAAACAAAATATCACTAACGAAGTTGAGGTCAGGAAGGCTGTTAAATCCTTTTTACGTTATCAAAAGGTGAATAAAAAAATTTTTTTGAATCATGATATAGCAGATTTAAGACTGACCACTTAGTAAAGGATTTCACCTGAAAATCAAAGACTAAGCAATTCTAAAAAATAAAAAAAATAAAATAAAACAATAGCACCAATAATAAGAAAGAAACAAAACCAAACAAACAGGAATAGAAAAAAAAGAAAAGGCGGCAAAAGAAAGAGAGAAAAGAAAATGAGAAAAAAAGAAAATGAAAAAGAAGAAATTGAAGAAAAAGAAAATGAAAAAGAAGAAATTGAAGAAAAAGAAAATGAAAAAGAAGAAATTGAAGAAAAAGAAGAAATTGAAGAAAAAGAAGAAATTGAAGAAAAAGAAGAAATTGAAGAAAAAGAAGAAATTGAAGAAAAAGAAGAAATTGAAGAAAAAGAAGAAATTGAAGAAAAAGAAGAAATTGAAGAAAAAGAAGAAATTGAAGAAAAAGAAGAAATTGAAGAAAAAGAAGAAATTGAAGAAAAAGAAGAAATTGAAGAAAAAGAAGAAATTGAAGAAAAAGAAGAAATTGAAGAAAAAGAAGAAATTGAAGAAAAAGAAGAAATTGAAGAAAAAGAAGAAATTGAAGAAAAAGAAGAAATTGAAGAAAAAGAAGAAATTGAAGAAAAAGAAGAAATTGAAGAAAAAGAAGAAATTGAAGAAAAAGAAGAAATTGAAGAAAAAGAAGAAATTGAAGAAAAAGAAGAAAATGAAAAAGAAGAAAATGAAAAAGAAGAAAATGAAAAAGAAGAAAATGAAAAAGAAGAAAATGAAAAAGAAGAAAATGAAAAAGAAAGAAAAAAGAGGGAAAAAAGAAAAAAAAAGAAAAAAAGAAAAAAGAAAAAAAAGAAAAGAAAAAAAAGAAAAAAGAAAAAAAAAGAAAAGAAAAAAAAGAAAAAAGAAAAAAAAAGAAAAGAAAAAAAAGAAAAAAGAAAAAAAAAGAAAAAAGAAAAAAAAAGAAAAAAGAAAAAAAAGAAAAAAGAAAAAAAAAGAAAAAAGAAAAAAAAAGAAAAAAGAAAAAAAAAGAAAAAAGAAAAAAAAGAAAAAAGAAAAAAAAAGAAAAAAAGAAAAAAAAAGAAAAAAGAAAAAAAAGAAAAAATGGAAAAAAAAGAGAAAAAAAGAGAAAAAAAAAGAAAAAAGAGTAAAAAAAAGAATATGAATGAAAATAAAGGTTTACCCTTAGATATCCCATAGACATATTTTCATTTTTTAAGTAAATGTTCCAACCTTTAAGACCATCCTGCTTATGAATTTCACACTTTTTTGGCCCATTAAGTGATTTTCTAGCCCCCATCCAGCCACATTTTATTGCATATTGAGATTCCAACTGTCCACCCAGTTCATTAGAAAAGTAAGAGTAAGAAATAAAACCACAGACCTAACTTAATCCTCTGATTTCACAACAGGAATGTCTCAAGTTTTCACTCCACCCTGACTTTCTCTAATAAAGCATTGCACTTGTACATTTAATCCAGACGTAAATATTCAAGACAACAAATGAAATTTGTTTTTTTATTTTGACAAGTATGACACTCATATGAAAGCAAATTGTCAATATCAACCTACCCTCAGACCTCATCTTAATAACCATGTTATTAATTAATCAGAACGATAATGACAGTTACACCCTTTAAAGTATTGCTCGTTATTCATAAGTACAATTAATTAGCTCATAAGTATGATTAATTTGCTATCAAAGATTATGTACATTAATTTGTACTTGTAGCAAACCTTTTTATAAAAATGCAAAAATTACTGCCCATTGCCACAGTAATTTGAACACACAACCACAAAATTTACATTGAAGGTAAACCAGCTGATGTCATAGAAGCAATATTTTTCAATCAAGTCAACCACTAAGTTTTTTTTAGGTTTCTGTTGAAAATGTGATAAGCTGACAAATCTTAGACTCAAGCTTGAATTGGCAGACTGTTATGTTTGTAAAAAGAACTTACACAAGACTGATTATGTCAATTTTCAACCCGCTTCCCAGAATCTGATCAAATGGGCAAACCTCAGATTTTTTTGCTCGTTTGTTTCTCACAAGGGCTTCTTGGTTAATCCAGGAAGTTTTCAGCACTCTTGATTTATGATAAGGAGTTGGCCCTTTAAGAGTGGTTTTACTAAAATGTCATGTCAAGCAAATCAAAGCGGCAAATATTTTCTCTAAGGTTTTCTTTCAGAGATGACAAATTTGCTATGACAATTTTCACCACACTGTGACATACAAAATCCACAGTAAGATTTATAAACATATTGAGAAAAAAAAAAAACTACCACTTTCTGGTAACACTGGCAGTTTAAGTTAATTTTTATTGTCACTAAAAACAGAAATAACTTGTCAGTGGTGAAAATGCATGACAAATCTCTTGAAACAAATGATAATAAAAGGTGGAGGTAACAATAAAAATTAACTTAAACTGTGTGTTGCCAGAAAGTGGTAATTTTTTCATGTTGTGTGTGTGTGTGTGTGTGTGTGTGTGTGTGTGTGTGTGTGTGTGTGTGTGTGTGTGTGTGTGTAATTTATTTTAGGATATTAAAACAAAAACATTACTACACAATTATGTTTCAACACTACCAATGTGTCTCTTAAATAAATGTAACCATTCGTATGTCCATAAACAAAATTGTCTAGGATTTATATGCAGACAATGACCTATAATGACACCTCAACCTCGGTGAGTTTGAATTCACCAAAGGTCACATTTGAGTGGTTAATCATGGTAACGCCCACATGCCTCCCCCACTCCAAGAGAAAACAAAGTATTCTGCTTTTGAAATTAAATTAATCGTTCACTCACCAGTATTTTACCATCACCCAAGAAGATACATTTGTAGTGTTGAGACGTAATTGTAATTGTGTAGCAATTTTTAACGTTTTTGTTTTAATATCCTAAAATAATATTAAGCTCTCCCTCTTTTAAATTAAATGTTACATACAGTGGAATTATATTCCATTTGTTCTCATTTTACCTAGAGAACACACACACACATTATATATATATATATATATATATATATATATATATATATATATATATATATATATATGAAGAAATATAGTCTTAAAGTGTGCTATATTTATGGGATATCAGAGATAGAGTGTGTGTAAATATAAAAGTGACCATAGAAGTCAACACTTAGAGGCGACAGTGTTTCATGCTAGATGCAATCATCAGGCCACGAGTGCTGTTATTTTTCTCGGCTATTTATATATACAGGTCAGTGGTGCATTGAGGGTAGTCTATTTTGGCAGATATTTTACCAGCAGTTGTGTATTTGTGTCAAATTATCTTGCTTGTTTTTATTCAATTTTATTTTTGTTTTTTATCCTTTATATTTATTTTATTTTTATTTTTTATTTTGATCGGTGTTTTTAATAACGTAGTAAAAATTTGTTTATATAGCTTATTGTGGGTAGTCTATTATGGCGGCTATTTTACCGGAAGTTGTTTATTTGTTTATTTAAGGGACAAATGTCCCTTAAATGGTAATTGTTTACAAAACAACGTAATCTACCAAGCCATGATAAAATCACCAGATAATGAAGAAAAAGTATACATAGGAGTAACTGAAGGACCCTGGAAACAAAGAAATTATGTACACAAAACATCTTTCACAAATAGTAAATATGCGAACAACACAATGCTTTCTAACTATATCTGGGAAATAAAAAACAAAACGCACACCACACCAAAAATATTTTGGAAAATAAGGAAAAAAAATCATCAGCCTACAACAATCTATCAAAAACTTGCAAACTTTGCTTGGAGGAAAAAATAGCTATCATTACCTTCCCAGACCAAAATAAATTATTAAACAAAAGATCCGAGCTAATCTCAAAATGCAGACATGAAAACAAATTTTGACTACGTAACTTAAAAATCGAAAATGGAAAAAATAAATACATAAACAAACAAAATGACAATAAAATAAGCAAAATAAATTAATCCAAACAAATTACCAAATCACACCCGTTAGAATAGACGAAAGAATAAAAAATAAGGAACAAAATCAATAAATAAAGTAAATAATAAACAAATTAGCAAACTATTATGACCAAAATATTAGACTATAAAAAATCAAAACAAAAAAAAAAAAAACGGACGAAAAATAGCTATAATAAATGAATAAAAAATAATATACTGCGTTACTTAAAAATCGAAAACCAAAGAGAAAATATACAGTGTAATAAATAAATAATAAGTATAATAAATTGATCTAAATATATCCAAATATATAAATAAACTAACAACCGATACCAATAAACTAGCCGTTTAGAAAAAAAATAAAGATAATCAATCCAAATAAATAAATTAAAAATTGTTCCCGCCAAAATAATAGTCAGAACAAACCACAACAATCAACCCCAAAATTCAACAAATAGCTTTATCTTCCCAAACAAAAACAAAACTATTAAATAAGCTATATAAACAAATTTTCATTACGTTAATAGAAAACACCAATCAAAATAAAAATAATAAATAAATAAATATATAAGATAAAGAATAAAAATAAATAAAAACAAGCAAAATAATTTGACCCAAATAAATAAACAAATAAACGACTTCCGGTAAAATAGCCGCCATAATAGGCTACCCACAATAAGCTATATAAACAAATTTTTACTACGTTAATAAAAACACAGATCAAAATAAAAAATGAAAATAAAATAAATATGAAGGATAAAAAAACAAAACAAAAATAAAATTAAATAAAAACAAGCAAAATAATTTGACACAAATAAACGACTTCCGGTAAAATATCTGCCAAAATAGACTACCCACAATGCACCACTGACCCGTATATATAAATAGCCGAGAAAAATAACAGCACTTGTGGCCTGACGATTGCATCTAGCATGAAACAGACTGTCGCCTCTAAGTATTGACTTCTATGTTCACTATATATATATATATATATATATATATATATATATATATATATATATATATATATATTAGTTAGAGAGATTATATGTAATAGTAATCTCTAAATATTTTGGTTATTTTCCAAGTAGTAGACATTAGTTAAAAATGGATTTATTAGATGATTGTACTTGAGCAAACCAAATCATTAATCAACCATACCATAAGTAGAGAAAGAAAAGACAAAAAAAATGATTAAGTGATCCTTAACACTTCCACTACTATGTATGTGCTCATATCTTCACAAATCTCACGTTACCTGCTGCCAATGCCTGTATTATCAAGACACCATGAAATTCCAGTCCCTAGTAGTTGCACTATGAACTAACTGCCACTTACTGCTAATTCCAAACTAACAGAGAGTAGAATACAATACAACCACATTTGTGACATATTTTTATTATATTTTGCATTGGGAATGTTTAGTTCGGTCTGCAGAGTGCCCAATAGAAACCAAAATGAATACAACCATGAGCAATTGCAATCAACATCTTTACAGTTATTTATTTCCATTTTTTTTTCCAAAAGAAGCCAGTACAGCCATGCAAAAATGTAGCAATGAAAGTGTTAACAGAATGGCAGAACAAAACAGTGCCATATTAACAATGATACTTTCAGTTTCCAAATCCAATGCTTTTGGCATATCAAGTTTATTTTTAAGCTTTCCATTAGGCTTTATTGATTATTTTAAATAACAGCAAGTAACCCAATTTAGAGCATATGTAAGTTTGTTATGTAAGTGTTACTAAAATGGCAAGCCTCTTGCTACTCTATCAGTATTTCCATGGAAGTGTTCAGATGAACTACATCCCTTAGTTCAACCAATTCTAACCTTCAACACTTAGACCTGCCACGCCACATTGTAGCAAACCACCTTCATTCCCTTTAAATTCTATTTGCAGGATGCAAGTTCCACTCGAACAGCTTCTTCCCACAAACCGCTACTCTGTGAGACTGACTCCCAAGAGGATGTTTCCTCAACCTCTACAATCTTGTTCAAGTCTAGAGTTAACTGTTATGTTCTCCACAAACTGTGCATCTTACTTCTTACTCTATAATCTGCTATCTGGAGTAGCTCTTGAACCTTGTACAAGGTGAACATTACTGTATAAAAAAAATAAAAATAAATTAAAAAAATAAAAATTAAAAATAAAAATTAAAAAAATAAATAAAAAAACGCACACACGCACCCCATTAAAAATACAAAGGATAAGCATTTCCATCATTTCTGTTCTATGGCTCCACTGGAAATGAAGTTTCTATTGCAGTTAATTCTAAAAGAAATTAAAAATAAAAATTAGCTCAAAAGGTTTGTTAACTGTGCTGACTGCTACCTAGGATTGAACTCACCACCCTTGGCTAACAAATTAGACTATTACTCCTCAGTTTAATGGATGTGTTTTAAGCAATGGCAGTAGCTTATTTCCCTTACTGCCAAAGTGGATTTAACCATTAGGCAGTATTTAAGTTTTTTTTTTTTTTTAATTTCTCCTCAGAGAAGATTTTTGTTTGATGAGGTTCTGTTTTAACAAGGTCAGTGTCATATTTTTTTATATTTTCTAACCAGAAAATGTTTATCAGTACAGTTACTCCACCAATGTTGTACAGCTGCAAAATGCCTTCAGTCACTCATCTTTTCCCTCTTGTGTAGGGTGTTTATATACCTGTCATCTTGCATGCCCATCCCAAGCACAGCTGGGTCAAACATCCATTTACATATCAACTGCAGCTACTGACATCTAGTGACAGGGTAAATCTGCACCTTGTGGTTATAAGATATCTTCCAGGTCAACACTGATGCACCTGGATTCTATGGTATAACTAATGCTGCTAATTATTCCGATATCACCTAGGGTAATCAGAGTTCATATTGGTGTCAACACAGATCAAATTCAATTTAGACCATCTGGTATGAGAATTACATACCACATAAGAAATGCTATCAAATTCAAGATGAAGATGGGCCAGCCATTTAACATGAATGTTCATCAAGAAATGAACATCATAGATAGCAGCTTCATATCCAAAAAGACCCCAAAGAAAGAGTTGGAATAGTTTTAGAAGCTTCAGGAAAAAAAACTGACAAAATATGGCCAGAAAGTGAAATAAATCATGCAAGCTGAGAGACTGAAACGAAGTAAGAAAGGTACCGTTTTTCTGTGCATCAAATATTGTTGGCACATCTGTTGGGGTCCTGATATATATCTAGAGATTCTTGACAGAAACCAAAGAAAAACCTGCAATGTTATTGGTCCTGACTTGGCATCCCAGCTTCAACCACTTTCCCACCACCATAATGTATCTCCCCGGCATCTTTTCTATAACTATTTTCATAGTAATTTCTTGAATGAGATTTCCTATTTGGTACCTTGACTTCATGAATTTAAAGATACATTGTAACCCGGATATAAGAGAGATTTTCTCTGGTCCCAAATTAGAGCCTGTGTTAATAAAACAAAATAGACCAAACCCGGATATAAGATAATTCTTAACCGGTCCCGGCAACTCTCTTATATCCGGGTTACACCATAGTACTAGATTAGTTTGGTTTACAGTATAATCGACCTTAATGGGTTATTTAATGCCAAAAAGATTTTTATTGCTGATATTTTTCTTTCAAAAATGTATTGCTAGTAATATTTTTCTTTTTCAAAAATATTCTGCTGATTATATATTGCTGGTAATCTTTTTTTTTTCTTCAAAAATGGATTACTGGTAATAATTTTTTCTGAAAAAGTATTGCTGGTATTAAAACCTATTTTTTTTTTTTTTTTTTTTTTTACACATTCACGCTCCTCAAGACCTTTCTGTTAAAATTGTTAGATGCAACAGTAAGTTCTATGCCAACAATTTCTTTACTCACACTTCTCACCTGTGGAATTCCCTTCCAGCTTCTTGCTTTCCATCAAGTACAATCTTCAAAAAAATTAAATGTAACATCAATCATCGTCCGTCTCCTTCAAGCCTGTCTTTTTATTGTCCCATTTCTTTCACTCTCAGTAACCCCATTGTATCTTAGTGGCTTTTATTGCCTTGCTTGGAGTACAAGGATTTTTTTTTTAAATTGTACTTTGCATGGAATTAAAATTAGAAGCCATTTAAAATTATCTCTCATAATACATTGATTTGGCTATTTATATTCTGTCTGGCACAAGGCCAGCTGTAAGGCACCCAGAAGATCAAACTCATTGATCAAATATAAATTATGTAATTAACATTAAGCAAAACCAAACAAAGGAAAAATAAATAAATAAATAAAGGAAAATTTTCTCCCCCTCCCCATCCATTTCTGGGATTAACCCACCTTGTCTGCCAATAGACTTCATTTAACACCACCAAGTGCAGTTATTCAAAGAGACAAAACTCTCTCTCCTCTAGTATGCAGTAGGAGAATATATTCTGAGGAGTGTTGCACAGTAAAACTGACTACTTAATTTCAAACTAACTATGTGGATGTCTCAAGCATACTCACACACAATGCTAATTCAGTAAATGTTTTTCTTTCCATCCTTTATTTTAGTTATCTGTACACGCCTAAATATAATTTCTCTTGAGAGAGAATGTTCTCTAAAAAGAAAAAAAAATATTTTGCATATTAGGCATTGAACTATCATATCACATCCATGAACTTGTCTGACTTTTCCGCTAACATGATGAATATTCATGAGCACTCTTATACCAAAAACTTTTGAAAAGCCAATAACATTTTTGCTCTTGTATACAAATACTTGTCACAAAATAGAAGCCTTACATTTGCCTTGATAATGTCTCAGAGGGTGAAATTCCTCAGCTAAGTTTTCCTTTAGTCTTTATTCCTCGTCCTAGAAAATATTCAACCTCCAACAGGAATCAAACCTGTATCCTATACAGAACAGTCATTTAGCCTAACGTGCCTTAACCGATCGAGCCACGGAGGATCTTTCGATTAGCAAGGTCAATTTTACTGCTTTTAAACTTCAATCTTCTATAAATCTTTCACGTACATTCATATCTGTATAAACATAAAAATGTCTTAAAATAATTGTCGGACTTTGTCCATTTCATCATGCATGCATGCATGTATACATGCACGTGCACTCGCACAGTGTTGAATTCATTTATTTTAAAAGCAACAAGTTATGACACCTCTTGCTACACTTTCTTCCAACTGTTCACAACCAAAACTTATTTATAGACTTAGCTACAGGAGTCACAGCCTGAGATTAAAAAAAGTCCGAACTCACCAGATTTAACAACAAAGTTAATGAAGCTCATATGTAAGTGGGGTGTTGAAAAGTCATCCTACCAACTCACTTCCAAAAATTACTATTTCACTGAGTAAAGTACTGTTTTAGAGAAACGGGCTGGTCTGAGAACTTTTCAGCACCCCTTCCTATATTCAGCTGGAAAGAGACTTGAAATGAGTGAAATTTTTCCTTGCCCCTATGATCAGTTTTGTGCTCCCAAATAACCCATCCAAGAGGTTAAAATAGCAAATTCATTACTCTATCAAGAGAGGTGTTATGAGCTTTCTAACTATGGCAAAAATATGTTGGATCAAATGTAATTAAGCAGGTAAATAGACAAATAAGTAAGTTGGTAAACAATAGAATTTTCAGAGTAAAAAGGTGAACAGATCAGTAGGAGATTAAGTATGTTTATTGGTTGCTACTGGTAACTTACTAAATGATGACTCAACAGTCAATAAAAAAACAGGAGAATACCGAATAAAAAAGCCGATAGTAATAAATAAAAAATCAAATTCATGAAGCATTTTCTTTTTCTTTTAAAATAAATGGCTTTTCAGCCAGAAATACTTGGACAAAAATAATATAGAAATTATTTAAGTTGTTCATTTTAAAGTTGTTTTCAGTCAGAAATGCATGGGCATAAAGTTTCTCTGAGTGTTACAAGATAAAAGTTATTCAATGACCGAAACAAGCATCCTAACCTTTGCAGTTTCAATCATATTTCAAATGCTAAGCCTCTCCCATCCCTTTCGTGGTACAGATTTATATATTATTTACAACAACTGTTTATTAGGGTAGCTAGCCATTCCCTGTTGTAGATGCCTGTTCAGGCAGATTTGTGCTTGTTGGACACCCACAGAGTCCACTTGTGGTTTATACTGAATATATAAACTGGGTGGCCCTTTGTTATGGTTTCTGGAATTGAGTGCATCATTTGGCATGACCAACAGTCTAAACAAAGTCAGTACACAAAAGCCCTCTGTCACGATGACTTGCCGCTTCATGCTAGTACAACCATTAATAACCTCCAAACGGTTCTGTCAACATTTCAGGCATTTTCCAAAGGTATCACATGCTGCTATAGACCAATAATATCAAGGAGTCACCTTCCTGGCAAATCAACCCCCGTTTCATGCAAACCTAGGTCTCATTATCAGTAAGCAAACATTCTAAACACTCAGCCATGACACACATTTTTCTTTTAACATATGTGTACCATAAAAAGCACGACCCACTTACAAGACATTACATAAAATCAATCATGATTTTTTAAACTGTTTACATTTAATTCTTTCTATTACCTATTATTGTGCCTTGACAGGTGTGATGACACTTACATGGAAGCTAGTAAATAAAGATATTCAAAAATAAAAGTTGTTCTTAAAAACATGAATGAATGAAAACAAATAGAATACTCGACTTGGATTTTGAAAATTACTGTGAAAAATATATTTGTTCACAGCAAATTTTTGTATGTGAACAGTTTCCATATAAACATAGGAAATTTTAAAAAAATAAAATAAATAAATAATAATAATAATAATAATAACATTTATAAATAGAGGCCATATTGACCAAAGAATCCACAATGCATGGTGACTGTCAGCTTCATGCCTCCATACAATCTTCAGACAATGATTTCATTGGGGTGTGAAACTGACCATTACCATGCAGTGTTGATCCCTAAGGCCACACTGTAAATATGTAGATAAACTTATAGAACATTTTCTTGGAGGTTTCTTTACACAAGAATTTTTGGCAACATGCTGAAATTACAACAGTATTTAGTATTGTTGAAATTATCACTAACATTTTTTGACAAGATTTACAAACTAAGTTCTGTTCAATTTCATAAACCAATTGATTAAATTTGAATAAGCCGATTTGTTTGGAAAAAAATTCCTACTTTTCGGTTTAATAATTTCTTTAATTTTATAGGAGTTCATGGTAAACAATATTTTTTAAGAAAATTTATTTTTTTCCTTTTTAAGATTTCTTCCAGTTGATTATGCATCATACAACTGGGCATGTGAAAATATTTCTTTCTGAAGTAAAATTCTAACTTTCTGAAGCATTTGATCTTGTGATTTGTTTATAGTTCTCACAAATGCAAGACAAACTGGAAACTGGATTCATATATATATATATATATATATATATATATATATATATATATATATGCAAAAAACAATATTGCATTTTATTAAATAAGTATTTGTTTTTTAATCATTAAATTGTTTTTAAAATAGTGAGAGTATTTTCTATGTTAAATAATAAAACTTAATTTTTCAAAAACAAAAAAACAAAAATATTGAAAATTTATTGTGCTAAGCTACACAGCCGAGTAAAGCAACTGTACCTGTTTGCACTTCTTCCCA
This sequence comes from Acanthosepion esculentum, assembly GCA_964036315.1. Lineage (NCBI taxonomy): Eukaryota > Metazoa > Mollusca > Cephalopoda > Sepiida > Sepiidae > Acanthosepion > Acanthosepion esculentum. Next base: position 56,799,962 of record OZ038502.1, read on the forward strand.
AAATTTGGTTCCAATCAGTCAATGTATGGCTATTTTATATAGATAGAGATAAAAAAAATGAGCATACCATGATGAAAAAATGCCCCAAACTTAAAAAAAAAATTTTATCATCAAAATCTTTGTTACTATTAAGAGGAAAGGCCATAGTATTTTTTTATTATTAAGTTATATTTATTTAGCCTTTTTAGATTAAAATTTAGGTTAAAAATTCTGTTTTTCTTTCATCAACCGGGGTGGGGGTGCTGAGCAAATATTAGTATAGGAAGTTTCAGTGTCTTTTCTTGCTGTGAAAAAACACACTAATTTGGAAAGTCTTACAAAAATCAAATAATTATTAATTATCTGATTTTAATGAAACTTTCAGGGCCTAGTCACAAATGAAATTATTTCAAATTTTTTTTTTTAGAAAATTTTGGTAAAAATATTTTGTTTTACATCTATCCTCCACTCATTTAGATTTATGAAATTTTGAGGAATTTTTGTAGCACTTAATGTTTATATTAGTTATATGCAGAAGTCCTTGAAGAATTTAAATCCAGTTTTTTGTTTTGTTTTTCATAAAACAAAGTATCACTTCTGAATCAAAATAAGAAATGTAATAAAACTATGACATTATTTAATTAGAAAAGTTTTTAACTGCTTTTATGGATAAGATATACAGGGGGCCCTCGACTTATGTCTGAAATCCATTCCTACAGCATGACGTAACTGGATTTTCAACGTAGGTCAGAACTCACCTACATAAGCACAAGTCTGCCTTATGCTTGAGAGCTATAATGAAGGGCAAAAATCCCCCCCCCCAAAATAATAAAAAACAAGAGCTAGCATATGTAACACAATCCAATATGGCATACACCAGGTAAAGAAACAATGCCATCTTCCTCATATAACACTGCATGACAACTTCCATATTATAGATGACATTGTAACCACAAAACACTATACATCAGGTCCAATATAGCCCAAGGACCAGCTGTATTATGAACCCTATTGTCTTAAGAAAAAAAAAAAATGATTTTTTTTTTTTTTTTTTTTTTTTTTAATTAGGATAATTTATAAAATTTTTAAATATTTTAAAATTCTGTATTAATTTGTACCAGTTAAGTGACATTTATTAATCACAACTGGAAAAGTTTACTACAATTTAGCAAACCCCAATATTTTAAAAAGAAATTTTGAACTTTTTGTCTGTATATAAACAAGCCCATTTATATAAATATGGATGTCCATATATGACATTATCAGAAAATAAGCACAATAACTATAGTAAATTTAAAACCAAAGCACCTAAAATTCAATAAAACATTAGATTATGGAGTATACTAAATTTTTAAGATTACCGAGTAAGATTACAAGACACCCGCATTATATTCCTCAAGTAATTTTTATAGATATGTCCACCATAGTAAAAAAAGTTAGATAAACTTCTGGTTGTCAGTCAAGCAGTCAACACCTTAAACTCATAATATACACTTAATTCCTCCTTCCCACTCCCTTACAACCATTGCACACAGTAACCCTTTACCTTGAGTTGTCCTTGTGGGTGAACTAAAAAAAAAAGATGCAAATAGTATATTAATAAAAACAAATTAGCTGTAAATAACCAACAATGCCACTTTTATAGCCATTTGTCACATTATTTCCAACTAAAATTGCTACTTATATAGATGTAGAAACAAATTAATCATTCTAAATAACACAGTTTATCAAAATAAGTGCTGCATAATTTGTTACATATAAAACATATTTATATGTAATTGTTCATGGTTAATTGAAAGTACTACATAATTTGTTGCACTTGTTTTATATAGGCAAACTACTGATCTATATACAACCTTTAAAGAGTAACTCGTGAGCTGATTATGCAAGAACCATCAAGGGACAATTTGATTTGAGGGACAGGAAAGGAGGCGAAAATTTCTCCCAAATATACAACTAAATCTGGTTTTAAAAAAATGATATCATTTAAGGAAAAATGATGACCAAGCCTGTGTGGTAATCTCTGATGAGGTTGCAGAATTTATTGGGATTTTGCCAGTAAGAAGGATTTTGAAAATACTGACAGTTTGGACTGATAGCAGTTGATAATGAACATTTTAAGGATAGTAATAGGAAACCAAACCTAAAAGTCTGACAAGACAACTAAATATTGATAAGGCAGATAAAATTAATCTAAGAATTTTACACAGAGCCCAAGAATCTCTGTAACAGCTATGGGGGGGGGGGGACACTTAAAGAAAACACAATCAAGATTTAGGCTTACAGCAATATCACATATCACCAAAGTTAAGCAACATTGAGCCTGGTCAGTACCCAAATGGATGACTACTTGAAAATTTAAGTTGCTCTAAGCTTGGATGTGTGGGTTTGTGTAATGGATAATAGCTCTCCAATTTCCAAATGGGTTCATTATAATCACTTGGGAAAGTTATGAACCCAACTTTCCCCCACCTATGGGTTAATTAATAGAAATCATATCAGTAAATCATTATCCTCAAAAAATTCTTAAAATCTGGTTTTCTGCTTTTAAATAAGCTGCAAATGGTTGATAAACCATAAAAAAAAATTTTTTTAAAAAATAAATAAATAAATAAAAAAATCAAATAGTTATGATTATCTAATTTGATAAACTGTTTGAATTTCTGAGATTAAGTTATTTACATTATTTGCAAACTAATATCCTTATCTTTGTTATCACAACCTTTTGGCCATTGTACATGCTGGTTTTTTTTTATCATATCTGTTGATCCCGTTAACCTTCAGGGAATTTTGAAATGACCTTTCATTTAATCTTCCAGAGGTTAATGGTTCCCATTCCACTGTCCATGCCTAATAATATCTAGTCTTCTTAATTAGTACTGCTCAGTATATTTTGTTTTTTGTTGTTTTTTTTAATATTGAGTCTACCTGGCCCTGCAATTGAACTCCCCATTATGTCAAATTCACAAACCAATCCACTAGGTTTCTGTCCCGCAAGACAATCCTCAACCTACTTAAAACTTTAAACCTAATAATCTTATTGCTGCTACCGTCTCTGAAACAAAGAGAACAATAAATGAGCAGTAGTAAATAACAAGATAATATCCATAGAACACGAAATGAGAACTGTCTACCCTGTAAATTAAATAAAGAGTTCAGTTTGAAATTACCTGGCAGTTACCCAGATCAACAGACATCAAACAAAAACGGCTGGAGAGCACAATGTTAAAATGTAATAATAACAACGATGAGGATGTTAAGCCAAATGTAAAGCTAAACAATCATAATACTGCCTTAATTCAAAAACTATGATCACAAGGCTTTCAGGGGACCGTTTAGTTAACAGCTACTATTGCCCTGTCTGTACAATTAAAGAATTCAGAGTTTAGGCAGAAATGTTAGATTGGTTTAGTTAAATTTTTTTTTTTTTTTTTAAGCTTTTCACCCCCAAGAAAGGCAGGAGTGCCACAAGCACACAAGGGGTTACAGAGAGTGGGAGCAAGACTAAAGAGGTGTGATAGAGGGAAGGCATGAAGAAAAGGACAGGGAATAGATCAAGGCATCTGGAGATGTTGATTGACATTGCATCTGAATAGTTAGAGATTATAGCTATCAGGGAAACAAGTAAGAGGAAGGGAGTTCCACAGACAGGAAGTGCAAGACATGAAGCTATTGGAGTAGAAGAGATGGCTACATTTAACCATTTCGACAGTATGCTTTCAACTACAGATATTTTGTACATAATTTTATACTTTTTTTATACAACGTAAAAGGTTTTTTTTTTTTTTTTCAGATATATAGTTTGTAAATCATAAAATAACCAGGTGGATAAAGGCGTTATGTAGATCCAGTGACATGACCCAAAGAGTGTGAGTTCAATACCTGGTTAAGGTGGTGGAGAACTTGGAGAGGGGAATTAACAGGAGATAACTGATATCCATTAGACATGGCACATGAAACTAGAACAGTCTACCCCAGTGAGCAAAGTAAAGGGTTCAGTTCGACATTCCAACCACCTGAAGAAGGCCGGAACATACAACGGCCAAAACGTTGTAATAAATATGACGAAAAAGACGAGGACAATAGTCCGAATAATGTAAATAGTGTAATAAGTATTAATTGAAAAAAAAGAACACACTTCAAATGAGTGGAATTACTTATAAGCTCTGGTTAAATTTATTCTTTGCTGATTACAAGCCTTCAATAACACACTTCTCCTTAGGTGTCTTGCAATATTATTAGGTGATAAGAGACCACCTATAAACCTGTTGAGTTTCTTTTAAAAGCAGTTCATGATAAAAAATAATGAGAACAATATTATCAATTTTATTATTAATTACACATTTTAATTTGCATTTGCAATGCAAGTTATCCTAATAATTATTATTACTCACATTATCCAATATTGCTGAGATCAAACTCAATATTTAATTAATAAATGGAAAGGTGTTCAGAATTTGTGAAAAATAAAATAATAATATAGAGAACAGGGAAAAAAAAAAAAAAAAAAAACGACAAAACTTCCAACATTAAAATTAATACGATTTCAATGAAATACATTTAGTAGTTTTAACAATTCATGTTTTCTTAATGTAATTCTGCTAAGAGTTCAATAATAGATTTTAGCTTATCAAACAACAGACCTTCAGAATGAACAATAAATTAACAATACCAGAATGACATAGGTGGGATACTACCAAAATGGACATTTTATTCCAAAATGAAAGCAAAAAAATTAACACACCTGATTTAAAATAATTGTCAAAAAACTGGGAATTACCCAATTCAAACAAAGTTTTCAGGATTTATTCATTAATGAATATTTTAGTGAATAGCTTAAAAAAAAAAAAAAAAAAAAAGAAAACCTGGGGAAATGGGGGGGGGGTTCACACACACCCCCCCAACTACTTTTCAATATTGAGTGTTTACTTTTTAATTGGTTCCAATTTTTTTTAGTTATATAAAAAAGAAAAAATTATGTAATATCAAATGTGTACATACAGAAAATTCAGACTGCATCTTGCCAAAAATAATTCAAGAAAACTCAAAAAGATAATTTGCAGGAGTGGGGGGTATCCATTTTGGTGGTATCTACATTGTTCTTGTACTATAACCTGGGTTTAATTTGAAATCTCCCTTTAATGCAAACATTGCCGGCAGGAAAATGTTTACTTTCTTTTTTTTTTTTTAGAATAGAATTGCAAGCCGATATCACACTACAGGCTTTTCCATTCAAGTTTTTCCGTTCACCACTGCAGTAGTCTGGTATTGAACTCAACTCTTTGGTCTAGTCACCAAAAACTTGGAGAGCTGAGTTAAAGGGAAATAACCGAGACATGGCATGTGGAACTAGAACAATCTACCCCTCTGGACGAAATAAAGGATTCAGTTCAAAATTCCAATCACCTGAAAAAAACCAGAGCATACAATGGCCAAAACGTTTTGAATATGGCAATGAAGATGATGATGACAGCCTGAATAATGTAAATAAACACTTGTTTCTTCCTCACATTTATTTCAAAATACATAATGGCTGCAAACAAACATGCATCTATTTATTTATTTAGCTTCAAGTCATGTGATATAATTTTCCAGCCATACAGATTTTTATAATGCTGTTATTAAATATTATGAATGCTTATTTTTCACACACATTATAGTTGGAATATAATATGCAAGTATAAGAATGTCTATCGAAAACAAATATTGAATTTCATATTAAAAATGCAATAAATTCACAAAATAAAAAGCCCTAGCTCAATAGCATCTTGTCTAATTTTAATAAAATTTAGCTCAGCATTCAAGGTACAATATGCTCCTAAACTGGTTGGTGTATTATGTATTGTTTAAACTGTATCTTGGGAACATAGATACAAGATTAGAGTTTTAGTATTATATAAATGACATGCTCAATCAATAAAATAGAGCCATCTCCTCCCATCTAGACACTTCAGCAAAATAACTTTAGATACAGCTAAAGGGTTTTAATAAGAGAGAGTGCAAATTTTTATTTTTCTCAAATGTATTTCATAAAATTTAATCAACCAGCCACTCTTCCAAATTAATCCATTAATGCTCTAGTATTAATTATAAAGATTGGAAAAATAAAAATCTGCTATTAATTACAGGTTTCTATCAATAAAACCATCAGTGCTTACCAACTTCAAAATGGGATAGTGGACATTAATGGGTTAAAATGAAATTTTGAAAACTTTAATTTAAAAACTAAAAGATTTCCATACCCTAACTCTTATGTATTTAAATTTTAGATGAATTGCAGAAGTATTCCATGAAAATCTAACACTTCACTGATGAATTGAATTTTTTTTTTTTTTTCAGTTTGTTTTTATTCCCCAAACCATTTATTGACTTTGCACAGACTGAAAAACTGAAAACCAATGAATAATCATATTACCATTTTTTTTTTTTTCAGTTTATTTTTACTCCCCAAACCATTTATTGATTTTGCACAGACTGAAAAACTGAAAACCAATGAATAATCATATTACCATTTTTTTTTTTTTCAGTTTATTTTTACTCCCCAAACCATTTATTGATTTTGCACAGACTGAAAAACTGAAAACCAATGAATAATCATATTACCATTTTTTTTTTTTTCAGTTTATTTTTACTCCCCAAACCATTTATTGATTTTGCACAGACTGAAAAACTGAAAACCAATGAATAATCATATTACCATTTTTTTTTTTCAGTTTATTTTTATTCCCCAAACCATTTATTGACTTTGCACAGACTGAAAAACTGAAAACCAATGAATAATCATATTACCATTTTTTTTTTTTTCAGTTTATTTTTACTCCCCAAACCATTTATTGATTTTGCACAGACTGAAAAACTGAAAACCAATGAATAATCATATTACCATTTTTTTTTTTGTAAGAAATAGACAAAACCAAAAGATTGCTTCTGAAAAGAAAGTTGGTATGTTGGTTTTATTTAGCTACCCATTAACTGAATCAAGATGTTCTTTAATTTGTCAGGTGGTATAATGGCTAGTGGCTCAGAACAAGAAATCAACAAGCAGAATTTGAATTACAAATTTGCTACATTCACTGAATTCATCTTTCCATCCACCATAGGTTAAATAGTAGGGCAGACTAAGCTCTTCAGCTTTATTTGGCAACCAGTCAAGGAGAAGGATATGGAATTAGCAATGTTATCCTAGCAACACTTAGCCTGTTGAAAATTGTAGGTCCATATAGAGGAGTCTACAGGACTTGAGTAAGTTACTTTGTCTAGACAATAGGTTAACATTCCGAGATTGCTTTTATATATATTTTGATGGCTTATCAGTCCTTTGTAGGTTATTTAAAACTGAAATATTTTGGATTGTAAGAATAATTCTTTTTTGCAAATGAATATTGCATTAACAATATTTTGAGAATATATTTAACCCATAGCTGAGGGAGGAGATGGATTCAGACTTTTTCTAAGAGTATTTATTAAGTACGTACTGCAAGTTTCAAGTAAATCGAACAAACCAAACTTTTTTATTTTTTTAACCATTTCACAGCAAGCAAGGTGATAATGCCACTAAGATGCAGGTTACTTGGAGTAAAAAGAGAACAAGAAGACTTTAGTAAGGCTAAAGGAAAATAAAAACAGGATTCCAGCTAGACAGATGGTGCTGCATTTAAATTTTTGAAGCAACATAGGTGGCAGATAAAGAAACCGGAAGAGATTTCCACAGGTGAGAAGTGCGAGAAAAACTATTAGAATAGAACTTACATTAGCTATTTCAAAAGTAAAATGATGGGGGGGTCAATTTACCAATCTAGTAGTACACTTAAGTGGAATTCAAAAGTGGATCTCCAATTCCTCATGTCGAGCCCCTATCAATTTCACCCCTTGCACATCTAAACATTCTAAGAAAGTAGATATTTCAAATGGCACATCAATATTTATATGCGTTAAGCAGTTGTTCAGGTTAAAATTTTATTCTCCATGACTTACAGTAACTAATGATTCCCTATTTACATACTAACAGGCTTAACTAACTTTGATGATCACATGAGAACTGATGAATTCTGTGTTATTTAACCATAAATACTTATGAACAAATGGAGATATTTAGCTTGTAATCTTAATTATCTAACAATTTCAAGTAATATTTCTCCAACAGCAGTGCTGTGATCAAGTCAAGCATTCTCCACACACACACAGGTAGATATTTAGGGTGTGTGAGTCACAAATCTTTCACTGTAGGTTTCAGTATACAATTTTCGAAGATAAAAGAAAATTGTAATAATAAAAAAAAAAAAAAAACTGTCAAACCTACAGAAATAAAACTAAAATTTAATTCAATTTACAATTTTTGATGAGCCACCTGAAAATAACACTGCCACTGCAAAGTGTTATCTCTGAGCTGATTTTATCTTGTTAAATTTTGGGAGAGGGAAAAAAAAAGTCTCATTGCCTAAGCTATAATTAGGCAGAAGCTTTTAAAGTAATGTAATATTCAACCTTGAAGAGGCAGAGAAATCTTTCAAAATTTATTTTTAAAGAAAGCAAGTAGTTTCCAATGCCAGAAAGTATACAAGTGAAATATAAACATTGGCCTCTTGCCACTGAGCAATGGTTAGCAAGTTTATTTCTAATTGTTTGCTAGTGTTAGGGACTTCAGTCATCACTCATTGCTTCTCCTCTCATCAGTACCATAGTTACCTTTATCAGGCTAAAAAGCTCTGTACTGAGTGGGAAAAAAACAACAAAAAACATAACAATGTGAACCCGAGTCAAGGTCATTCTCGAAAAAATTATTGCAAGGATTCCTTTCATCAAAATATTTTCAATTGAAACTTTCAAGTATTTTTGTAAAATATGGTGGCATTTAACTTATTAATTAAATGTTATTTCTGCTTAGATATTAAACATTAGGTTGTATCTATTAACCATGTGTGTGAAAATTAGTGTTTATTAAGTAATGTAAGTATCAATGAATATAACAAACTCAACTTTTTTTTTTTAAAATTATTTCACACCAAGCAAGGCAATAAAGCCACTAAGATGCAAAAGGGTTACTGAGAGTGAAAGAGAACAAGAAAATAAGGAGAAAGGAAAAATAAAAGAACAGGAGACAGATGATGGCAGCTTGTTGCAGTTAAATTTTTTGAAGAACAAATTTGATGAAATCAATCCTTTAACTACATTGCTCAAGTCAGTGGAGCTTAAACGAGAGAAACAAAATTAAATACAAACATATTAAATACATTATTTTATAATGTATTAAAGAATTCTAGTTTAGTTTACATTGAATCTAATTAACTGAATATAGTCATCTAATAAAGTTCAAAGTGTGTGTGTGTCGGGGGTGGGGTTCCACTAAAAGTTTTATACAAGGACCTCAAAGATTTGCTAAAAAAATGAGCATAGTGGGGGGGGGGGTGGCAAAAACTTTTTATCAAAGCATTTTCTGATATAAAATCTTTTTTAGAAGGTTCAATAATTTTGGTTAAAAATCTTGTTTCGCTGGCATCAACAGGAAACCATAAATTAATATAGGAAATTTGAGCATTTTTTTTTTTTTTTTTTTTTTTGCAGTAAAATTTTTTATTTCAAATTGTCAAATTTTAATAAAACTTCCAGGGTTTATTCACAAATTAAATTACTTTTTTTAAATATTTTTGAAAATCTTGATAATTTTTTTTTGTTTTTTTTACATTTATTACCTCAAACATTCAATTTTATGAAATTAAGAAATTCTATTTTGTAGCAGTTAATGTTTATATTAGTTATAAGAACAAGTCTTCAGAGAATTTAAATCAAATTTTTTTTGGTCAAACTGGACTCCCAGTTACAGAAAATCTGCTCTGAATCAGAAAATAAAAATGCAATAATACTAAGATATTATTTAATTAGAAATGCTTTTAATTGCTTTTATGAACAAAGTCTGTGTGCGTAAGAAATTTTTATGAATAATGAGCTTAATTGTTTTTAATTTTTTTTTTAATTTTAATTAGAATAACTTATACTTTTTAAAATCTTAAAATTCTGTATTAATTTGTAGCAATCAAGTTATATTGTTATTTAAGAAACAAATGAAAAAAAAATAACGATACTTACTAATCCTAAGTGGAAAAGCTTATTACAATTCAATGCCCCCCACCACTCCACAGTACTTTTAAAAAGAATTTCTTTTTGTGCATGTATAAAAAGTGCAGATTTTTGTAAATACAGACATCCATAGATGATAATATCAGAAAATAAGAGTGGTAACTACAGGGTGCAATGGGTAAATTGTCACCATTTTTATATGCATGTTTTTCATTTTGTCAACTGCTCAGTATAGTGAGGTCAGTTGAGCACCACTTGTGAGAAAAAGAGCACCATGACACAATTCACTGCCAGAATGCCAGAAGTTTGTAAACAGCCTGCTTTACTGCTTGGCATTTGTACCAGAAGCTCTGATATGAACTTTTCAGAGTATTTGGGTGTCAATCTGACGATAGTGCAGATGTTTAATATTTATTTGCAAAGGATTAATTTATTAACTGTAAGTATGTTTAAAATTTTAAAAAGGTTACTGGGTAGTTAATAAGGTGTTTACAGTGTAAACATAATTTCATCCCTCCCCCTTACACAAATCTCGCAAACATCAGGTTATCGATAGAGTCAGCACGTAAAAAAAAAAAAAAAAAAAATAAAAAAAAAACAACAGCCTACGTTAAAAATCACTTTCAAACTAAAGTAATATTTGTTTTAATTCCGTTTAAATAAACTTTAAATCAGTTAATCTTTATCAAATAAAGTTTCAGTAAAGTATATTTTATTTTTGAAATTTTTGAAATTTTTTTTTTTATAAAGAAAAATTATACTGCATTGACAGATTTCTAAACATGGATGATTTTAACATGGGTAGCAAGCAGTTAGAGGGAAAAGGGTCACCACCCATCTATTTCCTGAAGTATTTACTTGAAAATGAAAGTAGTAGAACTCACCAGACAGTTCTATAACTGCAGGCATGAAGAGAAGGCGAGGCAAAAAGTGGCTGTGTAATGAATAGCTAGGATTGAAAAACTTGAGAGCTATGTTCAAATTCCAGTCCAGCTAGTTACATTTATTTACATGCAAATACGCTTGTGAAATGTAGGAATCCATCTCTTTTTTTCTCACCCCAACTGAACAGGTTGAATAGCAATAGCAAACTGGATTCTACAGCCTTGGTTGGCAACCAGTCAACCTATTGTGGGAAAATCTTCTGCCTAGTCAGTCATGAATCAAGAGACAATCGCCAAAGCATGTATCCTATATGACACTTAATAAATGATATAATTACAATAAAAAATAAATAGTAAATAATTTTTTTTTTTTAAACCAGTTTGGTATGCATATTTGTACAACATTTTCTTGTCATTTGAAAGTTAAAAACTTGGTGGATTTATTTTAAAATTGTCATTATTATTATTATATTCATTTCATTCACAATGTAAATAAACATTAACATTTTAAAAATCAATAACTAGCTAAATATAATAAACCAAATTATTATTGTCTTGTTTGTTTTGTTTTTTACAGCTTATCAACCCTTTGTGGGTTATTTAAAGCCAAAATATTTCAGATTTTAAGGAGGTTGCTTACAGTACCTAGTATTCCCAAGTACTCATCTAAATACTGACAGGGCTCAACATAGCTTAATTTTGGCAATCAAATGTAAAGTATTTTCAGCATGATTTGACCGTAGGCATAAACCAAAGGAGAGAGTTCAATTTTCCCAATCCTCATTGTTCAGCTTTGACAGAGTTCAAGAATGCTTATGCACCCTTGTGGGTGATTAATTATTCTCTACCCTGCAAACCCTTATTAAACAGATGAAAGGTTGCCAACCTTCCACTACTATAACTATGACAGATGATCAGACCAACTTTCCTTCAATTCACCAGCTCAGACCTTCAGTCACGACCTGCCAAGCTATTTTCATGGTGGCAAACTATCCCCATTCCATTCATGTGCCTTTGATAAAAAGCATGTTTCAAATCAGAGAGCTTCTTCCCCAGAACTGTTATTTTGTGAAAAACTCCTAAGAGAATGCTTCCCTGACAACTACAATCTTGCTCTTTTTAAGTCAAGAGTCAACTGATATCTATCCTACTCATTCTCATAATACTCTCTTACTTCTCCCTTACAATCACAGTAACACTACCTTCAGTTGACCTTGGGCCTTATACTGGGTAAACTAACAGTAAAACAAATAAACAAACAAATACATTATAGGAAATTATGTACACTATTTACATTGTTCAGACCGTTGTCCTAATCTTTGTCATTCACAACATTTCAGCCATTGTAGGTTCCAGCCTTCTTCAGGTGATATATGTTGGAATTTCAAACCAAACTATATTTTGTCCACTGCAGTAGATTGTTCTAGTTCCACATGACATGCCTTTTCTGGATATCTCAGTTTCAGTTTAAGAGGCAGTAATATGAGTTTTGTTTTTTCTTCAACTAAATATTTTTTGAACACAATTGTATGCCTTCAACTACAGATAAAATGTATTGGTGGTCTTTTATATAAAAATTGTATTGCTGGTATTTTTACTATTAAAATGCATTTTTATACTTTCATAGTGTTTTCATTGGTGTGGGGGCTCACTATTTGTCCATAACTGAGAAGACCCTAACAGGTGATACCACCCGGGGTTAGGGTGGACCTGAGACCAACAGCAGTTAAGAGGTGGTTCCATGCTCCTCAAAACCTCCAGCCTCTCAATCAGAGGCCTTGCTGCCGAATTACATTGTTATAACGAAATTACTGATTACCAAAGACTGCAAATCATTGTGGTGATAACGATAGATTTTAATGTCACTTTGAGCATGTGTACTCCACACAGAGCACAATGACTTGACCATAATATAAATCTGTCTTTGACAATGGGATTTATCACAAATCTAACAACAATTAAATGCCAACTGTTTACACAAAGTTGTGTTCATAACAAAAACACTGCAAATGTTGAGAAAAATCTTTGTTTTGCTGTAGCATCAGAATATATCAATAACAGTCAGACTGGAGAACAGGAAGAGGCAGAGGAGGAGCACAAGCAGGCATTATTGATTATTGAATTACCTTCTCATACACGTGTGTGGTTTCAATACCAAAATACTATTTTTGCAGTGCTTCCACTGCACTGAATTACTTTCCGTCTTGAAGCTGATTTTCACTTGCCACAAAATTAGCTGTAGCTAACAGTTTCAGCACATTTTGCGATTTAGTTCAGGGACATAAATTCATGCTTTTTTTTTTTTGTTTTGTTTTTTTAATTTTTGACCTTTGTTACAAAAGGGTCAAAGTAATCTAAACAAAGCAGAAAGCACTCAATGAACTGGGGTTGTGATATGACCCTGGTGACTAAAACCTGCACCTTTTTGGTTAAGATTCAGTATCTTCAATATTTTACATATGTTAGATTCTTTGGACAAGACTAAGTTTGACTTATACAGGGTGTGACAGAAACACATCCCACATAAGACAATAGTGGCAATGGTATCTAACTACCTAACGTCTTACCTTATGTGGGTGGTATTTTTGCTGCATTGTATATCCTCCTGGCATCAATTTAAACTGACATCTCCTCACTGCCATAGGATGACCATTTTCACTTAAAATCTGTATATTCTTGATTTCAGATAAAAATCTGGAAAACTTCCATATTTCATTTAAATTTTCATTTTCCAAAATTTTCATTTAGAATTAGAGTTTGGGATAAATTTACAAAAGAAAGATTTGAAGCAACAGAGATGTGGTTCCACTGACAAGAATACCATGGATATATATGAACAACAAGGAAGTCTTAAAGAAAACAGAAACTGACACTTACAATCAGAAACAGCTGAAATTTCTGGGACACAAGATGAGAAAAGATCAAGTTTATTACAGTTTCTTTTTAGACTACAAAAAAAGTCAAGATAATTGCCACCGGTCTTGGAAATTACCATATTTGCTGGCCTATTGGACACACCCAGATTTTGGCATGGAATATTGAAGAAAAACAAATGCACACATCACAAAAAAAATAAAAACTTATAACCTTATCTTTATGTGACATTCTCACTAATCATGAAGAAACACAGTATTAGCACAAATTATACAAGTCATAATTTTTTTTTTTATTGAAGTGAGATAAGGTTTAATTACCAGGACATTTTTGGGGAAAGAATTTTGGTACATTTCATTATGCTTTTATTGAAAATTATTTTAGTTGTTTTTCAGGGAGCAACATCTGCACATACAGTAAATTCAGAATAGCTACATGTAAATCTACTGGTGTTAGTGAACACTGGTACATATAGTAATAGGCAAGAAAACCGAAATATGGTACTTGTTGGTAAATGAAGTCCCATATCATACATGCAGAAAAGCAAATTCCAATACCTGTATATCAACAAAAACATACCCAAAGCAAGAAGCAATATACCAGTCAAAGCAAATATTTCTGTAAAATTTGTTATTTCTACTAAACAAGCAGCAAAATATTATGTAATTCCATAAATTTCTTAATTTTTTTGCCTGGGTGAATTTTTCAGTGATATTTTTATTGATATCATGTTTGTTCACTTCCAGGAGTCTTAGTTCCAAAGCTAAGTTATATGCATGCACCGATTCCTGATGAACCCCACTTTTTTTTTTTAAGGTAATATTGGGTGGGGGGGGGGTCTGTATCCAATAGGCCGTCAAATGCGGTATATAAAATACAGTGTACTTTAATCCTCTGGTCTAAGATAAAAATGACATAGAAGAGGATTCCATTTAAATTTTTTTTATATATATAAAATTTGTGAAGCTTTTCAAATTAGCTAACAATTTGGATATATTTAAGTCCTGTAGACTCTCCTGTCAAGTATAGGACCACAGCCTCACCACACTAAGACCACAGGCTCACTACATTAGGCATTACATCTGCAGTTTCTGTAGCAAGTAGTTTTTTTTCTTTTCTTCTTCACATGATATAGTTGCTGGAACCATTTTTTAAATTCAGACTTATCCTACTAGACTAAGTAAGGCTATAGAGACCCATCTGCTATTAACTCAAGGCTGGGGAGAGACATACCTTTCCAAGAATAATTGGGCAGAAGTGAATGCAACAAGTTTAGCTGGAATTTGAATTCAGCATGCCAATCCCTATGCTGCATACATTCATTATGATTTAGATATAGAAATGTTATGATAATGGATACTTATTTGAAACAGACAACCTAATTTTTTTTTTTTTTTCAATTCAATTATAGTCGATAGGTTTGCCTATCATCCAGTTCAGTCTCCACCCTGATCTTTTGAACAGGATCAGAGGTTTATCCTTTGTCTCCCTGTTTAGGATTGAGTTTCTGGTTTCATTTTTATTCTCTTTCATTCCCAGTAGCTGCTTGCATCTTCGTAGCATTAATGCCATGCTTGTTTTTAAGCAGTGCATATTACATCTAATAAATAAAAAATGAGGCAGAAATAAGAAGTGTCGATTATGATAATCGTTGAATAAAAAAAAAAATAAAAAAATTTTAAAAAAAAAATAGAAAAAAAAAAAAAAAAAAATCAATCAATTCTTTAGAAATATACAAGAAAATCAACATTAAACTTTCCTCCAGCCTGGTCTTGAACTCATAGGCTAAGCCAACAAGATTTTCCATTCCAATATAAATACTCAAGAAGGTATGGACCAAGATGTCCAAGGTATTTGCAGTTAAGAGTGCCATGACTTAGATATGGGTCAAAGTTGTAACTGAAAGTATCCAAAGCCACATTGAATAAATTATTCATTAGATATTATCCAGGAGTTTTACAAATATCCATTTTTCATGTAGATGCAAGTTTCAAAAGGTCACAGCAATTTTGCGACCTTTGTTACCAGCCTCAGCTCCACAAACACACATCCCTATTCTTGGATACTATTGGAAAAACTCTTGTGACAATGGCTTTTCTAAGATTCTTTTAGACAAACACCTTTGATTTTATCATCCCCCCCACCCCGGAACAAACATGAGGATGTTTCTTTGAAAGCTAAGCTAAGAGAACATTTGGTGAGACAATACAATGTGAGGTCTTAAATAAAAGTAGGTTACAAGGTTTATTCAAAATAATTTTCAGCTGTGTGAAGGAGCAGATAAGCAAAAAATAAAATTAAAAAATTCATCATCTGACAATTAAGAATTTTTAACCTTTAGCACTCAGTAGGTGACTATTTTCAAACAAAATGTTAGTCCTGCCAATGCAAGTTGAATTTGAATGTCTTGGTTGTGTAGTCGTATCCTTCTATGGCAATACCTAAAACAATCTTGAATGAAATTGAGAGCCAGGCTACTGCAATTTCAAATACAGTGTAACCCGGATATAAGAGAGTTGTCGGGACCGGAGAAGAAGTCTCTTATACCCGGGTTTGGTCTATTATATATACATTAACACAGGCTCTAATTTGGGACCAGAGAAAATCTCTTATATCCGGGTTACACTGTATATAAAAGTCATAAAAATTTAAAAAAACATTACATTTTGAGATTCCATATACAGTAAAAGGGGAAGTAATATTTATAAATGATGCAGAGTGCTTAATGTTAAAATCAGAGAGATTTAACAAAAAATATGAGGACATTCCATATTGCTAATCTTGTACAGTCAACATGTGATTAGAGTAAAACAATGAGGATTTAGATAAAACATTATATACCCTCTCACAACTGTATGAGGAGTAAATGGATTTTTATTTTTAATTCAATAAATGTTTTATTTTCTCAAGCTAAAAATAGCATTTGAAATAATAAAAATATATTTGAGGAAAAATTAAAAAATCCATTAATTCTTTAGAAATTGCTTTGATTACATTTCAAGATACAAAACTGAGCAGATATGACTTTTGAGAAAAAAATCTAAACAAAGTTGCCTTAAGACAAAAAGGACTTTGTGAGGCTCTCTATAGCCAAGCGGACTAAAGCACACTGGGTCAGACAGTGGTTCCACCTATGAAAGGAGAAGCAGATTCAAAGCCTGCTGGAGGGCACATTTTCTTATAAATTTATCTGAAAGGGTTTGTAACTGAATTGAAATTGTATTTTATTTCTTTTGTGTTTAGTTTAACTTTCACCGATTGGGCGGCAGGTTTGATTGACATTTGAATTTTACTCTGATCAACAACATAACAAGCACTCTGAAACTGATGTTTCATTTTTTTTATGTAATGAAATTCATACAATTCCTTTTTATATAAATTTCATTACACAAAAATTAAATATCTACTTATAAATAAAAATGTTTCCTTGTTAATTGTGAGGCTCTTTCCTTTTGAAAGGAAGGATTGTCATGTGACAACAGAGATTATTTTGAAAGTCTAGGATTGTTTTCTTAGCATTTTTTTTTAGTCATAAAACTTTCATTTTGGTTGGACTGACCTTACTATTTTTAATATCAGGTACCTTTTTTTTTGGTGCTTGTGAAGATTTTTCACAGCAATTCTTCAGGCACAGATTCCCATCTCCAATAAAGCACAATTTCACTCAAAAAAAAAAAAAAAAAAAAAAAAAAAAAAAATGATAGGTTCCTCAGAAGTCAAAAGAAATTAATTTTTTTTTTTTCAGTACCATTTATTTATGACAATGAGGTTGACAAACAAATAAACCAGCCTTTTTGCATCTTTGCAAAGGTAATTTAGATTTATATTGCAAATATATTTTCCACTTTTAATAGGTTTTTTGACAGGATGCTCTACTCACATACAGGTATCCACATCTGAAGTAATAAACACACACACATATATATATATATATATATATATATATATAATTTGTCACTTAGCTAATTGATGTTATTCTCTGCATCCTGGCTCTAGAGTTGGACCTTCCAGTAATCACTACATCCACTCATCAGGAGATATCATAAATTGACTGTTTATTTTCGTGTTTTTTTTTTAGTTAATAACTTCTACACTTGTGTGAGACAGGGGGCAAGAGAGAGCATGCATATACATGCAGAATGTCATAGTTATTTAGTCTTTTTTTTTTTGTCATTCTTATCAATTTATACTATCTCGCTGGTTTTATACCTTTTTCCCTCTTTGAACTTTGAGTGCCAGAGACAAATGTAGCAATTTGATATCCAGTTTTTCAGACAGCCACTGCTCTGATTAATTCTTGAGCTTTCTAGGGATTGGGAGAATCTAGATGCATTTCATTTGGTTTTTATGATTAATGCTTAAATGGTAAGGTAAATATTTATATAGGTCTTCTCTTACCCATTATTTCTTTTTCTTATTTTATTTGGTGGTATATTAACGATTAGTGTATTAATTATAAGTGGTCATATTTATAATTAACTTTTATTTATTGTTTAAATATATGCATGTAATACACAAACACACATTTAGATAGTAAATATTTGTTTATATATTATCATTTATCTATTCTTTCATTTTTGTTTGGTAATTAGTAGTTGTGTGTGTGTGTGTGTGTGTGTGTCAACTTTGGTATATTTATGGGTGGAGGAGAGTGATCAATATTGAGAATAAAGATTGAAGGTCCAATATCAATATTCTCTTCAGGTGTAAAACTGAGTTACTATACAGTATTGATTTCTCTGTTGACATATACTATATAATTTAACACATTATTACTTAGATCATAGACGTACAATTTAACACATTATTACTTAGATCATAGACGTACAATTTAACACATTATTACTTAGATCATAGACGTACAATTTAGCACATTATTTAGATGATAGATATACAATTTAACACGTTTATATGATATATATTTATTTTTATTTTTAAAAACATTTTTAGTGGATATCCACATTTGAAATAAATGCTGTATTTTTGTTTTATTTATTATTTCAAACAGTGCTTATTACATTTACTGTCCTGTGTACTCAATAAAAAGATAATTTGATCTGGCAGGGTTAGAATCTGCGTCCCCTTTTGTAGGAGAAACCACCATTTGATCTGGCAGGCTTTAAAGTGCTCAGTCACAGAGCATCTCGGCCTAGTAAGTTTCTATTTCCCTTTTAAGGAATGCACACCGCTTCATTTAGATTTTCTTGCAAGACCATACATACTCAATTTCGTATACAAAACAAAAGTAATTTCTGAAGAATTATTTCATATTGTTGTAACCTAGGGAAGGTTACTGAATAGAATAGTCAAACAAAGGTTGGTAATGAATGATAATACTTAGGACAAGAAAAACACACATAAGAATCGCCAGCAGCATGTAGAAGAAATAGTCAACTGCTATAAGTGAGTCAAGTGAATACCACAATGAATCTCCAAATGCAGACCAACATACAGTATTTACTATTGTATTTATGTGGACATTGACATTATCGTCCGTAGGTATGCTACAACATATATATATTTTTTTTTTTTTTTTTTTTTTTTTTTTAAAAAGACAATACGTTACAGTCTTTTTTTTTTATCAAACGTTTTAGTATTGACAAACTCCAGGGAATTTCTCTAGGAGCAAAATGGCCATATAAATGGGGTAAAATGTAGTTTCATTTTTATATAATATATATATATAATATATTATAATATTTTTAGTTTTTAAAAATATGATTCCTTCGCTACATAAGAGTTCTCATGTTTCAAAAGCGAGAGCCGAGACCCCTAACATAATTTTTTAAGTTATGTAGAGTTAAGGTGTCTGGACCCGCTTCCTTGTCAACATGAGAACTCTTATGTAGCGAAGGAATCATATTTTTAAAAACTAAAAATATTATTATAATATAAGCTCTACTTCTGTATGGAGCACTGTCTTTTTGAAAATAAAGACAAATACTAAGGAACACCGGATTATCTACCTAACGTGTTCTTTCCTATTTTACTGCACACCTGCATACATACATACATACATACATACATACATATATATAGTAAGTGAATTTATTAAACATACATGAAAGAGAGAGAGAGAGAGAGAGCATTGAAAAATTATGAGTTTCACTGATTTGACTAAATCTAATGTTTGGTCAGATTGTGTAAGTTGGATAGATTCTCTTTTAAATAAGACCAAGAACATTTCAGCAATTTCTTATAGTTAATAACTGAATCTTCATCTGAAATTCAAACTGTTTGATTTGCAGGCTTAATAGAGATGCATTGGATTTACAAAGACATTGTGTAATCCTTTCTTCATCATGAAGCTACAGATATATTGATATAATTAAGTATATGCAAAAATAGAATTTATAGAAAAAAAAAAATTGGCATGAACACATAAAATATTCTGGAAACTTTTGCACACACAGCTATCAAAATGTCCGGAGAAATTTAAATCAGAAATTGGTTTACATAAAGAGCGAAAAGATTTGAAAATGTTCTTTATTTCCTGCTAGAATGATTTAGGGAGACATGTGAAATGTCCGAAGAGACACAGGAAACACTGGGTAATTTTGATAGATAAACAGATTGGTCCCTGCACAAACTCCCAAAAACAATCGAGCATCACCTTTGACATCTAACTTCTATTTGTTACTTGTTCATCACCACAGGATTACCTGGAATAGAAAAATAACATTTTCCTACACTTGCAATATATTTCCGCATATAAGGCAACCTTTAAATAAGACGAGGTCAAAATTTATAGCAAATTTTCATGAATTTATCCTATACGCGTAGTATAAGACGACTGCTTATTGGATTATATAAAAAGATGTTATTAGAAATGCTGTTGCTTACTGTATCCTTAGAAATTAAAAATAAACAAAATAACAAAACCGATTCTATATCTTGTTTTTCATACACAAGTCATCTAAAAGGAAACCATTGTTTTGTTTACATTTCAACATGTGATCTCTTACGAATACCAATTCTTCTCTTCCTTTGTCTAAACAGTTCAAACAGCCTGGTGTACTAATGGCCATTTACTTATACTTCATCAACAATCACAAAATACAGCCAATAACAGTACAATAATAGTACATTCCATTGAAATGAAAACAATCATAACTTGATATTTACATCTTCTCAGGTGAGATTGCATGGATACAAATTGATTTCATTGATATGGAATTATTCTTTAAATAGGTAATTTATTATGAAGTTTTGCCAGTAATATATAAGGTAGAAATGGTTTTGTTACTATTATTATCAGTTTATTTGATAATGTGAATCTTTTCATGTACGTTTTTACCACAGTGATTTAGTCTTCAGTCTTTCTCAATGTCTTTAGGAATTGTTTCATTTTAAATTTACTAGAAACAAGGTGAGTAAATTAAACGACATTTGAAGACTACCACATACAGCACACACACACACACACACACACACACACACACACACACACACACACACACACACACACACACACACACACGTGTAAAAAGTCCAAGAACATCAACGAAAAATATTAAATAGACATTAAAAATGACATGGGTGAGAACATGCTATCAGTTGAAATTTATAAAATTTTTCTCTCAAATTTTTCAGGATAATACATTTCCAGTTCATTAACCATTATCACTCATTCTGGTATTGATGGGAGATTTCTTTCCTAATCTTTTGTTTAGTGTTTAAAGTCAACATCTTAATAAATATTTTCTCTTCAAATTACAAATGCTACCCATTTTAGTTGTTGCTGATTTTGGAAGTTTTCAAGCGATATAATCTCCTGAGTCGGCCAAGCATAGAAATAAATACAATATGGGAACCAGTAATAAGGAGTGCCAGAGAACAGCAATGATAACAAAAAAAGTTGCAATATGAGATCTGGTAAAAATATGCAATGATAACAGCAAAATTGCAATATGAGTACTGGTAAAAAATGGTTGCTGAAAAATTAGGTTTATAATACTCAGAAATTCATACCCAGATGTCCTCAAGGACACATGGTACAGTGGATAAAGGCGTTGATTCGATCCAGTGACAGACCCAAAAGAGTGTGAGTTCAATACCCGGTTCAGGCAGTGGAGAACTTTCAGAGGGAAAAATACCAGGAGATAACTGATAACTGACATCCATCAAACATGGCTCGTGGAACTAGAACAGTCTACCCCAGTGATCGAAATAAAGGGTTCGGTTCGAAATTCCAACCACCTGAAGAAGGCCGGAGCGTACAACGGCCAAAACATTGTGACAAATATGGCGACAAAGATGAGGACAATAGTCCGACTAATGTAAATACTGTAAGTTCCATATTTGTGATTCTGCATTGCCTGCTTGTAATTCGACCATCCAGTCCTTCCTAAGATCCTCAGGGCCCATTCATTTGAAACTATTTTATTGACCCAAATAATGTGTAGAATAATGAAACTACTTTCTCTCAGAAATTCAGAAGCTACAGAAATGTGACTCTACAGAAGGATGCTGAGAATACCATGGACCAAACATGTGAGCAACAACAAAGTTCTAGAGACAATGAAAATAAAAAGGGCACATACTTAACATCAAGAGACTGTTGAAATTTCTGTGGCACATAACGAGGAAAGACAGCTTGAAAAATTTGATACTCATGGGATGCATTGAGGACCAAATGAAAACCATGCATAACCTCCGTGGCAAGAATGAGTGAATGGATGGTTAAGCAGGGTTTAAGAGAAATTGCCAAAAAAACAAAATTTATTAAAAACTAGAAAGGACTTGAAGTTGTGGAAAGCTATAATCTTCAACATCTTGCATCAATGTCATTCATCCTACATTCCCTAAGTAAAGATTCAGTTATTAAGAGAACATGTTACTATAGCAATAAGCCGTCATAATTAGCATAACATCTCATAAGTAGGGAGAATCAAGCTACATTGCTTTTTATTTCTTTTGATTAATATTAGCTTTCAATTTTTTTTTACTTTTAACATTTTTTAAAGCATAAAAAAGCGTTTTTTAAATGCATTTAAAAAATATTTTTTTTAAATAAAATTTTAAAAGCATTTTTAAAGCATTAAAAAGCAAAAAACTAAAGAAAAATTGTTCAGACAAAATTACTTTTTTGGCAGAAAATAGGACCAAGGCAACTGCATAGTTAGTTAAATATTGCAACCATTTTTTTCATGGAATTAAACTAATATATGGAATTATAAAATATTTAACCAAGTACTAAAAAATCTGCTGATCCCCCCCAAAAAAACTAATTTCTAAATTTAGAACAAGCTATTTGCCTTTTCTTATCCTGTCAAAGATGTGTTCTTGTGATTTAGAAAATATTCATTTAACTAGATTACAGGCCAAACAGAGTTCAGAAAACAAATTATAAGCAAGTAAATAATTTTCTAAGTCAAAAAGATTTGACTGCATCTCTTGATCACTTTTTTTTTTAATAATGCCGAAAAACAAGCTATGATAGATTGAGGGGGGGGGGCTTTTTTCATTCATGCAGATTCTAGTTTTTAAACTCTTTCACAAAAAGGAAAATATAGGAAAATTTTAGTTAGGGATGAAAGATGTCACTCGTTTTGTTGTTTGGAGGTTTCTTTGGAAATAATATTTGCACTTACTGGTGATTAACGTAACCTTTTTAGACTAGAGAGACATTTAGTTTAAGAAGGGCTTACTCACCAACTGACATTAAAATTTTAAAATTAATTAAATGAAGCATTGTCGTTTAACTAAGTAATAATTATTAAAAATGGAAAAACATTTCACAAAGACTTAATATTTCTATTAAAAAAAATTAAAAATTAAGTGGAAAATTTTGCAATGTAAATCGCCTTTGGTAACAAAAATGATGGTAGATTGTCAGTATTGAAAAAATTCTCTAAGTAATTTCTTTTGGCGTTTGAGGAACATTACAAAATTTTTTGTGATCATAAAACTTTTCTTCGGGGTTGTGAAATATTATATAAACCCACACACACACACACAAATAAATAAATTTAAAAAGAGAAAAAAAAAGTGTACCTGATATTAAAAATAGTGAGGTGATGTCAATTCAACCAAAATTAAAGTTATTACTAAAAATAAAATAAAACAAAACTAAGAAAACAATCCTAAACTTTCAAAATAATCACTGTTGTTGTCACATGACAAACCTTCCCCTCAAAAGAAAAGAGCCTCAAAATTAACAAGCAAAAACCTTTCATAAAAAAAAGTTTAGTAGTTACTGTGTAATAATGAAATTCATAAAAAGAACTTAGGTGAATATCATTACACAACAAAAATTAAATATTTGAAAGGCTTCTTGTTGTTCATCAGAGTAAAATTCAAAATTTCAATCAAACCTACTGCCCAATCGAGCAAAATAAAAATTTGTTAAACTAAAAACACAAAACAAAAATTCAAATTCCAATTTAGTTACAAGCCCTAGGAGAAAAAAAAATTGATTGTACCCGTAGAAAAAAAAAAAAAAACTTTCCCTTAAAAAGAGACAATTGGATATTATTTTTTTTATTTTGTTTTTTTTTTGTAGATTTGTTCATGCCATAAAGAAAGTACCAACTAGAAGCAACTAAAAAGTGATTATATAATAAAATTTTTTTTAAAAAAAGCTCAATTTAAAAAAAAAAAAAAAAAAAAAATGTTAGGTTATTAATTAATTAATAAAACAAAAAACATAGGTCAAACTACAAACAACTTAAAAATCCTAAAGTAAAAGAAAGTTGATCAAAACTTGGATTAGCAGCCAAAAATAACTTTTTAGTTTTTAAGACAGAAGCCAAAACTAATTTTTAATGGGACTTTGTTACAAAAAAAAAAAAAAAAAAAAAAAAAAAAATTTGCAATTTTTTGTGGGAAGGAATTACTTAACTAACAGAACTTTATTTACGATAAACAAATAAAAAAAAAAACCCTCCTAAAAAATTATTTTACTTTTTTTTTTAGTTCCAGATCTAAAAATCATATATTGATATTTTTATTTTTGAATTGGACAAAGTCCGACAATTTAAAGATTTAAATTTATTGTCTTAAAAAATATATTGATATATATACACACACGTGTGTGTGTGTGTGTGTGTGTGTGTGTGTGTTTTCTTTCCAACATTAAAAAAATCTGACTTCAATCCATGAACAATGCCTAATTTCATCTTCCTCAAAAAAAAATAAGTTCAAAACGAACACGCCGTCTGAGCATTCAGCAAAAATGGCGATTTATTTACATCACTAGGTGGCTATGTTTCATTACCAAAGCATTAAATTTTAAAATATTGAATTTTTAAATTACATTTTTTTTTTACACTAAGTGCTGAAAACATGATGTGGTTTTAGTCCAATAATGTTTTTTTTTTTGTGTTCTGCGTGAGTAAACTAGGAGGTTACCATTTCTAAGAAGACAGTTTTATTACGGACAGGGGAGACTGTTTTGATAAAATAAATAAATCAGATTTTGTTTTATATTCTACTTTATCATCTGGTTAGACATTGTAAACATGACAAATGTCAATAACAAGAGCGTACAGCGAGTTGAAATTTGGAGCAAAGGTTTTCAAATCATTGTAATAAATAAATTTGAATAGTAGCGGGTCAGATACGTTTTTGTTCCAGTGAATGGCCTGTATGAATCATTCATTGTTAAAAGAAATAAGTGGCCTCAGCCTATGTTTTCTTGTTTGGATGTTTAGAAAAAAATAAATAAAGAAAGATTGTATGGGGAAAGAAACAAAACAATATCACAGGCTGTAAAGACAGAACAACGGCTCTTCTTGCTATTTTTAGTTTAGACGACGATGAAACACTTAGAAGAATTAAGCCGATTATTGTGGTTTATCAAAGAAAAAATTAACAAAAATGAAGGTGGTTACTATACGATCTGGTAATTGTAATTGAATTTTCCAGGCAATTGTGATTGCCGCATTTGTCAGCCTCCCCATGAGGGCAAAATGTGCCAAGGTCGATTTATTGAGGGGGGGGGGAGACGGAAACACGTGTGGGCAACGACGAAAGGAAAAACCTTTGGAAATGGGACCATTCTTTATAAGTCGTACTTTGAAATGCGAGAAGGAAAATTATGTATTTAATACATTCTTTCCACATGTATAAATAAATACATAAATATAGGTATTATTATTATTATTATTATTGTTTGTGTCCCACACTCTTTTTAGTCATTTTCAATAAAATAAAACATCATAGTCGTTTATTTATTTTTAAAGTCTTTTAAAATTAAAGACGTGTACACTGTAGTGTACAGTTAGAAGTTTCACCCCTGAGAAACGTCAAGTCATTTCCAATTATTTTTAGTTTTTATCCAGATTGATTCAATTTGGATCTTCTTGGGTCTTTACTCTTTATATCCTCTTATTTTTCTAGTCGGGACGAAAGTAAAGATCGGAAGAAAAACAAAAAATAAATGAAATTAAAATAGGTGAGATGAATTTCAGAGGTTTCAACACTAAAAAAAGAAATTTGGCAATCTTCAAATTCCTTGGGATTGTTTCCACTAAAGAAAAAAAAATGTAAAAAATCGTATTGCTAGTTTGTAAAAGATTTTTAAAAAACATTTTAAATTTTAATGATTTTTTAAATTAAAAATCATTTAATTTTTAAATTAAATGATTTTAAATGTTAGTTAATTGAATTGTTAATTAAATGTTTTCTTTTTTTAATTAAATAACAGATGGGATTTATGAGAATAAAAAAAAACATAAAAAAAGGCAACACAGCTTTCTATATTTTCTCACATTCAGATAAATCATAAATCATTACCACTTATTTCAAGATAAAAATCGATTTTACAAGGAAGGTTGTTCTAAGCTGTTTGAACAAACAGAGAAATAGAATAGAAATTAAAATTAAGAAGATGACAGTTAATTTTGCTTTCAATGTTGAATATTAATAAATGATGACGAGAAGAAGCATCAATATTGTTTTCACAATTAATTTTGGAATAAAAAATGTATCAAAGTCAAACAATTGGTGATTTTATTTTTATTTAATTTAAAATAAATCATTTCATTTGATGTAAATCAGGAAAAAGTTTTTTCAGTTTGTTTTTACTTAGTGATTGGTTCGTACTTTTTAATTTTTACCAATTTCTTTGTTTATTTTTTTTATTTAAAATAAAAGGAAATCTTAATAATTGGTAAATAAATGCCCAGACATTGTATATTACTTTGTTTACATCAGTCTGGAGACGGAATGGTACATTTTTCACTGCTACTACTACGATGACAACGTTTATGGGGGAGATTCAGAAAAAGGAAACCATAACCCCTTTTTTTGTTTCACAAGATCGAAGACACGTGGACACAATTGTGACTCAAAAAGAAATACGGATATAATTTTTAAATTCTATTTAATTTATTTAAGAAAAAAAAACCAAGATTTGATAAAGGACTATGGGATCCCCCACACACACACACTTCAGACAAGGTTTTTTTTTTCTTGACTCTAGCCTTCATTCAGGCAATAAAGGATCTACCGACAATAAATCTTAAAGAAAAAAGGTCATAAGGAAAAGAAATACTAAAATAAACGTTTGGGGATTTCATGAATTTACTTTTTAGTTTCCTTGATCACTAAAGTTATAAAATAAATTAATCAACTCAACTAACATTTTTATTTTTGTTATTATTAATTTTAAATTAATTTAAAACTCTTCCCTGGACAATTATTTTTTAGCAGTATTTTTTTTCCTAGGTAAGTACTTATTGATTGACTCAAGCTATCTTTGGGCAGTTGATATTTAATTTAGGACAAGTAAACAACTAATTTGAAGGACTTTTTATCTATAAAAAAAAAAAAAAAAAAAAAAAAAACAGTTTGAAAAGCAAAGAAAAGTGAAGTCTACTTTAAATTAAATTAATTGTAAATCGATTAAAAAATAGGTTCGCATTATTAAAAGAATAAAATAAAAACTTAAATAATTACATTTAATAAAAATATTTAAAATCAAAATAGAACAAACAAAAAACAAACATGGAACAAAAATAAAATCTAACCAATGGACAAAAAGTCGATAAAAACTTTACTGTTGCTTCAATTACAATAAACTAGCAAACTTTCTGTTAAATTGTTTCATCCTAAAATTCAACTACACACATTTATTGTCTTGATGTCGTTTTTTTTAACTTAATTATTAATTTCTAAAACACGAAATCTAAGGTAAAGTCCACAACCTGTTTTACTGGCAAAAAAAAATACACGACTAATAAAAATGTCCCCAAGTCTAATAAAAGGTCAGTTATACAAATTAAGTAGATTTATTAATTAAATTAAGGATTGTAAACACTTCTAAATATTCTGAAAGATGAATGTACCGTTTCAGTGACAATTACTTGGATTTTAGTAGGATTTGGGTCCTCGAAGAAGACAATGGATCCCATGTTTCTTCCAATCTGCCTTGAGAATGAGATTTTCTACTACAAATGCCCCCTAAAAATATAAGGCCGACAAAGACCGGACCTGGGATTTTAATTTAAAAGGAAAATTTATTTTAAGCGTAAATTTTGTGTCGATTGGAGAACTTCTTAAAGAATATTGTAAATAAATATCAAACAGTAAAGGATTTAAACGACAAGAATAGTTTTCAATGAGTTTATAGATTATTAGATAAATAAAACTTAAAAGTTAAAAAAAAACAAAAAAAACATCAATTTATTTATGGCTAGTCAGAGAGTTCATTTTATATTTTCCTCATTTTTAAATCAAATATAAAAACTTAAAAACAAAAAGTGCTTATTCGATTTTTACAACATAGGGTCACACACACAGAAAAAGGAAAAATAAAAGAAAAATAGAAAATGTGGCTAACGAGGAAATGTAATTGTAAAACATTTCTTTTCCTAATAGACTTTATTATTAAGTTAAAATTTTTAACCTATTTGGATACGCACGAAAAATTTAAAAAGAAATTATTAAATCAAACAAATAAATTATTAAATCCAATTGTTTAATTTTTTCGATAAAGAAAAAAATGAATTTGAATAAAACTTAGTATCTCTATTATTTGAAAGGGAAATATAATAATCACTAATTAAAAAACTAATTAAAGTATAAAAACCTGCAATCCCTACAGCCATCCGTACTTACAAGTTAAAACTGCCTAAGTGTTTTGGTCTGAAATCCGACTCAACAGATTTCGGAAACGTTTTTATTTTTTGCAATACATAGAGAAGCGAAATAACAGACGGAGAGGAAAAAAACTGTTATTTCCTCAATTTTGGGTCACATAATCAAAGACAAACATATAAATTTAAAAAATATATATATAATTAGCTACTTTTTTCCTACTTACCCAGACTCCGTGTAGTATTCAATAAAACAAAAATGCAAACGGGTAACACGCCGATTCTTTGCAATTAGAAGCAAGGTGCTTCTTCCGTCCGTATAAAAAAAGATAAAAACGTCAGTTATTTGTTTTTTCTTCAATTAATACAAATTAATAGCTCCTAAGTACGATTATAAATCAGGATGAATAAAGCAAGGTGTTCTAGACAGAGAAATCTGAAAGGGAGAAAAAATATGACGGATGTGAAAGAAAGAACGGCGTTAAAGCCAAAAGGAATTGAATCGTCCGTCCTATTTGTTCAATCACCCTCCACAAGACTGACGGTGGTGGCTGCTGCTGCTGCGAGACGCGAAACACGCACTTGACTTCCACCCTCCTACGAAAGAAAGCTTTCAGCGTGAGGAGGGACCGCTTCTTAAATGCAAAAATTTACCAGCGAATACACTGTTCCAACAATTATCTCTATCAATCTAAATAAAAACTAATTACAAAAAAAATATTTTCTTTTTACGTTTTCCTAATTTGGAAAAATGAAACCATTGACTTTGTTGTCTGCAAAGTCTAATGATTAGCCTTCGTCTGGCACAAGGCCACAGAAAAAGAGCACCAAGAATGGTTGTCACGTGTTTAATAATTGCAGATTAGTTTGGCATAAGGTGATAATAAAGCACCCAGCAAGAATCAAAATTTATGTCCAAATCCTCCTCACTGGTCTTTTGAAAAGGAGCAGAGGTTTCCCCCCATGTATCCCTTGTTTCCTGTTTAGGATTAGGTTTTTGGTTCCTTCTAAGGTCTACTTCCACACTATATTTCTAACATCTCAGATTGAACTCTGAAATGTTATTCACTATTTAAATCTTGACCGCCTCAAGTCTAGAATTAGCCATTATCTTTCCTGCATAACCCCCAAGAACTTCACTTCTTACTCTTTCTTACGTTCATACAACACTACAGAGTAACCCTCTACCTTGACTGGCCCTTGGGCCTTGTATTGGATGAAAATTAGTAAAATATAGTCTGCAAGACTAACATTTAAGACATTATTTTGTCATGAACTTATAGTGTCAAAAAATTTAAAAAATGAAGGAGGTGTTTTTAGCCGATAAGAAACCCAGAGTTGCACCCCAATAGAATCTACCAACCATTATTAGCGCTTTCATTTAACTTACCAAGTAACTGTCCTTGCCAAAGAAATGCAATGAAGGATCTAATTTAGCATTTCAGTGACCTCTCATATCATGGAACTAATCAATTATTATTACTTTTCTCATATCACTTAGTGAGAAAATAGTAATTGCTAATTACACCTCCTTACCCTTCAAATAGCACAACGGACCCAGCATTGTACTCAAATGATCTCCCAAATGTGTGTGCATGTGATGCGCTGCGTTTGGAGTCTAGCAGCCAGACACCCAAGGAAAGAAATTCTCCCAGGGACATTCTCGAGTGAAAAGAGCTAAAGCTTATGTCCTTCCTTTTATAGTCCTGAGCAGTGCTCTCTAGCAGTTTTGTTGGCAGAAAAAATGGGAATAGTCCCCACAATGGGATCAGCTTTGTGAATGAGGAAATTTCAAAATTTATAGTCAAGTCAAAAAATAATGAACAGAATATTGAAAATATGGATAATTTATTTATTTTAACAAATTGAAATGCAAATAATTTCCTTAATCAAATTCTTAGTGGCTAATAATGAAAATGAAGTCAAGTGACAGGATATTAATTTAAAATTTCATCACCTTTCTCTAAAATCCTTACTGCACTGAATTAAGCTGAAGTTTTTACTGCATTTATCAGCATTGTAATATAGTGATTGATTGATTTGTTTTTTTACAGATTATCAACCTTTTACAGGTTATTTAAAGCCAGAAAATATTTTTAAATTGTAAAAGATTTTGGAAATAACAATGATTTATTGATATAAGTACAACTAATTAACCTATAGTTGGAGGGAGAAGTGGTGGATTTATATCTTTCCTAATCATATTTGTGTCTGAGTGAATATAACAAACCCAACTGGAATTGGAACTCAGCTCTCCGTTTTCCAATCCTGAGCCATTATCCATTACGTCACCCACACATCCAAGATTACAGTACTTGGTATTCCCAAATGGTTACTTATCTAGGTACTGGTCAGGCTCGACATTGCTTAACTTCAGTGATCATATGAGAACTGATGTTTTATGTAATATAGTGAATTAATTAAAAAATTTCTGTTTTTCAATAATATGACCAGTGAGGGCTGACCTGGTCGGGGTGGTTGATTGAGGGGCCCAAGCCTGAGTCGAGACCCCAGGTAGTGCTTTGTGAGCTTCACTATCTTATCAACAATTGTTTTTTTCTACCTACATTTATGTACATTACGAATTAAACTAAGCACAACTATTAAAAGATAAAATATTATCCTGGATTTTGACGTCATTCTGGGGTCATTTTTTTATCATCCACATTTGTTCCTAAGTCTCAAAAAACACTACATAAAATTCACTATTTTTTATCCATAATGTTGAATGTGTTGAAATTATTCATCATTTTAACAAGAAAAATCTCAAGTTGATGTTAAAAATTGCTGCAAAACATTGTTGATTTATTTTAGATAAAATGATCTAATTTGTATTTAGATACATTGTATTTATTTTCAGTTTTTCAAGTTGAATTGTTCACCTATATTGCATATGATCCATTGTACATAATTAGGTTAGAACAAAATTTGTATTTTATATGAATACTACCTTTGAAAAGTGAGTTGTAGTAGAGTGGGGAACCTCATCTCATAGATGGGATGTTCAAGAGATCCTTACAGCAGCCCTGTATAACTAGAGTTTAATTTAGTTTGGAATTTTTCTCTTTTTAAATGAGGATTTGCCTATATTTCTGAGATGAGGTATTATGTACACTATTTATATAATTGAACCTATTGTCCTCATCTTTGTCACCATATTTATTACTACGTTCCGGCCTTCTTCAGGTGGTTGGAATGTTTTTACCAGAGCTCATATTGTAGTTTTTGTTGTTAAATCTCAAGTTGATGTTAAAAATTGCTGCAAAACATTGTTGATTTATTTTAGATAAAATGATCTAATTTGTATTTAGATACATTGTATTTATTTTCAGTTTTTCAAGTTGAATTGTTCACCTATATTGCATATGATCCATTGTACATAATTAGGTTAGAACAAAATTTGTATTTTATATGAATACTACCTTTGAAAAGTGAGTTGTAGTAGAGTGGGGAACCTCATCTCATAGATGGGATGTTCAAGAGATCCTTACAGCAGCCCTGTATAACTAGAGTTTAATTTAGTTTGGAATTTTTCTCTTTTTAAATGAGGATTTGCCTATATTTCTGAGATGAGGTATTATGTACACTATTTATATAATTGAACCTATTGTCCTCATCTTTGTCACCATATTTATTACTACGTTCCGGCCTTCTTCAGGTGGTTGGAATGTCGAACTGAACCCTTAATTTCACTCACTGGGGTAGACTGTTCTAGTTCCATGTGCCATGTCTAATGGATGTCAGTTATCAGTTACCTCCTGTTAATTTCCCTCTCCAAGTTCTCACACTCTTTGGGTCTTGTCACTGGATCTAACTAACACCTTTATCCACTGTGCCATGTGTCCTTGGGGACATCTGGGTATGAATTTCTGGATATTATAAACCTAATATCTTCAGTAATCATTTTTACCAGTTCTCATATTGCAATTTTGCTATTATCATTGCATGTTTTTACCAGAGCTCATATTGTAGTTTTTGTTGTTATCGCTTTTCTCTGGCACTCCTTATTACTGGTTCCCATATTGTATTCATTTCTATGTTTGGTCGGCTCAGGAGATTTTTGTGGTATAGCATATGTGCTGATTCCTTAAGTTTACGAATTTTCCAATGGTGTTTGTCTATGATCTCAACCTGATCCCACAGTGGGCAATGATCTCCCTTTTCTCTCCATATGTGGTCAGCAACGCCTGATTTTTCCACTTCCCCACGTGTTACAGCAGGGGGCAGCCTGTCTCCTCTTTATATTTCTTTCCGCAGCTGCACGGGATTGCATACTGTTGAGGGGTCTTCACTTTTTACACAAATAGACTCACCCAGGGTATACATATACTACTGCCAGTGAATACCCAGAGAGCAGAGACAGTCAGACGGTAGTAGAAGAGTCACACACAGAGACGGTGAAAGAGTCACAGTAACGAGCATGTAGACTCAGTAAGAAGTCATACAGCGATATGTCGATATCAAAGACTATCTATATATTTATCTACTAACCCACATTCTTGGAACTACTAACCTGTATTACCAGTTTGTATTATTACATTAATACATTTATTTCCTATATTCATTCTTGGCATTTGTTATTATTTGATACCGGATTTCATCCCGGAATCCACAACAACTTGGCAACGAGGATATCGAACTCACATGGAAAAAAAAAAAGAAACAAAATTCTCCCTCGTCGACCACAACAACTTGGCAATGAGGACTTCGAACTCACACGGAAGGAAAAAAAAAATTCTCCCTCATTGACCACAACAACTTGGCGACGAGGATATCAAACTCACACGGGAAGAAAACAAAACAAAATTCACTCTCGTCAACTACAATAACTTGGCAACGAGGAGTTCTAACTCACACGGGAAGGAAAAAGAAACAAAATTCTCCC
The DNA here is from genome assembly GCA_964036315.1 of Acanthosepion esculentum. Lineage (NCBI taxonomy): Eukaryota > Metazoa > Mollusca > Cephalopoda > Sepiida > Sepiidae > Acanthosepion > Acanthosepion esculentum. The sequence continues at coordinate 56,833,699 of OZ038502.1, forward strand.
TCGTCAACCACAATAACTTGGCGACGAGGATATCGAACTCACACGGGAAGAAAAAAAAGATTCTCCCTCGTCGACCACAACAACTTGGTGACGAGGAATTTGAACTTCCACAAAACGAAAGAAAAAATTTTTCTCTCTTGTCGACCACAACAACTGAGTGACGAGAACTTTGGACCTATACAAAAAAGAAATTTTGCTGTTTGCCAGTGTCCACAACAACTTGGCGACAAAAGATTTACGAGGATTAAAATACAGAAAAGAAAGTTTTTCGTAAGACTTTTATCATGGAGGATTTTAAAAGTATTTTAGTAGAACTTGTAAAATACCAAAATGAACAACAATTACAACTCCAAGAAAGAATGGAAGAGAAGTGACAAAAACAATTGCTACAAACGCAGACAAATGCAAAATGAAGAAAGACAAATGCAACTCCAGGAACTAATATTAAAGATAGCGGGTAACAAACAACAAAATATAAAAAAAAGACGTAGTGTGGAATACAATAGAAACATTCAATTACTCTTTTGAAAAGGATAAAAATTTCAGGGACTATTTCAGACATCATGAAGACATCTTCAACATCGATTGTCAAAACTGGATGGAAGCAAAAAAGCTATGTCTATTACTCAGAAAATTAGGTACAGAGGAATACACAAAATTTGTGGATTACATCTTGCCAAAAAAGACAAATGAGTTAACATTTGACAAAGCAGTTACATGCCTTACAGAGATTTTCAGTCCAAAGATGTCACTATTTCACAAAAGGTGGAAATGTCTTAACCTCATAAAGGACGAAAAGGAGGACTACTCTACATTCGCCACAATCATGAACAAACATTGTGACGACTTCAAGTTGGCAGAATTAACTCCGGACAATTTCAAGTGTCTTATTTTTGTACAAGGTTTAGTCTCAGCTAAGGATAGTGAAATGCGCAAAAGAATGCTTTCAAAACTGCAAAATGAGCCGGGATTAACACTACAAAAATTATCAGAAAACTGCCAAAAATGCCTGAGTATAAAGAAAGACTTGAAGGATATTGAGGAATCAGGAGTAGCACATATACGTAAATTGAACAAAAGTTCACAGTTTCCAACCTCCCCGGAAAGAAAACAAAAATTCTATAATAATGAAAAAAGATTTTCACCCTCCCCAGAAAGAAAACAAAAATTCTATAATAATGAAAAAAGTACAATGTATAGGGCAAATAATGACAAAAATCTAAGCAAATATAAGCCCCCCCATCTGCATGCTATTGATGTGGAGGACTATACTGGAATAAGGATTGTTGTTTTAAATATAAACAATGTCTAGCATGTGGAAAAATGGGTCACAAGGCATCCCAATGTAAGAACAGAAAATTTACTAGTAAGATAAGAGCTACTAGAATTCACGACAAAGACAATATTAACATAAGAAAATACGTGGAACTTGAAATTTTAAATAAAAAGATAAAATTACAACTAGACACAGGTTCGGATTTAATGATAATTAACCTACAGACATGGAGAAAGCTTAATAGACCGACCATGATATATACGCAGAAAATTGCTAAGTCAGTGACAGGGAAGCGTATAAAATTCGAAGGAGAAGTGATCTTAAAGGTTAAATTCCACGGAAAAACAAAAAAACTCAAGATATTCATAATGAAAGATACAGAAAATCTGGTGGGCACAGACTGGATACAGAAGTTCGACGTATGGGATTTACCTATCAGCTCTTTTTGTAAAAAGATAAAGTGCGAACCATCAGAAGCTATAAAACTAAAGGAAGAATTACATAATCAATGTCCCGAAGTATTTTCGAGCGGTTTGGGATGAGGTAACAAGTTTGCTGCTTGAATTGAATTAAATGAAAATGTCCAGCCAGCAGTAAAAAAGAAGCAAAACGTGCCGTTTGCCCGCAGAATACGGTCTGTGTTTGATAAGTTATTGCTGAACAAGAACAAAAACCGGCATACACCTATAGTACTCAAGAGATCATTCGAACCTGGTACAATAATTAACAGACTAGGAAATGTGATGTACACAGTACAAGGCAAAAAGTCTACCCACAGAAGACATATTGACCAAATACAAAATCAGATTCAAAGACCTCAGGAAGACACAGAAATTAGAAGGTCAAAGAGGAAGACATATTGACCAAATACAAAAAAGACAGGTTGAGGAGCCAAGCTCATCACCTACAGAAAATGACGATTCAATGGATGCAATCTTTGAAGCTTTTGAGATTCAAAGACCACAAGAAGACACAGAAATTAGAAGGTCAAACAGGAAGAGAAAATTTACTGAACCTCTGATTATCGAACATAAGAGGAAAAAATACTAACTACTCCCCAAAAGGGATCTAAGGAGGGGTTGTTGAGGGGTCTCCCCTTTTTACACAAATGGACTCACCCAGGGTATACATGCCAGTGAATACCCAGAGAGTAGAGACGATCAGATGGTAGTAGAAGAGTCACACACAGAGACGGTGCAAGAATCACAGTAACGAGCACGTAGACTCAGTAAGAAGTCATACAGTGATACGTTGATATCAAAGACTATATATATATTTATCTACTAACCCTGCATTCTTGGAACTACTAACCTGTATTACCAGTTTGTATTATTACGTTAATACATTTGTTTTCCTATATTCATTCTTGTCGTTTGTTATTATTTGATACTGGATTTCATACCAGAATCCACAACACATACACACAATCTTTAGTCATGTTCTCCACTATGAGGGGTCTTACTCGGGAGAGATATCTGTGAAGTGACATTAAGTTTATAATACCCAGAAATTCATACACAGATGTCCCCAAGGACACATGGCACTGTGGATAAAGACGTTAGTTAGATCCAGTGACAAAACCCAAAGAGTGTGAGTTCAATACCTGCTTAAGGCAGTGGAGAACTTGGAGAGGGCATGGCACATGGAACTAGAACAGTCTACCCCAGTGAGCGAAATAAAGGGTTCAGTTCAACATTCCAACCACCTGAAGAAAGCCGGAACGTTGTAATAAATATGACAACAAAGATGAGGACAATAGTTTGAATAATGTAAGTAGTGTAAATGAGGATTTATCATTATTAGATACCTTTACATTCTAGTAAGTCACAATGTTTCAGCTGCTGTATGCTTCGTCCTTCTTCAGGTGTCTGTCATACTCCACTAACCAGCTCAGGATTTTGAAAGGAATCCTTTATTCAATTCATAGGGATGAAATGTTCTCTTGCCATGCTTAAGGATATCTTTTATCAGTTTATATTTTCCAGTTGATTCAGATTTGTATTTGATTTGTTTGTCTCTTTCACTGAACTATAATATGTGACTTTTCCATACTACAAAAAAACCACTTGAACTTACAACTGCAAAGAAAACAAACATGTTTTAAGCAACTAACATCTTAATTTACACAGTCTAGTGGATAAGAGTATTGGTTAAAGTAGGCAGGGTCAGATCTTCTATGAAACTGATGAAGCTTAAGGTACATGACCCCCTAATACCAGAAAGGTCCCTGAAACAACTTTTTTAATAAGTGAATTTTTCAACAAAATCGATGGTTTTATTGTTTCAAAGTTAGGATGCTTGTCTTCGTTGGTAGTTGCATAATTAAAAGAAAAAAACTTGTAGTTCCAACGAATGATTTATTTTTATGGAAATATTTCAACTAGCAGTTGCCAGTCTTGGTTACTCCTTAATTTGAGTAAAAACAGTGCAAAAAACCTTGAAATGCTTAAGAATTCAAATCAAGGAAAACAAACCGAGTTGATGATGTTTACAACGTAATAGCAAGTTGAGGTGTAAAAAAAAAGGATTTTTGTTTTTTACTCTATAAATTGCCTTTTTTTATGTCATATATTTTTCTTTGGAGCAGAGATGTCCAGACAGGATTAAGTTGTGCTGTATCTATCCTATTCCAGGTATTTTTTGCAGTTGCTGTTACCATTTGTTCAGCTACTCTTCTTTGATTGAAATGCTTTTGGTTCATCAATTTTATTTCCGGAGGGTCGAAGTCAATTCTGTGACCTTCTGTAATTATTATTAAAATAATGCCATTTTAATGATAGAAGTATAAGCCAATGGGTTGAAGTAGCTAATGTTGACCTTAGAATATGCTCTAATACCCATTTTATATGGCTTCATAATTCCCCTGTAATTAGTAAAATTTCAAAATTTTCTTGGGGGCTTGCAGCACCCTGGCCCACAGCAATATGGGCACATTGAACTCACCAGAATCTATTCATAATCCACATTTTGGCAGTTGGATCCTCAAATCTATTGATGCTGATTGTGAAGGGGCTCCCATATCTGTTCATGCTACAGGGGCCTAAAAATATAGGTTCACCACTGAAAGTATGTCTTGTTTCTTGGACATAGTGAGTTCAATGTTCAGTGAAATTAACAGATACAAGATAGCACCTAAATATTGAAAGTAGAATGAGAAAAATCTATCGTCACATTGAATAAAGGGTCCAGTTCAAAATTCCAAGAAGGTTATTTTGTATGACAAACACCTGAGGAATACTAGAAAGTATAATGGCTGAAACATTGTTAGGTTATTTAATGATGAGTTTTGCATGTGGCACTCGGTGAGGATCAAACTCACTCCTCAGTAGTAATAGCTACGTCAGTTGATTTTATGATGTCTACCCTTGTTGGGTTATTGTTGTATCCTTAAAGAGGTTACAAACAGACAAAGGTGGTACTCAAGTGAAGGAACAGCAACACACATGTAGATGAAAGAAGAGAGTTTTATTGTAAAAGAGAATACACTACTAAAAGGCAGGAATCAGGTGGCAGGCTAGTAATTCTCAAAGCAAGCCCCCAGGTATATCCTGTGCTCCCTATATATAGCTACTGATATAGTCAGTCCACATAGTCAACAGGATATGTGGGACATTCCATTATAACAGTTATTTAATGTCAAATGTTGTATGAAGCACCTAGTGAGGATCAAACTCACTCTCCAGTAGTAATGGTTAAGACAGTTGATTTTATGACATGCCTACCCTTGTTGGGTTATTTAATGATGGATTTTGTATGGGGTACCTAGTGAGGATTGAACTCACTACTCAGTAGTAATGGTTAGATCAGTTGATTTTATGAAATGTTTTTTAAATCAATTCACCCCAAGCAAGGCAATAATGCCACTGAGATGCAAGATTGCTATTTTGAATGAAAGAGAATGAGAAGACTTTAGAAGGAATTGGAAACCCAATCTTAAACAGATAACAAGGGATAAACCCGTACTCCTCCTGTTCAAAAGACCAGTAAGGCATGTGAACTGAATGAAAGGTGATCCTATCTACACCTATTGAGGAAAAAATTTTAAAAATAATAAATAAAATTACAAAGTTTAGGCAGTGACATTAGAAGTATAGACAGTATTTACATTAGTCGGACTATTTATTCCTCATCTTTGTCGCCATATTTGTCACAACGTTTCGGCCGTTGTACGCTCCGGCCTTCTTCAGGTGGTTGGAATTTCGAACCGAACCCTTTATTTCGATCACTGGGGTAGACTGTTCTAGTTCCACGAGCCATGTTTGATGGATGTCAGTTATCAGTTATCTCCTGGTAATTTTCCCTCTGAAAGTTCTCCACTGCCTGAACCGGGTATTGAACTCACACTCTTTGGGTCTGTCACTGGATCTAACCAATGCCTTTATCCACTGTACCATGTGTCCTTGAGGACATCTGGGTATGAATTTCTGAGTATTATAAACCTAATTTTTCAGCAACCATTTTTTACCAGTACTCTGGCCACACCAGGAAAATGTCCAGGTTCTACTGGACCATGTGAACTCAATAAGACCATCGATACAGTTCACAATGGAGAAAGACAGTAACAACACACTCCCATTCCTGGATGTACTAATATCTCGAACAGAGCATGGGTTCAAGACATCCGTATAGCGTAAACCAACATTCACCGGACAGTACCTCAATTTCAACTCCCACCATCCATACAGCGTAAAGAAAGGGATCGTCCGTTGCTTACAACACCGAGCAAAAGTCATAAGTGGCGACCCAGAGACATTAGATAAGGAATTGGTCAGTATAAGTAGTACCCTACAACGTAACAACTACCCTGGGTACATGGCAGCAGCCCCCCAAAACTGGGATAGGCGGGTACAAGAGGAGGAGGAGGAGGACAACAACACTCAGAAAACAGTCTGCCTGCCTTATGTGAAGGGGTTATCAGAGAAAATACAAAGGATCTGCGGTCCATATAACATCAGGACAACCTTCAAAAGCATGACAACACTTCGCAGATATCTCTCTCGAGTGAGACCCCCCATAGAGGAGAACAGGACTAAAGACTGTGTGTACGCTATCCCGTGCAGCTGCGGAAAGGAATATAAAGGAGAAACAGGCCGCCCCCTCAAGGTAAGGCTTCAAGAATACCAGAAAGCTGTAATGCGAGGGGAAGTAGAAAAATCAGGCGTGGCTGACCACATATGGAAAGAGAATGGAGATCACCGTCCCCTGTGGGATCAGGTTGAGATCATAGACAGGGAACACCATTGGAAAATTCGTAAACTTAAGGAATCAGCACATATGCTAGGCCACAAAAATCTCCTGAGTCGGCCAAGCATAGAAATAAATACAATATGGGAACCAGTAATAAGGAGTGCCAGAGAACAGCAATGATAACAAAAAAGTTGCAATATGAGATCTGGTAAAAACATGCAATGATAACAGCAAAATTGCAATATGAGTACTGGTAAAAAATTTGTTTGTTTTATCAAATTGTAATTTATACAGATTTTTAAAGTTTTTCTTCATAAATATTACAAGCTTCAATTCTACTTAAAACTTCTTCATTGTGTTTCATGTTCAATTCATAGTATTGTCAACATTTGTCAGCAGAAATACATCTCAGTTGTTTCAACTCCTTTCTTCATTTGTGACACAATTGCCTAGCATTTACTGCCATATACCTTCTATTAGATGTTGTATTTCAAACAAATGCTTTTACAATAAAGTGCTTGTGGCCATATCATGTTGAAACACCAGTTTTTGTAGCATCACCAAAGTTAAGCAGTGTGAAGCCTGTTTAGTACATGTATTTCAAATCCCAACAAGAAAGGAAGGGAAGATATAAATCATATAATTAAATATGAATAAAAAAATGTTGTCTACATTTTTTCCCCACCTACATGAAGTGGAAAGATCATATTGAATCAATTGTTAAGTCTGCTGCTAAGAAAGTTGGTTCAGTGTCATGCTAGACAATTTTTCTCCCCAGAATCTATCTTACACATTTATAAGTCTAGCATGCGTCCACACATTGAATATTGCTTTCACATCTGCTCTGGTACTTCTACAAGGTATTTAGAGATGCTTGATTCCACACATTGAATATTGCTTTCACATCTGCTCTGGTGCTTCTACAAGGTATTTAGAGATGCTTGATTCCACACATTGAATATTGCTTTCATATCTACTCTGGTGCTTCTACAAGGTATTTAGAGATGCTTGATAAAATACAAAGAAGTTTCAGGAATGTCATCAAACCTGATCTGGTATTTCAGCTTCAGTTACTTTCACATTACTGCAACATAGCATCCCCGTGACTTTTCTATAAATATTTTCATGGCAATTATTCTGATGAGGTTTATTCTTCAGTACCTCAACTTTAGGTCTCATCATTTTACTGTTAAAATTGTTAGATGTAACTGTAAGTTCTATGCTAATAGTTTCTTCTCTCGCACTTCTTGCTTGTGGAACTCTCTTCTGGTTTCTTGCTTTCCAGTCAAGTTTTATCTTCAAAATCTTAATTGCAATGTCAATCATTATCTCCTGTCTTCTTAATTCCTGTTATTTTATTGTTCCCTCTCCTTAATAATGTTTTTCTTTTTCTCATATTCTTTCACACTCAGTAACCTCCTGCGTTTTAGTGACTTTATTGCCTTGCTTCAGGTGAAATTATTGTGTGTGTGTGTGTGTTTTAAAACAGTGAAATTAATATCTGTCCATATTTCTGAAATGAGGTATTGTAACTATTTACACTATTTACAATGCTTTATTACCTTGCTTGGGGTAATATGAATGAAAAAAAAAACCCCTAGATGGGCGACCACTTGGGAATACTAAGTGCTGTGAGCTTGGATGTGCAGGTGGTGTAATGGATAACAACTTGGAATTAGAAATCGGAGGAGATGAATTCCAGTTCCAGTCAGTTTCATTAATTCACTTTTTTTTTTAATAAAATGATGTTCACCCTGTACAAGACCCAAGAGCTATACAAAGTAGAGACTAGCAGAGTAAGAGGCACAGTTTATGGGAGATATAACAGTTGGCCCTAGACTTGAACAGATTAAGATTGTAGTGATCGGGGAAGCATCCTCTTTGGAGTCGGTTCCATAAAGAAGTGATTCTTAAGATTTATGTGCAAATATCCTTCAGAAAGGTATGAATCTACCTCTTCTCCCCAGCTATGGATTAATTAGTAGAACTTGTATCAGTAAATCATTATTACCCCCCCCCATCACAACAGTAATAAATGAAAAACAATATACAGTGTAACCCGGATATAAGAGAGTTGTCGGGACCGGAGAAGAAGTCACTTATATCCGGGTTTCTCTTATATCCGGGTTTGGTCTATTATATATACATTAACACAGGTTCTAATTTGGGACCATAGAAAATCTCTCTTATATCCGTGTTTCTCTTATATCCGGATCTCTCTTATATCCGGATCTCTCTTATATCCGGGTCTCTTATATCCGGGTTACATTGTATTTGCTGATGATGGGTAAAGAATAGTAGACATGATATGGTATCTGTATTACCAACATATACATTGGATCAAAGGTAGAATGTCTCTTGTAGATGAGTGAGGTAATGCTTGTTGATGAAGGAGTTTTATCTTGAAGCTTGTGTCCGGTTGGCTAACTGAGAGACGACAGTGAACTACCTTCAAGGTTGCTGAGCGGGTCCTTTTAGGTGGGATACAT